>CM052369.1:9875107-10557737 GCA_028551485.1 Casuarina cunninghamiana | reverse complement strand
GAGCTTGAGATAAGATAAAATTAACTACTTCTCTTTGTTTAGGGCTTTTGTTGAGGCCCCTCACGTTCCATGATAAGATATTCATTGATCTGGAGGTTTTTCCCCTTTCTCCACTGCCTCAATGTTACCAAGAAGATCTGAAATTTCATTATAAGAGGTCTGATTTTCGTTTGCATTAGCAAGCTGAGAAAATCTATTTTCTGAGATAAGATCACAATTATTTTCCTTCTTCTTCCCAGGAGATTTCTTCTTATTGATTACAGCTATAAACTCAGATTTGTTTCCTTGAGAGGTAGCAATATTAGGCTTAATAGTCATTGCCTGAGCAATACCGTTGTCCTCAATACCTAGTGAATTTGGCTTCTGTACTGTAGTAACTGGTTCTTGAACATCTCCTTTTTGATTAACCTGCGGGCCTTCACTTTTTTTGGGAATCCATATATTTTTCTTTATTGTGCAATCTCTATGACCAAAGCAGTTACATTTCTTACACTTAGGAGGGATCCAACCATATTCCACAGTAATCTCAAACATTTCATTATTACCCATATCCACATCAAAATTTTGGGGAAATTCACTATCAATATCCATTAGAATACAAACTTTGGCATATGATAACCGTAACTTTTGTTCAGTAGCTTTATCCATATATAGAGGTTTACCCAGTACGCTACTAACATGACTCATACCAATCTTATTCCATAAAGCATGGGGAACGTTATACAACTTAACCCAGATAGGAACAGCAGATATTTTAGCCTTCTCTAGTCTAATACAAGGATGCCATTTTTGGAGAAACAGAGGTTTACCCGCTATGTCCCAAACTCCAATTTCCATTACTTCTTCTAATTTCTGAATATTTGAAAACCGAAAGAAAAAGAAGCCATCCTCAGTGGCAGTAATATCCAGTAAATTATCTTTACCCCACAAATTTTCAACAATTCCTTTTACTGCGTAAAACGAAGTATAAGTATTCAAAAAATAACCCACAAGACAATTTGCAAAATGACTTTTTCCCTCCTCAATTGCTTCAGGAGGGGGTTTCACAATGATTCTCTTACCCTTCTCAGGTGGAGGGAGGTAATCTAGTTTAGTCATCTGATTTGTTGGTCCCATGGCAATTTGTTTCCAATTCATGCCAACATAACTAACCACACTAGGAATCACTTCATCCACACGCCTTTTGTTTTCCACTTTATCATTTGCATCAACTTTGACAGCAATTCCATCAAGTACTTCCTCATATGAATTATTTAAGCAAGAAGAGGCAGCAGAATTACCTGGTTTTCCAATGTCTGAAGACTCTAAAATATTCTCTTCATTGCTGGATTTTGGAATAATCCTACCAATTTCCACCTTTGATGATGTAGTACGTACTTTCCCACTTCTAGTACCCACCATTGGAGTCAATCCAAGGGAGCTAAGAGCTCGTCTTTGAGGAGCGGCAGATTCAGGGCAAATTCGACTGGCAACTTGTACCATAAGTTATGGCCTTGGAAGAGTCTAATTGATGATTAAAGGTAATAGCATGGGCACCTTCATTCACCGTCTCCCACATGAAGGCCACTAGCAAGGATTAAGCTAGTGCATAAGTAAGAAAGAGGCCTCAGAAAGATTTGGTAATTTAGTCATCTGAAGGAAGGCTTTTTTTTTTTTTTTTGGGCGGGGGGGGTGGGGAAGGGGGAGCTGGGAGCTGGGAGGAGCTGGGGGGAGCGGGCGAGCTGGGGGAACGGGGAGCTGGGGGGCGGGCGAGATGGGGGGCAGGGAGCTGAGGGGAGCGGACGAGCTGAGGGGAACGGGGAGCTGGGGGGCGGGCGAGCTGGGGGAACGGGGAGCTGGGGGGCGGGCGAGACAGGGGCGAGCTGGGGGAGCTAGGGGGCGGGCGAGGCGGGGAGCGAGCTGGAGGGGCGGGCGAGACGCGGGGAGCTCGGGGGCGGGCAAGGCGGGGGGCGGGGAGCTGGGGCCGGATCTGGGAGCTGGGGGGAGCTGGGGGGCGGGCGAGACGGGGCGAGCTGGAGGGGGCGGGCGAGACGCGGGGAGCTGGGGGGCGGGCAAGACGGGGGGCGGGGAGCTGGGGCCGGATCTGGGAGCTGGGGGGAGCTGGGGGGCGGGCGAGACGGGGCGAACTGGAGGGGGCGGGCGAGACGCGGGGAGCTGGGGGGCGGGCAAGACGGGGGGCGGGGAGCTGGGGCCGGATCTGGGAGCTGGGGGGAGCTGGGGGGCGGGCGAGACGGGGCGAGCTGGAGGGGGCGGGCGAGACGCGGGGAGCTGGGGGGCGGGCAAGACGGGGGGCGGGGAGCTGGGGCCGGATCTGGGAGCTGGGGGGAGCGGGCGAGCTGGGGGAACGGGGAGCTGGGGGGCGGGCGAGATGGGGGGCGGGGAGCTGGGGCCGGATCTGGGAGCTGGGGGGAGCGGGCGTTGGGTTCTCATATTAGCTTTACGCAAGTACAATTTGATAATATGTAATGATAGCTTTACGCAAGGCACCATCATCATAAATAGTAGATCCATCTTCTTGTACTAGGTGAGTGATTTTATTCTGAGCTCTTCTATGCATCAAAGATGAAAAAAATATTCTACTATTATTATCACCCTTTTTCAGCCAAAGATTCCTCGATTTTTGTTTTAAAAGGATTTCTTCATGTTTACTCAATGCAATTAGTTGCTTCATTTTAAGTCTTTCCTCAGAACGCATATCTGTATCAAAGGGATCAAGTTGTAGATTGAGTTGAACTTGCTGTAATTGTTCTCTAGCAACCTTTACCTTTTGATGCAAATCACTAAATTGAGCAGAATTAAGCTTTCTAAGTTGCACCTTTAATGCCTTTATCTTCTTCATAACTTTGAACATTTTGGTACCACTAACTTCTTGTTGCCAAACATAATTAATAGTTTCCATAAAATCAAGACTATCCGTCCAAAAATTAAAGAATCTGAAAGGAACTTTTTTCCTTTTGTGAGTGGTATCTAACTTAACTAAGGAAGGAGAATGATCCGATACCAAGGGAGGCAAGAACTCAATTGAAACTTTATCAAATTTGAGAATCCCTTCCGTGTTTAGTAATGCTCTATCAATCTTGCTAGCTCTGAGATTTTGGGTTGAGCTTTTATTCGACCAAGTGAAAAAAGAACCAATAAAAGGGGGTTCCACTAATCCTAGTTTCCCAATCATATCATTTAGATCCTCCATGCCCCTTGTCCATCTAACATTTAGGCCAATACGTTCATTTACATGCCGGATTTCATTAAAATCACCCACCAATAGCCATGGAATATTTCCAACATTTTGATAAGAGAAAAGCTCAATATTTGCCTATAACTCCCTACGTTCAGATTCCAAGTTGTTTGCATAGATAACAGATAAAAAGAAAGGTGGTAAACCTAACTTATCGGTGCGGCAATGAATAACTTGAGATGAAGTTCCTTGAATTGAAAGTTGTAACTCAGATGATTTCCATAAAATCCATATTCTTCCAACACTAGAATACAAGTAATTATAAGAGTAATTCCAACCTGTAAACATATTATTCAAGACAAAATTTGCATTTTCTTCTTTCACTCTATGCTTTATCAAAATGATAACATGCGGAACTTGAGATAATACAAAATTAACAACTTCTCTTTGTTTATGACATTTATTGAGGCCCCTCACATTCCAAGAAAAGATATTCATTGATCTGGAGGCTTTTCCCCCTTCTCCACTGCATCAAAATTATCAAGAAGATCCGAAAGCTCATTATAAGTGGTCTAATTTTCATTAGCAAGCTGAGCAAACCTATTTTCTGAGATAATTACACAATCATTATCCTTTTTCTTTCCAGGAGTTTTCTTTTTACTAGAAATAAGAATAAATTCTGAGTTTGTATTATTTCCTTAAGAGAGAGAAGTAGCAACACTAGGCTTAATAGCAATAGCTTGAGCAATACCATTGTCCTTAACTGCATGCGTATTCTGATTCTTTATTGTTGTAGATGGGACTTGAACATCTCCTTTTTGATTTACTTGCGATATTGGTACTTGGGAAGGGCCCACATTCTTTTTGGGGATCCATATATTTTTCTTGATAGTGAAATCTTTATGAACAAAGCAATTACATTTCTTACACTTAGGAGGTATCCAACCATATTCCACAGTAATCTCAAACACCTCATTATTACCCATATCAACATCAAAATTTTGAGGAAACTCACTATCAATATCCATTAGAATACAAACTTTGGCATATGATAATCGAAGCTTTTGTTCAGTAGCTTTGTCCATATATAGAGGTTTACCCAGCACACTACTAACATGGCTCATACCGATCTTATTCCATAAAGTATGAGGAACATTAAACAATTTAACCCAAATAGGAACAACAGATATTTTGGCCTTTTCTAGTATGATACAAGGTTGCCATTTTTGGAGAAACAAAGGTTTACCTGCTATTTCCCATACTCCAATTTCCATTACTTCTTCTAACTTCTGAATATTGGAAAATTGAAAGAAAAAGAAGCCATCCTTAGTAGCAGTAATATCTAGTAAGTTATCTTTACCCCACAACTTTTCAACAATTCCTTTCATTGCATAATACGAAGTATTGGCATTCAAAAAATAACCCACAAGACAATTTGCAAAATGATTTTTACCTTCCTCAATTGCTTCTAGAAGGGGTTTTACAACAATTCTCTTTCCCTTCTCAGTAAAGGGTAGGTAATCTAATTTAGCCGTCTGATTTATTGTTCCCATGGTTATTTGTTTCCAAGGCATGCCAACATTACTCGCAAATACAATAGAATCCACATTAAGTATCACTCCTTACTTTTGACTCTGCCTTATGTTATCTACTTTATCATTTATAGCAACTTGGGAAGCAATTTCATCAAAAACTACCTCATATGAATTATTTAAACAGGAAGAGGTAGCAGAGGTACTTGATTTCAAGACATCCAATGGTTCCAATATAGTCCCTTCATTGCATGATTAAGGCATAGCCATTCCAATTTCCACCTTAGATTTTAAAGATGCAGTTCGCATTTTCCCACTTCTAACATCCGACATTGGACCCAAGCCAAGGGAGCTAAGGGCTTGTCTTCGAGTAGAGACAAGTTCTGGACAAATTTGGCTGACAACTTGTACCATATGCTAAGACCTTGAGAGAGTCTAATTGATGTTTGAAGGTAAGAGCAATGGAACCTTCATTCACCATCTCCCACATGTAAGGCCACTAGCAAGGTTTAATCTAGTACATGTGTATGTAAGAAAGAGAGGCTATTATGAAAAGTGAGATGCGGGAAAGCTTGGGAAAAAATTGGAAAAAAATGGAAAAGGGGAAGAGAGGTGTGGAAAGGAAGGGAGATGGTAGGGACGGGAGGGGTGGGGGAAGAAAATTTTGTAACAAAAAGAAAACGGGGAGATTGGCCGTGGGGGAAAAGGTGGAAAGAGAGAGAGAGAGGCAAGAGGGGGATGGGAGGGGGTTTGGGCCAATGGGATTCGGAGAGCACTGTTCGGTGAAATTCTACATGCAAGTGTACATGTCGAACAAGTAATATAATGATGAGTACAGATATCGTCCCATGAAGTCTGGTGTTTACTAAACTAATTAATTACTAATGGTGAACAACTACTAGATTTTATCTAGCCAACCAAAATGGTAAATTGTGAATTTAATAACTAAATTTAATCTAAACTTGACAAACGAAAGATGTTAGAGCATCCGATTTCACCTAATTACTAGGTACAAATGTTGATCATCCATGCTAGCAAGATTAATTCTACTTATGTGAGGACGGAATTTCCTAATTTATTTACTATCCTATGTCTAGGTATAGTAAACCTATTTAGTTCATTAATTCACTATATCTCTATATGTGAATTGAAACAAACCAAATGCATTAAGATCTGCGAATATTCCTAATTTACAATAAATCTTTCGATCATCTTATCACCAAAAGCCACACAAATAACATGATATATGTCTATTCATATTAATCTATGGTTGCATATTACAAGAAGCAACTGTATGTTATTTCTTGTCGGTCTCTAACATGCAAATCAAGTCATCTAAGTGGTAGCTAATCACCTAAAAGCATTAAACTCCGTAACATGTAACTTCACATTCATAAAATATCTCATAAAATGTAAATAATCATAACATTCATACATTATAATTAAGTTCCATCATAGCTCTAGGACACTAAACTAAAACAACATATTTAAATGAACTAAATCAATGCAAAAACGTGAACAAAGCATTATGGAATTTAAAAACATTAAAGCTGTCACCAAATGTCTTCAAATCACAAAATAAATTGCACAAATCTGCACATCACAGGGTGAAGAAGAAACTGTCTGAAGAACGGAAGAAAAACGAGCTAAAATGCGTCGTCACGCACTTTCGGACGCACCTCCACGCGCCGGTGACACGTGCCGCCGTCCGGCCACCACACGCTGCCGCCGTCCGCCGCCGTTCTTCACAGAAACCTCCAGAAACGTAGATCGGGACGCCTAGGTTGCACATATGTAAAAATATCACGCAAATCTGCCACAGAAATGCGTAGATCTAGCAGAGAAGACTCGAACGGCGTTCGCCGTTCTTCGCCGGAAACTGCCGTAAACCGCCGCGAAACTGGTACAGAAACACCAGAAATTGCCTAGTGTGGGCAGATCTGCTTTCAGATCGCCGAAAATCTCTCAAATCTAGCCGGAAAAAGGACAAGAATGGCCGGGAATAGGTACCTTTGCCGGAAAAGAACGTCACGGTAGGCTTTCGCCAAACCGCCGGCATCTACAAAGTCCCGCTCTGTCGCGCGTGGCCTCTGCTTTTCCGGTGAGGTCCTAGTCGCCGGAATTTCTCCTCCGTTCTCCCTTATTCCGTTCTCTATTCTCTATTTTTTAAACCCGATTATCCACCGCCTTTTGTTAATCGGCTTCCAAAACCAATAGGTCACGATTTTCCTTTCTTCCTTTGACTTTCCTTTTTGTTGTTTTCTTTCTTTTTCCATGATAATTCACGTGTTTCCTCTTTTACTTCTTTTTCTGTCTTTTTCTTCTCCTTGCTTCTCACGTGCTTCATAGATAAATGGTAAACATTGATTTTGCATGATTTATTACTTCTTTTTCTTCTATTTTGGGTTTACTGCATAAAATAGCAAAAACATACATAAATATAATTAAATACAAATATAATTTAATAAAAACTATATTAAACATTACCTAAAATAAACAAAATAACTCTATATAAAATAGAGTTATCAAGCACCCCGAGCCTTCACCGATTGATAGTGGTGAAGGCTGTGGCGGCTGATTTTTCCGGCTAGAGGGCGCCGGCAACGGGTTTGGGTTTGGGGAATCTAGGTGTCGGCGGGGAAAAGGTTTCTCGGCTGGCACACCCTTCTATAGACACAAGAAGCCCACAGGCAGTCCCTTCACAAGGATTGCCAAGGTCATAGTAGTTGCTATAAGGAAATGGAGGGTGCGTATCCCAGATGACCCCAAAGATCTTTATGAGGTTGACTTCAAAGAGTATGCATACAAAATAAAGTTCAGGATTGAACACACATCGAACTTGAGGTATGTTTCAAAGTAAGATTTACTTTATCAACTGGCTTTGTTCTGCTCAAGTAAAATGCTAAAAAGTTATATAGTTGTCTCGCGAAGAAAAGAAAAGAAATTCAATGTTACTCACATTGAAGCAGGTTCCTTACCAAGGCGTCTGTGAAAACTGATTCAACTAGTCCATGGATGTTGTGCTCGGTTACACAAGTAGAGGAGACTAAACAAATGTTGCTAATGTTGCCAATCTTGGTTACGAACGTTGTACCGAGCATAATGATAGCCCAGGTCAATACTCTTTTTGTTAAGCAAGGAACCACTCTTGATAGAAGCATTGGAAGCTTCAAAATTCCTCCAGCAAGTTTATCAACATTTGTAACCATATCCATGCTTATCACTGTTGCGCTCTACGATCGAGTTCTCGTTAAGATTTTCTAGAGGTCGATAAAAAATCCCAGAGGCATCACTCTGCTTCAAAGAATGGGGATTGGCCTTGTTATCCACATTATGATTATGATGATTGCATCCTTTACCGAGAGACATAGACTTAGTGTGGCCAAGGAACATGGGTTAATTGAAGACGGAGGACAAGTTCCTTTAAAAGTATTTATTTTCCTTCCTCAATACGTGCTTATGCGCATTGCAGATGCATTTTTAGAGGTTGCCAAGGTTGAGTTCTTTTATGACCAGGTGCCAGAAGGCATGAAGAGTCTTAGGACTTCCTATACCACAACAAGTGTAGGAGTTGGGTTCTTTCTGAGTAGTTTACTTCTTTCAACAATTTCTTACGTTACAAAGGAGCATGGTCATCATGGATGGATTCTAAACAAACTGAATGCTTCTCACCTGGATTACTACTACGCATTCTTTGCAATACTAAACGTCCTGAACTTCATCTTCTTCTTGATTGTGATTAAGTTCTATAAGTATACACCCGAAATTTTGGATTCAATGAAAGTGCTGACTGAAGAATTGAAGGTGGCGTCAGCAAAAACATCTAGCACTGGGGGATCCAGTATGTAGATCGGAGACTGACTGGGGGAAATAATAAATGCTGTATAGAAATAAAAGTGGGTATTCAACTTCGTGATGGTTGTACTAAAAGTTTCCTTTGTGGGCCAGTCCCTTACATAGAGCTTGAATCACTAATATTGCTTCTAATCTATGGTGGTTTAAGATCTGTGTCTTTTGGTCTACTTTACCTCCATCAGGAGAATGTAACATTTACACTTTCTTAATAGAAAGGAAACTCTGTATTGTGTGGATGTCCAAAGGTGTCTAAGAACTTTCATGAACCTATGGTTTTTTTGTTTTACTAATTCTTTGGCTTCATGGTCTCAGACCCGTTGCAGATTCAAGAAATAATTGCTCACTTTCACATACGGGAAAAGGTTTTGTCGTTAAAACATTTTTATTTGCCTTCTTATTGTTACATGTGTTGAAGATTGCGTTGTCAATTATTCCACAATATTTTATAACCTTTCATCATGCGCAGCTAGTGTATGAAGGCTAGCTTTTTCCTTTTTAGGATCCCTGTTATAATTAAATATAGGTGTTCCTTTGTGCATGTTTGATACAAGAAATAATATACGCTGTTTTTCTCGTCCTTTTCTTCTTTCCTTTCTCTCCCCCCTTGTACAATTCCATGTATATTTATGGGATACCCTTCATTACAGAAGGGATACTGTGTATATGATCCCGATACAGGAAATTTATTTGTTACTTGGGATGTTGCCTTTTATGAATATGAGTTCCCATTTTCCCCGAGTCGGCTGTCGGAAACCTCCTCAGATTTGCCTACACTAGGCGCAAAATCTGCTCAGTTGGATGGTCATGCAATCTTATCTCCTCTGGAGCCTCCTTTAGATCCTTCTCTCATAGCCGCACCTACACCACTTGTAGGCATGCCACCTCAGACTTTTGACACACTTATACCACTTATGGGTGTTCCACCTCAAACTTCATTTGAGGGTTCTTTGTCTCTTCCATCAATTGATCCACCACGTGCAGTTTCTGACACATTACCTACAAATACCCTTCCAAACACCTCACAAGCAGTGATTCCTCCTACCATATCACCTATGGCTGCACCCCCTGTTCGGCGATCCACACGACCCACTCGACCTCCTACATGGACCTTGTTATTACAAAAACTGTTTACACTCAAATTGGACAAAAGAAAGCAGACAAACATCAAAATACACCTAACACAATGTGGTTAGGTGGTGGAGCCATGTAAAAAAGTCTTGGTCGACCTTTATCTATCGATAGGCTTTGCTTTTCTAACTAACTTGGACTGGGCCTTAATACCCTTTACAAGCAAAAGGATCAAAATGGATTGCAAGCTTGTCTTGTAGTAATTTGAAACAAGCTAATGAAAGACCTTTTGTGAGGATGTTTGCAATTGGATCTATAGAGGAGATTAAGTGAACTAAAAGTTATTTGTTATTGATGCGCTCCTTAATGAAGTAGAAGTCAATTTCCATATGTTTTGTTTACACATCAAAGACATTATTGCTGGAGAAGGGGTTTTGATAGGTTACTACACCATAGAGTTAGAGGACATTGTAGCAAAAAATGCAAGTCACAAAGGATGGCTTCTTTCCATATTTGCTTGGCATATGCATTTGCCAAGCTTTTGAACTTAACTTCAATACCATAACAAGCCATTATCTTCTATTTGACAAAAGTTTAGTGAGAATTGATGGGATTGTGCATATACTGGTATGCAATATTGATAGCATGAACAATATTTGGCTTTATGAGTGTCAAATATTAAAGACTTGACTATATTATAATCATGTGTAAGGTTAAGGAAAGGATCACCATCACTTATGGATAAAGGATGACTTGTAGTACAAAGAGTCAAGACATTTTGAGCATCACCCATATTGGCACAATTAATTATCTTATGAGAAAATTTGGCCTAATGAAGATGTAGACCATTGGTGGAATAGTTAGCTTCAATACCTAAGAAATAATGAGATTTTTGATAAAAAAACTCATTTTGGAGTTGATGAAGAATGGATAATAGTGGAGCATTAAGGATTCCAATATATATGATATCATACATATAAACAATGATGTATACTATATAAGTCAATTTATGCAATACAAAAAAGGAAGAATCATCCTTGGAGGACCTTAACCCAATTTTAAATAAGAATTGGTTAAGATGTTGACTTAAGCTTTTAGGGCTTGTTTTAGGCCATAAAGAGATTGTCAAAGATGACAAATATAATGAAGAACAATATATGATCATAATGAGAACCCCGTGAGAACCCCACCGACATCCATATCCCAAAACCCAAACTCGCCACGGGTGCCCCTTTAGTAAAAAAAATCAGACATCAGAGTCTTTACTGTTGTCAATCAGTGGAGGTTTGAAGTGCTCCCCAAATCCCATTGGCCCAACCCCCCCCCCCCCCCTTTCTCTCTCTCTCTCTACCTTTGCCCTTACGACCATCTCCTTTATCCCTTCTTTTCCCCGATTTCTTTTTCTTTTGTTCCAAAATCTTTTTCCCCCACCCATCCCTGTCCCCACCGTCTTCCTTCCTTTTCACCTCTCTCTTCCCCTTTTTTGTTTTCTTTCTCCAATTTTTCCCAAGCCTTCCCACGTCTTACTTTTCATAATAGCCCATTTCTCTCTCTTTCTCTCTCTCTCTCTCACACACACACACATGTACTAGCTTAGCTTATAAACCTTACTAGTGGCCTTACATGTGGGAGATGGTGAATGAAGGTTCTATTTGCTCTTACCTTTAAAAATCAATTAGACTCTCTTAAGGTCTTAGCATACATTACAAGTTGTCAGCCAAATTTATCCAACCTATATCTACTCGAAGACGAGCCCTTAGCTCCCTTAGCTTAGGTTTAATGTTGGGTGCTAGAAGTGAAAAAATGCGAACTACATCTTTAAAATCTAAGGTGGAAATTGGAATGGTTATGCCTCAATCATGCAATGAAGGGACTATACTAGAACCATTGGATGTCTTGAAATTAGGTACCTTTGATACCTCTTCTTGTCTGAATAATTCATATGAGATAGTTTTTGATGAAATTGCTTCCCAAGTTGCTATAAATGATAAAGTAGACAACATAGGACAGAGTTAGAAGTAAGGAGTGATACCCAATGTGGATAGCTCACAATCTATTGTAGTTACTAGTAGTGTTGGAATGTCTAGGAAACAAATAGCCACGAGAACAATAAATTAGACTGCTAAATTAGATTACCTACCCCTTATTGAAAAGGGAAAGAGAATTATTGTAAAATCCCTTTAGAAGTAATTGAGGAAGGTAAATTTCATTTTGCTAATTGTCTTGTAGGTTATTATTTGAATGCTAGTATTTCATATTATGTAGTGAAAGGAATTGTTGAAAAGTTATAGGGTAATGATAACTTACTAGATATTACTGTTACTAAGGATGACTTTTTTTTTTTTTTTTCTTTTGGTTTTCTAATATTTAGAAGCTAGAAGAAGTAATGGAAATTGGAGTATGGGACATAGCTGGTAAACCTTTGTTTCTCCAAAAATGGCATCCTTGTATTGGATTAGAGAAGGCCAAAATATCTATTGTTTCCATTTGGGTTAAATTGTTTAATGTTCCTCATGCATTATGGAATAAGATCAGTATGAGCCATGTTAGTAGTATACTAGGTAAACCTCTATATATGGGCAAAGCTATTAAACAAAAGCTTCAGTTATCATATGCCAAAATCTATATTCTAATGGATATTGATAGTGAGTTTCCTCAAAATTTTGATATTGATATGGGTAATAATGAGGTGTTTGAGATTATTGTGGAATATGGTTGGATCCTTCCTAAATGTAATAAATGTAATTGCTTTGGTCATAAGGATTGTACTATTAAGAAAAATATATGGATTCTCAAAAAAGGTATGGGCCTTTCCTAAGTACCAGTATTGCAAGTAAATCAAAAAAGAGATGTTCAAGTTCCACTTACAATTGTAATGAGTTAGGTAAATACTCATATAGTTAAGGAAAATGGTATTGCTCATGCTACTACTATTAGGCCTAGTGTTGCTTCTTCTCTTTCTGAATGAAATAATACAAATTCTAAATTTATTCCTATTACTAGTAAGAAGAAAACTCCTAGAAAAAAGAAGGACAATGATTTTGTAATTATCTTAGAAAACAGGTTTGCTCAACTTGCTAATGACAATCAAATCAATTATAATGAGCTTTCAAATCTTCTTGATAACTTTGATGCGGTAGAGAAGGGGAAAAAGCCTCTAGATCAATGAATATTTGATCTTGGAATGTGAGGGGCCTTAATAAATGCCCCAAACAAAGAGAAGTTGTTAATTTTGTACTATCTCAAGTTCCATATGTTATCATTTTGATAAAGCATAGAGTAAAAGAAGAAAATGCAAATTTTGTCATGAATAATATGTTTACTGGTTAGAATTACTCTTATAATTACTTGCATTCCAATGTTGGAAGAATATAAATTTTATGGAAATCATATGAGTTATAAATTTCAATTCAAGGAACTTCATCTCAAGTTATTCATTGTCGCATTGATAATTAAGGTTTGCCATCTTTCTTTTTGTCTGCTATCTATGCAAGCAACTTGGAATATGAACATAGGGAGTTATGGGCAAATATTGAGATTTTTTAATGAAACATTTCCACAAGTTGACCCTTATGATATAGATATTTGTTTTAACGAAAGACTTAAAATGGAGCAACTACTTGCATTGAGTAAACATAAAGAAATCCTTTTAAAACAAAAATCGAGGAATCTTAGGCTGAAAGAGGGTGATAATAATAGTAAAATATTTTTTTTCATCTTTGATGTGTAGAAAAGCCTATAATAAAATCACTCACCTAGTACAAGAAGATGGATCTACTATTTATGATGATGATGCCTTATGTAAAGTTGTCATTACATATTATCAAACTGTACTTAGAAGTTCTCATGCTAATAACATTTCTATTGAAAGGTACACTTTCTTATTCCATGAGAATGTGAATGAATTGTTGAATTTATATGCTTTTGAATGATCATATATGGTGAGAGTTATTTGGGCATTTCATGATTTGAAAGCTCCCGCTTTTACGGTTACAACAGTCTATTTTACAAGAAAGTTTGGCTTATTATTGGTCATGACATAGAAAATGCAATGCTAGATTTTTTCTCATCCAAGAAACTATTGAAAGCTATTAATGCTACTTGTTATGCCTAGTTCCAAAAACCTTCAATCCAAGTTGCATGAAGGATTTTCAGTCAATTTCTTGCTGTAATGGTTTGTATAAAGTGTTTTCTAAACTACTAGCGGAAAGGATAAGCCTTATTCTCCCTATTATGATTAGCCAAAACCAAACTACTTTTATCAAGGGTTGTCAAATCTCTGAAAATGTTATGCTTTATCAAGAATGGCTTCATAACTATCACAAAGGAGATAAAGGTAAGTGTGTTGTCATTAAGATTGATCTCATGAGAGCTTATGACATGGTTAAATGGGATGCAATATTAGGTGTCTTCCAAGCTATCCATACTTCTCAAACTTTGCTTGATTTGATTAGCTAATGCATTATTACTATTAGATTCTTTATGAACTTCAGTGGTGAGCATGTTGGTTATTTTAAGGGCACCAATGGATTAAGGTAAGGAGATCCTTTATCTCCTTATTTATTTGTCCTTGTCATAGAGATTCTTAATAGAATTATTATTGAGAAAACTTCTACTTTTTATTTCAAATATCATTGGCGTTGCAAAAGGGAGAAAATTACTCACCTTTGCTTTGTTGATGATTTATTTTTATTTACACATGGGGATGTTAATTCAGTGTTATGTCTCACTGATGCTTTCGAGGACTTTACAACACTCACAGGTTTACATCTTAATCCTAGTAAATGTCAAGTACTTTTTCAGGGCTCACTAAACAAGAAAAGTTTTTGATACTAGACCACACCCTATTCTCCGAAGGAAAACTACCTATTAGGTAGCTTTGTGTTCCTTTTATTACAAAAAAGCTTACTTACATTGATTGTAAGGTTTTAACAGAGAAAATCATGACAATAATTAGTGAATGGGGAATGAGACATCTAAGCTATACCAAACGATTTCAATTGGCAAAATCAATTCTTACTTCTATCTGTATCTTTTGGATGCAAATGTTCCTTCTCCCAAAATAGAATATTTATGAGATTGAGAAGAAGATTAAACACTTTGTATGGGTAGGAAATTCGGAAGACTATAAAACTCATAAGGTTGCTTAGCAAGTTGTTCGTTCACCTAAAAAGGAAAGAGGACTTAGACTACTAGACCTTAAAGTGTTAAATAAGGTTTTGTTGGGGTGGTCACTTTGGAATCTTATCAATTATCCAAATTCATCATTATGGAGTAAATGGATTCATAGTACTAAATGCAAGAAAACTTTAATTATGTATCTTGACATCAAAGAAAATATTACATGGAGTTAGAGAGGTCTTCTAAAGTTACAACAAATTCTCACCTCTACACTTTCTAAACTTTCTTATTATTGTAAAGAAACATACAAGGAATTACCAAGTGAATATTGAGGTTAAATGTTATGATTTGATATGGTTAGGAGGAATCAACAAACACAACTTTTTTGGTTGGCTCATATGTGGGGACAAACTTCCTACAGTAGAAGTGATTTTCTCGATGGCTCTTTTTAATTTATTTGTATTGTAATTTCTGTAGCTCTCAATATGAAGTAGGTCACACTTATTTTTTCAGTGTACTTGGACTAGTTAGACTTGGAGAAGTATTCTAGCACAACAAGGCCTTCATAAGAACATCAATGATTGGAATTTTGAATTGCAATGGATGATTAGAGTAACTAAGGAAAAGGATTTGGCTACAAAGTTTCTTAAACTTTCTTTCTTAACATGTCTATATTGTATATAGTTTGAATGTAATCATAGACATTTTCAAAATAAGACTGTTGAAATACCAATTTAGTTGGTTATAATTATGAAAGTAGTTCATGGAAGAGCATCTCTATTTAGGAATATTAAACTCTCTCAGGCGAATGTTTTATTGTGTCATAGTTGGAGAATTTCAAATTCTATTTTCTCTTAGATGAATTGTAATACTAGGGTATGCCCCTAAGTTTTTATATTTTCTTATTCTTTGATGAATAAACTCACATATTCATAATATATATATAATGAAGATTTGCATCAATGAACCCTCATGGTTGAACATGTATACTTCTTCCCTAAGATTGCCATGTAATAATGCATTTTTAACATTGAATTTTTTAATTGTAAGCAATGACAACAATAGTTTGGATAGTCAGGGGTTTTGCAATAGATTGAAAGTTTCTTTATAATCTACATCTAGATGTTGGTGGAAGCTTTTGGCAAGGATTTTGGTTTTTTAGCATTCAAGTGAGTCATTAGCATTCAGTTTGACTTTGTAGACCTATTGTAGCTTATGGGAAGAACATTAGCAAGAGATGGAGCAAGGCCCCACATTTTTTTTTTAAAAAAAAAACAGAGTATATTCCTTTGCCATGACTTTGCACCAATTGGGATCTTTAGGTGCCTTAATGCAACTAGATGGTTCATTATATGGATGTGTGGAGGTAGTCAACATATATGTATTGTTACGAGTAATCTGATGCCTTGTAATGGTACTACCTTTTAATCTTGTAACCATTGGATGAGATGGTTAGTTAGATGAAACCATAGTTGTATAAGAAGGTAAACATGTTATCCACATGAAAAGAGAATGGGGGTTTACTAGATGGAAATGGTGCTACAATAGGTATTTTTTGAGTCGTCACATTGAACTCATTTGGATTAGATCAAAGAAATAATATCTCATCGAGAGGTAAAAGAAATTGATATGTATCAAGAAAGGATAATTGCTTCTTATTTGATGTTATGAAGGTCATAACATCTTCATCAAATGTCAAATCAACGATAATGTATACTATTTTTGTTTTAGAACATAGATAGCAATAGCCTTTTTAGTCAGTAGAATAACAAAAAAAAATCTGATCAATGGATTGTGGAAGTAGTTTATGCTTTATATAAGGATGAAGATATTTATTTTGTATAACTAGAAGGTGTTATGAAACAATTTCTCCCATAGAGATTTATTTTATATAACTAGGTTAGGTTGGCGATTAATAATATGGAACACAATCTTAAAAGCATAATTCTAGTAAATAACTAGGACTTGGGCTTGGTTTAGCACAAAGAGTCCAATCTCAACTATATGGAAATATTTGCATTCACTAAAGCCATTTTGAAAATGAGATATGGACTTGATATTTTGTGATAAATACCTAATTTTTGTAAACAATTGTGGAAAAGTAAGGAAGTGAATTCTTCAACCTTATCACATTATATACTTTTTATTTTAGTTTGGAGTTAATCCTCTACAAATGTTTGGAAGATTTCAAATAATTAGGGAATTGATTTTAAGTTTTAAATGAATATAACCATGAAAATTTGGAAAAATCATCAAAGAAACAAATGTAATTTTTGTTGCCTATTGAAGGAAGTAATTGAGGAAGGCCCCTAAACATTAAAATAAACGAGTTCAAGAAGGGCTCGTGAGACTATGTGGGTCAAGGGATGGGTTTGACATATGCTGTTTTTTATTCTACATGTATTGCATGAGGGAGGTGGAGCACTGACAAATTTTATTTTCATTAATCAAAGTAAATGAATTACATTTTTGAATTGGTATGCCCTAGTCTAAGATGCCATTTTTCAAGCATATTTTATTCACTAGAAGTTAGAGTTTGTGATCAATTAGTCTATGGAGTATTGTCCTACTTGATTAAGATTTTGTATGGCATAAAAATCAAGATAAAAAAAAACATAATTATTTTCATAAGTAAATTTAGGTATTGATAAGAAGTTCTTGGTGATAGAGGAAATGCTAAGAATTTTTACATAAAAATTTATCAAAGTTAGAAATATTACATGTTTTAGTTATTTTAGAAGTTCATTTTAAGATTAATTGTAGGCTAGAATGTTTTCAAGTTTCATTAGGTTAGGAGTGATGTGATTGGCTGCACTGGAGTTTGGGAACCAATTTATTTCTATCTGGGTCAGTGCAAGTGGATATGGGTGAAAAGGTAGGATGTCAAATGTGCATGTGAGCCTTAGGTAGTATGAAGAGCCTAAGAAGCTGTGAATGGGTCACATTTGGACTCACTAAAATATAGCCTATAGTGTTAGCATAGGGAGCAGTGAATAGGTACTAATGGATCACGAGTGAAAAGTGGCATTCATTAGCTTGATGACTTGGGCGGCAGTGGAGTTGGCAAACAACTAGATGATGGCAGTTCCCACCTTCAATGATGAGTTATTTCTCGAAGGGGATGGATACCTAGGTAATGCAGGACCATGCATATCCATGTGATGGACAACAAGAATCCGAGTTAGTGGAGTTAATAGGATTGTAGCTGGATACATTGTTAGAGTTGAAAGTGTTAGTTTGCTGAAGGGGATAAATACCTAGGAGATGCAGGACCATGTATATCTATGTGATGGATAACAAGAATCCGAGTTAGTGGAGTTAACAGGATTGTAGCTGGATACATTGTCAAAGTTGAAAGTGTTAGTTTGCATGGACTATTCAACAAGCTCTATGGGTTAGCAACAACCCATACAAATCTTCTTAGGAAAGGCTTATAATATGTGAGAGCTATAATAGCCATAAAAAGCTAGGCATAAGGAGTGTCAAGTTCCCAAAAAAGATGGGTAAGGAACTTATTATTTGATATAGGCCAATGGTTCCTAGTTGATGAACAATGGAGTTAACTTATTAAATGATGGCCTTTTTGGATAAATTAGGAACTTATTATTTGATATGGCCAATGGTACCTAGTTGATGAGCAATGAAGTTAACTTATTGCAAAACTTTACTTATCGAACAATGGCCTTTTTGGATAAATTAAAGGCATAATCCTAGAAAAAAGGCATGGGTAGAATGTTGGGCCTTAAACTCTGTAGCCAACGCTCTCTAGGCTTTTATTGAGTGCTTTTGTTTGGAGAGGGGGGTTATGATTAGGTTTGAATTGGTGTTGAGTAACTCGAGGGTAGTATGATCCTAAACCTATCAATTGGTGTAGGTAGGACTTGTAATGCACACAATTGAGCCTCCTTTGTTTGTGATGGTAGCATATTCCTAAGTGTAGGGGAATAAGCCATCCATAATGGAGAGAAGGCCACTTGCCCTAAGGTAAGGAACAATTCTCTCCTTCTAGATAAGGTTGTTATTTCCTTCCAACCTTACTTTGATGATTGGGATGGATGGATTACTTAGAGTTGGAGTTTTTGTCACAAGGAAGGTAGTAGCAAAACTTTGGCTTAATGGAGACAGCATTTGAACCTAGATTAGAGGTATAAAAAAAAAAAAAAAAAAGGCTTTCATCGGAGGCTAAACCAATACCAAGTTAAAGAACAAAAATACTGAAAACAAAATAACTTCACAAACAAAAGCACAAGAACTAAACTGGAGAAGATACAAGAACATAATAAATTGTATTGAGTGATTTGGATGATGTAAAAGCTCTCAATTTATAGGAACATTGTGGCTAGTTAAAATAGAAGCAAAATTAAATTGTTTTCAATTAACATTAAGGTTGATTGATGTTAATTTTATGAGGATTTCTATTTGAGGAAGGAATCCTGAGATTCCTTGTTTTCTTCCAAAACTTGTCTTGAAGGATTTTTCATTTTGGTCAATGATAAGGATACTCTTGTTTGAATTCAAGTTTCTTTCTTTCTTTTTTTTTTTTTTTTTTTTCAATTGGATGAGTGATTGTTGATGATTAATCTTTTATGTTAGAGGAGATTTTTATGGCATCGTAGGGTTTTCTCGAGGAAGATGAGAGATGATTTTCTTTTCTAATGTGGAAATTATTTCTAATGTGGTTAAGTGCTAGTGACATTGCAATGACATGTGCAGAAGTCTTCAACTAACTTTTATTTGTAGAAGCTTCTAGCAAAAGGAATCCATTTTCAATCTTCCTCTTGACTTAGTCAAAATCTGTTAACTTCTTTCATTTTGACTCATTTGGAGTTTATACGAGCAATACATGGATATTCTACAGGGATTCTTCCCTTTTTTAACCCCTCGTTCCCACTGTGCTTCCTGCGATTGTGACCCATACCTACCAGTGATTTGTATGATGGGTCCTGAGCTAGAACAAAAAATGTCTTTGCTTGAATTTTGTTGTCAACTTTTGTGATCTTAAAGCCGTTTATAGATATTTCCATGAGGCTATTGGTATTGGAAGGGTAGTTACCCCTGCTTATTAAAAGAAAACACAAAAATATGACATAATATAACAAATTATTATGTTAATTTGTCCTAGCTGAGGGACTTAATGTGCTTGCTTATGAGTTTTCTCTTCATAACTTGATATTTTGCTTATATGTTTAATGTGCAAAGGACAATATATGACCCCCAGGACTAGGTCCTAGATTCACACCCCATGCCCCAAACCTCCTTCACCTAACAAGAAAAAAAATTAAAAATTACTTTTGCGGATCAGTAGAATTTAAGTCACGAGTTCCACACCTCATAAGCCTCAAATTCCCCTTTACCTATATATATATGTATAAAATGGTTAGGCTTGGGGAAATGGAGCAAAGGGGACGTAAAAAGTCCAGAATTAGCGGCGTGCAACATGAACGTTAACTCCATAACGCACGCACGACATGAGAATAAGCGAAAAAAAAAAAAAAGACAAAAAGAGGAAACGTCTCGGGTCCTTGGTCGTCAAAACAAGCACACTCAGTTGCAGGTCAAAGAGGATGCCTAAGATTCGGACACCTGCAAGTGGACAAGGTGCAATAAGTTTAAATTTAGCAATAAATTTAGACTGCCTCGGACACCGAGAAGTAGACAACGTCCTCAAACCGAGGAAAAAGGTGAGGGTGTCACTCTAAAGTCATCAAGCAAAAGTATGGCTATAGAGGAAGCAGTGGACGACTACACGCAGGACGGGTCAGTGGATCTGAAAGGGAACCCTGTCCGTGGATCCAAGAGTGGTTGATGGACTGCTTGCTCGTTTATCGTTGGTAAGTTCTCCGTCCCTTTCTCTATCTCTCCAAGGTATCGATCTCTTAGGATTTGCTTACACACCGATCCCTCTTCCGATACCGTGTAAGGCTGCATGAAAGTTGAAGGCCACCTTACAAGTGTGGTGAACTTTTTTAAGTAGTAAACTCGGTCATTAACAGCCCCAATTCTATCCATGCTGTTTGCATGGTTTAGAGATAAAAAATAGAACTAAGTCTATCCTTTTGAGGAAATGCTATTGCACATAGTAGCTTAATTGGAGGACATGTAGTGATCACGGTCGCTGTGTTTTAAAGCAGTTACTTTCCTTAATCTGATGCGATTCACAAAAGATAAAGATAGGTTTTTGGGGGGCGGGAACTCAACGGAATCATTTTCCTTCTCTCTCTCTTTCCAATTGTGCAAACTCACACTGTTCACTTGCCGCTTTTGTTAACCTATATGCATGAACACGAAGGGAACACAAGCAGTAACTATCACTGCTTTCCCCTCAAACCCACAACAAAAGCTGTTTTGATTTTAAGGTGGTTCTGTAATTCATCGAAGAGCAAAAGATCAATTCTGCATTTTGTTTCCCTGTATGCTGTTGCACCGACTCTTAGTTGTGTGCAGTGTACGAGATGGTTGAACGCATGGCCTATTATGGCATATCCTCCAATCTGGTACTGTATTTAACGAGGAGGCTCCACCAAGGTACGGTCACCTCCGCCAACAACGTCACCAACTGGGTCGGAACCGTTTGGATGGCTCCGCTTTTGGGTGCTTATATCGCCGACGCTCATCTCCGTTACTGGACCTTCATCTTTGCGTCTGTAGTTTACATCTTGGTACGTCTTAAGCATTTCTCATTTCCACTGCTCCTTTTGAAGAACCAGAAATCCCAGTACATGTTTCTGTCTTGTTACTGTGAGTCTTGAGACTGTAAAGAACGTCAAGCATTTCTCTGCTTCTTGTAACAATTTTTAACCTGGAGATCTAGTTGAGAAATTAGATTAAATCCGGCAGGGAAGCACGTGAATTCTTGATAGGAAAAAGGAGGGACATGGCATTCTTAATACCCGTAGTTTCAAGTAGGGCAAGCGGCCCAAGGAGACTTATATCATACATGAATTTTGTCTTGGTACAATCTACGGGACAGGCTGTTTTGTTTTTGATTTTCTGTAGGTAGCATGCTGTTTTTTTTTTTTTTTTTCCTTTTTACAAATATATATTTACAAGAATCTCAAAATAAAAATAAAGATTATGCCGGAATATTTTCGGTTTTTCAATTAAGAAACATTAAAGGATGTTAACACCTAATTCTTTTTAGAGAGTGGTTGTGTGATTCGGGATTATTCAAGGACTAAGGACTTGATATATTTGTCGGAGATGGTGACAATGTGACCGAGGGGCCAGAACGAAACAAAGCCAAAGCACGCTGGTTAGGTTGTTGTCATTGTACTCTAATAGAAAGAAAAGAGAACAAAAGGAAGAGTTGACTTACTTGGCTAAAACTACAAAAGAGAAAAAGGAAAAAAAAAACTTGACCAAGAACCCTACGTATTTTTAGGTCTTTTGCTTTAAAGATAAGAGCTTTTGACTACACAGACCTGAAATCCGATTTGGGTTTATTTTTTTAAACATAAGGTCATTGTTAAAGAAGCTACTTCAGACGAGTAGGTGCGACCCACGGCTTCTTTTGTGTCACACCATAACTTATTATAGTGCTCGACGTATGAGATAGGCCGGAGAGGAAAACATGCCTAGGGCCTCCATAGCCGTGAACATTCTCTTCGGCATGGAGACACTGGACGTTGCTGGGCATAAACTACCACCGCTTTCCAGCCTAGCCACAGCCCATGACCATGATTGGAAATGGAGGAGTTCTTATTTTTTATTTTTGGCTTTGTTTGAAGATATTCTTATTATTATGTTGGGAAAATATTTTGTGGCTAACCAGGCATGTTTAAATATATTGGCAGGGAATGGCAATGCTAACATTGTCCGTTTCACTTCCTGGCTTGAAACCTCCTCCCTGTTCGGAGGCCAATGTGGAGAACCGTAAGAAGGCTTCGACATTACAGTTAGCAGTGTTTTTTGGTGCATTGTATACCATAGCCATAGGAACAGGTGGAACCAAGCCAAATATCTCAACTATCGGAGCAGACCAATTTGATGATTTCCACCCAAAGAGAAGGCTCTCAAACTGTCCTTCAATTGGTGGACATTCAGCATCCTCTTCGGGACACTTTTTGCCAATACGGTTCTTGTGTGGATACAGGACAACATATGGTGGACGTTAGGATATGCGCTTCCGACTATTGGACTTGCAATATCCATCATGATCTTCTTGGTAGGCACACCCTTCTACAGACACAAGGTACTCACACGGAGTCCCTTCACAAGGATGGCCAGGGTCGTAGTGGCTGCTATAAGGAAATTGAGGGTGTCTATCCCTGACGACCCCAAAGAGCTCTATGAGCTTGACATGGAAGAGTACGCCCAGAAAGGAAAGTTCAGGATAGAACACACACCAACCTTGAGGTATATAATAACCTAACTATTTATTTTTATTGATTGTAAAAATTAGTTCTTGTTGAGTAGAAGGACAAGAAATGTCACCTGAGAAGATTTAGTGACTCGGGCTCAATTTACTGCATCAAGTAAAATTAGATATAACAGTGTAGTAATTGATCGAAGCAATATGAACTGCTGTTGATCTCAACCTATCCCAATCAATACATTCACTGGCCTTCTTAGGATTCGTGCTATATATGTCCTATTCTTACATAACGTTGTATGGAAGCAGGTTCCTCACCAGAGCATCTGTGAAGACTGGTTCAACTAATCCATGGATGTTGTGCTCGGTTACACAAGTAGAGGAGACTAAACAAATCTTACGAATGATCCCTATCTTGGTTGCCATGTTTGTACCGGGCATAATGATCGCTCAGATCCAGACTCTTTTCATCAAGCAAGGTACTACTCTTGAGAGAAGAATTGGAAGCTTCAACATCCCCCCGGCAAGTTTAATTGCATTTGTAACCTTACCAATGCTCGTCTCCGTCTTCCTCTATGATCGGTTTTTTGTGAAGATCATGAAAAGGTAGACTAAAAACCCTAGAGGGATCACGCTGCTTCAAAGGTTGGGAGTTGGCCTGGTTATCCACATTATAACTATGACCGTTGCATCTTTAACAGAGAGATATAGACTGAGAGTGGCCAAAGAACATGGGTTAGTTGAAAATGGAGGACAAGTTCCTTTAACGATATTTATTTTACTTCCTCAATTCGTGCTTATGGGAGTTGCAGATGCATTTTTTGATGTTGCGAAGATTGAGTTCTTCTATGACCAGGCGCCAGAAAGCATGAAAAGTCTTGGGACTTCCTATTCCTTGATAACTCTGGGAGTCGGAAACTTTCTGAGCAGTTTCCTTCTTTCAACAGTTTCTCACATCACCAAGGACCATGGTCACCAGGGATGGATTCTAAACAACTTGAATGCTTTCCATCTTGATTATTACTATGCATTTTTCGCGATACTTAACATCCTGAATTTCATCTTCTTCTTGATTGTGAATAAGTACTATGTGTACAAGGCTGAAATTTCAGATTCGATAAAAGTGCTGACAGAAGATCTGAAGGTGACTACAGCAGTGGCATCTTGCCAAGAGAAATCCAGGGAGTATGCCCGGCAACTTTTTTTTGTTGGTGAAATGTCACATTATATATCACCTGTAAAAAAGTTTACAAGATTGTTCAATTACAAAATATCATCATTTAAGCTCAAACATTGTACTTGGCAAATTCCAAAGCTCTTGTAAAAATTTATTACAATTTGTAAGCTTGACTCTTCTGGTAGATGAAATCTTCCTTCTCACATCCTTCTTGATTTTAGCAATAATGGCTGAGTTATCTAGACTTGTATCGCTGAATTTTTTCTATTCATTTCTCTCCAAATGTGATACAATACGGCCTTAAAAAATATACTAAGCAAAGTTGCTGCAAAGCTTTTCCTCTTGAGAGTCTTGATCATCCAACATATTTTAACTTTCCAGTGTTCAATTCTTCGACTTAATTTATTCATGCCTAACAAAGTCTTCCAACTTAAACGTGGGAAAGAATAAAGTCCATGAAGGAATTCAAGTTGATATTCAACTTTCTGATGGTTGTAATAAAAGCTATTTATAGGCAGTCCTTTCATAGAGATCGAATACAGCTTTGGGTTCCGAGTGGTTTAAGATGGTATATATTTGATTTTAGTTCACCACAATCAGAGGCATATAAGTCTTCGTTGAGAGAAAAGATACGAAGGCTAGGTGCGTCTCCAGCCAGCGATTATAGCCATGTGAATGCGCAGTAGACGTTTCTCCAGCTAGCCTATCCATTAGGGTACCTTAAAAATGGGTGTTGCGAGTGGCCCTTCTTCGTTAGTTTGCTAACTAACCATGGTCCTGTGCCATTTATTTGGCAGGTTCACTATTTTTTTCTTAGTTTTTTTTCTACCATTGTAATTTGTACAATACTTTAAAGAGAAACGTCTACTGCGCATTTACATAACTATGACAACATAATTTCTAATGTTGTCATAGTTGAATCAAACTTCTCATTGAGACTAATGAGAAGTTGTTTAACTTGTGAGTAAGGAAACAGTTCACCTAAGGCATGAATATGACATACCATTGTTAGAAAATCAATGTCATCACGTCAGCACCAGGAGAAGGGGCAGTTTTAAAACGTGGGCGCGTGCAACTCATGTGTGACACCACCAAGGCAAGTGACACACAACACAAAGGCGTGCACGTACATCTCATGCGTCATCTTCTTCCTCACGCCCACACAGTAGCTTAACTTCTCCCCTAATTTCTAACAATCTTACAAAACGAATTAAGGTGAAATAAGAGACAATTAACTTCGAAGAAAGCAACCATTTTATTACCATGAAAGAATTAAAGAATCATAAACTTTATTGATGAAAATTTTAGCTCAAAGTCCAAACGGTTTTAGGGCTCGTCATTGCAATGGTTTTCAAAATCAATTTTGTATTGATTCATCATCTTCATGTGATGTTTTATGTTTGATTTTCAACCACTATAAAAAAGCAATCAAAGTGTACACAAATATCTTTGAAGAAATCCAAGTTTCTTCCTTCATTGTTTTTTGTATTATTCTTGGTTTTTGTTTTTGTTTCATTATCATTTTTATAAGAATTTCTACAATATTTTGTAGAAACTCCTATTTTAACTAGGTATTAATTTAGCTTTTCGGTGAAAGCTGTTTCTTTTGATCCTATTTTGTTTTGCAAATGGCTTCCAGCATCAATCATGTTCATGCCACTACTCATGTTCTTTTGCTACCAAATCCAAGTCATTTTCCCACCATTGTGCAACTCAAAGTCCTAATTTTCTTGTTTGGGAAGCTCAAATTAAGCATTTTCTTCAAGCAAATGGATTACTTGGTGTTGTTGATGGCTCCTTCCCTTTCCTAAAGAGTTCATTATTAATATTGATGAAGAGGGCATTATCACTCATGATTCCAATCCAATTTATCAATATTGAAAAATCAAGGATTAGACTACTTATGGCTAGATTTTCTGCACATGTAGTGACACTATTATGACTATTGCTAGAAAGTGCAAAATTTTGATAGAAATATGGTAGCCCTTATCATCTAAATTAGTGGCCCATAGTTTTTTTTTTTTTTTTTTTTGATGAATATGTGAGTTGATTCATCGAAGAATAAAGAAATACATAAGCTTAGGGGCATACCCCAGCATTACAATCATCTAGGAGAATATAGACTTTGAAATTCTCCAACTATGACTCAACAAAACATTAGCTTGAGAGAGTTTAATGTTTCTAAATAAAGAAGCTCTTCCACGGACTACTCTCCTGATTTTAGCTAATAACATTGGAATATCAATAGACTTATTCTGAAAACGTCTACGATTTCGTTCTAACCAGATACAATAAAGGCAAGCTAAGAAAGAAAGCTGGAGAAGCTTTGCGGCTAAATCCTTTCCCTTAGTTGCTTTAATCATCCATTGCAATTCAGATTCCCAATCATAGATGACCTTACGAATACCTTGTTGAGCTAGAATAGTTCTCCAAACCTGGTTAGTCCAAATGCACTGAAAGAATAAGTGTGATCTATCTTCATATTGAGAGCCACAGAAATTACAATACAAATCAATTGAGGGGAGCCAACGAGAATTAGTGGCCCATAGTTGTACTCATGTTTCTGCTTTTCAGTTATGTCTTCAAACATCTTTAGACAACAACTAAAGGGCACCAAACGATAATTGAGTTTATTTAAGAAGTAAATGGTATTGTGATAACTTTATTTTTATAGAGTTATTTTATCTATTTTAGGCAATAAATAACTTTAATAATTGTGAGAAAACATTTGAACTCCTCTTTATTTACCTAAATTTATCTTGTTTATGTAGCACAAGAAGGCAAGGAGAAAAGGAATGAACATGGAGAACCTGATGCTTATTGTGTGGCAAAATCGTAATATCAAGATCAAAAGAGTCAAGATGGGCTTGGGCTTTAGATGATTGTTATCAGATTTTCTATTATTGTTAGGTTTTCTAAATAAATAGAAAACCTAGTCATGTTAGGAATTCAAGTCTCAATTAATTTAGGAGTTCAAAGCCCAATTGTTTTAGGTATCTAAAACCCAATTCTACTAGGATAGGAGATAGGTCTAAACCCAAACCTTATTTAAGAGAAGAGAAGAGGCAAAAGAAGATAGAGGAGGAAATTGAGCACAACTCAAGAAAGAGGCCAAGAATTCAAGGTTTTCTTGAAGAGAAGACAAAAAAGGTGACAGACTTCTTGTTCTTGGATTCAAGATGCCTTCTTTATTTCTTATTACCATTCTTCCTCATTATTTCTTTATGTTTTAGTTTATTTTTGTTAGAGCTACGATGTAACCTAATTATGATGGTACAAATCTTATGATTATTATGTTTTGCAAGATATTTTATTTATGTGAAGTTACATATTACAGAGTTTAATGCTTTTAGGTGATTAGCTACCACTTAGATGACTTGATTTGCATGTTAGAGACTGACAGGAAATAGCATGCAGTTGCTTTTTATAATATGCAACCATAGATTAAATATAGATAGACATATACCATATTGTTTGTGTGGCCTTCGGTGTAAACTGGGAATGTTCATAGATCCTAATGCATTTGGTTTGTTTCAATTCACATATAGAGATATAGTGAATTAATGAACTAAGTAGGTTTGCTATACCTAGACATAGGATAGTAAATAAATTAGGAAGTTCCGCCATCACATAGATATTGTCTCTCTTGCAAGCATAAATAATCAATATTAATACATAGTAATTATGGTGAAATCGGATGCTCTAACATATTTCTTGTATTTAGTTTTCTTAGACTTAGTTAGTTAATCTATCATCTATCAATTTGGTTTGCTAGATAAATTCTATGAGTTATTCACCGTTGGTAATTAGTCGGTCTAGTAATCATCAATCTTTGTGGGACGATATCTTTCTTATCATTATATTACTTGTTCGACATGTTCACTTGCATATAGAATTTCATCGAACATATTGCTGATTACTTTTCCATTGTAGGTGAAATTATCTTAAACAAATGAGTACTTAACCCCATGTTTTTCTAGGTCTTGGCACCTTATGCACCTCTTGCCACTGCAGTTGCTATTCATACACACACGTCATCTCTTCCTTATGAAAGTCTACGTGGGTTGCTCCTTACCTAAGAAACTCACCTTGAAATGGCAACACAAGGCTCGCCTACTATAGCTACTTTTGCCACCAGTCCTACTAAGATCACTACTAACTAGTCCATTTCCAAATCTATTGGCAATATAAGAAGGCACTCAAATAATATCTCCAATCAAGGACATACTCTAATTCCTCGTTATAACAGCAAACCTTGATGCAATATTCTTTGTCAGATTTGTCACAAACTAAGACATATTGCACGTCAATGTCACTATAGGTATGTTCCTTCTAATTCTAGGCCTAATGCTAGCTTCTAAGGCACATAGAATATTCAAGCCAATATTGTTAGGAAGGCTCAACAACCAACTCATCAAGCATATACTGAAACAAACTAGTTTCCTTATTCTAGTGTGACATATCATATCTTGTTAGATGACTATGATATTACTCAATTGTTCAATTATGATGGAAATCAAGTAGTTGTTGGAGAGGATGGAATGACATTTCCAACAATCTACAACGGTAATTTATTAACCTTAGTAATATCAATGTTTTTGATATACTTATTGTGCCTAATATGACAAAACGTTTGTTATATATTTCAAAGTTTTCAAAAGATAATAATTGTGTTTTGTCATTTTTTTCCTTATTCTTGTCTTGTACAGAGTTTGACAATGGGACAGATCCTACTACAAGGACTAGTTGAAAATTGATTCTATTGCCTCAACTTGAGCACTCTTTAGTAACTACCAAAGACTTTTCACATTTCTACAATAAATATAATGGTTTGGAACTATAGATTAGGCCATCTTAATTAAGCAAATGTAATAAAATTGATAAAAATAATGAATATTCAACTTATTGGAAATATTCATTATCTTGTAGTGCTTGTAGCAATAGTAAAAGCCAACAACAATCATATTCATCAACACATAATATTTCCAATGCTCCCTTAAACATAATCCATTTTCATAAAACTACAACTTCTTAAGAGAATAAATATTATATTTGTTTTATTAATAATTATTCCAAATTTATATGACTCTATGTCATGAAAACTAGTGATGAGTTTTTTCAAAAATTCAAGAATTTTCAAACATTTGTTGAAAATTAACTTCAAACTACAATAAAAAACATTAATTGTGATGGAGTAGCAAAATTTACTTCTAATGATCTTAAAACTCTTTTATCTAACAGGGGTATTTATCGATGCATATCAAGTTTCTATACTCCATATCAAAATGGGTCTACTAAAACAAAACATAGGCATATCATTGAATTAGGATTATCAACGATAAATCATGCATGTATACCACTTCAATATTGGAATTTTGGTTTTGAAAGTACAACACATATTATTAATCATCTACCAAGTCTAGTGATAGACAACAAAACCCCATGGTAAAAAATATTTAATAAAAAACCTAGTATCTCTTATTTAAGGATTCTTGGGTGCTTGGTATTTCCTTATCATAACCTCAATATATAATCAAAATCTGTATTTTTCTCGGTCATCCTATAGGATATAAAGGCTATCTTTATCTTTGTTTATAAATAGAAACAATTTCCATTGTTGATGATGCTATATTTGATGAAAATGTGTTTTCCTTTCAAACAATTACACAAAAATCAATACTAGTGATAGACAACAAAACCCCATGAGAAAAACTATTTAATCAAAAACCTAATATATCCTATTTAAGGATTCTTGAGTGCATGGCATTTCCTTACTTGAGGCCCTATGCTTAACATAAACTTAAGATATGATCAAAATATTGTATTTTTCTTAGCTATCCCATAGGATATAAAGACTATTGTTGTCTTTGTTTATAAATAAAAATAATTTACATTGTTATTGATGCTATATTCGATAAAAATGTGTTTCCCTTTCAAACAAATACACAAAAATTGGTACCAAACATGTGCAAATCATAACATGTCATATTCCTCTACTGAAATTACTTCAGATGCTTCAACATAAAACAATCAAACATATGCTGATCATAACATGATCCAACAATCCTCCACAAAGAACATTGTATCATTATCATTGTGAATAGCAGAACCAAGGCTTGATGACTTTCAACAGTTTAGCTTTTTCCATTTTAGATTGGATACTTGTTGCCTTTAGCTTGTCTCAAATACTCGCCTCATTTCCTACTTCACTTCATATCATAGTGGGATGACTTTTAGCTGGATCTTCAAGCTACAGCGGGGGGTAGCTTTGTCGATCAGGAAGCCCAATGCATACCTATGACATGCCGTGATAGCCTCCTGAGAGCTTAACTGGGCTCTCATCCTAAGTCAAAAAGTATGAGCAATCAAAGTGCCACCTAGCTGTGCCTATCCGGACTCAAAGTAGAGCAGTTAGGCTTCGGCTCTACCGACCTTGTTCTTGCTGTTTTCCATTCCATCAACCATGGGGTAGCTACCTTTCCTGACTTTCACTCAAAGCTTTCTGGACTTTCCTCCACCCTCTCGACAATCCTATATTACTAAAGAACCCCGAGGAAAAAAGCGGGTCGATGCTTTCATTGTCGGCAAGAAGGACGAAAAAGTCATGCTTCTGCGATACTGTGGCTGGTACTGTTCCCTTTTAACGATAAACACAAGCCTCACCACAGGGAGAGCGAGACTAAAGTCCAAATTTAGTTTCTACAATAATCATACAAAGTATATTAGGGAACCTCGTGTTTCCGTTTTCCTTCGTTTTGTTTGACTACTTCTGTAAAGTACCTTCTTTTCTTACATCGACGGATTGAAATGACCGTCGAGATTATCTAAATAATTGGCTTTTAAGAAGTCCCATCTCCGACATCGAAATGAAATCTGACAGATCGAAGACAGTGAGACAACTGGAGGCTACCTTCACTGCTAGCCATTAGTTTTTCTTCTTCTAGAATTCGCAGGTAAGCAGGAAAATTAATGCCCATGTTATCTCGTTAGTATCTCAGGTTTATTTAACAAGAAATCAACTTAGATACGGTCCAAGCTAGCCCACGTTCGCCGAATTTCGGTTTGAAAATTGGCCGGTCATAAGAGAGATCACAGTAGAAGGAGAAAGCTGCCAAGCTCAAGCTTCTTGCGTTCATATCATCTAGAGTCAAAAGCTTATCTCTTCCCCCCCGGCATTTCGTTTTCCCAAAATTATGAAATGTCAAGGTATCTTATTCAATGTCTTATTCCTCTACTCTTAAATTATTGCCATACTACAATTATTAAAGAATTTCATGCGTATTGGGCAATTACTCTGACAAGTCAATCTTGCAACTTGATCCATTTGTAGTCTCCCTACAAGTTTCAACCTGTATGATTGGACTCTCTTGTCAATCCCTTATTGTTTCTTTATTCATTTATTCAAACATTCTATGCGTAGCTCATAGATATTTTGCCGTTATTGTCTACATCAAATTGCGACTTACAACTACCATTTCCTGATTATTTCAGTCTAGGACCCGATGTTTCGTCGCCTTCATTTGTTCTTTCATTTATGTGCTCACCATCTAAGTTGTAAACATCGAATGGATGGTTACACCTGCAGAAAGTAATAAGATTTAGTAACAGCAATTCTTTGGGAACTACCAGTTCGAAGATTGCCAATTTACTGCTGCACGCCCGTGATGACTGGGGAAGGGAGTTATCAATTCTCAGGGTAAGGAGTTTCGTTGCTCAGAAAAGATAAACAAAAAGAGAGGGTGTGTGCCAAGGGATAAGAGTCATAACTTCTATCTGAATGTCTACCTTATGTACCTAACTCGACCCACAACTTCCTCATGACTTTATTTCTTCTCTTTTGATTGAGTTAGGTGGGGATTGTTATTGACATTTAATGGGTTAGTTGTCTGAATATATTTCTGCACTCTTAGTTTGTTTTCAATGAACCTCTAATTCATTCCAACCATCACAATGTAGATAGAGTTATGAACGTCTGAATCATCGCTGCTTAAGACATTTTACAAATATCAGTAAACATATTTCATAATGAACTCAACTTTTTTTTATTAACAAGTTTATTATTCAATTCAAAATCTGACTTAAGAGTTTATAGTATTCTTCACGTTATAAATAACATCATGGACTTATGACTCAATAATGTGAGATAAGCTTGGGTTCGAATTTTCTCAACTGCATTCCTGATTAACCTAAGTATGCTTTGGGGTTGGGCCACTTTAAGCCAACAAGTAAGCTTGATGGGGTTTTGGGTCATCAATAAAAAATAAAAAAAAGTGAGATAAGGCATACATTTATTATAATTCTTATGAAAGATACAATTTGTCAATTCGAAGTATTGACAAATTCTCAAACTTAAGCGGTGCCGTCCTCGAGAAAAAGTTTAAACAATTTACTCTGTGCTAATGACAGCTTCTCAAATTAGTATCCATATTTGTGACGTTATTCTTGGACGCATTTTCGTAATGAAGTCAATTCTCTAGAATTTTCGATAAGGAAGGAGTTGGAGGGGAAAGGTATAACCCTTTTCTTGTCACTTTGTGATCTAAGATTTATCTTCTTAAATTGACATTTTCCCATAGGTGGTATACTTACCACATAATCAGTTATTGTGCTCGTCCCTTTCAACGTTTTTTTTTTTTTTTCTGGAGAATAATGCATTTATTAATTATTGACGTCTAAGCAGATTGAAAATGATGCGCATGACAAATATAAATAATTTCTCCTCCAATAGCTAGTTGCAGAAAAATGAATAGAAAATGACACAGAGGAGCTCTACGTTCACATGAATGGTTGTGTTTTAAGCTTTAAAATGCTTCAAAAAGTCGTTAATAACCTCCTTGATAATAACTTATTCAGTTAATACAAAATATTTCAAAGAAAATAATTGACCACTCATTCAAAGGGTTTTAAATAGTTTTTCCTTCTATGATAGTCGAACCAACTCGATAGTTAAACCTAAGGAGGTTGGAAAATCATTCATTCAAGGCTGATAGAGTGGTTCAACCAACAACATTGAGTCTTAAAAGTAAATTTCTTGACGCTTCAAAACTTTTTTAACAGATAGTCAATTGACTCCTCGAGCCATGAAATATGTTAAATTACTCCAATAGGCTTAAATTAATCTTATTTAAGCTTCGTAACCATTAAGTTTCATTTTTGTTATGTGGAAATTACTGGGAAAAAATGCCCTATTTAGGGTTTTCAGCTTAGAGTTGAAATTATATTAAGCTGTCCATGTTTTATCCAGACAAAAATGGGTCAAAATACATGCCCTAAACCATTCTTATATTTATCTACACATCAACTATTCTACCCCAGTTGATTAAGCAACAGAGAGAAGGTCATATATTGAAGTTAAAAGCAGAAGTCTTACATTTTTTTATCATTAAATTTAAAACGCAAATAATACGTGTCCTTTTCCTTCTGCGTTCTACTTGTAGCAGAATTAGCATATCCCTCCCTACATCTAGAAGCTTTAGAGATTTGGATATAACTTGTCCTTTGCAAGAAGAAATTGGAAAGATCAGTCAGCTGCCCAAAGTCATGTTTGAATTCGCTTAGTCAGAAAAAGGAAATGGATTCTTTTTCGGCCATATCGTTGTGGCCCCCAGTTTAGATATTTCAACACTTCTCAATATTCGTTTGAATAGGAAAAGCTAAATTCTTTTCAAAGAAATGTGTGTGGGAACCTTTTGAATTTTCTATTTCTTGAAAACAGATGTCGAACCCAAATTGAAATAATTTATGACAACTTCATAAAAAGTACGTATGAACCCTAGCTTAAGTTCTCATTGGAAGATGGCCTACGTCTTGACAACGTAAGATAGTGTCAGCACACTGCAACAGCATAAATGGAGAAGATGACCTATCCTTTACCAATGACCCGCCGAGGAGTCTCCGTCAAGAACGACATCGGAAACGCCGACTTGGAAAGCTCCCCACGGGGCAAGGAAAGGTCTCTGTGTTTCTCTTGCCATAGGATTGAGCAGTGGGGGACGGAATGTCCATTTCTGGACGAAGTTGCCATGAAAAGCAGCAATAATTTAGGAAATGGAACAACGCAATCTTGATGGTTACTTCTAAGTGGACTTCGCCGATATCTGGCACCGATGGATCCAGTGGGAAAGGTTTCCGTAGTGGTGTAGGGAGGAAGCCGGGGAAAACGATGCCCATGATAAGCAAACCATTTGAAGTGGGATTTAATCAATTACTTCTTCTTTTTTTTTTTTTTTCAAACTCATAACATTGAATGCGTAATGATGTTTCGCTTCAAAAATTTACTGTCTCACCAACTAACGTTTGTAATGACCGTCTTAAATGCTGCATTTATATGGCTGTTATCATCTCTGGAGTGTGAGAAGTTCGAGATAGAAGAACCTTTTGTATTTTTTTAGTTTACACATACTGATATTAATCTAGCTTGGTTTATCATAATAACAATCCCCAAATAGAAAAATTGTTAAATTGAAATACGTAATTGAGCTATGATTGTACTACGTAAGATCCCAGGACAACACAGGCATGGTCAAACAGAATCCTTACGTTTCAAAAGGGAGAAATATTTCAGCTCCCTATGCATAAGAAAAAAGAACTCGATAATAATAAGAAAACTAAAGTGGGCTGGAAAAACCTTTTTAAAGGAGATGATGAAATGGCAAATCCGTCTTTCCGCCACTGGTACATGTGGCAAAATGAGTAAGTACAAAATAGAAAGAAAAGGGAGGTTGGATACCAAGAAGTAGACAAAAGCTTTATAAACGCAGGGCGAAGTTCTCCGTGCTAGGAAAAAGGTGTGGGGCTGGGGCTGAGCATAGCTATGGAAGAAGCAGTTGGTGAATACACGAAAGACGGGACAGTGGATCTGAAAGGGAACCCCGTCCGTAGATCCAAGAGTGGGGGATGGACTGCTTGCTGGTTTATCGTTGGTAATCTCTCTCTCTCTCTCTCTCTCTCTCTCTCTCTCTCTCTCTATTTTTCTATCTCTCTCCAGCCTTTTGGGAATTGCTTCCACACAACCCACTTCGTTTATCCCTTTTTGCATACACGTGGTAGACTTCTTGAAACTTGGAAGCAGTTTACAGGGGTGCTGAATGTTTCAAGTAGTAAAGCTGGTCAGTGGCTGCTGAAAATTCCACCCCCAGGCCATTTCTTTGTTTCGAGAACGGAGATTGGTTGAGTTTCCTCCTTTTTGAGGACCATAGCACTTTGGAAACAGTAGTTGTTATCTGCACATAGAAGCTTATCAAGTGCAGAATCTGTTTTCTTTTGGGAATCTGGAAGTAATAAAGGTCTGATGCATCATTTTTTTCACGAAGCACTGAAGCTCAGTTGCATTAAGTACTAGTAAATAATGGAGGTAGAAAGGGATAAGCTTTTATCTTTTCAGTTCCACTTCCTGCATTGGTAATCATCGATTTAAGCAAGGAGGTTGTGCCCATCTGTTGGTTGGTTCATGCGCATCTTCTTTCTTCCCTTCTTCCTTTTTTTTTTTTTTTTTTTTTTTTTAAATTTGGAGTCCGGGCGTGTTTCACGTTCGGAGCCCATCCCCATCCCCACCTTCCATTCTTTTTCAGTCCTAAGATACCTTCTCCACTCCCTTCGAGAGTGACAATAATGATGCCTCCTCTCCACCAAAGCCAAATGGCGCAGCTCCACATATTACTCAAACTATTTGGCTTCAGTAAAACCAACACAGGAAAAATAAAATAAAATAAAATAAAATAAAATAAAAATAAAAATAAAGCAATACCTTGAGCAAACTATAACTTTTCGATTCTTGTGTTTCACGTTTTTTTCTTTTATTTATGCTCCACCCAAGTTCCTATATTTTGATTGTTGGAGACCAGCTCTTATTGGACCTTATGTTGAAAATTGATGATGTTTTGCAGTCTACGAGGTTTTCGAACGCATGGCGTATTACGGCATATCTACCAATTTGATCGTGTACTTAACAGAAAAGCTCCACCAGGGTACCGTCACCTCATCAAACAACGTCACCAATTGGGCGGGAACCATTTGGATTACTCCAATCTTGGGTGCTTACGTCGCCGATGCTCATCTCGGTCGTTACCGGACCTTTACCATTGCCTCTGCAATATATATCTCGGTATCTCCTGATCATTATCTTATCTTAAAAAAATAGATGTATACTGCCTTGGTATGTTCTACGTTCAGAGAAAGATAATATATATATATATATATATAATTATGTGTTCGTTCAAACCGAGACCTTACACTCGCTTTAAATACTTGATTAAGTCAATGCGATTAAAGTTGATTTCGCTGTCAAAGGCTAGTACTATTGCCACTTATACTTTGGACTTGGACACAGCAAATGGGACCTAGTTTTTTCAGGCCTAGAGCGAGAATGCATGAACTGAAAGTTCTGTTTTATTAGCCTGTAGTTGAAACCCATATGATAAGGACAAGGATAGGGTGAGAAATGGAGGTGGATTCTCAATGCCGACGGTTTAGAATAGCGGCATGGGGACCACGGGTATCTATTCTCTCACATGAAGGTTCTCCGTCCTATCCAGGTCTTGTCTTTTGCAGGTGTCTTGAGTCAAAATTCTTGTTTTAATATTTTATCTTTCATTATCGTTCATAGTTATTTATTACCAAGTTCATGTGTTCACTTCAAACGACTGTCAAAATAATAATTTTTGAACTCCCTTTATTTTGTATTGCACGCCACGCGGATTAAATAGAAACTATATTATGTTTCTTGGAAGTTGTGATTATAATATAAGAGAGTGGTTGCTATATTTTTCGCCGGCGAAGTATGTTGGATCTAGAAGCCTAGTTAAGAATTAAAAATGAATATATAAATAAATCTCATTTCTCTAGTATTAGAGTTGAAGTTGCAGCCTGGATAGTAGATGAGGGCCCAAGCTTATTACTTGTAATTAGGCCTTTTAGTTCTATGTAGTTGTATATATACTTTCTGTGTAAAGAATAATCGAAATTGATTACTTGTTACTTACAACTAGTCTCAAATACTTTTACTTTTGCTTCATTATGTATCATTTAGTCATGTGAGAGGTAGGCCAAGCTATGGAGGAAAGGCAGGGCCTTCCGGAAGATAGGCCTATCTCATGTTTGAAACCACGGATAACTGTTACTGTCTCTTTATCATATTTACTATTGTCAGTGTCCAAAAACCAAAGGGAATTGCTCAGGGAAAAGAAGCAAGGATAGGAAAATATTTTGTGATTAACCTGTCATGTTTATTATATTGGCAGGGGATGTCACTACTTACATTGGCGGTTTCACTCCCTGGCTTAAGACCGCCTCGCTGCTCAGATTCTAGTGTGGGGAATTGTAAGAAGGCCTCGACATTACAGCTCGCAGTGTTTTATGGTGCACTGTATATCTTAGCCATTGGAACAGGTGGAACCAAGCCGAACATCTCGACCATCGGGGCAGATCAATTTGATGATTTCGAGCCCAAGGAGAAAGCTCACAAACTGTCCTTCTTCAACTGGTGGATGTTCAGCATCTTCTTCGGGACACTCTTTGCCACTACGGTTCTCGTCTGGGTACAAGACAGTGTAGGATGGGCCTTGGGATATGGGCTTCCTACTCTTGGACTTGCAATATCCATTGCGATCTTCTTGGCAGGCACACCCTTCTATAGACACAAGAAGCCAGCAGGCAGTCCCGTCACAAGGATGGCCAAGGTCATAGTAGCTGCTATAAGGAAACGGAGGGTGCGTATCCCAGATGACACCAAAGAACTCTATGAACTTGACATGGAACAGTACACAAAGGATGGAATGTTCAGGATTGAACACACACCGACCTTGAGGTATGTGCCAGCTTAAGATTTACTTTTATCTACCGGCTTTGTTCTACTCGAGTACAATGCAGAAAAATTAGAGGCATGTGTGTCTCCGGAAGAAAAAGAAAGTAACATATGATGTTTCTTAACGTGGCATGGAAGCAGGTTCCTTACCAAAGCTTCGGTGAAAACTGACTCGGCTAGTCCATGGATGTTGTGCTCAGTTACACAAGTAGAGGAGACTAAACAAATGTTACGAATGATCCCAATCTTGGTTGCAACCTTTGTACCGAGCACAATGGTCGCCCAGGTCAATACTCTTTTTGTTAAGCAAGGACTTACTCTTGATAGAAGCATGGGAAGCTTCAAAGTTCCTGCAGCAAGTTTAACATCATTTGTAACCTTATCCATGCTTGTCTCTGTTGCATTTTACGATCGATTTCTCGTCAGGATTTTCCAGAGATGGACAAAAAACCCTAGAGGCATCACTCTGCTTCAAAGAATGGGGATTGGCCTTGTTATCCACATTCTGATTATGATAATTGCTTCCCTTACCGAGAGATATAGACTTAGTGTGGCCAAAGAACATGGGTTGGTTGAAAATGGAGGACAAGTTCCTTTAACGATATTTGTTTTACTTCCTCAATTCGTGCTTATGGGCACCGCAGATTCACTTTTGGAGGTTGCCAAAATCGAGTTCTTCTACGACCAGGCGCCAGAAAACATGAAGAGTCTTGGCACTTCCTATTCCATGACGACTCTAGGAGTTGGAAACTTTATAAGCAGTTTCCTGCTTTCAACAGTTTCTCACATTACCAAGGAGCATGGTCATCACGGATGGATTCTAAACAACCTGAATGCTTCTCATCTCGATTACTACTATGCATTTTTTGCAGTACTGAACGTCCTGAACTTGATCTTCTTCTTGTTTGTGATTAAGTTCTATGTGTATAAGGCTGAAGTCTCGGATTCCATGAAAGTGCTTACAGAAGAATTGAAGGTGATGACAGTAAATGGGTCTAGCAAGGGATCGACGACTTTGATCGGAGACTGAGTAGAAGAACAAAGGCCATACAGGAATGATAGCTGATATTCAACTTTGATATGGTAAAGGTCCTCTTTCTGGACCTGCCTTCCACAGAGCTGGAATCACTAGTATTGCTTGGGATCCATAATTGTTTAAGATATGTGTCTTGTTTGCTTTACCTCCATCAGGAGAATGTAACATTTACACTTTTTCAATAGAAAGGTAGCTTCATATATTTGTGTGCATGTCCAAATGTACTCGGCCAAGAAGTCGCAACACTATTGCCTTTGGTTTCGGACAACATTAACTACCAACTAAGGTAGGCATTTGTCAATAAACACAAAGAAAACTGCATCCGTTAACTTCTGAAAAAATGCTTTTGAAGTTAAACATATTCAATTCCCATCTTTCTATTTATGCATAAAATAACTTGCATTGCCAATAAGTATCGAACTTAATGATGAGCAAGTACTGTTTAAAACTTCTTAGTCTCAAATTTGGCACTCTAAAAATGGTAAGTTAAAAAAATTAAAAAATAAATAAAATAACTGGTGCAACAAAAAGAAACATCCAATTATTTCTTCCGAGTAAAGTAAGAGGGACCTTTGCCTGAATGCTTAAAGCTTGGGTGAAAATTTATTAAACTAAGAGAAGAAATTATTGGTTTAGAAAGCTCAATGGTTTAAATATTTTTTTTGGTGAAAATGTAAATTGTATTAATAAATTTAAAAATACAGATGCACAGAGGCATACCCCAATATTACTAATGCCAACACATCTTTGAAAAGATAGAAATTAAAAGTCTTCAAATTTCATTCAAAATAACATTTTCTTGGGAAGATTTGATATTTTTAAACAAAGAAATTCTCTCATATACTATTTTTTTTTTACTTTGGCTAAGAGAATAGGGATATGAATTGCTTTCTCCTAAAACCGTCTTCTATTTGATTCAACCCATATACAATAAATACAAACTAAAAAAGATAATTTAAGAAGTTTAATAGCTAAAGATAGTTTAAATCAATGGTTTAAATATTCTGTTGTTACCAAATTTATTAGTTATGGGGGCTTAAAAGACCTTAGAATGAACCTAATGAAGACTGTTCAAACATTGATTTATTGCTTAAAGGACATCCAAATGAAACACTTCTATTACTATCTTAAAAAAAATAAAGAAGTTTACCAAAGTAAGTGCCGAGATGGTAATTAGTACCCTTATTCGTAAAACAGGCTGAAAAGTTTGAACGTAATATGGAACACATATTTCAATTCAAGTATAAAACATTCTAAGTAACACGTTCGAATCTTATTGTTAAAAATCATTATCCAACAAAATTCATTCTTTGACAACGTGAGACAAACTCCACGTTCCGTAATAATAGCACGTGCATTTTCGAGAAGTCTAGTGATCACCTCTACATTTTCCAACCAACGCTTTCACAAATGTTTGACATTTGTAATCACAGCGCAATGGAAAAAGGCATAATCCAGCGTACCTTCAACTATTTAGCCCACACAATATCTCAAAGCCTTTTGTGGATGCTATCATATGAAAAGGTCATAACAAGCAAAAGAAAACATCAAAATGCAACGCCATAGAAAAGTTAGCACAAAATGATGGAATCCACTTTGTTTGAAGGTGGAGAATATCTGAGCTAGGAAACTGCGATGAAAATAATGGTTGGTGGAATGTGTGGAGATGTATCTGTCCTCACCATGTTTTCTTTTTCAACTTATGCCAAAATTGAAGGACCAAATAGGGTTATTTCAGGAATATGCTTTTCTTTCGACCACTAAAAATTCCAATTCTAAACGAATTGGATTGGTCTTCTAGCTATTGCATGTCATCGATCTTGAAAATGACAAGGGCATCGCCTTTCTTCCCATTTTAAATGACTAGTCATTTATGAACAGCCATACAATGTTACCGGTTGATAGGAAAAATCTTCGGTAAAGTGGCGAAACACCTTTTTGAGTTACCTGAAAATCAGTAAAAAATAAAACTTGACGGAGTATGCAAAGTCTTGTTTTTGATAAGCCAAAATTAGCCTACAATATCTAGAATTTCAAAACAATTGCTTCATTTTGAACTTCATCATTGTCATCTCCATAGTTACGTTGTGCTTTTATTTTTATTTTTATTTTTTTTTCATGTTTCCTGATAGAATGTGTTAGAAAAGGAAAGTTTCATGTACTAGGATCCTCACTTTTGTTCCCACAATTAGCTAGCATTTCGACTTCATGAAAAGCCATGTTAATGCATCAAGGCTAATGACACTAAAAACATTCTTATTATTGATTAGCAGAGAGCCTTCTAGTGTCACTATAAAGATATTCGATACTATAGAGGGATACGGAATATTTTATGATGCAACCTGTTTATGCTCAAAATTTTCAACAAAATATGAAATAAATACTTTTGTACTTTATCAACACAATATGAAATACATACTTACAGCTCCAGGTTGTGGGAATTCAACGGTAGTAATAGCATACACATTTGCGAGAAGTCTCCAACCGCCCTTACATTTTCCAAACAAGGCTTTCTCCGATTCTCGACATATGTAGTCACATGCCGATGACAGAACGCAAAGACGATGAAACTTTAGACTGTTTCGCTCACACAATACCTCAAAGCCTTTTGTGGGTCTATCATATGAAGAAATCATAAAAAAGCAGAAAGATCAAAATACAACTCTATCAAATCTAAGACCTCTTTAGTCTCAGCTAGCGCCAACTACCTATTGAACTAAGTGATTGTCACTGAGTAAATCTTATATTAAAGCTAACAATGATATAATCCACACGTTTGTTTTAAGCTAGAGGATATTTGAACTACACAGCAATAACCATAGAATCACTTACCCATTACTATGAGGAGAATGAAAACAATGAATGTTGGAATTTGTGGAGATGTACCAGTCCTCGTCATGTTTTCTTTTTCCTCAGACCAAATAGAAAGAAAATGTAAGATTATCTTCAGGAATTTGCTATCTTTCGTGCTACGTCTCGCTTGAGCCTCAAGCATTTGATAGCTACAGATGTCTATATATAGCCTCGCCCATATTTTAAGAGGTTATTTTACCGCTAAGCAAACAGGATTGGCCATTATGAAAAAAGAAGCTATTCATAGTAAAGGATTTTAAGACTAAAAAATTATAAAATATTGGATTTAGAGAATCGAGACTTGAAATTTCAGTTTTTAATAAGTAAGAGACCGAACTAAAACTATTACGCGTCCTTCTAGGTTGTCCATTGATGGATCTTGAAAATGACAAGATCTTCACCTCCCTCCCATAAATGACTAGTCATCTCGATTCCTCCCCTAAACTTTATGAACGGCCAGTTGACGATACCGCTTGACAAAAAGTTTTCATTAACATACAAAGCACCTTTTTGTGTTACCTTAAAATTAGTAAAACATTAAACTTAATGGAGTATAAAATATTGTTTTTAGTAAGCTTAAATTAGCGTATAGTGTCTGGAATTTCTGAATAGTTATTTATTTATTTGTTTTCTAATTGCCCCAGTTAAATTTCTTGAAATGTTCTTATTGCTTCACGAAGAGCACTTTCGCATAGCCCTAAATCAGTAAAAATCAAGGCTAGTGAAGCAAAAGAATAAATAAGAAGTTTATTTATTTATTTATTTATTTTAGTTAAATGGCAAGTGTTGAATTGAAACCTCTTTGGTCTCAAGCTACATTAACTCCATCTGAGCTAGCGTACAAGTAATAAGAAAACTTAACCTAAACATAAATTGATATTTAAGATCTAGGATTTAAATAGTTTATTCCAATAAATTTGATTCATTTTAGTAGGGTTTACATATTGCTAAATTGTTAGACTAAAATAATTCCTAAGACTGACATGAAATTTACGCGATAGAGGATGATGACATGATGGCTGACGTGGAACTAGGCATTGACATGGCAGCGAGATGGCTTTTCTTTTACTCTTCAGCTTTATACTATGTAACAAAATGCAATATCCCTTATTTGAAAACTGTTTATCTAAATCATAGTTTTTTTTAGGTGGGAATAGAGTCCAAATGCCCTTTTTGACCACACGAAATTACTAGTTAAAATAAATAACATTTGTTATCCGAATTACTATATCATTAACATAATATTGAAGCTGTGAATTTTATCTCATTATCATTATCGTTATTGTTGTAGTTATTAGTATTATCTTTATCTTTATCATTATCATTATCGTGGTTGTTGTTGCTATAATATTTTACTTTGTAATGCATTAGATAACATCATTTCATATGCTAAACATATTAGAGTGAAATTTCTTTCTGTACGTTATAAACTGCTAACTGCAATCTAAGAACTTACATGTCGGTGCCACAATCAGACATAACTTCAACAATTATTATAATGTTGGGTCCATATTTAGAATCACAGTTAACTCATTTGTTTAATACTAAATATGAACACATAACTAACTTTAATTTGACTATGGGAAAAAATGATGTGTTGATCCTCAGCAAGTTCTTAATTAAAGCTCATATTTTAGAATAATAGTTAATACTAAATATGGAGACCAATTATTACGGTTGAGTTTCGGAGAAAAATTCAAAGCTGCACTCGCCTATTCTTTGAAAATTTCATTGAAAATTCTCATGCCCCACTTTAGAACCGAAGGTGGAAATCTGTCAAGAAGTTACTCTGTTTCCGCACTCTAAAGTGCATAAGATTACAAAGCCTAAGACTTCAAAATTAAAGCTAGTAAAAATAGCAGGTTCTTGATTTTTTTTTTCATTTAATTTCAGTGTGTTTTGAACACAATGAAACCGTACTGTTTTCTTCATTTTCAAGTTCTTGACTTTTGCGTGAAAGCTAAGGGAGTTTCTTATATGATGTACCCTATGACGTTTTATTCAATTTTCTTTTTCCATAATTACACAGATGGAAGTTGGAAGCACAACCAGATCACCGCAAATCCACTCGCACTGGCTTCAAACTTACAAGCAAAACAATTTTCTTCATCTTCTTTTTGCTAATTGAAACGTCCTCTTCAAGAACTGATTTGCAGTTTTATCATTCCTGTGGCATAGCACCCTCAGTATTGTATTCGGATCCGCTCTATTCCACCGTCCTGTTGTTGGGGGCATCGGTAGCTTTTGCCCAGAACCCACAACTCCGATGCCGCTTGTTTCACAAGTCACAGTGCTGAAATCTTCCATGAGTTGTTCGGTACCCTGGCCCATCAATGTTATCACCCCTTCCACTATTTCTGCCTCCCGCTCCACCACTTCCTCGGCTATCAATCCTTCCCCGCACATGCAGAAAACCTGTTTCAAGCTCTTAAAGTCCTCCTCAATCCTCGGGTGATCAGACCGATAGAAGACTCGGGAGCTGCCCCCGGCAAGCAAAACCATAAGGAATGCCTCGAAAGAGGCTTTCATGACTTCTTTCATTGCTGGGGCTTGAGCTCGGTCCATGAGAATTGTAGTCATGAGAGTGAGATTTTGCTTGAGAATTCGCAGTGCTGGTCGAATCCGTGCATTCTCTACATCATCCACATACAGACTCCCATAGAAGACACTGTTTGAATCCAGGAAGATGTGGCGGTAAGCAGCAACTTCTGAAATATGTTGACAGGCTGCTTCAATGGATGAGCTAGCAAGCTCAAAGTAAGAAGCGAAATTGCTACTGGACCTCCGGCTGTTGATGAAACGGTTGGTGGTTGAATGAACGGTTCGAGGAGCGACAGAGAGAGTTTTGTCAATGGAATGGAGGTGGGAAAGGAGATAATGCAATGTGTTGAGGCGGATGTAGAGGCGTTGTGTTCCTCGGCTTGTTGATGGGCGAGGATGATGACCTTCGTTTGCTCCAGGTTGTTGAAATTCTTCTGCACCAGCAGTACATGGGCTAGCTTTTTTCCACAGCTTAAGAAACTTTGAGTCTCGATTGCATCTGGTTAGAGGAGGAAGTGCTGGGATATAGCTCTGCTTTGAACCTGAAAATATGTGTATCGGTGAGAAAGAAGCGCTTAGTAAGCTGCGTAGTTCCTGTGTCCTGCATTAATTTGAGGATTCTGGAGATGCGCATTTCATAAGTCTTACATGGATATATAATACCTCGAATCGGGATTTTTAAGTAATTCTAGGGAGTTAAATTGCTCTTATCACTACTCCTTTTTTAGCACATATATTACAAGCATGTCTAATACTTTTCTAGATCTAGATAACCAATGTCCAGTTTTCATCTTCTTAAAAATGGTTAGATTCTACTTTAGTACTAACGAGGAGAATATATCCATGTATAAATAACAAAATGGGTTAATATATTATTGAAGTGTACATATGTGGATGTCAACATGTTTCCTCACTTCAAGCATATTGAAACACCTTTTACAACTACATAATTTATAAATGATAAGTTATTTCATTCATAATCTAAGTTCTAATATTATATTAAAAAACTTACTTTTTTTTTTTATGAAAACCATCTTTTGTTTAAAAAAGAATTAGAACATCTTTCAATTTGTGCATGTCATCTTTGCCAAGGGGTCATGCTAATCTTCTATGTCATTTTAATTTCATTGCATATTTCTTGTTAAAATTTAGATGTGTATCTTATACCGTTAATATACTGGTATATTATGCTCTATGTATATAAAAGTATTTTCCTTCTTACAAGTCAATTTTAAAGAAGGAAGTAAGTTTTTTTACATGGTATTAAAGTTTAGATTCGAGAGATAGCACTTTTCATACATGAAGCCATAATCCACATCGGATTAGTACAAAGAGTGTACTTAAATACTAAGCCAAAAGTTTTATACTGCTGAAATTTTATTTTAAAAATTTTAAATAAATAAAAAAGAAATTTTAGTATTCTTAAATTGACTTTAATATAAGATTGTACTTTCTAATACATCTATGCATTACTATAGATTTCTTGATTAAAAAAATCACTAGATAACTTAGAGATGAGAAAGAATTTTCTCCCATAACTGGACTTCCACCGGAGGAAAGAAGTTTGACAAACCAAAACATAGTCAGAGACAGCTATTTTATAAAACAATGAAAAGAAAGTTCTTACCACATGATGCGACAAATGAAGCATACTCCCGAAATTGAGCCTGCAGACCATCGGCAAGATCTAGGACTAAATCTTCGGTAATTCCTATTGGGACTTCGAAGAAGTTATTCGCAGTTTCCTTGGCCAAGTGTATTAGTTCCACAGCTGATTGTGCATATGGCTCTGATTTGGACTTTGGATTCCATGTCTGCAATACAAAAATTGATAAATCACTCTCCACTAATAGAGCGAAATTCATTTCTTTCCTGAAAGCTGTAATTTTGATCCCCAAACTTATGAAAGTTAAGAGCTTACTTCGGTCTCTTTTGCTCGTTGGAGACATTCAGTCCCTTTCTTCAACCTCTCACCAATCCATTTTTGCAAGAGGTGCAATATGATTGATTCGATTTCATAGGGAACCATCTCTCGAACAATTGCTCTACCTCCATCATCAAACTCACCAGAGTCCTCAACTACCATTTGGACCAAATGCTTTTCCAGCTTCCCAGCCGTGTTCAATACCTCCACTGTCTCGGTTGTGAGCATGGTGATCTCACCTAAATATTGTTTCAGCACAGCTCCGTAGGAATTATGCAGTGTAAGAGCAGCAACGGCAGCTGCAGTTGGGTGCCATTTCTTCAATATGGGGCTGAAGCATTCCCTCTCCTTCGCTGCCAGATCTTGTGTGTCCTTAGCTAATTGAAGTAAAGCTTCGCTTGCCTCTTGCTTCACTTCGGCGCCAAGACAATTGGCATTCTCAGTTTCAATTATCTATTGCCATTACGAAATGAATAAGATGACAATACATTCAAATCAAAACCGTACTGAAAGTTTAACTTAGAAAACTACCCACCCTGGCGAAAGCAGCTTTTACGGACGATCGAATGTAGTAGTCCACACGTTCCCCGGATGAGTCCACCAAAGTTGTCCCTCCTTGCTCTTCCCCCATCCCTTCAGCGATTTTGACATCTTCACCTAAAATATTGGACGCCAATAACACCAAAGGAAGAAGGCTTTCAACTTGGCCAACATTCCCCCTCTGGAAATAGTCATGGTAACTGAGCAATCTTTTTTCTGCCCAAACCTGCATTGAAGTCAGTACGGATGACAAGATCTTAACATATACGGCCTCCCGGTTTGGTCTCTTGACATCGTTTGCCACTTCTTCCAACATGACACGAGAAGCACAAAGAAGGTCCTGTTCTATCTGCCCAGTCACAATATATTGTTGAAAGAGGACCCAAGTAAAGCACAAGTTGTGTATAGGCCGGGTCATTCCTAACGTTGACCATGTTTTCTTCATTAGCTCCAAAAGCTCATCAACTTCGTCAAGGACTAATGTCTCATCCCTGATGTCAAAGATTGCTTGAAGAAGACCAGTATAGAGGTAGACGTTGAGAGGGAATCCATCAGCCCAGTGGCAAACATCAGTAGGAGTTCCACTGACACTTCGCCATGATAAAGAAACAATGGAATTGCATAGCGTTCTCATGGTGTCGGAATTCTTTCCCGTGTCTATTGGTTTTATCTCGCTAGCTCGGATAATGTCCCTCAAACGCATGGCAAAGTTGTTTGATTTCTCCAAGGGAATCGATGGGTGGAGGACAAGCCCCACCTCGAGGATTCTGAGCTGCCTCTTTTGCCAGAGATGGTACTCATGGGAGTCGGTGAATTCAGGAGGCTTTAGATGGCGGAGGAGCTCCAATGGAAGGATTATCGTTTCTGCTCTTCTGCCCATCTGTTACACGTAAAGAATGCCACAACACCGAGAGTCAAGTTCTGGTATGAGTCTATCAATGAATTGAGCTTTATATTATTAAGGTTTTTCCTGCAATACCTTAATATTTACAGTTAAATCAAGAAAGTATACATGAAATAACAAAATGTATATCATACTCCAATTCCGCAACACGTACTTGGCCAACGAGAGTCCTCATAAGCGTCTTTCTGAGCCGGCTATCGCTCTGCTCCGTTACCCGCATCTGCTGCCTCATGATCTCGGCCGACGTCATGGGACGCCTTGGCCTCACAGGCTGCGGCACCGTAAACGACAAGGAGGGATTGCCGTGCGCGCCTGGTGATGAGGAGTTCGACCCACCCCCATAGCCACTACTCCCCGCACCAGACACCATCCTCCTCGAAGGTGACCGCCTCACCATCTTCAACCCCAGCGCCTTCTTCACCCGGCTTGTCGGCGTCGTCACCACTGAGTGGACCTTTGCCCCCATAGATCCATCCCCGTTGTTCTCGTGGTTGTTGGACGAGTAGAACGACAGCGCATTGCGACCACCAAACCCCGGAGACGAACGGCACGCCGTGAAGAATATCTCGTACGCAGCCTCCCGGATACCGTCGCGGTCGAGGCCAGCGAGCTTACCGAAGGGCCAGGCAATGTCAATCTCGGCGGCCTCGTGGTGGTCGGGCCGGGAAGCCACGTAGGGAGCGGGTAGGGATTCCCGGCGCGCGTGGTGGCTCATGACTGAAGGCGGGGGTGATGATGGAGCGGTGTGGCTCTGGTCCTCCTCGTCTTCCTCAGATGTCCGGGGGAAGAGAGGGAGAACAGAGGGTATGCATTCTCTTAAAGGAAAATGTTGAATACAACCATAGACAGCGGTGGTTTATTTTTTGGTTATGACAGCGAATTTTGGTTGAGGGAGAAGAGGGAGAGACGGAGAAAGAGAAAGAGAGAGAAAGAGAAAGGGATGGATGTTGCTGGCGGAAGCCAACTTTTTTGTGCGATGAAAACGAGGAAGGAGAGGGGGTGAAGAGACATGAATAGCAAATGAGTTCCGAATATTTCTGCTTGTAAATGACAAATAACAAGTATGAAGCACTGCCTTTGAATACGTGCTTTCCGGAATTAAAATGCATTTGGTATTTGTTTCCAGAAGGTATATAAATGTGAAAAATGAGAGCTTTTAAGACTTGTTCGCATTTTCTACGACGTGCAGTTGAATCTGTTCAGCAGACCGGATTGCCTACACAGCCTCGTGTGGCATTCTCCTTAATTTCGATCTCTGATGCTAAGAGAGTTGAGATCTCGTGAATTATATCTCTGTCATGTAGCAGAAAACCAAATATGATGTTTTGGATTCTGCCGTTAGATGAAGTTCAAAAGCTTGTTACATGCATTTTTCTTTTCTTAGTGCATCTTTAGGATATCGAACTTATACATGCATCTTTGGTTGCTTGACTTATTCAACCGGCAAACAAATTTTGGACCGTAATTTTATCACGTTCGGCCTAAGTTTTTTTTTTCTTTTCTTTAAACAAGGGCGGAATCCTAACACATGTTATTTAAAATATCAAGGTTGGGCTGATAAAACCACACATTAGACAAGGCATAAAACCTAACTCATGTGATGGGTGAACAATATCCAAGCAATGCAATACAGACATGACATAGAGATCGGCAAGTAAGCAAACTCCTTTATCCAATTACGCTGAATATCACCAATCAAACTCAAGGAGGTCTATAATGTTCCAATCCAAATTGGTCTTCAAAGCATCTCTCTGGACTTCCACAAGGGAGGGAGAATACTTGTTCATATACCTATAAGCCTCCCATTGAATGACCATTATTTGCCACTATTAGCCAAAAGAGTTCCCTTCACGAAAACTATGAAATTTTTATGTGTTCGTAGTAGGGATTTCCATTTCCTAATTATGTATTCGAATGCTCATGGTGGTTGGCATTCACTCTTGAGGCATTGTATCAAGAAGGGCCATCAACACACTAATCAAGAAAGGTGGCTTTGTGGCAAGCAAGAGGGATAAAGAACTAGGGACATGCAGTATTTGTCAAGAGGAACATTCATCGCTAGAAAAAGTGAAGCTACTTCAAATGAATTGGTCTCCAACCAGGGAACAAGACAGGGATGGTGATAAACATGAGAGCAATTCTTTGAAGTGGCTTCCCTCCTTTTAGCGACAGAAGCTCCTCCTGACAATATTGTATGTCCCTATTTTTTTATTCCTCTTGCTCACCACAAAGCCACTTTCTTAATCAATGTGTTGATGGCCTTTCTTAATACACCTTTTTGAACCCTCCTTTGTGCCAAATTGCTGCCATTCAAAATCAAGATAGAGTCGAAGTACGCCATTGCCCATTCAAAAGCATGGTTGTTTGTCAATCTCTTCAACATTGTGGTCTTCCAATTTGACCAATGTGTAATAGCCCGCCAAGCCAGCAAGGCCGAAGACCAAATACACATGTAAGGCATGAGGTACCAATTTAGCTGGCCATAGTTGGCAGGACTTAAGATTATCCTCTATATCACCCCGAAAAAGTAGGCTGGGTGCAATGCCAGATCTCGAAGAACCTCAGTAGGAGAGCGTAGTTGAAGCCCGGTCGGGATTATGTCATGAGTAACAACGATGCTGGTGAGGGTCCACATCATTCTCTGGTAATCAGTAGACAAGTGAATTTTCAACCATGGCGGCTGGTTCTCTTTGGAGACTTTGGATTCCTTAAATGTGCCAACACAGAACTCCAAAACCTGTCTCTATATGTCCATTTTCGATCCCATCATCCTTCTCTCACGAAAAACTCTAAATCCTTATATTGGATGGATTCTATAAAAGTTGAATAGTATTCTATACATATGTGTGTGTACATAAAGATATCTCTATAATTTCTTTATAAAATGTGTGCTTTTAAATGTTATTAGTTTATTTTCTCCCCGTTAAGAGAATGCCATTTTGATATGGTTCTGTCGATAACAATGGAGGAAAAAAAACGACTATACAAATATGTGATGAAAAACATATAGAAAGGGTTATTATCAATGTGATACCATTACTATTTCAACTATACTATTTTTTTTTTAAAAGATAAGTTTGCATTAATACAAATTAATATATAGAAACATATGGAATACCCTTGTATTACAAAAGTTATGAAAGTTACGAAAAGATTAAACCTGGAAGCCTTTAAGTTTTACGTAAATGATATTTTCTTCAAGAAAAAGTTATATTTGAAACAAATAAACTCTCTTTATACAAATTTTCTTACTTTTGCTAGCATGATTAGGATATCAATTGTTTTGTTCTGAATTTTTTTTATTGTGTTCAACCAGTAAACAATAAATACAAACTAAAAAAGATATTTTAAGAAGTTTTGAAACCAAATTTATTCATTTAGTTGTTCTAGTCATTTATTGTAGTTCTTCATTCTATTTTCTAATATAGCATCAAATTCCATTTCAAGTAAAGATAGTCTTCCAAATCATGTTTATTCATGTACATTTAAAAAAGAAATGACTTCTATTATTGAACTAGAACTAATAGATATCACAATATAAATTAACTAAAAGGAATCATTGTACAATTGTTTCTACTATAGAAAATTGATCTTAACAAACTAGACATCTAATAAAATTATATTTACTGATACTACACATCCAAACTAAGTCATACTAACCCACTTATTCATTAATTGGTCATAGGTCATTTTAAATTTATTTGTAGCAATAGACAAACCTTTGGTTTAAGGAGACATTTATGGAACCTTTTATATTAGGCTACATTATTGGATTTTTTTTTTAACATTTTATATTATGAATCCACTTACTCCATAAGAAAGAATCTAAAAGATTAATAAGATTCTAAAGCATATGTCCAAAATTATTTTAAAGTTTAAGATTTAGTAACCATAAATCTTTTTTCCTTCTTTTGTGGGCAAATTGTTTGCTTAACTAATTTATAAGAATGTTATATACTTGTACTATCTGCCTTTAGAAAGTTCCTAATTTTGTGTGTGTGTGTGTGTGTGTGTGTGTGTGTGAAGTATCAAATATTATATATCACCAAATAAAATAGAAAATTATTTAGTTACAACATTATCATTTATGCCCAAAAATTGCATAGCACAATAGCGAAGTGTTACGTAGTGGCAAGAATATGTGCTTTGAAAATTTGAAAATTTTTGTAAAACCTTATTACAATTTATAGGTTTCACTCTCCTAATTGATGAAATCTTCATTCTCATGTCTTTCTTAATTTTTGTAACAATAGTTGAGATATCTTGACTTTTATTATTGAATTTTCTTTTATTTTTTGTTCATTTCAAATGTAATATAATATAGCTTTAAAGGATACACTTATCATGATTGCTACAAAAATCATTTTTTTTTCTTAAATTTATTTAATATATTTAAATATATAACTAAAATATTTATGTCAAGATATTTATGATGTAAGATGACTACTATTTTTAACATATTTATTTACTTTAAATCTATACATAACACGAAGAGTTAGTTTATGAATAATGGATAAAATTTGTTAGAATCATTGGGTGTTATCACTGTAGGAAAAAAATTTATTATGGATAAGACACATCTTATTTATTAAAAACATTAACAATAGCTTCATTTATTGAATTATTAGACACTTTGCATGCCTGTCAAGTCGAACAATCCCTTTACTCTCAAAATAACTTGTTGACAGTGATGGTCAATTAAGTGATTTGTTCTGGTTTTACTTGTTTGGGTTCGCACATGTTCATATTCTAATGTGTGAACACCTTTAATAATAGTATCTAAGGTTTTCTAATCACTTAACATTTCTATCAAGTACGAAAAAGTTACAAAGACTTAACTAATGAATGATAGGGTCCTCATTCAATACTAAATCAATATCATACTAAAAATAACCCATTTTTTTATCATCCTTGATCACAATAAAGTGGAAAAAATATCTTACAAAAACATGGTGGATCCCAATATTCCATGGATGAGCCTAAAGTGCCTCTTCACAAAAACAAAAAACCAAGGAAGTGAGACCAAAAAAAAAAAAAAGTAAAAAGAAATGTTGGACCCAAACTCACAGCTTATCCCATTACGGTCGCAGGCCCCTAGTACATGAACCCCTTCTACCTCTTTCTACTTGCACATAAAGAGAAGTCTACTTCATTAGATCCATCGTTGCTTGCCACTCAGGAATCGAAACCTCCATCATCGTGTCATAAAAGATACAGATTGGCAGTCGCAAGGAAAGAGTGTTAAGATGTATTTTAGTCAAGTTAGGCCTTTAGGCCTTTATTCTTTATTGGCTGGGCTTGGGTTTGTTGACCTGACCCAAGCCCGTGTATAGGCATTCATGCCTTAGATGTATATGCTTCTATTTTTGGTGTGTTTTCTCCTTTAAGCAAATATAGAGAAATTAGTATTCCACCATATTCATGTCTTCAGATCCTTAGATGCGTTTCATTTCTTAGATAGTATCAAGAGCTAACCTAAGGTTTTGATCAATTTGGCATGTTTCCTATGCTGTTTTTTCTCTCTTCATATTACTTTTTGTTCTCTACTCTTTAGAGCTAAAGTGATACTCTTTTTTTGCTTCGTTGGTTAAGAAACGGATCTAGGTTCCGATCTATTTCTCTTGTGCATTCTTTTTGTCCTTTGGTTCTCCGATTTCCACTTGGTTTTCTGTTCTTAGTTTGTTCATCATCTTCCACTACTAGATCTATTTGGGAAACTTTTTTTTATGCTCAAACCTTATTTAAAACGGTGCATTTCAGTTTGTCCCTAGAGATATTTATGGGTCTGAATTTACTTTTCTACCCTTCAATCAGTTTTAGTCTATATGCACTGTTTCATTCAAATTGTTGAGATCAAATTACTTTTTTGTCCTTAGACAATACGTTTTGCTTCCCTACATGCACCATTTCACTTAACTTTGGGAGAATTACATTCTTGCCCTTAAACGATGCGCTTTACTTCCTTACATGCATTGTTTCACAAGTCCCAGGTAGAATTATGTTCTTGTTTTAGCTTCCCTACATGCACTGTTTCACTTAAAGTTAGGTAAAATTATATTTTTACCCTTAGACGGTGAATTTTTTATTCACTACATGCACCATTTCACTTTAGTTAATGGCAAAATTACCTTTTTCCCCTTAATTATCCATATAGTTCTGAGTTAGGTCCCGCAATTTGGATCCCTACCCATGGGCATTTGTTCCAAGTCATGAAACTGTGGCGAAGACTCGTTTCTTCTCATCATTGTTATAGGAATTTTGTGTAGCCCATTATAGACGGGTCTTGCTGTGTGTTATTATGAAACTAGGCCCTATTGTCTGATAGAAATGGACCTGGTTAAGTGATATAGAACCCGACCTGAGTAAATAAGGAGAAGGGCTATTTTATCTGGTTTGTAAGACAATTCTCGGTGTGAATGAGTTTTATCAATTATCCCCAATTTCCGGTCTTAGGGTTCCCGAACAGAGCCCTTACTATCTCCTTTGTCCTCCTTGATCATCTCCAAGATCGGTCGACGAAGACGCGTTTGTCCGAAATCCTTTGAGGATTTTGTACTCGAGGGCCCTTGCAGCAGGACTCGAGTCGCAGATCGACGAGCTCACACCCAGCTGGAGTCGATACCGGAACATCTGGTATCGGAGCACACCGATCCGCGGATGGAGGCGAGAGTTGCAACGTTGGAGTCCGAGATGGGTGGAATCAAGCCCCTACTCGAAATTATGCTCGGTAAGATCGAATCTCTTGAATCTCGCTTAGTAGATAACGGGGGTTCGAAGAGTGGATCTCAAAATGTTTCCCATTCAGAGCATCCTCCGACGGGGGAAGATCAAAACAGGGAAGAGGGGCCTTCGGGTTCCAATCCCACTGGGGAAGGGGATGCGAACCCAAACGGGTTTCGCGACCAGCAAGGGTCCCTTGATTCTCGCGACCAGCGAGAGTCATGCGATTCTCGCGACTCACGGGACAATGTGCAAGGATCTCGTGACAAAAACAATGGACCCCGTTTTAACTCCGATCGAGATGGGGGTTTGGGTTCCCACAGCAAAGATGGTGGTTTTCTGGGGCGACTGTTAAGGTTTAATCTTCCCCGATTTAGCGGGGAAGAAGATCCTGCTGCGTGGTTGTTCACTGCTTCAGAGTTTTATGAATACCACGGGCTAAGCGATTCGGAGAGAATACGGGCAGCCTCCTGAAGCATGTCTGGATCGGCTGTTCGGTGGTTACAGGGCTTAAAAATGGAGTTCGAGAGTCAAGGTGAAACCCTCTCTTGGGAAAGATTCCGGCAAGCTCTCTTGGCAAGGTATGGTCCTAATAAATCCCGTAGACCTATGGGAGAATTATCCAAATTGGTCCAAACAGGCAGTTTTAGATAAATATTATGAGGACTTTATGACATTACTGTTGCAATCGGGGCATGTAGCAACCTCACAAGCTGTAGACATGTTTATAAGTGGCCTAAAGATGACTGTGAGGGCTGATGTAGATGCCAAAAATCCTCAAACCATCAATGAAGCAATGCAGTATGCTGGAATTTATGAGCAGCGAAATAATCATCTGAAATGGGGGGTGTCTAATGCTGTGAGGAAGCCGGGTAGTGAAGGAAATCCGGGAAGGGCCTCTTTACCAGTCAGGAGGTTCACCTCGGATGAGATAGAGGATTGGAAGAGGAAGGGACTGTGCTTCCATTGTAATGACAAGTATACTATTGGGCATCAATGTAAGAAGAGGTTGTTTAGTTTGGAGGCTGTCTGGCCAGATGAGTGGGGAGAAGAACCATTAGAGGGAGAAGAGGCAGCAGAGGATACAGAAGAAATGGAAGTAGATAAGGAGAGGATGGGAATATCGGAAATGGCATTATATGGAGTAGAGTCAGGAAAACCTCGAACGATGCGAGTGGAGGGATGGTTGAGCTCAAGTAAGAGAAAGGTAAGATTGTTTATTGATAACGGTAGCTCATATAATTTCATCCATCATAAATTGGTTGAGAAAGCTGGGTTAAGGAGGGAGAAGATCTCAACATTCAAGGTGGTGGTAGCAAATGGTGGGGAGATAGTGGGTGATGAGATTTGTAAAGGGGTCCAGCTTCGGATACACACGGTAACGATGTTTGTGGACTTGTATGTCTTACCACTAGTGGCAGCAGATATTATTCTAAGTATGCAGTGGCTTGAGACCCTAGGAGATGTGACTTGGAACTTCGCAACACTTCGTATGGAATTCGATATGGATGGGAAAAGGGTGGTTTTAAGCGTTAAGGAATCGCCCCCAAAGCGGCTTATTTCTGGACCTCAGTTTGTAAAAACACTGCCGAAAAGTGAACAACTATTGCTGGTACAGGTTCAAGAAGTGGGGCAGTCCCCGGTCTTAAAATACAAAAAGGTTCCGAAGGATGTGCAGCTGGTCCTTGATGAATTTTCGAAGTTGTTTCAGGAACCTAAAGGTTTACCCCCCCAGCGTCGGCAAGATCACAGAATTGCGTTGAAAGAGGGAGCGCAGGCGGTTTCGGTTCGTCCATACAGATACCCCCATGCGCAAAAAGAGGAAATAGAGAAGATCATTAGGGAATTATTGGAGGAGGGGGTGATACGTCCAAGCAACAGCCCATATTCTTCTCCAGTACTACTTGCAAGGAAGTCAGATGGGACGTGGAGGATGTGTATTGACTATCGGGAATTGAATAAGCAGACAATAAAGGACAAATTCCCAATCCCCACCGTTGATGAGCTGCTTGATGAACTACATGGCGCAAGGTTCTTTTCGAAGTTAGACCTACGCTCCAAGTACTATCAAGTGAGGATGCGGGAGGAAGACATTGAGAAGATCGCTTTCAGAACACATCACGGGCATTACGAATTCCTAGTAATGCCCTTTGGCCTAACAAACGCCCCATCCACCTTTCAATCCTTGATGAATGAGGTATTTCAAGAACTCTTGAGAAAAACGGTTTTAGTATTTTTTGATGACATATTGATATACAGTCAGAATAGAGTAGATTATTTAGAGCATATAAAGGAAGTCCTGGAGGTGTTGAGAAGGAATCGATTGTTTGTCAAATTAAAAAAATGTGAATTTGGCTGTTCTGAGCTTAAATTTCTGGGGCATGTTATAAGTGAAAGAGGAGTTGCTATGGATCCTAAAAAGGTTGAGGCAGTCCTTAAATGGCCAGTCCCTAAAACGGTAAAAGCCCTACGTGGTTTCTTAGGTACAGCGGGGTATTATCGCCGCTTTATTGAGGGGTATGGGAGAATAGCCGAGCCATTAAACCAGTTATTGAAGAAAGACTCCTTTGGATGGTCCCCTCAGACTCAAGAAGCTTTTGATAAGCTCAAGGGGGCGTTGACTTCTGCTCCAGTTTTGGCCTTACCCAATTTTAAATTACCATTCATGCTGGAATGTGACGCTTCAGGTAGCGGAATTGGGGCTATCTTGTCACAGGGAAAGAACCCCATTGCTTTCTTCAGTAAATCCTTACATGGAAGACATTTACAGCTCTCTACCTATGATAAAGAGATGCTCGCTATAGTTATGGCAGTGCAGAAGTGGCGGCATTATCTGATGGGTAACCAATTTGTTATTCGCACCGATCAGAGTAGCCTTAAATTCATTCAAGATCAAAGGTTAATCACTCATTCACAACAGAAATGGCTAGCCAAGCTACTAGGTTACGATTTTGTAGTGGAGTATAAGGCAGGGAAGGAGAATGTAGTTGCAGACGGCTTATCTAGACGCGAGTTAAACCAAAATCAACAAGAAGGACAGCTTTGTTCAGCTATCTCAGCCCTTGTTCCCTTGTGGCTGGACACTATTAAGGAGGAGTTGAGGACAGAACCGCAAACAAGAGAACTCATGGACAAGATTGAAGCTGGAGAAGAAACAGAGAAGTGACAGTGTAGAGAAGGGGTTATTTTTGTTCGGTGAAATCTACATGCAAGTGTACATGTCGAACAAGTAATATAATGATGAGTACAGATATCGTCCCACGAAGATTGATGTTTACTAAACTAATTAATTACTAACGGTGAATAGATTCTAAAGTTTATCTAGCAACTCAAAATGATAAAATGTGAATTTAAAAACTAAATTTAATCTAAAATTGATAAACGAAATGTGTTAGAGCTTCCGATTTCACCTAATTACTCAATATAAATGTTGATCATTTATGTTTGCAAGATTGATTTTACTCATGTGATGGCGGAATTTCCTAATGTATTCACTACCCTATGTCTAGGTGTAGCAAACCTACTTAATTCATTAACTCATTGTATGTCTACATATGAATTAAATGAACTAAATGCATTAAGATTTGTGAATATTCCAGTTTGCACCTAAAGCCACACAAATCATATGGTATATTTCTATCCATATTAATCTATGGTTGCATATTACATGAAGCAACTGCATATCGTCGTCGTTCGAACTCAAATATGCAAATTAGATCATCTAAGTGGTAGCTAATCACTTAAACGCATTAAAATCAGTAACATGCAACTCCACATTCATAAAATATCTCACAAAACACAAATAATCATATCATTCACACATTATAATCAAGTTCCATCATAGCTCTAACACAATAAATTAAAACAACATATTTACATAAACAAGAACAGTGCAGAAACGTGAACAAAACATTATTTAAATTAAAAACATTAAGCTGTCACCAAAAATGTCTTCAAATCACAAAAGGATTGCACAAATCTGCACATCAGGGGGTCGAAGAGGTTCTGTCAGAAAAACGGGGTGAAAAGGAGCTTCCACGCGCTGCCACGCGCCTCCGCCACGCGCCGGCCAGTCGTCGGTCACGCGCCGCCATGCGCCGCCACCATTCTTCACGAAAACCTCTAGAAATTGCCGATCACGATCCCTGGACTGCCGATCTAACGAGATATTGCCCAAATCTGCAGCAAAACGACGTAGATCTAGCGGAGAAGGCTCGGATGGCTTTCGCCGTTGTCGCCGGAAACCGCCGTGAAACTGCTCCAATCTGCTACAGAAATGCCAGAAATCACTCTAGGAGCCCAGATCTGCTTTCAGATCGCCGGAAATCGCTATAAAACGGCCGGAAACTACACTTCAAACGCCGGTGATGGGTTCTCGCCGGAAAAGACAACGGCGGTCGGCTGTCGCACGACCGCCGCGTTCTACGCCTGAGACGCGCGCTGTCGCGCGTCGTCTTTGAGCTCCGGCGAGATCCCCTTCCTCGATTCGTCCGCCGCCGGTCTTTTCTCCCTTTCTCGGTTTCTCTCTATCTTCCCCGATAAAAGCCCGATTCTGCCTTTCGACTCTCCCTTTTGTTTTGTTAATCGGCCTCTTTTTCTCTCCTGCGGTCCCACGTGTTTTCCACTCACGTGACCCACCTTTCTTTTTTCTTTTCTTTTCCTTCCAATTTTTGCTTATTTCCTTATTTTTCTTCCATTTTGGGTTTGCTACCTAAAATAACAAAAACATACTTAAATACAATTAAATATAAATATCACTTAATAAAATTATATTAAATATAACCTAAAATAATAACAATAACTCTATATAAAATAGAGTTATCAATACCCCCAAACTTAACATTTTGGTCGTCCTCGAGCAAAAGAACGAAACAACACATTATGACAACATAAAACAACAACAAATTGTTTTACAAATAACATATTATGACAACATAAAAAAAAATTTACTCACAAAAAGCACAAGAAATTACACACAAAAAGTACTAAACAACATATTCTAACACTACCACCAATCATTCCATGATATTCCTAAACAACAATGCCACACCCCCAAACTTTAAATTTTGCTCATCCTTGAGCAAAAGAACAAAACAACATATATAACCAATCATTCCATGATATTCTCCATAATTGCTCACCTTAACAATTCAAAGAAAAAAAAGTAACTTTTATCTAAACATTGCAATTGGTTTATAAGGTAAGATAGACTCTTAACTATGTCAACCACGTGTGTGTGTGTGAGTCCGCATTTTGTCTCAATTGCATGTACTCCAAATAGATCCACATTAATATGCAATATCTCAATCTTTAACCAAATCTCATAGGTTTGCTCTTCATTCCTCTCTCTACTAATGTAAGTCAATCATCTAACCAAGAATCAATAGGACTTTCATAAGCTTGTAATGTAAGGCTGGGCTAAGGGTAAGATGGAAGTCATTTAAGCTCAAATAACCCATGAACACATTACTTTCTAGGATCTCATCAAAACTTTAGCCCCTCTCTTCCTTTTTACTTCATGAAGAAAATCTTTCTACCACTTAAGCTCATTCTTTCATGTCCAATAATGCTTTGACACTATACAAAAGCCAGAATCATGTGTGCAACAACAAAGCAAAACAAAAACATTTACACATTTAGCCACCTCAATCCTCTCTTATCAATGATAATCAATAATAATGCTCAACGATCTTCTTTAGAGAACTATGTGGCTTGAATCTAACAAAAGATAATCACATTATTTGATCCTAAAGCAAATTTTTTTTTTTTTTTTTTTTTTTTTTTTTTTTTTTTTTTTTTTGCATTTGCATTTGCATAAGTATAAGTAGCATACTATGCTACACACAATCATTTCAATCAATTTCTTCCCATACCATCCTTCTCCTCGACTTCTCTCATGATCAAATCATTCTACGCACTCGAAGTCATATGTTCATGAGAATATGACAAAAAGATAAATTGATCAAAAAGGCTAGGAGATATATGTGCAGGTGTCATTCAACAAAATCAAGATAAGAACAAGGCTCAGCGGGGTGATTGGGGATAAGTAAATAAGGTTAGCTTGAAAGGCTCAATCGATCCAAAGATGGCCTAAATCCTTTTCTTAGTTAGATGCAACCTAGGATTTCGCCTCAAGAGGAAATCAAACAAATTCTAAGATCCGGGTGAGATCTAAGAAAATCACACACTTCACATGAATGTTTTCTAAAGATACACACAATTTCAAGAAAATGCAGACTTTAGTGCTCAATATGTGAATCAACATAATCAGAATCACACTTACATCATACCACAATTGCAAGTTTGAACAAAATCTACATCTCCCAAAGAATCACCAAGAATTCACAATACATGATTCAATCATACAAATCATGGTCTAAAACAAGAAAAAAAATTTACGCCAAAAAATAGACTTTCTAACACAAAACAGAAAATTTTAACACTAACACTTCAAACAAACACCAAACACTTCCTATACACTCCCAATATACTTCCACACAACCACAACTACTACATACACAACCTCTAACACAACCTAACAAAACAACATACTTCCAACAATAACAGCACCCCCAAACTTAAATGAAGCATACTTCTCAATGTTAAAAGAAAATGAAGCAATAGTAAGGAAGGAACAAGGAAAACTCCCCTGATTTCAGGTTGTCAAAATGGAGCTGTGATGAGCATATGGTGACGGCCTTCACACCAAACTGCTAACAAAAGATTTCTAACTAAAAGACCATAAAGTACTTGGGTTGCCTCCCAAGAAGCGCTTGCTTTATAATTTTCAGCCAAACTATCCTCCACATTGTTCAAGGAGGATGAAACTCCAGAAGTTTCCGAGACAGTTTGTGTCGTTTGATGGTTGTGCATTCTTCAATCAGCACAACTGTCTCATATAGTTCCAGCTTCCTTTTGTTCTCCAGTATCTCTTTCAAAAGTTTTGCACAATTAAGCATTTGAACTGGAGTATCTGCAAAAGGAATGTTAATGTGCAGTTTTAAAGATGTATCAAGGAATTCCAAAAACTGCTTATCTTTTACGCGTTGCTGGAATCTTTGAGTAGATGGAGTTGGAAGCATAAAGGACTCATGAATTGCTAGAGCAAGATTGTTCCTAGGTGCCTCCTCAAGTTGTATGCTGACATCTTTATCTATTTCTTCAAAAATTTCATTGTCAGCGTCATCTTCTCCTACTTGCATGCCACATGTTAGGGTTATTGCCTCTGCGGTATCTATAAGACTTTTCTCCACTTCGCTAGGCAAAGGACCCTCTTGATTCTTTGAGATCATGTTGATCAGCTGACCCATTTTCACCTCTAATCTTTGGAATGAAGCTGCTTTTCTTTGAAAGCTTGCTTCTATCCTCTCTGTAATGTTCTGTGTGGTGCTGGCCATCTCGCTAATCATTTCCTCTAAGTTAGGTTTAACCTCTTCTGTTTGCCAAAATGTTGGTTGCGGTCTCATCTCATTTGGATTACTCCATGAAAGATTTTGATGGTTGTGCCATCCCAGATTGTACACGTTGGAGTAAGGATCATTTTGTGACCTGCTAGGAATCCCAACAAAATTAGCATAATCATTATAGTGAAGATAAAGGTTACCTACTTGACATTCCGTGCTATCATGTGCTCCACCACAAAATTCACATGATGTACTCTGAAGTTTGAGTACTTCCGGTTGTGCGCACATTGTGGTGAAGATATCTACTTCATGGACTCCACTTGCTTGATGCATTGGTAGTCTCTCGGTAGACCATTGATAGTCATCAAATGCCATCTCCTCTAGGAAGTTGAATGCCTCTTCTGGTGTTTTGCTATGTAAGTCCCCTCCTGCAGCTGTATCAATTACAAGACGGCGATTTGTATTACACCCATCATAAAAAGTTTGTACCTGTAACCAAATGGGTAGTCCATGATGTGGACATCTCCTCAGAAGTTCCTTGAATCTTTCCCAAGCTTCATACAATGTTTCATTATTCATCTGCTCAAAAGTGAAAATATCGTTACGCAATTTAGCAGATCTTGCAAAAGGAAAGAACTTACCAAGAAATTTCTGAGCCAAATCATCCCAAGTAGTTATCCATCCTGCAGGAAGTGAAGAGAACCAATCTTTAGCTGTATCTCTAAGAGAAAATGGAAATAATTTTAGCCTGATAACATCTTCTGTGACTCCATGATCTCCAATCATGTCACAGAATTCAAGGAATGCTTCAATGTGAGCATTTGGATCCTCATTTGATAGCCCACTATATTGCACGAATTTTTGAAGCATTTTGATGTGCACAGGCTTGACCTCAAAGTTATTTGCCTGAATTGCAGGCCTTTGAAAGCTTGTTGTGGCATTCCAAAATGATGGTGCATAATCTTTCAAGAGTTTACGTGAACCATCATTTCTCTCCATCTTAGTCTTTTCTCTACAACAAAAATACAAGTTTTAAAGTAGAAATAAAATAGAAAAATAAAAGCTAGATTAAACTAAGAAGCTATTCGGTAATAATATTAATCAGTAGTAAAACAACCAATCCCCGGCAACGGCGCCAAAAACTTGTTCGGTGAAATCTACACGCAAGTGTACATGTCGAACAAGTAATATAATGATGAGTACAGATATCGTCCCACGAAGATTGATGTTTACTAAACTAATTAATTACTAACGGTGAATAGATTCTAAAGTTTATCTAGCAACTCAAAATGATAAAATGTGAATTTAAAAACTAAATTTAATCTAAAATTGATAAACGAAATGTGTTAGAGCTTCCGATTTCACCTAATTACTCAATATAAATGTTGATCATTTATGTTTGCAAGATTGATTTTACTCATGTGATGGCGGAATTTCCTAATGTATTCACTACCCTATGTCTAGGTGTAGCAAACCTACTTAATTCATTAACTCATTGTATGTCTACATATGAATTAAATGAACTAAATGCATTAAGATTTGTGAATATTCCAGTTTGCACCTAAAGCCACACAAATCATATGGTATATTTCTATCCATATTAATCTATGGTTGCATATTACATGAAGCAACTGCATATCGTCGTCGTTCGAACTCAAATATGCAAATTAGATCATCTAAGTGGTAGCTAATCACTTAAACGCATTAAAATCAGTAACATGCAACTCCACATTCATAAAATATCTCACAAAACACAAATAATCATATCATTCACACATTATAATCAAGTTCCATCATAGCTCTAACACAATAAATTAAAACAACATATTTACATAAACAAGAACAGTGCAGAAACGTGAACAAAACATTATGTAAATTAAAAACATTAAGCTGTCACCAAAAATGTCTTCAAATCACAAAAGGATTGCACAAATCTGCACATCAGGGGGTCGAAGAGGTTCTGTCAGAAAAACGGGGTGAAAAGGAGCTTCCACGCGCTGCCACGCGCCTCCGCCACGCGCCGGCCAGTCGTCGGTCACGCGCCGCCGTGCGCCGCCACCATTCTTCACGAAAACCTCTAGAAATTGCCGGTCACGATCCCTGGACTGCCAATCTAACGAGATATTGCCCAAATCTGCAGCAAAACGACGTAGATCTAGCGGAGAAGGCTCGGATGGCTTTCGCCGTTGTCGCCGGAAACCACCGTGAAACTGCTCCAATCTACTACAGAAATGCCAGAAATCACTCTAGGAGCCCAGATCTGCTTTCAGATCGCCGGAAATCGCTATAAAATGGCCGGAAACTACACTTCAAACGCCGGTGATGGGTTCTCGCCGAAAAAGACAACGGCGGTCGGCTGTCGCACGACCGCCGCATTCTACGCCTGAGACGCGCGCTGTCGCGCGTCGTCTTTGAGCTCCGGCGAGATCCCCTTCCTCGATTCGTCCGCCGCCGGTCTTTTCTCCCTTTCTCGGTTTCTCTCTATCTTCCCCGATAAAAGCCCGACTCTGCCTTTCGACTCTCCCTTTTGTTTTGTTAATCGGCCTCTTTTTCTCTCCTGCGGTCCCACGTGTTTTCCACTCACGTGACCCACCTTTCTTTTTTCTTTTCTTTTCCTTCCAATTTTTGCTTATTTCCTTACTTTTCTTCCATTTTGGGTTTGCTACCTAAAATAACAAAAACATACTTAAATACAATTAAATATAAATATCACTTAATAAAATTATATTAAATATAACCTAAAATAATAACAATAACTCTATATAAAATAGAGTTATCAATTTTATATAAGGGTCGGCTCTATATACTCGAAGGATCAGCCTTAATCCCTACTATTGTGAAGGAAATACATGATGGCACGCATGAGGGCAGGGATAAAACCTTGCAGAGAGTTAGAGCAACATTCCATTGGAAGGGGATGAAGAACATAATTGAGCGGTATATTAGGGAATGTGCGGTGTGCCAGAGAAATAAAAGTGAGAACAAAGGGCCCGGGGGATTCTTGCAGCCTTTATCTATTCCAGAACAAGTTTGGGAAGAGATAGCTATGGATTTCGTAGAGGGGTTGCCACCATCAGGAGGTAAATCTGTAATCTTGGTAGTAGTTGACAAACTTTCTAAATTTGAGCATTTCATACCCCTTTCACACCCTTACACTGCTCCTATGATTGCTAGAGCCTTCTTTGATAATGTGTTCAAGCTGTATGGTATGCCTAAGTCCATCGTCAGTGACAGAGACCCAGTTTTCACCAGTAACTTTTGGAAGGAACTCTTTAAACTACAGGGAACAAATTTTAATTTCTCCTCATCATACCACCCCCAAACCGATGGGCAAACTGAAGTTTTGAATCGAACCTTAGAAATGTACCTTCGATGTTTTGTGGGAAGTAGTTCGAAGAGCTGGATCAAGTGGCTCTCTTGGGCTCAATATTGTTATAACACTAGTTATCATGGAGCCACTCACCATTCCCCGTATGAGATTGTTTATGGCAGGACCCCTCCAACTCTCCTCTCTTATGTGAAAGGTGCTGCAAAGGTCGGGGAAGTAGAGAAACTCATGGAAGAACGTGATGTGGTGCTTTCAAGGATCAAGCGTCATCTCCATGCAGCCCAAGAGAAAATGAAAAAGGTCTATGATAAGGGTCGAAGGGATATAGAATTTCAAGTTGGAGATCTGGTTCTTGTTAAAAATCAGTGCTACAAGCAAGTTTCACTCTCAGGCAGACACAAAAAGATGACGCCCCGGTACCAAGGACCTTTTCGAGTACTCCAGCGCATAGGACCAGTAGCATACAAGCTGGATTTGCCGACTTCCACTCAGGTACACCCTGTTTTTCATGTTTCTAAGCTTAAGAGGTATGTCCAGCAAGGTGATGAGGGGGCAGACGAGTTTTATAAGGCATCGGAAGACTGGGAGAATGAGGGAGACAGTCCACAAGCGGTGCTGGAGCAACGGACCAAAGGAGGCAGAAGCGAACTACTCATCCATTGGCAAGGGAAATTACCTTCTGAAGCAACTTGGGAGGATAAGGAAGAATTGCAATGCCGTTTCCCAGAGTTTGTAGCCAGGTACGGTGATTAAGATTAGCCTTGAGGTCAAGGCTAAATTATGGGGAAGGGAATGTTACAGGAATTTTGTGTAGCCCATTATAGACGGGTCTTGCTGTGTGTTATTATGAAACTAGGCCCTATTGTCTGATAGAAATGGACATGGTTAAGTGATATAGAACCCGACCCGAGTAAATAAGGAGAAGGGCTATTTTATCTGGTTTGTAAGACAATTCTCGGTGTGAATGAGTTTTATCAATTATCCCCAATTTCCGGTCTTAGGGTTCCCGAACAGAGCCCTTACTATCTCCTTTGTCCTCCTTGATCATCTCCAAGATCGGTCGACGAAGACGCATTTGTCCGAAATCCTTTGAGGATTTTGTACTCGAGGGCCCTTGCAGCAGGACTCGAGTCGCAGATCGACGAGCTCACACCCAGCTGGAGTCGATACCGGAACAATCATCGTCACCGTCTTTGTCTCCACCCTTTGGCGAAACATCCTCCAGCAAATCCTTCGGTGAATCTACTACCATGGATGGAAAAATCAATTTGCCCAAAGCCCCTAATTTGTTAAAGGTGACAAATCCCCTTATGTTGGCCCCTGATGATTTTTTTACTGCCATTTTAGTCCTTCAACTGCTCATTGGTTTCGTTGATTACCCACCATGAAAAAGGAAAATGCAAATTGCCTTGGGTTTCATAAGAAATTGGAAATGTTATTTCCCTTTGTAACACTACTTCAAAGGCTTGGGAAATGTTGGAAACTCATATTCCAATATCACTGGAACACATAAGTATGATTTGGAGCAACAAATTAGGGAAGTCAAGCAACAACCAAGTGAGTCAATGGCCAAATATTTCTCTTGTCTCTCTAATTTATGGGTAGAGCTTGATAAATGTCTACCATCCATTGAGTGTAAGTGCACCAAGTGTTCTTGTGATTTTCCAACTCAATTGGTAGCAAAGCGTGAATATGGTTGAGTAATAAGGTTCCTACTTAGACTTTAGCCCATGTATGCAATATTACTTCTCGTAGTCCTATTCCACCACTTAATAAGGTCTTTCTATTAGTGATCAATGAGGAACATCAATGGAACTTACAAGTTGACAATGGTAGTAAGACAAAAGTTACATGCTTTTAATGTACAATCCCCTGTGTCAAGTGGAGGGGGGTTTGAAAATGGACACAGAGACAATTTTCCTACTATTATGGGAAGTTCAAGATTTTCATTGGGTAATGGTTCTAGTTAGGGAGGATCAAGATTTTATTATGAGCCTTGTCATTAAACGGGGCACATTAAAGAGAAATGTTTCTACCTAATTGGGTTTCCTAATAAACCTAAAAACTAAAAGAAGAAGAAAGATGGTAGTAATAGCTTAACACATGCAGTTAGTTTTGGATTTGAAGATCAAAACCCTTCTCCAGTAAGCAGTGTAGACAACTAGCCCTATTAGCCATACTCTTACACCTGAGCAATATCAGCAAGTGGTTTAGGTGAGCATTCATGCCATAGATGTATATGCTTCTCTTTTTGGTGTATTTTCTCCTTTAAGCAAATATAAAAAATTGGTATTCCACTAGATTCATTGTTAAATATATTTTGATGCTGACAATGATTGAAAAAATTATTTTCATACATTTATATATATATAGTTCATTTTAATTATATATTGTGCCAATAGAAATGTGAAACATATGTCACACAAATACTCAAGCCAATAATTATTTGTACTCCCATGTACTAAAATGTTTATCGTTTTGGTTTGACCATCATGTACCCTTGGTTCTTGTGTCTAAATGACTTGCTTTGAAATGAAATTTTCAAATAAGCCTATGAATTTGAGTGATACTCTTGTTTGGAAATTATTGATTAAATACATTAAATTGTTTAGAATCATTTGTGTATTAAAGCAAATAAAAAACAAAATGGAAATAGAGTTAAATGGTTATTGCTACCTTGTGTGACTTCGTGTTGCACTTAAATGAAACGGTGTACTTTGGGGAATACATAAGCGGCTGGTTGAGAAGGGATAGGGCAAACACATATGTCGGCATTCCTCAACCTGCCTTTTTCATTTCTTTTTCCTTTTATGTTTCGAGACATGCAAATGTCATTTGAAGGTAAGAATTCAACTAGAATGGAAGCTTTTTGAAAGAAAATCAAGGAGTCTTGATCATAAAATAGTATGATTTTGGTTTTGCCCAAAAATGTTTTGGTTAGAAAGCATATATAGTGACAACTAAGGTTTCGGTCTTTATACACTGGATTTTGAGAAAAACCATTAATATACTCTTGTGAGAAACATTTTGTGAAATAGCATTCTTCTTCTAATCATATGAGCATTGTGATAATCTCTTTCTAGTTTAAAGACTCATTGATCTGTTCTCTATTCCTACATGAAAATCCTTGTTATATCTTCACAAAGCTTGTTTAAGATAATTTGTCAATTGCATTTCTGGTTTATTTGAAAGATTTCTTTAATTGTGTGTCCTTGATTGAACTAGTTGCTATTATGAGTCATATTTCTCTTGTCTTTTGTTGTCTCCTTAAAGAGTAAAAATTTTGATTACTGCTTGATTTTTTTTTTCAAAATTTATTTGTGGCAAAGTTTGATAAAAGTCGTTCTTGATTAGTCTATTTTAATATGCTAAATTAAGTTTTGTTCTTGAAGAAGTTGCTATCTTTTTTATACTGTTGCTATAAGAAAAAGTGATTGCTTGAATGCTTTTCTGAAGAAACAAACCAAGACAGATTACAAAAGGTATTCACTCTTTGGGTCATAACTACTTCCTCATCAAGATAGAAATATATTGTTGCTTAAACTCTGATATCTTGTAACTTGTGCTTTTGATTTGTAATAATGAGTTGTGAGTTTACTTGTAATAGAAAATTGTGAGTTGTGTTAGTGTTTTTGAGACTGTGTGTAGTCTTAAGTTGTTGTGTTGGATTGAAAGGTCATGTGTAGCTAGTTATTCAAGAAGTGGATTGTAAATCTTTGTGTTCAATGAATAAAAGATCAAGGTGTACTAAATTGTGGGAGTATAATTATCATAAAGTAGTAAAATGGCTCTCTTACTATTGGTAAGAGGGGGTGAAAGTAGGTTTAAGGGAAGGTTGAACTACTTGAACAATTTCTTATGCACTATTTTTATATTGCTTCTTTTTAAGTGAAAAAGAAAAGTATAAACTCAATCCAACCCCCACTTATTGGGTTAATCCATACCAACATTGATGTCTTCAGGTCCTCATATGCGTTTCATTTCTTAGAAAAAGGTCTTTTCTCAAGCACTTGGTAACATCCTAAATATATAAGGGTTGTAGAAAAACCCATGATATGTGAGGCCAAACAGAATAAAACCCTGATAAAGCATGCTTTGAAGGGTGTCGTAACCCCTATGGGTGGTTACACAAGGGTTAGCAATAAGGGTCTCCTATTGATGAATGGGAAAAAAAGGAAAAAAAAAAAAGGGGGGGGAGGGGCGGGGGGGAGAAGATTACTAGTGTTGGCATAGATGGAGAGACCAACAAAGGGAGAGAAACAAAGGAAACAACTGAATAATTAAAAATAAATAAATAAAGAAGATGGAAAGTGGGTATGGAGAATGGTAGTACAACCCCTATCAAAAGCTAGGCTTATGTTGAAAACCCTATTACAATACATAATCTTGTTTGTTTTCAGGCTAGAAAATATTAAACCTTTTGAAAATAATGGAAGTATCATTTTTACTCTTCTAACATTTGTTGTTCTACATGGTTGGGTAATTCTTGGATTAGTACGCTTTTCCTATGATTAATAGTGTTTGCTCATAAGAGAAATGGATTAAGGTAAAAGTGAATAAATATTTCTTTCTTTCTTTCTTTCTTTCTTTCTTTCTTTTTTTCAAATTCTCTTCAAACTAGTTTTTGAATAAGATCATGAACACGGGGCATTGGTTTATGGGAAAGAAATTTCTTGCATGGAAAAGATGGAATGCTAGAGTTGTTACAAATAGGTAAGAGTTTGAAAAGATCCCATTTGTGTCAAGTTCTACAATGCATTTTTAGAGTATCATATGGAATACAAATTAACTAGTTGTGCAATTGGTAAATTGTTGTATGCTATAAACCCCAATAAGGAAATAATGTAGCTAAACAATATGAGAATATACATGAAAGAGGATGCTATAAAGTAATTTATTTAGGAGTTTGACCTCTTAAAAAAGAATGGGCTAATAATATCAATGGTAGGGTATTAGTAGAAGTCTGTATTTTGTAATGGGAGGTGTTTGGCCACCTAACTAAAACATGCCTTAAAAACCGAAGATGAGCAACAACAACAAGGAAATTGAATCTAGAGAGACAAAGGAGGATAAGGGAGGAGATGTTATTGTTTCAAAGGCCAAAAAGAAAATAATAAGTCTACCATCCCTTAAATACTTAAGGAGAATAGTCGGTCTAAAATACTTGAGTTTATTCAGTATGACAAGGAGAATGTTAAGGGTAAACCCCAACTTAAATGTTATTGGTAGCTAACAACTCTTCACTTACACGTGTATCTAAAACGGTTAACCCCAAGTAATAGTCACTATTACAACCAAATAAGAAAGCAAATGATGACTTACTAAAGAAAGGGAACAATCACCCCTCCTTTTCAATGTCATTACAACCAAAGAAAAAAGCAAATGATGACTTACTAAAGAAAGGGAACAATCACCCCTTCCTTTTCAATGTCATTGAGTTAAGTGTTAAGGAATAAGGAATAATTGTGTCTCAAATATGCGATAGATGAGGACCTCTTCTTGGCATTTATTTCCAGATTATCATGCTTGCATCTAAGAAGGATAAGAAGCCACAGATAGCAAGAAGCCAACATTAACCATTATTCACCATAGTTTAAAATGGAAGCTCCATTGGCAACGGAAGCATTGGAGCAAAACGACTGAAATCTACATTTAATAAGGAATTGCCAGGAACCTCAACCCATACGCCAGAGACTGAGCACACAATTTCCAATGGCTCTGTTAAATCCAATAAGCCTCCAGAGCCTCCAGAGCCTCCAGTCCTTTTCTCACAGTATTAACCTACGAGCGGCTCAGGGCAACCTACTCTTCTCTAGTTTGTAGTGCGAGAACTCCTGAAGTTGAGGGGCCTGCTGCACGACATGTTGTGACAGGTTTGACACAGACCACACAGAACAATTTGAGATGGAAAAAAAAAAAAGCAATTAAGGCTTCGAATGGAAGCGCATAGAATATTTTTCAAAGATATTCCTTCAAAACTCGATCGAGCATTTTCAATCATGGACACAATTGAGGAGAATGTGAAAAAGGAAAAATAAATTATGCGAAGCCTGTTTGCGAAAAAAGCAACATGCTCCTTTTTCTTTTTCAAGTAAAATGAAATATGAAAAATTGAGTGTCAAATTTGAAAACTCCTAATCTGAAGTGATATAGACTAAACAATATATTTCATTTGAAGTAGGCTTTGAATTGATTTTGTAAAATGAGTTTTGAAATTGAGGACGGGCTAGGGCTTTCTCTTTTGCTTTGCTATATATATATATATATATTATTATATATAAGTAAATAGATTTAAATATAATAACTAATTGCACATGATGATACTAAGCACATATCCTTAGATTAAGTCCATATATAATATCAAATTAAATAAAATAGACTCATTCAACTTCCAAGCATGCTAAATTATTGTATTTTCTTGTCTTTAATCGTTATTTCATAATTTTCCATTGTCGGTGAGACCGTAGGGTAAAATCCGTATAAAGTAAAGTTTTCCACTCCATTGACATTAATTGCTTGCCAAGATTTGACTGTCGGGTACAATTCTAATAGTGGAAGCTTACTTTAAGTGAAAAGAAAATGACAAGTGGTACAATTTTCAGATACAACTGGGCACACAGCAACGCACAACTGGAGAGGGAGGCCAGAGTTCGCACACACATCAAGGCAAGAGATACAGCTCTCAAAACTTAGTGTTTATTCGAGCCTAATTAAGCCACGTCGCCACGAAGTTTGCCATATATTTTTCCATCGGTCGAGACTACTCCAGCAACTGCCCTTTGAAATTTAATATACCCCGTTGGACTCTGACGGATGAAAGAAGAGCGGCGTGAATCTTTTTGCGTTCGTTATTCAACCACGTTGCCGCGGGGTGGCCGCAAGCATACTCGGGAAAGCTTTGAACACGTCGATAATCTTTGACATAAATGCTTTTCAATTTTGTCAGTCGAAGAAAAGGAGAATATACGCCCGTTTTGAAGTAAGTGTAAACAGACACACAAAACAAGAGAGACTTTTCAATTCAAATGACTCAGTTTCTTTTTCCATTCTTGTCTTTTTGCGATTATATATTTTTCCTGTATCACTGTAGAGGATTGCATCAACAATCAGGTAAACGACCTTATTTATATACTTTAACTTGTTACTATTACATTGACAATAAATATGAACCAGGAGGCATTTCGTCACCCCCACCTTATTCATAAGGCTTTAAGATATGCACCTCATTTTTTGATAAGTCGGACGTTCGGTGAACTCCACTTGGCAGAGATGCTTTCAGAATGTCCCCAAAAGGAAAAGATATGTGAGGAAGAGTTACTTCTAAAGACAAAACCGGACAGTTTGAGTAGCCAGCTACCATTAAATATTATTTAATGGGACCATGTTTCTATTGTTTCTAATCAAACCATTTTGGGTAGTTTCTGTACTTGTTTAGTTATGCCATTGTTTGGCATGCTTTCTGTTATTTACTCATCTTTCGCTCAAATATACCTGGACAATAATTGCTTCCATGTTTAGTGTTGAAGGTTATAATCCAAGATGTCAAGATCAACTTGTTATTTCACATTTTATCTTCAACTTTTCGAAAGAAAAGGAATGTTCCCTACCGGTGTCCACCTTCATAGCCGCTATAAATACGCATTTAATTTTACTTGGGTGCTTGAGGAAACGATTTGTGTATTAAAAAAAATTATTACAAAGTGTCCTCTAGAATCTAGTTGAGATGGCAAGGAGGATTTGTGTAGAAACATCATGTAAAGCAAGTCTCTTAAGTTAAGTCTAAGTAAATAAAATTTCAAATTTTTTAGAGTCCTTAAATATTGCAATAATTATATTTGTCTTTTTATGTTTATGAAAAACTAAAACTCGAATAGGAATAAGTTACACCAACCAAAAGTAAATCAGATGGCAAACTAAAGTACATTAAAGCTAAGTTGGCTTTTATGTAACAAGTAGTCCTTAAAGAGATACTTTTATTTCTATGGAATTGCAAACATTCTGTTTCAGTCCATTTTAGGCTTGACCAATGTCCAAAAATAAAGAAGCTCACCATACATACATTTATCAATAATCTTATGATCAGTGGTGTTATTACAATGTCAGGATGTAGAAAAGCTTGAAATTTAACTTGTTCTAAGATGTTATAGGTGTTGAGATTTATCACAATGGTCAAACATATCGATGAAAAAAAGGGAAAAAAAAGTAATTTAATAAGGTAAATCTTTTAAAATACAATCTTGAAGATTAGCAAAAAATTTAAAATCCTATTGGTGTTCATTTAGCAGATTATTATCTTTTCAGTGGAAAGACAAAAAGATTTGTCACCGCTAAGCACGTCTACCTCGCGCATTTGTGATTGCAGTTATTGAGGATCCGATGAGGCGAATACTAGAGTGAAGTGAATATTTCCCGTCCATCCAGAAGCAAGCGCGTGATGGACTCTAGACATTTTTAACTTCAAAACACCTCCGGAGTCCTTGGGTGGAATAGACTTCGGCTAACGTTGCTTCGCTTATCTCGTAACAGCTCTTGGCTAGAGATATTTGGAGGGTCGGGACTTTCTGTCTTCTATCTTTCTCTTTCACTGTCCTTCTCTTTGTATCCCTCGGTTCAGCATTCTAAAGGGGGAGAGAAAGAGAGACAGAGATTGGAGTTTTGATTGATGGAATTGTTCCACTTTGACACTGAATGCTGGTTGTTCGTTGAGGACTTCTTGCTGCTTATCCATTGAAAAAAAAAAAAAAAAAAAAGAAAGCAAGAAAGCAAGAAAGCAAGCAAGAAAGATAAGATCATTGCTTGGCGTTGGTTCTTTGAGGACCTGCAGTTTGACGTATTCAAAGGTAGGTTCGAACGTCTCGGAATTTCGAGGAGAATACACTCCATTTCTCTCTACCCCTATCTATCTAAGAGATTGTATAATTGATATATAGTTGCCATTTTCTCATATAAGGTGTTACATTTTGTTGTGAAGAATAATCCCCTGAAGTCTTATTTCTCTTTTCCTTCAGTGGGTAATGCCAAATCTTGTTCATGAACAAACATTTCCATGGACGGAAGAAAACATTCGCATGAACGTTCTTATCCGTTCTGTGGGTTTCAATAACTTTCGTTTTATTTTCACCAGCTCAACTCTAGCCGGACCTTTTAGCCCTCCTTTCCTCTGTACTTTGGTTTGGTTGGATTTGACTGTTATGTGCAGTTTGACTCAATGCAGAGAAGGGATAAGCGTGTGAGAAGTCGAAGATGAGGGTGGCTGTAATTGGCGCTGGAATTAGTGGGCTGGTGTCGGCGTATGTTCTGGCGAAGGCCGGGCTGAATGTGGTGCTCTACGAGAAGGAAGACTACTTGGGCGGCCATGCCAGGGCCGTGAACTTCGACGGCTTTGACTTAGACCTTGGTTTCATGGTCTTCAATCGTGTTAGTTCCCTTATCCTTCTTCAGACGAGTTATACTCATTGGCTACATTATCTTTGAGCTTTTCTTTTTAACCTTTTACTTTCTCTTTTTCTTTCTTCCCATATTACACTCTCAAAGATACCCGAGAACGGGAGGCAAAAGACCATATTTAAGAATAAGCGTAGTTCTGAAAAAAGGTGAACACGAGTAACATTATTTTAAATTGAATTGACAAGATCCATGAAGTAAGGTTGTCCCTTCCAAGTCCCACGTAGGGTAGCAACTCTATTGAATTTTTCCTAACGTGTGGCTTTGCGACAAGAGAGCCTTGCCACTTGATGGCAACCAATGCAAACGAATGAAGCCCCAGAGGGGTCATTTTCCTGCGGGACTTGCCAAAGATATCTCTTTCCTTGGTTGGCCTAATTCATTAAACGAAAGGGTCGTGTTCACGTGAGCGCTGGCAAAGATACCCAGAAGCATGGGTTGTCTGAGCCCCCTGCTGGCAAGTAATAGCCAAATGTGTAATGAAACCAAAAAAGAGGACAACAAACTGTGCCGTGTAAAAGCTGAGTGATGAAAGAGAGTACAGTAAAAGCAGTCCAAGTGGGAATGAAAGAAAGAGAAAGAAACTTGAGCCACTGAAAGTTTTCGCCCACTTGGTTTAGTTTTTTAATGTATATTACTGATGATACGGGTAAACACACGGAAGGGAGTGTATTATTGTTATTTTATCTGTACGTATAGCATGGAGTCTACTACGTGTCAATAATTCTGTGTTTGAAAGAAGAAAGAATAACATATTTGTGTGGCTGGAAGTGTAAAAAACAATACTTGCCTTCCATGACTTTTTGTTTTGTACTACGTGTGTTTTCTAAAAGCTAGAGCAGGGCAGATGCTAATAGAATTCTAGTTTGGGAAAATTCATGTATAAGTTGTGGGTTTAACGAGTTTTCTTTTGTTCGAGTTAAGAAAGACCCTTTATCAGTTTTGAATCAGGTTCCTGAATTTGGAAGTTAGATTGTGTATGGTCTGACTGTACAAGAACGAAAATTGTTTGTTGTTAATTAAGCCAGGTTCCTGCATATTCGTGCAAATGTGAAATTTTGCCTGTTGGATAGTTAATGGAAGCCATACAGAAGACTAAACCAGTGGCAAAAGGCTTAATTATTTAGTAAAGCCATGCTTAGAGAGTTTTTAACCTAGGAGTTCTTCAGGTTTTTTTTTGTGGTTTATGGCTTATCGGAGATAGAGTTGATTTTCATACAGACAATTAGTATCTGTAAAAGAAGACAAACGACTTTTTCTTGTTCTGATAGAGTGTAACTGAATGTATCAAGAGAGTTCAGCTACTTTAATAAGACTACAAAATTGATGGGCGGTCAGAAACACTCTTAGTGTGTCAAGCAGGAAACAGAAATGTGGCGATTCTTGTCAAAGAGCATATGGAACGCCAACATTCACCAAAAGCAAGTCTCTGTTTTTGTGCACGCGAAAGAACACTACAGAAGTTGTACCTGTTTTGTGAGATTAAGATGCCCCTCAAACTAAACTGTGTGGCCTAAGATTTTTTCTCACTGAAATCAATTAGGACCAGTATGCGATAACGAAAACTCTGTAGCATTGAGATAAGTGCAGTTTCTCAGGTTCTTTTTTCGTGCTTCTGCGACCTATTTTCCTATGGCTTTCTGGCCTCCTCTCAATGCATGAATGAGTTCTTTCCGGCCTCTTTGTGCCGTATTTTTACTTTACTCTTCTTCCCACCCTTAGGATGGGATCAATTCCTTCCCTCGTTTTTACGAGAGAAGTGCCATTTTCTTCCACAAGATATATTTCTTTCTCCCTGTTTTCTCCTTCTCCTTTCTTCCACAAAATTTTCGTTTTGTGCTGGCTTTTATCTATTGAGTTAATATTGAGAAACTGGACAGGTTACGTATCCAAATATGATGGAGTTCTTTGAGAGTCTTGGAGTTGACATGGAAGTATCAGATATGTCATTTTCAGTGAGCTTAGACAAAGGCCAAGGTTGTGAATGGGGCAGCCGAAATGGCTTGTCGAGTTTATTTGCACAGAAGATGAATGTGGTAAATCCATTATTTTGGCAAATGCTTAGAGAAATCATAAAGTTCAAGCATGATGTCCTAAGGCAAGCCCCTCTCACACCCTAGACATGGTTTTTCCTTCTTGAATAATTAAATGAATGGCATCACTTTCAAGAACGTCTAGAGAGAAAGAGATGGTAAAGGGGTGACGCTTTCTTTGTATTTATTGCAGTTATCTTGAAGTGCTTGAAAACAACCCAGACATTGATCGCAGTGAAACGTTGGGACAGTTCATCAAGTCACGGGGTTACTCTGAATTGTTTCAGAAGGCCTATCTTGTGAGACTCCTATTTCGTATTCTGTTAAGATCATCATTTGTTAATGGGAATAAATATGTTACATTCTTTTGTAGGTTCCAATATGTGGCTCAATATGGTCATGCCCTTCAGAAGGAGTTATGGCCTTTTCAGCTTTCTCTGTTCTTTCGTTTTGCCGAAATCATCATTTACTTCAGGTATCAACTCTGTTTCCAGGAAAATTTGCCTTTGTCTCTATACATAAACTAGAGGCACCAAAATAGTGGTTGGTAGCTTTATTCTCTGCCTTTTTGTTTTTCTTCCGTTAACATAATGTGCCTGACATTGGTGTCCTTCATGTTAATTTCGCTTGTTTCTTGGCTTAATGCTCTCTGCAGCTCTCTGGTCGCCCACAATGGCTTACTGTCCGGTGGCGTTCACATTGTTACGTAAACAAGGTGCTTATCTGTGGCTTTTGAGGGAAATATTGCTTCGTTTATGGCAGATGTGGATCGAATGTTGTTCGAGATTGACCTTTGCTCTTTAATACATCAGGTCAGGGAAGTTCTGGAGAGCAGAGGTTGTCAAATTAGAATTCGATCTGAGGTACATTCAGTTTCAACAGACGATGAGGGTGAGTGGTTATATTTCACATCTTTACTAACTTCTTTTCCTGTTTTACTGCGTCTGTTTGTCAAGTGATCATGGAGTAAATGGTTTACAGTAAGTGTGAAAAATTGTTTTAATATTGAAGTTTAGAGGACATTACACAGGTTGCATTATAACGGATGGACACGGTTCTGAGGAAAGGTACTATGGTTGCATATTGGCTGTCCATGCTCCTGATGCTTTGAGACTATTAGGAGGACAAGCAACATTCGATGAAATGAGAGTACTTGGTGCTTTCCAGTATGTCTACAGGTAAATTCACTCGTCTCCCTTATCATGTGTGCTTTGCATGGGAATGTCTCGGAAATGAAAGCCAATTTATTGTGATTACACTGCTCTATGTCTTTCTGTTTTTCAGAATGAGTTCCTGTAATTGATGGCTCTGTCCTCTGTCCTAGTGAACTAAGTTATAAAGCAGAATCACTCTTTCATTTTCCATTTGCAGTGATATTTTCCTCCATCGGGACGAAAGCCTAATGCCCAAAAACCCAGCAGCATGGAGTGCGTGGAATTTTCTTGGAAGTACAGACAGTAAAGTATGTTTGACTTACTGGCTTAATGTGCTTCAGGTTTGTAACAAGCTCCTTTGTGAATATCTTTTGTCCAGTAGTATCAAGTTTTATCTAAACGAGTTTGTGCATTTTGGTTCTGCTTGCGTCAGATTTTCTGCTGCACCTATGCTTGAGCACAACAGAAATAGATAAAGCTGCTAGCTATTTCCTTGTGGGTCGTACTAATGGTCAACAAGATAATGGAAAGTTTTATTGCAACACAAAGTCAAGAATGGAAAAGAAATTCTTACAGGTTGCAGTTTTCGAGACTTGAGAATTAAGACCCTCTAACTGAAAGGAAATATGTAGATAAACACTCAGAGATTGGAGAAAAAAGGAAAGCGATTATTAAAGTAAAATCGTGAACAAGTTATTAGTCAAGTAATAAGCCAAAGAAAGGGCAAGTTGTACTTGCAAAGGATAAACATTTCATTTCTTGAAAACTTCTATTTCATTGCCAATTGTGCAGCCAAAAGGATTAGTTTCTATTAGAATCTTTGCGCTTGCAGAATCTCGGTGAAACGAAACCACCTTTTCTTGTGACTCTCAACCCGGATCATACGCCAAAACATTCCTTACTCAAGTGGTCTACTGCTCATCCAGTCCCATCTGTTGCTGCATCTAAAGCTTCACTTGAGCTTGATCATATCCAAGGGAAGAGAGGAATTTGGTTTTGTGGGGCATACCATGGTGAGCGTGATACAGTAAAAATACTGATACATGACTAGTAGACATAGTTCAGTATGAATGTTGTTCTTCTGTTTTAGAAATTTCGACCAGTTTTTCGATTACTGATCATCTTAGTGTTCGTGGTACATTTTTCAGGTTATGGATTCCATGAGGATGGATTAAAGGTAGTGACTAGTGCAAATTTTTTTTTATGCTTTGACTGTAGAAGGTATAAGGTGCTAAAGGAATATTGCTAAGTCTAGCATGTACGCAGATTGTCAATTTTATTTTCTGAAACACCAAAAGCATTGGGAAAGAATGTTGGCCAAACTAGTAGCTCTTCTACGTCTGAAATTCTCCTTCAAAATTTATATACATGGCAGACTGCTTCTTACCAGATATTCTTCTTGGCAGGCTGGCATGGCTGCTGCACATAGTATGCTTGGAAAAAGTTGTGCTCTTTTGAGCAATCCGGAACACATGGTACCTTCTTTAATAGAAACGGGAGCGCGCCTTTTTGTCACTAGATTCCTTGGATGTTTTATATCTGCTGGATGTTTAACGTGAGTTTACTCAAAACAATAACTATAGATTCTTTTAAGATGATTTTGCTAGTGGTTTTCTCCTTGCAGTGACACAGAGACATTCCTCCAGGCTTGGGAGGTTCTTACATATGTATTAGAAGATATTATTCGATGTTATAGAGTATGCATTTTCTATCTTCATTACGGACCGAAAGGACACTCTTGTGTCTTGCTAATGCAAAAGAAGGGCTAGTAGTTTGAATGGAAATTTTCAAGTGCAGGTTTTTGTTTTTGGTTGAAATGTCTAGGGACATGGCTTAAAATTATGAGATGTTAAAAGTTGATTTAGAATCCTTGGCCTTCTAGCGAAAGTAGGATTGTCCTGATTAGGTGACTGTAAGGGGGGTTTTGGTTTAGGCTAATGTAAAATGTGATGGATAATCTCCGAGCAAATCGATCCCAAAAGATGTGGGCAAAGGGCACACTTCTTTAAAGGGATGGCCACCCTTCGTGAAATCCTGCCTCCCGAGCAGCACCTTACTCCTTGAACTTTGTCTTCTAACTCCTTTAAACGTAAAACTTGGAGTTGCATCATGTAAGAGTTTAGCTATGTTGCTGATCTATAGTTCAGTGGTTAAAAATATCTTCGATATCTCTTCTGTATCTTGTCTAACTAAGAGCAAATTTTTGTATCTTTGTTTCCTCGTCAAGGCAATCATTTTCTCTACAATTTTTTTTTTTTTTTTGTGGAAAGATAAATTGTATTAATACATATTAAAGTTTAAAAACACAAGGGCATACCCCAGTATTACAAAAGTCACCATATCTATGAAAAGATGGAAGTTGAAAGCCTCTAAATCTTACTCAAAATAACATTGCATTGAGAAGATTTTATATTTCTAAACAAAGAAGCTCACATTCGTACTATTTTCTTTATTTTCGCTAAGAGAATAGAGATATCTATTTTCTCCACAATTTATCTTATCTTAACTTTAACGAGAATTCATAATTCATATTCCATGAGATCTGATCGGCTGTACGTTGTTGTAATTGCAGTCTACTGGAGGACGGGGGAACAGTATTTACATTCGAAGGAAGCAAGAAAAAATGTACTCCGAAAACTGTTTTGAGGGTTCATAGTCCTCAGTTTTACTGGAAGGTACGTACTCATATTGCCATCTTTCCTAACAATGACATGCTTAAGTGCGTGATGAAAAATTCAGAGTTACCTTGGTCTATCGCACAAAATTCACAACCACTGACAAGCACTATATTGCTTGGTATCAGATAATGACGCAGGCTGATTTAGGCCTTGCAGATGCCTATATAAATGGAGATTTTTCGTTTGTTGATAAGAAAGAAGGTCTTCTAAATCTTTTTATGGTAAGATCATTTGATCTGAGTTCGACCCAGTTTGCCAAAAACCAATAATGATGTGAGAAAGTTTTATTTATTGGTATTTGACTCCTTGCCTAATTTTTTGGCAGGTTCTTATTGCCAGCAGAGATGCAAATTCGTCAATCTCAAAATTGAACAAGAAAAGGTATTTTGTGCCTGGTATACTAGCGCCAGTCATGGTTTCTGATACTTCTCGTGGTAATTTCCTCCATTTCATCTCAGTAAGCACTATTCTTTGTTTGCTTTAGGGGCTGGTGGACGCCGTTATTATTTACAGCTGGTATTGCATCGGCAAAATACTTTTTTCAGCATGTTTCTAGGCAAAATACTCTGACTCAGGCTCGCAGGAACATCTCTCGTCATTATGACCTGGTACAATATATATCTTTCATGTCTTTGAATAAGTCTGAAAATTCTGGTGATAGCAAGATAACATATTTCTTTTGCAATATGACGCTGTGTGAACGTGTTTTTGCATGGATAGTTTGATGTAAAAATTTATATATTCATAGAAAAACGCTTTGATGAAGGCTTGGGTGAAACATAGTCTGAGAGCGTCTAATCTCTTTCTTTTCCTTTGCTTAACAATCAATTTGTAAGAGGTAGTTTTATCAAATCAGTTAAGTTCTCTTCTTTTTGGAAGGATTTCAGTTTACTTTTGTACAGGCAAAAGCTTACGGCTCCTCTTTTGTTATCCTGCTAGAGTAATGACCTATTTGCTCTATTCTTGGACGAGACAATGACATACTCCTGTGCTGTATTCCAGGTCTGGATGAAAACCTTCTGAAGATTTATATTGAGCAAAGGATAATTTTCTGTCACGTATTTTATTTCCTTGACTTATATTTTAACTATGTGGTGCAAAATTTCGTAGAACCAAGATGAAGACCTAAAAGTTGCACAGCTGAGAAAGATCTCTCTTCTGATTGAAAAGGTAAGATTCAACTCAATCAAAATTCGTAATGTGCTGGTGATAAGCCATGTCCAATTTATGTGTCAAATCAATTGACTTAGGCAAGAGTTGATAAGAATCATGAAGTTCTTGAGATTGGATGCGGCTGGGGAAGCTTAGCTATTGAAGTTGTTAAACGAACTGGATGCAAGTACACTGGCATCACTCTGTCCGATGAGCAATTGAAATTTGCGGAAATGAAAGTGAAGGAAGCTGGACTTCAGGTATTGACTTAATGAATCACTTGGCATTCCATAAGAGAAGAGGCATGAATCTGTAATTGTTCGGTCCTATCATACTCCTGTCCTCAAAATTCACTTCGAATTTAATCCTGATCAACTCTGTTGTCAGGACCGCATTAAATTTCTTCTTTGTGACTACCGCGAACTGCCTAATACAGACAAATATGACAGAATCATATCTTGGTAAGTTCCATTGCCACTGAATTCATATCTGATCACAACTTTCCCTGTAAGGAAGATGATCTTTGACGGAATAATTTTCAGTGAGATGCTAGAATCTGTTGGCCACGAATATATGGAGGAGTTTTTTACTTGCTGTGAATCAGTACTAGCAGATGATGGACTTCTTGTTCTTCAGGTAATGACAGTATGCAAAACAAGAAAGCTAGTGTCATAATGCATTCCCTGTTTGATTGTATTCTCTTGATTTAAAAATGCCTTTCTCTAAAGCTCTTTTATGGGTTAAATTTGAATGCATTACTAACTGTTTGAGGCCGTCTTAGTTCATATCAATACCAGATGAACGCTATGATGAATACCGGCGAAGTTCAGATTTCATAAAGGAATACATATTTCCTGGTGGATGCTTACCTTCACTTAGTAGAGTAACATCAGCCATGGCTGCCGCGTCCAGGCTTTGGTACAAGTTTAACTTGTAGAACTATTTTCTTTTTAGTATATAATCACTACAGTATCAACTGAAATTCGTTGGCTGTAGCATGGAGGACTTGGAGAATATAGGGATTCATTACTACGAAACACTCAGATACTGGAGAAAAAATTTTCTGGAAAAGCAAAGGTAAGGGAAGCAAAACCTATAAAATTTTGTTAGACCACAAAATTGAGCTTTTGGAACATAGATTTACTCATTTTAACTTCCGTTGAAAGACATAAGTTTGTCATTAGCTTTGGTTTAAGCTATCAAATTTGCATTTTTATTTTATTACATTTCCATCTTTAAACCATTATGCTACAAATCCGCAACTGCTTTCAATTGTATTAGGTGAAGAGCGAAAAGAAGTTTTCCATTTTGATAACTCCGCATTAACTACTGTGTTTTCAGCAAAATTCTTGAACTCGGATTTTGTGAAAAATTCATCCGGACGTGGGAATACTACTTTGATTATTGTTCGGCTGGTTTTAAGACTCGTACACTTGGAAATTATCAGGTATATTTCTTTCCTTAAACAGCCACTGCCATTTAAATGTATCTCAGAAAGCACTGATCGCCATGTAAAAGTATCCAAAAGAGGTAAAACTAGGCTTTCATGAAAGCCGCTTTATCAAAATCGTACTGCAAAATCATATTCCGGTGTAACATAATGATCCTTCACTTGGTGTTCTCTTACTTACCACGATATTTTATTCAACAAAGTATTTGGAGCTGCACTCTGAAATATAAAGCTTTTTTCCCTTTGTGCAGGTTGTCTTCTCGCGTCCTGGCAATGTTGCTGCGTTCAATAATCCATATCAAACTTTGCCTTCCGCTTGTTGATGCTGTCCTGGAAGGATAGGAAAAATTATCAAATTCTTGCCTGCATGTCATGGTCGATTCTTTCCTTTTTTTCGTGATCGTGATATTGTTTTCATATGTTGTACGCGATCAGACGAAAGAAAGAACATTACTAGATGACCTAAATTGCGTTCTTTGCTGATTCAGAATGGTACCTTCATCATGGATCAAATAAATGGGATAGTCTGAACTTGAAACCACAGGTGCTGTTGACTATTGCAGATCATGCGCAATTTATCGGATTAAAAAAAAAAAAATCATTTCTGGCACCTACATTGACAACTTTATATGCTGTTCTTTTTGTCTAAACTTCTTGGGGCAGATTCTTCCATCTCTTTTTATATTTCTTTCTGCGCGACAATCTTTTTGGGGAGACTCGACCCGTTGGATTTGCTGCATAAAGTATAACAAGATAAACACGTGCAATACAACTCAATTGAGCTTGACTACCATGTTCATCCTCAATCTTGCAGGATTTCTCCTTCAACTTCTTGGGACAAGTTACCGACTGATAATGCAGCAAGAATATATATATATTTAATGTTGCCCTTACATTGAGAAACCAATCCCAAGCATCATTCAGAAAACTGACGCGAGACTCGATCCGTTGTATTTGCTGCATAAAGTATAACAAGATAAACACGTGCAATACAACTGAATTGAGCTTGACTACTATGTTCATCCTCGATCTTGCTGGCTTTCTCCTTCAACTTCTTGGGACAAGTTACCGACAGATAATGCAGCAAGAATATATATATTTAATGTTGCCCTTACATTGAGAAACGAATCCCAAGCATCATTCAGAAAACTGACGCGAGACTTGAACCGTTGGATTTGCTGCATACAAACCTATAAGAGCTCCTATTTTTCTAACAAGTTTTTTTATCATGTTTGACACTTTAGTCTACCTGAGTTATCAATATAAATGATAAGGGTATTGTTCTTATTCTTAAAAAATAAAAAAAAATAAAAAAATAAAAAAATCTATAAGAACTCCTTTTGTTGCACATTTTAAACTTTTGATAAATTGTTACCTAAAACCAAAAAGGAGGTGGAGCATATGTCACATGTTTCATATACTAGTGTTGTTAGTAGCATTATGTATGCCATGGTATGCATTAGGCCAAACATTTCTTATGCTTTAGGTGTGGTGAGTAAATATATGGATCTCCCTGAAAAAGTTCATTGGCTAGCAGTGAAATGGATTTTTCAATATCCTAAAGGTACAACATATGTTGGATTAACATATAAAAAATGTAGTAGCACTTGCGTTATTGGTTATGTTGACTTAGATTATACAAGTGATTTAGATCAAAGGTCTTTAACAAGATATATCTTTACACTTTCAAGAGGTGTTATCAATTGGAAGGCATCATTGTAGTCTATCCCATTACACAAATCTCCTAAGACTTACTAATTCATAAGTTAAAGGGAGTAACATCTTATAAGTCACACGGCATCCTAGAATTTTTATGCATCTTCCCTTTGTTATGTGATCACGAAAGGGTGATAAGATGGCTTAAGGGCCTGGCTCGTCGAGAGGGTAGCAAACTGAAACAGAGTCGTTTAGCAACAACATTGCTCAAAAAGGGTTATAAGAATAAACATCTCACCCTCAAAATCATCATATTTTCCACCCCCTCTTGCTCTGGCACTTGTAAGCATGACCCATTCTCAAAAACTCATTGTGATTGGATGATTGTGATTCAGATATTTAGATTTTTATGGTTCCTAAGGAACTAGATTCTCATAGTTACTACTTACGACAACCAAATCCACTTTGCTGATGATGTTATGAATATTATCACTGTTCTAGCAATGAATATTTTGTCTTAACAGCAGGAACTAATATAGTAGGTCCTACATAATGAATACTGTACAAACTTATCACCTAATATGTTTTTGTTATAATTCAGTTCAATGTTTTAGCCATCACTTGCCAGTTGATTTCAAGTGTGTGTAGGCCCTCAGATTTGAATCGTACGTATTTGCTTACATGTCACATTTGTCAGAGAGTACATACCGCGTGCAGGAAAGGGAATATAATGTTGCCCCTCCAAAAACAAGGTAGTAGTTTTCACTATTGCTTCATGATTTATGTTTATTTAGATTTTAGATAAAAGTGTCAATTAAATGCAAAGAATTTATTCAAGTATGTACTTATGGCTACTAAAATGAGGCTGTATTAAATTCCTAGTTAACTTAGCAGAAAAAGCAATAAATGTGCAAGGTATGGTGTTTACTTATTATGTGATTATCTTTTCCTTTTTTTCTTCATAGTTGCAATTGGCTTGTTCTTTCCTTCACATGTTTCAATTGGTTGTTATCTCTAAAATTTAGACTGAAAAAGTGGTATTGTCATCCCTAGATGTCTTACTACTATCCTATCCTCTTCATTGTAAATATCGTAACCCTATTTCCTCTGTTTACTCTTTTCTCATTGAGAAGGCCTAATGACCAAAACAACAGGAAACAAGAACGCAAGATTACTAAAATCTGTTGAGGTGAGAGCACTATCAAGTGAAGAGAAAAAGAAGCAACAAGAGGCTCTAGTGCCCTACGTTCACAAGGACTGCATCTCAAACATTCTCATTCCACTTCCTCTCTCCTCTCTTCAAAGTGCGAGGTTTGTCTGTAAGCCATGGTATACCGTAATCAACAGCCCCATAGTTATCGATCACCATCTTCGTCGATCCGAATCCATCTTCATTTTTCTATCATTAAATAAAAGACCACGAGAGAAACCCAACACTATCTCCGTTGAAGCAAAACTTCTTCAGTGCCTCCCCGTTTTTGGGCATACAGGCATGGACTCCACCAAGAAGTTCTTCATCCAATTCTTGGAAATTGATGGTGGAGAGAGCAGAATCGTGGAATATAATCTGACTTGCTTGGGGAATATCAGGGCTACTTGCAATGGCCTAATGTTGGTTGATAACAAGCTGAAGGAGAATATATGGCTATAGTAAATTGATGGCTTCTTGGTTTAAAGCAAAAGGTTTGGTTAGTGATCTTGGTTTAAAGCAAGATCAAATTATGGTATATTATGGTATATTATGGTAATCAAAATGCTATACATTTGACTAAAGATTAAAGACATCATGAAAAAATTAAACAAATAAATGTCAGATATCACTACATTTGTGAGATTGTCTCAAGAGGTTATAGTAGTAAAAAGGATTGTGATATTAAATAATTTAGTAGACATTGACAGAAGAACTTATTCTTACTTTCAAGTTTAATAAATGTTTGAACTTGATTGGTGTTCAAGAAATATATGGTGATGATCCCTTTAAGGGTTGAGCAGAAAGAGGGAAAATATTGTTTCTTAGAAAAGCCATGACAAAAGCTCGTCATGTGGAGATTGTTGAAAGTTTGACTCACTTTTGTGGAGTTTTACACTTGCACGTTAAGCTTGCAAGCAATAATTACTAAAGACAAAAGCTGTCACACATGTTGACCCCAAGTTTCTCTATCCTCGACTTTGTCGACAATGCTTTCTTGAAGCGGCCGACTTCATCACCGAAGTTATTTCACCGGCTGCGCCTCTTCCTTAGCCTATGTGTCAAACATGAGGAGAATTCCAGCTAATCAAAAGGGCCGCTGCCGAGTTTTATCTTCCAACTGGTTGTTAGAAGTGACGGGGTTGCCGTGTATAATGGTCTAACTGAAGGGAGTGGTCATGTGAAATGACTCATTAATGATGAGCAGAAGATCCAGAAAAGAAAACATGTAAGTTACCCCTGGATAAAGCAGGGAGCTGCACCTTTTGTGAAATGGGTGATGTGACGAACCCATGTCTTTTGTTGTAACCACAACATGGTCTTAGACATGCTGTGTTTTGTTTAAATACCTGTACACGGTGACTTATAGAGGTATCGTTGAATGTTAGCTTGTGTTCCGCTGAATGCTACCTGTGTCTTGTAAAACTCTAAGGTTTGTGTTTACTATCCATGAAAAACTCTTGAACCAAGTTGTTCAAACCGTTGTCTTGTTCACCAACCAGTCAAACCCACTACCATACACTCAAATATTAAATCCATCAGGTTACTGGCAAGAGCAATTAATGAGGAACTAGTTGTACATTAATTATGTTGCTGTCCTCATACATTTGGACGGGCAAACGGTGGGCGCCGGAACGTGACGAAGATAAATTCCGGCTGAACACAGCAAGACAGCTAGAGATGAGGTGGAAGGGGCGATGAAAATTCTCTATAAATAGGAGGGTCCGTTCTTGTTCAAGAGCATTCCAAAGTAGTGATAGAAAAAGAATCAGGTACATAGTGTTGTAAATTTTTTTTAAAAAAAGTGTAATATAATGTGGACGGTAGATTTGGGATCTAAATTTAGAAAAACACCGTATGGTATTTTTAATTTACTACAGTAAAGTTGTTTATCTAGTTCTGCCGTAGAAGTAGGCTCAAATTTAGCCAAATCATGTTCTTTCATTATTTTATTTTATTTATCTTATTTTTTTAATATCTCAAATTTTAATCACACCATTATTTTATCTATAGCTCACGTACATTGTAATTTAACTTGAATAATAATTTATCATAACATGCTGTGATCCGTGCCTGTCGGTGAGTGCAGAGATCGCGCCTTGAATTCATTAGTGGAAGTTGTCTGCATCGGGAAAGATCTGCTCTGTAACGTCTTTCCAAGACACATACAACTGGTTTTCAAAGTTCAGATAAGGATCACTAGAATTAGGTGCCTGTCTCTTCTGGGTTGCCAGAAACTTCTTTTTCAAGAAATAAAAACGTGATTTTCCTGGGTTGCTAAATGAAGGCTAAGGCCAGAAAGCTTAATCTTTTGAGCACAAGTTTGAATTGACCTTTGTTTAGGTCACACCTTTAGGTCAGCATGACGGCCAGTCCCGCCTCGTAAAAAATGGGAATGACCACCAACCTCTTCAGCTATTCTTTCTTATAAGAAAACAGTCTCTCTTCTAACGAAGCCAAAACTCACGGTATCCTCTCTGATGGAGGCTTGGGCGCGCCACTTGGTTACTCAGTTCCTTGGACGTTATATCTCCGCTGGATGTTTAATGTGAGTTTACGCGTGACTAGTGGTTTTACCCATATGATTATGCATGTTCTTCCTTTCATGCGGCTCTAAATATTTACATCCTTCTAGGCCTGTAATTCTACCTTTGAGCTATGAAAATCAGCAATTTTGTCTGATCTGTCATATCATGGAGTTTCTCGACTGGGATTGGACTCAAAAAACAGCTACTTTCAGATTTTTTTTTTCTTTTCTCTTTCTGTCTTTGTGTCTTTCTGCAAAATCCTCCTGGGAAAGGAGTTTGCCCCTGAGGAGGTGGGAAAATGGCTCATTCCAAATCCCAACGTACGGTTCAAAGTGTGAATTCATTATGTGGGCACTGCGGCTTTTTGGTAGTCGCCTGACACTAACATCTAGGTTGTTTGTCCAAAGTAACCAGATACATGTTAACTAGATTAAAATGTAAACATTTTTGGACAGTGTACTTTAGTGGCAATATCTTTAGGAAGACTACCTTTAAGCTTTGGCTTAAGCTAAAAGAGAAATGTCCACCTTGCATGCTTCAACATTCAAACAGCTAGCTTTTTAGGGGCACCAATTCCTTTGATGTTCCATATCATTATGTTAAACTTTGTTATGTCGAGGATGTTAGGAGCAGGCTTGGATCAATATTAATTAAAAAGAAAGTCCACTTAAATAACCTAAGACAACAAGTTAAGAGACTCATATAAGGATTTATCAGTTGTTAGAAGGAGACATCCCAATTGAGAAAACCTAATTTACCATTCGATAATTTCCTAGCTTTAGTGGGGCTTTTGGTTGTCACTATAATAAAACTGAGGATGATAAGCTCAAGGCAACCATAAGATACATTAATTCATCACCTTAATCCAAAAACTTAAACTTTGTAGAATTTATATTTTATTAACTGTTGATTGCTCTGGCCTAGTCTGACATCAATACCGATCCACTCCAACATCCAAGAAGTGATTGAAGGACACCATAGCCACTCTTCATGAATTCTTGCTTTAGAAAATAATAAGACCATAATGATTGTGCATAAAAAATTACAAACAACAACTCATAAGTTTTTTCCACCACTGCTACCAACCCCTATTTTTCCATGATTACCACACACCGTCTGCCAATATTTGCCAGTTACCACTACCACCATAAAGAAGAACAAGAATTCAGCCCTTAACCACCTTCTTAATTGGTGCTTCGATGGACACTGTCTCAACTACCTAACAAGACATAAATTTCATGGATTCCACTGATAAGCTGTGCCTTATGATATTGTAGTTTGCAGGAGGAAGGGGGCACAAAATTTATCTTTGAAGGAAACAGAAGAAAATGTTCTCTGGAACTCGTTCTTAAAGTTCACCGCCCCCAGTTTTACTGGAAGGTATGTACTCCGAGTCCTCCAGTCTTCGTCTATAAGGATCACACGCCACATAGTGCTAAAATTTATTAGCATTTTTTTATAGAAGTAAACTGATGGCTAAACCGTACATTGTAGCCGCCTTCACACTTTCATTGAGTTTTATTGTATTGAAGAGTTCCCTCACCACAACTGATGAGCACTTGACTATTTTGATCAGGTCATGACACGGGCTGATTTAGGCCTTGCAGATGCATATATTGATGGCGACTTTTCTTTCATCGATAAAAATGATGGTCTTTTAAGTCTTTTTATGGTAAGACAATTGATTTGAGTTTAACCTATACGTTAACAGAATACTTTAAGACTTAAAATAAAATTATTTTAATACAATTTAGTATATAAAACCATATGGGCATACCCCAGCATTATTAAGATATAATTATTTTTCTCTCATTCATTTTACAATCTTTTCTATTGACTCATTTTTCAGATTCTTATTGCCAGTGGAGATTCAAAATTGAACAGAAGAAGGTATAATGCAACTAATACACTCAAAACATTGCCGGCGATACTAATTTTTCAGTCATGTCTCCTTAATTGAACCGAGATTGAGCATTTACCTTTCATTTGTTTAAGGGGTTGGTGGACACCATTGCTACTCACGGCTTTTATAGGATCTGCAACATATTTCTTCAAGCACATTTTAAGGCAAAACACTCTTTCCAATGCTCGCAGGAGCATCTCTCGTCATTATGGGCTGGTATTAAACTATGAACCACTAATTTCAATTTTTAATTTGATGTCTTCGGGCAAGTTTGGAAGGAACATTACTAGCAACCTTATAAACATGGTCAACTATGAAATTGTACAGTAAAAACCAGAATGAGGTCTCAGAGGAGGTACTAGTTAGAACCCTTTATCAATTTGAATTCGTATTAAGATGTCAACTGGGGTTCTCGACTCCTTTTAATTACGAGTTTAGAGGATCAAAGATTTACCAATACATTCTCTATAAATTTACAGTACCTAGTTGATGTTAAACAAGTGGTTTTGTTAATTAATTAAATTTTGCTCACTTGAGACTACGTTTACATAGTATTGAAACTTGATGGCTGAATTAGTATACAAGTAAATGCTTATAACTCGTCTTTGATGTTTTATAGAGTAACGAGCTTTTTGCTTTGTTCTTGGATGAAACAATGACATACTCATCGGGTGTCTTTGAGGTGAGGATCAACCCCTGTCGATGATTTGCCATTAAACAATGCCCCTACTTCCTCCGTCTAATATTTTAATTTCTAATTTTTTAGAAGGAAGATGAAGACTTGAAGGTTGCACAGCTGAGAAAGATGTCTCTTTTGATTGAAAAGGTGAGGTATTTCTGCTGGATCATACCAAATTTAAAAGCTTTCTTTTCTCTCAACCGTTCCACGTTATTGCACCTTCCTTTTACTAGGCGAGAATTGACAAGGAGCATGAAGTTCTTGATATTGGTTGTGGTTGGGGAAGCTTTGCCATTGAAGTCGTTAGAAAAACTGGATGCAAGTACACTGGCATTACTCTGTCTGAAGCACAATTGAAATATGCAGAAAAGAAAGTGAAAGATGCTGGACTTCAGGTAGATTTATGTTTCATGGGTATCCAATGCATGTGCTATATATTGGAAGACACAACGTGTGAGAAACAAAACATATGCAAACATGTAACTAGGGGGGCATATAATTCTCCCAAGTTTAACAAAATAGACTCAAAAATTAGTTATCTAGACTTTACGATCTCATTTCTATGTACAAGCCAGAAGACTTATACCAACGTGATTTTTTATGATGAAATATAAATAAAAAAAAAAGTATATGCTTAACTCTTAAATTAATTTTTAGGTTAAGATATGTTGAATCTATTTCAATTAATGCAACTTTAAAATTAATGTCGTTTGGCATACTCGAGAGGTGGAGATAAAAGTCTCACACCCAAAGCATAATCTCATATAATGAAAGTTAAATAAAGACGTGTTAATCTAATTCTTTAACTAACTTTTGGGTTAATTCTTTAGGCCTTCTAATAAATCCTTCCATAGAAGAAGCATGCATGTTCAGTAGCCAATTGCAGCAAATACAACGTAAAATCACTTCAAATTTTGTCTTAATCAACTTTTCTCTCAGGACCGTATTAAGCTTCTTCTTTGCGACTACCGCCAATTGCCTAATACAGACAAATATGACAGAATTGTCTCCTGGTGAGTTCCTTTGCCGCTAAACCTTCAATTTGGCATGAACAATACGCACAATATCGTGACCTTTGGTACTATTTTCAGTGAGATGATAGAACATGTTGGCCATGAATTTATGGAACAGTTTTTCGGTTGCTGTGAATCACTATTAGCAGATGATGGAATTTTTGTTCTGCAGGTAATTATTACCAGTCTTATAAATATGTCGTGGTTGCATGTTCCCCGGTTCGTTATAACTCTTTTCAAGGCTTATCTTAAAATACATAGCTAACCATTAAAGTTCGTCGATCTCTTCTTAGTTCATATCGATACCGGATGAACGTTATGATGCGTACAGACGAAGTTCAGATTTTATAAGGGAGTATATTTTTCCCGGTGGATGTCTTCCCTCATTAAGCCGCGTAATATCAGCCATGGCCGCTGCATCCAGATTCTGGTCCAAGTTTATTTTTTGATTTTACTTCTTTTTTCTACCACTTCTTTCCCAAGAATATTGATACAAATTAAGTAATGCAGTGTGGAACACGCGGAGAACATAGGAATTCATTACTACCAAACGCTCAGATGTTGGAGAAAGAATTTTCTGGAAAACCAGAGGTGAGAAAAGTAGTCATGTACCATAACCCATCTGCATATGGATTATCCCGAACCATGCCATAACCTACGCCTTTTCCTCTCTTCGCACAGCCTCATTATTCTTCTTTGCCTCGCATCCCTCTTCTCCCTCTCTTTATCTCTGTCTCCATTTCTCTGCCGCCCCTTCTTTCTCCCATCTTTCCTCCTTTCTCCCCGTAACCTATTTGCAGATCTACAAGCAGAGCAAATTGTGAAACTGATTGTGATGTAAAGCTAACAAGGTTTTGCATATTAATCCTGGGCATCCATATTTGTGATTTTCAGCAAAGTCCTCGCTCTTGGGTTTGATGAAAAATTTATTCGGACGTGGGAGTATTATTTTGATTACTGCGGGGCAGGTTTTAAGTCACGTACACTTGGAGATTATCAGGTACGTTTCCTTTTGAAAAGAGATATTTTTCATCGAAGATGTTACTGGAACCCATAATATTTGGCTTCCATGTATAATGTAGGTTGTATTTTCACGTCCTGGCAATGTTGCTACGTTCAGCAATCCGTACCTAAGTTTGCCTTCAGAAGTGGATGCTGTTCTCGAAGGAGGAGAGATCAGACCTTCAGATTAGTCCCAGTAGTTGATCTTGTTCCCAGAAGAGAGATCAAAGATCATCATCAGATGCTATATTTGTCCACTTAATTTTCTATGACCATTTTCTATAGTAGATGAATAAAACGACGAACGCCGGTCCATCTTTGCTTTAATTGTATCGTTGTTTGTGTGCTTGGGGTTTGTTTATCTTTATGCTTCACTTTCTTTATCAGCACTTCTATAACATTGAATATCGTTGAAGTGATTTCACTAAACAATGAAAGTATCATATAAGCATCATTCAAGACTTGGAAATGAATGATTCTTGCTAGTATGCTTAAAAGGAATGTTTATTCAAAACATGTTGGGACATACAAAGGAAATATTCGGCTTGTGTGATACGAATAAATGCCTTCGTTGCTCAGGACTTTGAAATGCATGTGAAATAAATGACATTCTTAACTAAGAAAAGCCATACGAAAGGTTTTCTATGCCTCGAAAAGGAAAAGGAACATGCTTACAATAAAACGTTTCGTGATCTACACTTTTGTATACGTTATTGTTTATCTTTATGCTTCACTTTCTTCTTGCCTGGTTGGTATAACTCAAGGGGCTATCCTTGAGGGGAAGCTGTTCTTAAGAGGGAATTGCGAAAACTATTGAAATAACCTTATATTACCACATCATGAACTTAACTTGAACATGAATGACTATTGTGTTCATCAAAATAAAAATATGTTTGGATGACATTGTAAGCATGTGGCTGCTAGAATATACTTCAATAATACTACCCTCGTTTGCTTCAACACACCCTCGCACAATCTGTATATTTTGTCCTATTATAACTTGTTTGTTGCCTGTTTGATGCTACTTGGCATCGTTTGAGGGAGAGCTTTGAGCATTTAACGTAAGCGTTCCTTGTATTCCATATTTTGATGATAAAATCAGTTTACAGATGGTAGTTCAAAAACTTTCCTGGAGAGGCAAAGGTAAGGGAAACAAACCCTATAACATTTCGTTATATATGAACAATGAAAGTATCATATAAACATTCATTTCCAAGAAAAAAAGTGTTAAATGTTTTAAGCCCTTGCAATGCATATCAGACCAAAAAAATTGAGTTTTTGGAACATAGGTTTAATCTTCTTTTTTTTTTTTAAATTTTTATGAAAAGGTAAATTGTATTAATAAATATTAAAATACAGAATATAAAGAGATTTACTCATTTTAACTTCCATTGAAAGGCATAAGTTTGTCATTAACTTAGGTCCAAGATATCAAATTTGCATTTTTATTTTATTACATGTTCATCTTTAAACCATAATGCCACATAATCTACTATTGCTTTCAATGGTATTAGGTGGAGAGCGTAAAGTTTTCTATTTTGATAATGCCACATTAACTTTTGTGTTTTCAGCTAAATTGTTGAACTCGGGTTTTGTGAAAAATTCATCCAGACGTGGAAATAATTTTTTGATTTCCGTACTGGTTCTGTGGAAAAATCATCCACGTTAACTATTGTGCTACTGGTTTTAAGACCGTACACTCAAAAGAAATATTCATGGTTTGGGCTGGGAACAAAATATTTTGGGTCAATTATATGATTGGAAGAACGACGGGACCCAATAAAAAAAAGGGTTGAAATGAAACTTGGGCCAGCTCAAAATTGATTGACAAATCGGCCTAGAGCTTAGATATAACCATTAGTGGAGAAATGATTATCCAAGAGGTACCTTTTTTGGTTGAAAACATTCTTTCTTTTTTTTTTTTTTTTTTTTATCTTGTACAATCTTTGTGGTTTTATTTGAGACATGTAGAAACTTTTGGTCATCTCTCATTTATTGGTTATCTGTCTTCATTTATTGAAGAGGCTAATAATTGAGTTCATACGAAAAGGGCCCCTACCTAGTTTCTTTTGCACGCACCATACATCGTTTATTGCTTCATCAATAGGTTTCACTCTTTTCTCTTTCAGAATTTTTTACAAAATATTTAGGAATAAAAATAAAACAGCAATATTTTTTTTTTTTTTACTCTATCTCAATTTCTCTTTTTCCTTGAATTTTTTTAATATGATGAGACTCTTAATATGAGATTTCTTCTCCTTACAAAATTTCAAACTCATATGCTTGAAAACTTTTAATCACTTTTTATTACTTTTCTTTTTCTAGGACACTATAACAAGTTTAATATACTTAAACCATTGAAGTTTAGCTTACTTTTTACAAAGGTTAAAGTATTTTTATCATTTAATATTATTAAAAATATTTTTAACTTTTTCTAAAAACATAAATATATAACGGATGGAGATGGTTCTGAGGAAAGGTACTGGTTGCATATTGGCTGTCCATGCTCCTGATGCTTTGAGACTATTAGGAGGACAAGCAACATTCGATGAAATGAGAGTACTTGGTGCTTTCCAGTATGTCTACAGGTAAATTCACTCGTCTCCCTTGTCATGTGTGCTTGCATGGGAATGTCTCATAAATGAAAGCCAATTTATTGTGATTACACTGCTCTGTTTCTTTCTGTTTTTGAATCAGTTCCTGTAATTGATGGCTCTGTCCTCTGTCCTAGCGAACTAAGTTATAACGCAGAATCATTCTTTTACTTTCCATTTGCAATGATATTTTCCTCCATCGGGACGAAAGCCTAATGCCCAAAAACCCAGCAGCATGGAGTGCGTGGAATTTTCTTGGAAGTACAGACAGTAAAGTATGTTTGACTTACTGGCTTAATGTGCTTCATGTGCTTCATGTTTGTACCAGGCTCCTTTGTGAATATCTTTTGTCCAGTAATATCAAGTTTTATCTAAACGAGTTTGTGCATTTTGGTTCTGCTTGCGTCAGATTTTCTGCTGCACTTATGCTTGAGCACAACAGAAATGGATAAAGCAGCGAGCTATTTCCTTGTGGGTCGTACTAATGGTCAACAAGATAATGGAAAGTTTTATCGCAACACAAAGTCAAGAATGGAAAATAAATTCTTAGAAGTTGCAATTTTTGAGACTTGAGAATTAAGACCCTCTAAGTGAAAGGAAGTATGTAGGAAAACACTCAGAGAGATTGGAGAAAAAAGGAAAGCCATTATTACAGTAAAAGCGTGAACAAGTTATGAGTCAAGTAATAAGCCAAAGAAAGGGCAAGTTGTACTTGCAAAGGATGAACATTTCATTTCTAGAGAACTTATATTTCATTGCCAAATTGTGATGTGGAACATATGTGGGCTGTTGCTAATCTGTTAATGGGCTTATTTGGCTTACAGCCCATGTATATTTAATTATTATGTATTTTGCATATTGTAAAAGAAAATGGTGTCGTAGAAGTCTTGGAGTTTTGATTTTTGTAGGGCAACTGGAGGAGAATGGGAGGCATCTAGAAAATTCTGAGGAAAGTGGGATTACCCCGTTGGCTGGGAATGCTATCCCTGTGAGGTATGAGTCTCCCTCTGAAGAGACCAGGCTTTCTATGAGTTTCCCGTTCCTTCAATCTATTTCACTTATTTTACCTTACTGCTATTCAGGTGGGCGAGTGCTAATCAGTGACAGCCTCTGGCTATGAAGGCTTGTTTGGGGTTTTCTCAGTGGTTGGTTGTTTTGTGGTGGATTTGGTTGTGAGACTAAGTGGCCAACTATGGAGACTTTGTTTATTATCTTGTTGGCTTGACCGCATGATCATTTGGTTTTTTCTCTCTCCTAGTGGTTTGTTCCAGAGATAATACTAAACGTGTGAAAGTTGTTTGACTCTTATTGTTCTCCTTGCCGTGACTTGTTTGAGTACTCATCCTTGAATTTCGGGTTGTTGGAAATCAGTGGGGTAATGGGAGAAAAAGTAGCATATCTATTTGAATTTGAAAAGTGCTCGTGTGGTGTTTGTTTTAAGTAACAAGTGTGGGGATCTTTCCTTGTGGTGGGGATTCATGTGGGGTCAAGGGAGTGATGGTTTTGTGGAATAAAAATAGGAAGTAGTAGGAGGCGGAGAAATAATAATTTATGGCTTGGACCGGACTAGGCTTTGCCAGTAAATAGACTTTTTACTAGATCTTAGGCCCGCCTCTGTACCAATTTGGTATCGGAGCCGGTCGATCTAGCTGGTGTGGTGATGGCTCAGGCGACAGAAGAAAGGATAAGCCGTTTAGAGGGCCAAACAGCTCAAATAGCAACCTAAATGGAAGAGATGAAGCAAATGATGGTAGCACTTACAGAAGCTTTGGGTGCTAACAAGGATAAAGATGATGCGTCGGGCAACCGGCAAGAAGAAGTTTCTGCAGAACTCCCAGGTGGGGGCAATAGCTCTAGAAACAAGTCCAACCATGAAGGGAAGATGAAGATAGGCAAGGTTGAGTTTCCAAAATATAATGGCGAATCTGATCCAGCAGGATGGACTTATCAAGCAGAATTGTTCTTTGATTGCTATAAGACCCTGGAAGATCAAAAAGTAACCATTGCCTCTTGGCACTTAGAAGGGGATGCACTGATTTGGTTTAAGGTTTTCAGGCAAAATGCTAGGGGCAGACCTATAACATGGGAGTGGTTTACTCAATCTATGGTGGATACGTACGGGCCGACCAAATACCATAATACTTATACAGAATTTTATAAGTTACGCCAAACCGGTGATGTGCAGGAGTACCAAGCTAAATTTCATCGATTAGTCATGAAGACTAGTGGGGGCCTTACGGATGAGCAGCAAGTTGGGTTCTTTTTGGGGGGTTTAAAAGAGAACCTTATGTTGGATGTTCAATCTTGGAATCCAGTTAATTTGGCACAAGCTACTGGTTATGCTAAAATTTTTTAGGCAAAGAACAAGTTGGAAGTTCGAGCTCCAATGGTGACTACGAGGAGAGTGGTAACTTCATATACATATAAACCCAAGCCCAATCCGCCTATCAGAAGGGTGACTAGAGCATAAATGGAAGAACTTAGAAGGAAGGGCCTATGTTTTCATTGTGATGAGAGTTTCACCCCAGGACATAAGTGCAAGCAATTATTTGCGCTTTTGGTGGATATTCCGAATGAAGAAGTGGAAGAAAGTTTAGAGGAGGAATGGGACCAACAAGTCAAGGAACAAGAGATGACATTAATTAAGAACCAAGAGCAGCTAATGATATCTCTTAATACCTTAAAGGGGGTGTATACTCCTTCAACGATAAAAGTGATAGGAAAAGTCAATAAAACGGAAATTGGAGTTCGATTTTTAATGGATACAGGGAGTACTCATAATTTCTTATCTACAGAGACAGCTAAAAGGCTAGGATTGCAGCCAAGTAAGGAGGATGGATTAGTAGCAGTTGTGGCTAATGGAGGAAAGGTAAAGTGTGAAGGGTTATGCCGCTCAGTGGAGGTAAATTTTCAAGGGGAAAAATTCTTGATGGACTTTTGGGTGTTACAATTACATGGGAATGATGCTGTGTTGGGTATATTGTGGATGGAATCCTTGAAACAGCTTCTCTTAGACTTTGAAAATTCAATGGTAAAGTTTAGAAATGAAGGAAAAAAGATTGCATTGAAGGCTTATAGGGGGGTTCTTAGTAGAATAGTGGGAGAGTCATCAATAGAGAAGGAGTTAGAGAAGTCAAAGACAAGATTTTTGATGTGTATTTGGGGAGTCAAGTGTCCTGAATTTGAAGAATTAGAAGATGAACATTATGGGAAGGCTAAATTAATGGGAGTTGAGAGTAAAGATGATCCAAGTATGGGAAGAAGAAAGGTGCTAGATGAGTTATTGGAAAATTTGCCAAAGTCTTTAAGGAACCAAGAGGATTGCCTCCTAACCGATTGGTGGATCATAAGATTCCTCTTAAGGATGGTGCTGGACCTATTGCTACCCGGCCTTATCGATACCCCCATTATCAAAAAGGAATAATGGAAGGATTGGTGAAAGAAATGTTAATGTTAGGGGAAATTCGTCTAGCAACAGCCCTTATTCATCCCCAATATTGTTGGTAAAGAAGCATGATGGGTCTTGGAGAATGTATGTTGACTATAGAGCACTAAATTAGGCCACTTTTAAAGACAAATTTCCAATTTCGACAGTTGATGAGCTGATTGATGAGCTTTATGGGGCTAGATTTTTCACAAAACTGGATTTGCGCTCAGGGTATCACCAGATTAGAATGCAGCAAGGGGACATTGAGAAGACAGTTTTTTAGACGCATGAAGGCTACTATGAATTTCTGGTTATGCCTTTTGGGTTGTCAAATGCCCCGTCTACATTTCAGGCCCTTATGAATCAGGTATTTCGAGAATGTTTAAGGAAGTTTGTATTGGTTTTCTTTTATGGTATTTTAATATACAACAAAGATTGGGATGAGTACTTGAAACATATTGAAAGGGTATTTCGAATTTTGCAAAAAGAACAATTGTTTGTAAAGAAAAGTAAATGTTCCTTTGGGGGAGAGGAGGTGTATTATTTGGGACATATCATTAGAAAGAATGGGGTTTTAGCAGATCTTGATAAGATTCAAGCAATGCTCACATGGCAACGAGCAAAAACCCTCAAACAACTAAGGGGTTTCTTAGGGTTGACTGGCTGCTATGCGAAATTTATACAAAGGTATGGAATCATAGCTGCACCATTAATGCAATTGCTTAAAAAGAGGAATTACAAATGGACTGAACAAGCAGAAAATGCCTTCAATGTGCTGAAACATACAATGACAAGAGCCCCGGTCCTATATGTGCCAGATTTTAGTAAAACATTTGTAGTTGAAATTGATGCTTCAGACATTGGTGTTGGTGCAGTGTTGTCACAAGGTGAAGGGCCAATAGCTTTCTTTAGAAGAGCTTTAAATGGAAATTCTCCGTAATTGTCAGCGTATGAGAAAGAGCTAATGGCCATGGTTTTAGCCATTCAAAAGTGGAGAACTTATTTATTGGGATGACATTTTATTGTACGCACTGATCATCGAACTTTAAGGTTTTTGTGTGAATAGAAATTAATTACTCCATGGTAGCATAGATGGTTGGCTAAGGTGATGGGTTCAACTTTACAGTTCAGTACAAGGCAGGGAAAGAAAATTCTGCTGCAGATGCACTATCCAAGAAAGAAGGGGAGTTGACAAAGTTGCAGATAAGGGAAAAAGATGCAGAGTTTTGGGGCATTTCTAGACCAGTTCCGAAATGGTTAGAGGTTGTTCAAGAGGAAGTGAAGAGTCACCAAGAAATAAAAAATTTAATCAAGCAAATTTTGGAAGGAGAAGCTGGGAGACATTGGAAGCTTCGAGATGGGTTAGTGTTTTGGAAGGGTCGAATTTATTTGCCAGCAGATTTGAGGATAGTTAATGATATAGCTAGAGAAAAGCATGCTGACACTCATGAAGGTGTTACAAAAACGTTACAAAGGATGAGGAGGGTATTTGCATGGAAAAACATGGACAAAATGGTTAGAAAAGTGGTGATGAGCTGTGAAGTGTGTCAAAGAAATAAATTTCAAAATACTCCCCCTGCTGGTTTTGGTTCAACCATTACCCATTCCTGAAGAAATTTTGTCAGATTTATCTATGGACTTTATTGAAGGGCTGCCTCTATCAAAGGGTAAAACAACAATAATGGCTATGGTGGATAGATTATCTAAGATAGCCCATTTTATACCCCTCAAACATCCCTTTACAGCAGCAACAGTGGCAAAGGAATTTTTCAGCAAGGTGTTAAAACTATATGGAATGCCCAAAACAATTGTAAGTGATAAGGATCCCATTTTTACTAGTGCTTTCTAGACAGAGCTATATAATTTGCAAGGTACCCGCATCCATCATTTGTCAGCTTATCATCCCCAAATTGATGGACAAATAGGAGCAACGAATAAGACTCTTAAGATGTATTTAAGGTGCTTTACAGGAGATGAACCCAAAAATTGGGTTAAATGGTTGCCATGGGTGGAATTATGCTATAATACTAGTCCCCATAGTTCTACAGGAAAGAGTCCTTATGAAATTGTTTATGGACGATTCCCACCAAGTTTACTTTCATATATCCCTGGATCAACACCAGTGGAATCTGTAGAACATGAGCTTATGAACAGAGACAAGATTATTAAGGAGGTGAAGCATAAGATTTTGGAAGCACAACATAGGATGAAGCAGAATCATGATAAAAGCTTGTTAGTAGCTCTTAGAAGGGATCAAAAGTTGGCTCCAAGGTATTATGGACCTTTTGAAGTGGAAAAGAGAGTGGGAACAATAGCTTATAAACTGAAACTTCCACCAGAATAAAAAATACACCACGTATTCCATGTATCTTCCCTTAAAAGGTGCATTAGTCCCACTGTGCAAGTGCAATCAGAGTTGCCTCAAACTTTAGAAAAGGAAGGAGTAATAATTGCACAGCCACAAGCAATCTTGGATCGAAAAACAAAGAAGGGGAAGACAAAGATTCTTGTGCATTGGAAAGGCCTAGCACCTGAAGTAGCAACTTAGGAGAAGTTAGAGACAATGAAGGAGAGATACCCCGAAATGGACCTTGAGGGCAAGGTCTTTGGGTAAGGGGGATGGTATTGGAACGTATGTGGGCTGTTGCTAATATGTTAATTGGCTTATTTGGCTTACAGCCCATGTATATTTAATTATTATGTATTTTGTATATTGTAAAAGAAAACAGTGTCGTAGAAGTCTTAGAGTTTTGATTTTTGTAGGGCTACCAGAGGAGAACGGGAGGCATCTAGAAAATTCTGAGGAAAGTGGGATTACCCCGTTGGCTGGGAACGTTACCCCTGTGAGGTATGAGTCTCCCTCTAAAGAGACCAGGCTTTCTGTGAGTTTCTCGTTCCTTTAATTTGTTTCACTTATTTTACCTTACTGCTATTCAGGTGGACGAGTGCTAATCAGTGACAACCTCTGGCTATGAAGGCCCGTTTGGGGTTTTCTTGGTGGTTGGTTGTTTTGTGGTGACTTTGTAACTGACCTGTGTATTTTTGTTGGATTTGGTTGTGAGACTAAGTGGCCGACTGTGGAGACTTTGTTTATTATCTTGTTGGCTTGACTGCATGATCATTTTTTTTCTCTCTCCTAGTGGTTTGTTCTAGAGATAATACTAAATGTGTGAAAGTTGTTTGACTCTTATTGTTCTCCTTGCCATGACTTGTTTGAGTACTCATCCTTGAATTTCGGGTTATTGGAAATCAGTGGGGTAATGGGAGAAAAAGTAGCATATCTGTTTGAATTTGAAAAGTGCTCATGTGGTGTTTGTTTTAAGTAACAAGTGAGGGGATCTTTCCTTGTGGTGGGGATTCACGTGGGGTCAATGGAGTAGTGGTTTTGTGGAATAAAAATAGGAAGTAGCAGGAGGCGGAGAAATAATAATTTGTGGCTTGGACCGGACTGCGCTTTTCTAGTAAATAGACCTTTTACTAGATCTCAGGCCCACCTCTGTACCATGATGCCTCCCAAAGGATAAGTTTCTATTAAAATCTTTGCGCTTGCAGAATCTCAGTGAAACGAGACCACCTTTTCTTGTGACTCTCAACCCGAATCATACACCAAAACATTCCTTACTCAAGTGGTCTACTGCTCATCCAGTCCTATCTGTTGCTGCATCTAAAGCTTCACTTGAGCTTTGATCATATCCAAGGGAAGAGAGAAATATGGTTTTGTGGGGTATACCATGGTGAGCGTGATACAGTAAAAATACTGATACATAACTAGTAAACATAGTTCAGTATTGATGTTTTTCTTCTGTTATAGAAATTTCGACCAGTTTCGCGATTGCTGATCATCTTAGTGTTCATGGTACATTTTTCAGGTTATGGATTCATGAGGATGGATTAAAGGTAGTGACTAGTGCAAATATTTTTTTTTACGATTTGACTGTAGAAGGTATAAGGTGCTAAAGGAATGTTGCTAAGTCTTGCATGTACGCAGATTGTCAATTTTCTATTCTGAAACTCCTCAAGCATTGGGAAAGAATGTTGGCCAAACTAGTAGCTCTTCTACGTCTGAAATTTTCCTTCAAAAGTTATATACATGGCAGACTGCTTCTCACCAGATTTTCTTCTTAGCAGGCTAGCATGGCTACTGCTCATAGTATGCTTGGAAAAAGTTGTGCTCTTTGAGCAATCCAAAACACATGGTACCTTCTTTAATAGAAACTGAAGCGCGCCTTTTTGTCACTAGATTCCTTGGATGTTTTATATCTGCCGGATGTTTCATGTGAGTTTACTCAAAACAATAAGTATAGATTCTTTTAAGATGTTTTTGCTAGCTGTTTTCTCCTTGGGAGGTTCTTATATATGTATCAGAAGATATTATTCGATGTTATAAAGTATGCATTTTCTATCTTCATTACGGACCGAAAGGACACTCTTGTGTCATGCTAATGCAAAAGAAAGGCTAGTAGTTTGAATGGAAATTTTCAAATGCAGGTTTTTGTTTTTGGTTGAAAAGTCTGGGGACATGGCTTAAAATTATGAGATGTTGGAAGTTGATTTAGAATCCTTGGCCTTCTAGCGAATGTAGGATTGTCTTGATTAGGTGACTGTAAAGCACGTTTTTGGTTTGGGCTAATGTAAAATGTGATGGATAATCTCCACGCAAATCGATTCTGAAAGATGTGGGCAAAGGGCACACTTCTTTAAAGGGATAGCCACCCTTCATGAAATCCTGCCTCCCAACCATCACTTTACTCCTTGAACTTTGCCTTCTAACTCCTTTAAACATAAAACTTGGAGTTGTATCATGTAAAAGTTTAGCTATGTTGCTGATCTATATCTCACTAGTTAAAAATATCTTTGATATCTCTTTTGTATTTTGTCTAACTAAGAGCAAATTTTGTATCTTTGTGTCCTCGTCAAAGCAATCATTTTCTCCATAATTTATCTTATGTTAACTTTCACAAGAATTCATAATTCATATTTCATGAGATCTGATAAGCTATATGTTGTTGTTGTCAAAACACACTCATATATGGGTGAAAAGTTTCCTTTTTCATTGATAAGCAAGAAAACCCTAATGCAAGCTATATTCAAACAATTGTTGATCCTGTGATAAAAGAAAAACATTTTATACATTCTCTATATAAAGAAAAAAGGGAAAAAGGGAAAAAGAAAACTTTGATTTGGTGAGCATCGATGAGTTGTTTAACATATTGTTTCCCCACAATGCATGATCTTTGCTCCTTGAGATGACTTCACAGTAGCTACTTAAGTAGCTATTATGCATTCTATAGGTCCTGCAGATAGAACCTCTTACAATACCTACATATAACTAATGTGGTAGCCATAGATGACGTGGCTACCTAATCAACTCTCATGTTCGAACATCCCCCCTCAAATTGAAGGTCGATAGGAATCGATGACATTTAGTTTGTCAAGAAGATGAGCATGTTGATTTGCTTCTAGAGCCTTTGTAAAAACATTTGTTGGTTGATCTTTGGTTCCAACATGCTGGGTTCTGATGAGGCTACACTTGATCTTTTCCTTGATAAAGTGACAATCAACATCTATGAGCTTAGTACGCTAATGTACCGTGGGATTTGTCAAAAGCTCCATGCAACCTTGTTGTCACAATATAAATTCACTAGTCATAGGACTCTATTGGAAAAAGGTGTGTTTTGTTGTGACAAACATTTGGTTGCATATAATCTTTGTATAAATATTTTTCATATGTTTATGTGCAATATTGAACATCAAATAAGTAAAAAGTGCACAAGTTATAATATTAATAAATGATATTATAAAGTAACTGAGTTCCTACATTCCTTTATGAAGCAACTGTTGGAAAATAAGGATTTTGTTGTGACAAAATCTATTTGTGAATTGCTTTTTCGAAAAATATTTTTCATATGTGTAAAAGGAAATCATATGAAGTGAAAGGTGTGCAAATTATAATATCAATCAATGATATTATAAAGCAGCTAGGTTTCTACATTCTTTCATAAAACATCTTCTTAAAGTGCTCTTGAGAAATCTATTTGGGAATGATGTTAAAAATATATTTGAATATATTTTAAGAAAAATGATACTTGGCTTTATGCACTTGTAGGAACATATAAGGAGCTTTTATTCAAGCTTGATTTTAATTCAAGTGAGGTTATATGTTACATTAAATGTGAGCTTGCTTAATGCTTATATTACTAGACCATGCTTATATTACTGGACCGTGCTTATATTGCTGGACCGTGCTTATATTGCTGGACCGTGCCTATATTACTGGACCGTGCTTATAGTGCTGGACTGAGCTCATTAAGAGTTGGACTAGGCTGGATCTAAGATTGACTCGTGTCAAGGCCCACATACGTTGTAGAAGCCTTGCCCGCTTCTTACCTGATTACATAATGCTACAACATCATTTAACTTCACAAAAGCGTGCTTAAGTGAGGCACGTTTGATCAGTGCCCTAATTGTTGCCTTTCGAAAAGAAGCCAGCCTCTGGTGAAACCTGCATTCTCTCTAGTGCTGAATCCTCAATGGGAGGATCTTGGAGAAAACAGGATGTCATAATGGTTGGATTGAGGTTCTGGGAAGTGGTTTGAGATCGATTTGATGGATGGCTCACTGTTTCTAATGGGAGGAAGGCTACGGCTCAAGTTTGATCTAAAAAGCCCTAGATTTGTTCTCTATTTAAGAAGAACGCATGCGTGAAGAAGATGATGTTGATTGATAACTATTTGAAGTGTTCTCTATACATAGAAACGATCTTTTAAGCTCACTCTATTATTTGATCCAAGTTCGCTCATCTCTCGGTGACTCATAAGGATTCGGTGATATTTGATTATTCAGCTTATTCTTTGATTATCCAATTGATTACACTGTGTATAATATTATTTATATGCTGATTACACTTAAGAATATATATTGCACATAAATATTGTGAAAAATTCAAAACCCTAATTTGCTAAAATTGGGGATTTCATGATAGGAGCTTTGAACTTTGTTATTCATACTTGAATAGCTCCTTTAACTAGTAATATCCCACAAACCATCATATTATTTGGGGAATTGCATCTGTACATGATTTTTTGATCATATCTTGTAACTGCTCTTAAGAATTCCTTTGAGAATGAATTGTTTAGATTAAGGAAAATATTTTCTCCTAATCTAGTTTGAGTAAAGGAGACTTCAATTGGTTGGATTGAAGGAGAAGAGGATGGACCTAGGGCTTCAGGATTGAGTGTCGAACCATCGTGGTAAATCTGGTGTTTTTCTTTCCTTTACTTGGTTGAAATTAACTTGTTGATTGTTGATAACTATCTAGCTATTGAGTTGTTATAGATTTGCTGCCTTACTAGTATAATAGACTCGTTGCTATATAACAAATCATTGCATCATTTGCTTGCTATTTTTTTGCTATATCCGTTTGAATTGTATAAATTCATAGAATCATTTTAGACATTAAAAATTGTAGCTGGTTCTTAGCTTAAACAATTCAACCCCCCTTTTTGTTAAGCCATAAAACCCAACAAAAAATCTTGGTAGCACTATGTATTTCGTTACCTTCATAGATGATCATTCTATAAAGATATGGGCTTATGCATTGAAGACTAAGGATCAAATATTAGAGATTTTCAAACAATTTCATTCTATGGTTGAGAGAGCAATTGGAAGGAAACTAAAGTGCATTCATGCAAATAATGGAGGTGAATAAAAAAGGTCATTTGAAAAATATTGCAGAATTTAGGGTATCAAGCTTGAGAAAATAGTTCTTAAAACTCCATAGCATAATGATGTTGTAGAACATATGAACAAGATTATTATTGAAAAGATTAGGTGTACCCTTTCACATTCTAAATTATCTTTGTCATTTTGGAGGGAAGTAATGTATATTGTAGCAAATATTATTAACTTGTCTCCTTCAATTCCAGTAAAAGGTGATCTACCTAAAAAAGTATGGACTAGCAAGGAGGTTTCTTTTGAGCACTTAAGAGTATTTGGTTGTAGGGTGTATATTCATGTTCCTAAGGATGAGAGGACTAAGCTTGATGATAAAGCTCGGGATTACATCTTTTTAGGTTATGGACATGATGAGTTTGGATATAGATTGTAGGATCAAGCTACAAAGAAACTAATCAAAAGTAGAGATGTTATTTTTTTTAAAGATCAAACTATTGAAGATCTTAAGAAAACAGAAAGTCTAAGAGTTATTAATGGTTTTTAGGACATACCCCTACCTTCTTCTTGTTTAATAAGTACATGTGAAAGGGGAACTACATAAGAAGAGTCACTTAAAAATGTTGTAAATGAATAAGTCCTAAAACTATAGTTAATGAAGAATTTGGAGGACATGTTGATAATCATCCAAGTAAGTCATTAACCCAAGAAAATCTAATAGAGAGTATCAACCTTCATTAAAATATCCACCACATGAGTATTTGATGATGACTAATGGGGGAAAACCACAATGCTATAAGGAAACTAATGAATGTAAGCACAAAAGAGAATAGAAGAAAGCAATGCAAGAATAGATGAATTCCTTATGGAAAAACCACATTAATGACCTTATGGCATTGCCTAAAAGTTGGATAACACTTAACATAAGTGGGTGTGCAAGTTGAAGTTAGAAAAGAACAATTCACTACCAAGGTACAAGGCACGGTTGGTTGTGAAGGGTTATAATAAGAAGAAAGGTATTGACTTTGAGGAGATTTTTTTGCATATGGTAAAAATGTCATCTATTAGACTTATTCTTGGTTTGGCTACTAGATTGAACTTAGAAATAGAATAGCTTAATGTGAAGACTGCATTCCTTCATGAAGATTTAGAGAAAAAGATTTATATGAAGTAACTTGAGGGCTTCATGGAGAAAGGCAAGGAAAATCTTGTATGTCAATTGAAGAAAGACTTGTATGGTTTAAAACAAGCACCTCGTCAACGGTACAAAATGTTTAAGTCATTAATGTTACATTATAGTTATAACAAGACCAACTCAAATCACTATATGTTTATGAAACACTTTGCAAGTGGTGATTATGTCATCCTAATCTTATATGTTGTTGATATATTAATTGTTGGTCAAAACATTAAGAAAATTTTAGAGCTCAAGAAGGATCTAAGCAAGTCTTTTGCGATGAAGGATTTGGGACTGGTGAATTGTTTCCTTGGTATGGAAGTTAAATATGATAAAAAACATGAAAAGTTATAGTTATCTCAATAAAGGTATATAGATATGCTACTTCAAGGATTTGGCATGAACAAGGCAAAGGAAACTAGTACTCCTCTTGCAAGTCATTTCAAGTTGAGTAAGGAGTAGAAACGTAAAAAAAAAAAAGTGAGGTTGAATATATGAAAAAAAAAATACCTTATGCATTTATAGTTGGTAGCTTAATGTGTGTTACAGTAAGTACTAGACTAGATATTGCTCATGTAATTGGAGTAATCAGTCATTTTCTTTCAAATCCTTATAAAAAGCATTGGGAATCTATAAAGTGGTTACTCATGTACCTTAAAGGAACCCCTAAGTTGTATTTATATTTTGATAATGATGAACCTATATTGGTTAGATATACAAATGTAGATATAGTTGGTGACTATGATGGGAAAAGATCTACAACAAGGTTCATGCTCACTTTTATAAGGGGAGCAATTTCATGGCAATTTAGGCTATAGGATTGTGTTTCCTTTCTACAATAGAAGTAAAGTATATGGCAATCACTAAGGGTAGAAAAGAATTTTTGTAGATGAAGACATTTTTTGAGGAACTTTATATAAATCAAAGGATGGTTATCCTTTATAATGACAATCAAAGCTCCACCTCAGTAAGAATGCATCATCTCATTCAAGGTCTAAGCATATTGATATTAGATATCATTGGATTAAAGATATATTAAAATCCAAGTAGTTAGATTATGTAAAGATTTACACAAATGACAATGAAGTAGATATGTTAATGAAGCCACTAATAAGAGACGAGCTAGAAACATGTAAGCAAATTGCTAGAAATTCCAAGTAGAGTCAAGTCTAGGGAGTAATTTTCTTTCTCTTATGGTGAAGGGACGTTGCACTTATGTTATTACAAAAGGGAAAAATTGTTAGGTTTGGAGTAAATTAGTAGGGGCAAATATATAACTACCATGTTCATGTTGTCAGTAGTTTGTAGGTTTTCCTAATCCTACTCAGTTTAGGTTTCCTTAGAACTAGTATAAAACAAAATACTATGAGAAAAATTCTAGTTATAAGGTTAAAGAGATTAGTATAAGAGATAGAGAGAAAACATAGTTTTCTAGTGTATACTGTAACCTTCCTAATCATAATGAAGAATTACTCCTTAGGCTCGGGACATAGGGATTATCCTAAACCATGTAAATCTTGTGTGTCTCTTCTTGACTAATATTCTCTTTGAGTGTGTGGTGAGATCCTGAGAGATTCAATGAGTTTGAGATTCGTTGGTTTGTTTTTAATAGGTTTTCTATCCTTGACTTTGCTAACAATACTTCTTTGGAATCGCCAACTTCATCAACAAAGTTACATCACCAGCTAAACCTCTTCCTCAACTTTATGTGTCAATTGTAAGGAGAATTCCAACTAATCAAATAGAAGGTTATTGCCCCTTATGTTCCAACTATTTACTAATAAAAGAAATTAATGAGGAGCTAGCTATATATGAATTATGTTGCAGTTATCCTCATACATTTGGATGTGTAGATAGTAGGTGTGGGAAAGGAATGAAGATGAATTATGGCTTAATGCAACAAGCAATAATTCTTAAGAATGGAATGAAGATTCTGTGAGTTTGAGATTCATAGGTTTGTTTTTAATAGGTTCTCTATCCTTGACTTTGCTAACAATACTTCCTTGGAATGGCCAATTTCATCAACAAAGTTATGTCACCAAATGCACCTCTTCCTTGGCTTTATGTGCCAATCGTGAGGAGAATTCCAACTAATCAAAAATGAGGTTATTGACCCTTATCTTCCAACTATTTACTAATAAAAGCAATTAATGATGAGCTAGATGTATATGAATTATGTTGTAGCTATCCTCATGCATTTGGATGTGTAGATAGTAGGTGCAGGAATGGAATGAAGATGAATTATGATTTAAAGTAGCAAGACAGCTAAAGATGAGGTGGTGAGAATTCTTTATAAGTAAAAGGTCCATTATGGTTCAAGGACATCCTAGAGTAGTAAGAGAAAAAGAGTCAAGTGTATAGTGTTGTGAGAAAATTCAAAAGAAATGTAATACCCTATTAAGGATATATTTGGGATATGGGTTTGAAAGAAACATTGTGTAGTGTTTTCAATTTGCAACAGTAGAGTTAGTCAAATCACATAAATCTCTATGTTCTTCCATTTTATTTTATTTTCTTGTCTTATTTCTCTAACATCTTGATTACACCAATTATTTTGCTGCAATATTATTCAGATAAATTATAGTTTAACATCAATAGTAGTTTGTTATAACAAATTGGTATTGAAGCAATAGATGGTGGTGATGTTCTATTAGGAAACAATAAAGCTTGTAAGGTTGTTTGGGTAGGTGCAGTCAAAATTATATGCATAATAATATCATGAGAACATTGATGGATTTTTGGCATGTTCTAAAAATGAAGAAAAATCTCATTTCTCTTGGTGTATTGGACTTCATTGGTTATGTGTACAAAGCTCATAATGAAGTATTGAGAGTATTGAATGGAGCACTTGTCATAATGAAAGTAGAAAAATGTACACCTATTCAAAGGACACATAGTTACAAGTGTTGTTGTAGTTTCTTCAACAGATACAAATGCAAACACAACCATGCTATGGCATATGCGCCTTAAGCACATGAGAGAATGAGGCCTAGCAGAGCTGAGCAAGCGAGGTTTGTTATGCAGTTAGAAAATTGGAAAATTGGATTTTTGTGAATATTTTATATTTGGCAAACAATTCATAAACCAAAGATAGGTTGGATTACACCCACATAGATCTTTAGGGTTCCTCTAGTGTTCCTTTCAAAGGTGGTGTGAGATATATGTCAACCTTTATTGATGATTACTCGATAAAGGTTTGGGTGTACTTTTTGAAAAACAAAGGTAATGTCTTTGTCAAGTTCAAGCAATTTAAGACAATCATTGAAAAGCATACTAACAAACAAGTCAAATGCTTAAGAATAGACAATGGCATGAAATTCTACAATAAGGAATTCGAAGAGTTCTACAAGAATGAAGGCAAAACACCACATAGTGCAACATACACCAAAACAAAACAAGGTTGTAGAATGAATGAATAGAACTCTCTTAAAGAGCATTGTGTATGCTTTTTAATATTGGATTACTAAATTATTTTTGGGTTGAAAATGTTAATGCAGCTTGTTATTCAGTAAACTAATCTCCATCAACCACTATTAAGTGTCAAACTCCTAAAGAAAAAAGGTCAAGTACCCTTGCTATTTATTCCAATTTAAAAAATTTGGTTGTCCTACTTATGCTTAAGTTAATGATGGTAAACTTGAGCTAAGGGCAAAGAAGTGCATATTCCTAGGCTATGAAGATATGGTGAAGTGATATAAATTATGGTGTCCTAATGATAAATCACCCACATTTATTATTGATAGGGATGTAATGTTTGATGAGTATACTATGTTAAGGAAGAATGAGGATCTTAATGATGCAAGAAAAGGACTATGGAGCTAGAGAGTAGGTGGAGATTGAAATTGAAGCTTCACAAGGAGTAGATACAAGTATTCCTAAATAGCTTGTTGATGATGGTGTGCTTAATTATGATGATAAAAATGCTACACCAAAAGATCAATAGCCATCAATGCAATAGTGTCTACAAGAATAAAAATTGGCAAGAGATCAAGAAAGAAGAAATATAAAACCACCACAAAGATTCTGTCATGAGATCAAGAAAGAAGAAATATAAAACCACCATAAAGATTTAGTCATGCATATATGGTTACTTATGCATTCATTATAGCTAAAGTAGTTGAGACTCCAGAGCCTTATACATATCATGAAGCTGTTAATAGGTCAGATATGTAGTGGTCTAGTGCTAAATCTTTACACAAGAACCAAACTTGGAGGCTGGTAAAACTACTTGCAAGCCAAAAAATTGTTGGGTGCAAATAGGTCTTCAAAAAGAAAGAAGGAATCCTTTGTGTTGAAAGCGTAAAGTTCAAAGCACGATTGGTTGCTAAAGGCTTTACACAAAGAGAAAAAATTGACTTTAATGAAGTATTTTCGCGTGTGGTAAAGCATTACTCCATTCATGTACTACTTGCTTAGGTAGCTTTTTTAAACTTAGAGTTATAGCAACTCAATGTCAAGATGACCTTTTTACATGAGGAGTTGAAAGAGAAAATTTGTATGTATCAACCATAAGGATTCATAGTACAAGGAAAGGAAGATCATGTATGTAAGCTAAATAAGTCTTTATATGTATCAACCATAGGGCTTAAAGCAATCGCCTCGATAGTGGTATAAGTAGTTCAACATATTTATGATTAATCATAAATATTGTAGAAGCAATTATGATAGTTATGTCTATCATAAGAAGTTTACAGATGGTTTGTACTTATATCTCCTATTATATGTAGATGATATGTTAATTGTTGCAAAGAATATGTCAAAAATTGACAAATTGAAAGGTTAGCTCAATGATAAGTTTGAAATGAAAGATTTAGGTGTAGCAAAGAAGATCTTAAACATAGAAATCATACAAGATAAATCCAAAGGCACGCTATGTTATATTGTAATGAACCGTCCAAGGTTAGTAGGGTCATTGCACTATGATGTAAGTGGAATGACTGGGTTGCTTATTGTATATGTGTACACGGTGTGACCGTGTGTGTGTGTGTAGTGAGTAAGCAATTGTGAGCTATTGTATGTGACTATGAGAAAAAAAGTGAAACTTGTATGCTTGTAAGCCACCAAAGAAGAAGAGAAGAGTTGCCCCCAAAGTAGAATTATGGTACCTTTTTTAGGCCCAAACCATTCTACATACTTGTGTTAGTGTGTGTGTGTGTTGGTTGATAATCATCTAGGATTCCTTACATGCTATACTTGTTATAAAATAAATACATTGAAAAGGTGCTTAAGCATTTCGATACGAGTCATTACAAACTAATAAGAACTCCTTTTGCTACACATTTTAAACTTTTGGATAAATTGTCACCTAAAACCAAAAAGGAGGTGGAGCATATGTCACATGTTCGATATACTAGTGTTGTTAGTAGCCTTATGTATGCCATGGTATGCATTAGGCCAGACATTTCTTATGCTTTAGGTATGGTGAGTAGATATATGGATTGCCCTGGAAAAGTTCATGGGCTAGTAATGAAATGGATTTTTCAGTATCTTAAAGGTACAACAAATGTTGGATTAACATATAAAAAAGGAAGTAGCACTTGTGTTATTGGTTATATTGATTTACATTATGCAAGTGATTTAAATCATAAAAGGTCTTTAATAAGATATATCTTTTCACTTTCAAGAGGTGTAATCAATTGGAAGGCATCATTGTAGTCTACAATTGCATTATCTACTACTACTATTGAAGGAGAATATATGGCTATAGTAAAAGGTATAAAGGAAGCCATATGGATAAAAGGCTTGGTTAGTGATCTTGATTTAAAGCAAGATCAAATTATGGTATATTATGGTAATCAAAGTGCTATACATTTGACTAAAGATTAAAGGCATCATGAAAAAACTAAACACATAGATGTCAGATATCACTTCATATATGAGATTGTGTCTCAACAAGTTATAGTAGTAAAAAAGATTATTATATTAAATAATCTAGTAGACATTGACAAAACTAATTCTTACTTTCAAGTTCAATGAATGTTTGAACTTGATTGGTGTTCAAGAAATATATGGTGATGATCCCTTTAAGGGTCGAGCATAAAGAGGGAAAATATTGTTTATTAGAAAAGCCATGACAAAAGCTCGTCAAGTGGAGATTGTTAAAAGTTTAACCCACTTTTGTGGAGTTTTGCACTTGCACGTTAAGCATGCAAACATTTAATTACTAAAGACAAAAGCTGTCACACATGTTGACTCAAAGGTTCTCTATCCTTGACTTTGTCGACAATATGTTCTTGGAGTGTCCGACTTCATCACCGAAGTTATCTCACCGGCTGCACGGAGTCCTTAGCCTTATGCGTCAACCATGAGGAGAATTCCAGCTAATCAAAAGGGAGACTGCCGAGCGTTATCTTCCAACTGGCACTGGCAAGAGCAATTAATGAGGAGCTACCTGTACATGAATTATGTTGCAGCTATCCTCATACATTTGGACGGGCAAACGGTGGGCGCCGGAACGTGACGCAGATGAATTCCGGCTGAAAACGGCGAGACAGCTAAAGATGAGGTGGAAGGCGCGATGGAAATTCTCTATAAATAGGAGGGTCCGTTCTTGTTCAAGAGCATTCCAGAGTGGTGATAGAAAAAGAATCAGGTACATAGTGTGTTGTAAGAAAATTTAGAGAAAGTGTAATATAATGTGAAAGCTGGATTTGGGATCTAAATTTTAAAAAAGTATTGTATAATAGTTTTAATTTACAACAATAAAGTTGTTTATCTAGTTCTGCCGTGGAAGTAGGCACAAATTTAGCCAAATCATGTTCTTCCATTTTATTCTATTTTTGTCTTATTGTTATCTTCTGGTTACTGGCAAGAGCAATTAATGAGGAGCTACCTGTACAGGAATTATGTTGCAGCTATATCCTCATACATTTGGACGTGCAAAAGGTGGGCGACGGAACGTGACGTAGATGAATTCCGGCTGAACACGGCGAGACAGCTAAAGATGAGGTGGAAGGCGCGATGGAAATTCTCTATAAATAGGAGAGTCCGTTCTTGTTCAAGAGCATTCCAGAGTGGTGATAGAAAAAGAATCCTGTACATGGCGTGTTGTAAGAAAATTTAGAGAAAGTGTAATATAATGTGCTGGGTTTGGGATCTAAATTTAAAAAAGTATTGTATGATATTTTAATTTACAACAATAAAGTTGTTTATCTAGTTCTGCCGTGGAAGTAGGCACAAATTTAGCCAAATCATGTTCTTCCATTTTATTTTATTTTTTTGTCTTCTTGTTATCTTCCAACTGATAACAAGAACATTCCAGAGTGGTGATAGAAAAAGAATCAGGTACATAGTGTGTTGTAAGAAAATTTAGAGAAAGTGTAATAAAATGTGAAAGCTAGATTTGGGATCTAAATTTAAAAAAGCATTGTATAATATTTTTAATTTACAACAATAAAGTTGTTTATCTAGTTCTGCCGTGGAAGTAGGCACAAATTTAGCCAAATCATGTTCTTCCATTTTTTTTTTTTTGTCTTATTTTTTTAGTATCTCAAATTTCAATTTACACCATTTATTTTACGATGATAGTTCCTATAAATTATATAATTTAAAGTAAATAATAATTTATCATAACATAACATGCTGTGATCCGTGCCTTCCGGTGAGTGGACAGACCGCGCCTTGAATTCGTTAGTGGAAGTTGAGATGCTCTGCTTCGGGAATGATCTGCGCTGTAATGTCTTTCCAAGACATTAGGTACTTGTGTCTTCGTTGGGGGAACAAGTTTGAATTGACCTTTATTTTAGCCACACCTTTAGGTCAGCATGACGGCCAGTCCCGCGTCGTAAAAAATGGGAGTGACCACCATCTGCTTCAGTTGTTCTTTCTTATAAGACGGACATGGTTCAACCAAATAATGAACAGTTTCTCTACTCTAACAAAGCCAAAACTCGCGGTATCCTCTCTGATGGAAGCTGGGGCGCGCCACTTTGTAACTCAGTTCCTTGGACGTTATATCTCCGCTGGATGTTTAATGTGAGTTTACACGTGACTAGGCATCTTACCCATATGATTATGCAGGTTCTTGCTTTCATGCGGCTTTACGTCCCTCTAGGCCTGTAACCCTACGTTTGAGCTCTGAAAATCAGCAATTTTGTCTGATCTGTCATATCATGGGGTTTCTAGACTGGGGTTGGACTGAAAAAACAGCTAGTTTCAGAGTTTTTTTTCTTTTCTCTTTCTGTTTTTGTGTCGTTCTGCACAATCCTCCCAGGAAAGGAGGTGGGACATAGCTCATTCCATATCCCATGTTACGGTTCGAAGTGTAAATTCATTATGTGGGCACTAAGGCTTTTTGGTAGTCGTGGTGCTTTTGTTTGTCACTAAAATAACTAATAACGCTGATTTTTTTTTTTTAAGGGTCAAGAATTATATATTACCATAAAAAATTATAAAATTGTTCAGTTACAATATTATCATTTAGATTTAAATATTATATTTAACAAATTTCAAAGCTCTTACGAGAATTTATTAAAATTAATAGACTTTACTCCTTTAATAGATGAAATTTTTTCTCCAAATCCTTCTTAATTTTAACAATAATAGTTGAATTGTCTAGACTTTTATCATTGAATCTTCTTCTATTTCTTTCTCTCCAAATGTAATACAATATTGTCTTAAAAGATATACTAAGTAAGGTTACTACAAAACTTTTACTCTTAACAATCTTGATCATTTAACATATTTTAACTTTCTAATGTTCAATTCATTGAGTTAATCCATTCATATCTAATAAAGCCTTCCATATATAATTTGTGAACAAAGGATGATAACCTCAAGGCAACGAGAAGTACATTAGTTCATCACCTTAATCCAAAAACTTAAACTTTGTAGAATCATAGTGTATTAAATGTTGATTGATCTGGCCTAGTCTGACATCAATACGGATCCACTCCAACATACAAGAGGTGATTGAAGAATAGTATAGCCACTCTTCATGAATGCTTGCTTTAGAAAATAATAAGATCATAATGATTGTGTATAAAACATTAGAAACAACAATTCAGAATTTTTTCCCACAACTGCAACCAACCCCAATTTTTCCATGATTACCACACACCGTCTGCCAATATTTTCCAGTTACCACTACCACCATAAAGAAAAACAAGAATTCAGTCCATAAACCTTCTTAATTGGTGCTTCTCATGGACACTGTCTCAACTACCTAACAAGACATAAATTTCATGGATTCCACTGATAAGCTCTGCCTTATGATATTGTAGTTTGCAGGAGGAAGGGGGCACAAAATTTACCTTTGAAGGAAACAGAAGAAAATGTTCTCTGGAACTCGTTCTTAAAGTTCACCGCCCCCAGTTTTACTGGAAGGTATGTACTCCGAGTCCTCCAGTCCTCCAGTCTTCGTCTATAAGGATCACATGCCACATAGTGCTAAAATTTATTAGCATTTTTTTTATAGAAGTAAACTGATGGCTAAACCGTACATTGTAGCCGCCTTCACAATTTCATTTGAGTTTTATTGTATTGAAGAGTTCCCTCACCACAACTGATGAGCACTTGACTATTTTGATCAGGTCATGACACGGGCTGATTTAGGCCTTGCAGATGCATATATTGATGGCGACTTTTCTTTCATCGATAAAAATGATGGTCTTTTAAGTCTTTTTATGGTAAGACAATTGATTTGAGTTTAACCTATACGTTAACAGAAATATTTTAAGACTTAAAATAAAGTTATTTTAATAGAATTTAGTATACAAAACCATATGAGCATACTCTAGTATTATTAAGATATAATTATCTTTCTATTATTGATTTTACAATCTTTTCTATTGACTCATTTTTCAGATTCTTATTGCCAGTGGAGATTCAAAATTGAACAGAAGAAGGTATAATGCAACTAATACACTCAAAACATTGCCGGCGATACTAATTTTTCAGTCATGTCTCCTTAATTGAACCGAGATTGAGCATTTACCTTTCATTTGTTTAAGGGGTTGGTGGACACCATTGCTATTTCTTCAAGCACATTTTAAGGCAAAACACTCTTTCCAATGCTCGCAGGAGCATCTCTCGTCATTATGGGCTGGTATTAAACTATGAACCACTAATTTCAATTTTTAATTTGATGTCTTCGGGCAAGTTTGGAAGGAACATTACTAGCAACCTTATAAACATGGTCAACTATGAAATTGTACAGTAAAAACCAGAATGAGGTCTCAGAGGAGGTACTAGTTAGAACCCTTTATCAATTTGAATTCGTATTAAGATGTCAACTGGGGTTCTCGACTCCTTTTAATTACGAGTTTAGAGGATCAAAGTTTTACCAATACATTCTCTATAAATTTACAGTACCTAGTTGATGTTAAACAAGTGGTTTTGTTAATTAATTAAATTTTGCTCACTTGAGACTACGTTTACATAGTATTGAAACTTGATGGCTGAATTAGTATACAAGTAAATGCTTATAACTCGTCTTTGATGTTTTATAGAGTAACGAGCTTTTTGCTTTGTTCTTGGATGAAACAATGACATACTCATCGGGTGTCTTTGAGGTGAGGATCAACCCCTGTCGATGATTTGCCATTAAACAATGCCCCTACTTCCTCCGTCTAATATTTTAATTTCTAATTTTTTAGAAGGAAGATGAAGACTTGAAGGTTGCACAGCTGAGAAAGATGTCTCTTTTGATTGAAAAGGTGAGGTATTTCTGCTGGATCATACCAAATTTAAAAGCTTTCTTTTCTCTCAACCGTTCCACGTTATTGCACCTTCCTTTTACTAGGCGAGAATTGACAAGGAGCATGAAGTTCTAGATATTGGTTGTGGTTGGGGAAGCTTTGCCATTGAAGTCGTTAGAAAAACTGGATGCAAGTACACTGGCATTACTCTGTCTGAAGCACAATTGAAATATGCAGAAAAGAAAGTGAAAGATGCTGGACTTCAGGTAGATTAATGTTTCATGGGTATCCAATGCATGTGCTATATATTGGAAGACACAACGTGTGAGAAACAAAAAATATGCAAACATGTAACTAGGGGGGCATATAATTCTCCCAAGTTTAAAAAAATAGACTCAAAAATTAGTTATCTAGACTTTACGACCTCGTTTCTATGTACAAGGCAGAAGTCTCATACCAAAAGTGCAATTTTCTATGATGAAATATAAATAAATGAAAAAAGTATCCATTTAACTTTTAAACTAGTTTTTAGGTTAAGATATGTTGACTCTGCTTCAACTGATGCAACGTTGAAATTAATGTTGTTTGGCATGCTCAAGAGGTGGAGAGGGGGGAGGTGTGAAAGATGAAAGTCTCACACCAAAAGCATAATCTCATATAATGAAAGTTAAATAAAAAGGTGTTAATCCAATTCTTTAACTAACCTATAAGCCTTCTAATAATTCCTTCCATAGAAGAAGCATGCATGTTCAGTAGCCAATTGCAGCAAATACAACTTAAAATCACTTCAAATTTTGTCTTAATCAACTTTTCTCTCAGGACCATATTAAGCTTCTTCTTTGCGACTACCGCCAATTGCCTAATACTGACAAATATGACAGAATTGTCTCCTGGTGAGTTCCTTTCCCGCTAAACCTTCAATTTGGCATGAACAATACCCACAAGATCGTGACCTTTGGTACTATTTTTCAGTGAGATGATAGAACATGTTGGCCATGAATTTATGGAACAGTTTTTCGGTTGCTGTGAATCACTATTAGCAGATGATGGAATTTTTGTTCTGCAGGTAATTATTACCATTCTGATATATATGTCGTGGTTGCATGGTCCCCGGTTCGTTATAACTCTTTTCAAGGCTTATCTTAAAATACATAGCTAACCATTAAAGTTCGTCGATCTCTTCTTAGTTCACATCGATACCAGATGAACGTTATGATGCGTACAGACGAAGTTCAGATTTTATAAGGGAGTATATTTTTCCCGGTGGATGTCTTCCCTCATTCAGCCGCGTAATTACAGCCATGGCTGCTGCATCCAGATTCTGGTCCAAGTTTATTCCTTGATTTTACTTCTTTTTTCCACCACTTCTTCCTCTAGAATATTGATACAAATTAATTAATGCAGTGTGGAACACGCGGAGAACATAGGAATTCATTACTACCAAACGCTCAGATGTTGGAGAAAGAATTTTCTGGAAAACCAGAGGTGAGAAAAGTAGTCATGTACCATAACCCATCTATATATGGATTATCCCGAACTATGACATAACCTACCCCTTTTTCTCTCTTCGCACAGCCCCAGTATTCTTCTTTGCCTCTCATCCCTCTTCTCCCTCTTCTCCCTCTCTTTATCTCTGTCTCCATTTCTCCTTTCTCCCATCTTTCCTCTTTTCTACCCATAACCTATTTGCAAATCTACGAGCTGCGCAAATTGTAAATCTGATTGTGATGTTGAGCTTACAAGGTTTTGTATATTAATCCTGGGCATCCATATTTGTGGTTTTCAGCAAAATCCTCGCTCTTGGGTTTGATGAAAAATTCATTCGGACGTGGGAGTATTATTTTGACTACTGCGGAGCAGGTTTTAAGTCACGTACACTTGGAGTTTATCAGGTGCGTTTCCTTATGAAAAGAGATATTTTTAGTCCAAGTTGTTAGTAGTACTCATAATATTTGGCTTCAATGTATAACGTAGGTTGTATTTACACGTCCTGGCAATGTTGCTACGTTCCGCAATCCGCACCAAAATTTGCCTTCAGAAGTGGATCCTGTTCTCGAAGGAGAGATCAAACCTTCAGATTAGTCCCAGTAGTTGATCTTCTTCCCGGAAGAGAGATCAAAGATCATCATCAGATGCTATATTTGTCCACTTAATTTTCTATGACCATTTTCTATAGTAGATGAATAAAACGATGAACGCCGGTCCATCGTTTGCTTTAATTGTATCGTTGTTTGTGTGTTTGGGGTTTGTTTATCTTTATGCTTCACTTTCTTTATCAGCACTTCTATAACATTGAATATCATTGAAGTGATTTCACTAAACAATGGAAGTATCATATAAGCATCATTCAAGATTTGGAAATGAATTATTCTTGCTAGTATGCTTAAAAGGAATGTTTATTCAAGACATGTTGGGAAATACAAAGGAAATATTCGGCTTGTGTGATACGAATAAATGCCTTTGTTGCTCAGGACTTTGAAATGCATGTGAAATAAATGACATTCTTAACTAAGAAAAGTCATACGAAAGGTTTTCTATGCCTTGAAAAGGAAAAGGAACATGCTTACAAGAAAACGTTTCGTGGTCTACACTTTTGTATACGTTATTGTTTGTCTTTATGCTTCACTTTCTTCTTGCCTGGTTGGTATAACTCAAAGGGCTATCCTTGAGGGGAAGCTATCCTTAAGAGGGAACTGCGAGAACTATTGAAATAACTTTATATTACCACATCATGAACTTAACTTGAACATGAATGACTATTGTGTTCATCAAAATAAAAATATGTTTGAATGACATTGTAAGGATGTGGCTGCTAGAATATACTTCAATAATGATACAGCTTTAACATGAGTATGGAATCAAACTAGGATATGGAAAAGAGACATAAACAAGAACTTAAGGGAGCAAAGTGGTTCTGATTTCATTCATACAACACCAAGAGCTTAAAGATGAACTTTTACAGAACCAAAGAGAGCTAAACCCAACAGTTACAAATATAGAGCTCACGACTTCCATATATTTTCTACATTGCTACATTACAAAGCATCAAATCAAAAAACAAAAGGAGTAAGTCAATGTCCTTATCATTGTGAGGTTGCACCATGCCTCTTTTACACTAGGTATTGCACATACCACGCTTTATCAAACTACTGCATAAAGGAGCTAATTCTAAGTCATGATTGCATGGTTACTTCCGTGAGCCCTAGTCTCACTTCAGCTAGATGTATAGCAACCTTATCATCCTAACACCTTTCCTTGACAAGGTTAGCCACAACCCCAAACAACTCCCAAAGAAATTCATCTTGCACTCAAGGCAAACCTTTTATAAAGATGTCTACTTCCTGGATTTCACTTGGACAATATTCAAACTTTACTTCTTTGGCTTCAACCAATTCTCAAACATAATGGACTTTAATTCCAACATGTTTAGTCCTTGAATGATGATTAGGATTATTGGTCATTGCAATAGGATACTTGCTGTCATTGAGAATGATAGTTTCATGATCTAGCTGGAAGCCCATCTCCATGAGTACTCTTCTGAGCCATATTGTTTGACATGCAGTAGTTGCAACAGCCACATATTCAGCTTCAGCAATTGATAAAGAGATAGAGCTCTGTTTTTATGCACTCTAGGAGAAGGCTGCTGATCCTAGATTAAACACATACCCATTTGTGCTTCATGAGTCCTTTGCATTTCCTCCCCAATCACTGTCAGTATACCTAAGTAGCTCAAAGCTTTCAGTTTTATAATAGAATACTTCAAAGTTCTTTATCCCTCTAAGATATCTTAGAATCTATTTCAGTTTACTAAGATGTAACTTGGTAGGTTTCTACATAAACCTAGACAATAAAGTGACCGCATTCATTACATCTAGCCAAGTTTCTATGAGATACAACAGACTCCCAATGAGGCTCCTATAGACTTGCTCATCAACCTCCCCGAACTAATCTTCAGTTGTTGTTTTCTCCTCGGCAACTAATGGAGTATCCACATGATTACAATCAGCTAGATGATGTTTTGTAAGAAGAGCTTTGGTGTACTTTGTTTGAGATATGAAGATCCCTTCCTGCAGTTGAAATACTTCTAGTCCAAGAAAAAACCTCATGGAACCCAAATCATTCATCTCAAAAGCATGCATCATATCCATTTTAAATTCTGCCAACAACTTAGGATCATTTCTTGTAAAAATTAAGTCATCCACATAGAAAGATACTAGCATGACAGAGTGTGTTTTACATGACACAAAAAAAGTTAATTCACTAGCACTGTAAACAAAGTCATAAAGTACTCATCTTACTATACCAGGCCTTTGGAGCTTGTCTTAGACCATACAGAGCCTTGTTCAGCTTTAGAACTTTGTCTTCTACTTTAGAAACTTCATATCCTTTAGGTTGTTTAACATACACCTCTTCCTTCAAATCACTGTTCAAGAAGGTAGCCTTGACATCGAGCTGAGACACATGCTAACCATGCTAAGCTGTAATAAAGAACAGCATCCTTATGGTCTCTAATATGGCTACTAGAGAGAAAGTTTCACTGAAATTAGCACCCAAGATTTGAAAGTATCCTTTAGCAACTAGTCTGGCTAAACATCTATCTTAGTTTTGAAGATCCACTTCAACCTTACTACTTTTTTCCCTTCTGATAAATCTACCAGGGACCATGTTTTATTTCGTTGAATGGTTTTTTTTTCCTCATTCATAGCATCTTGCCACTCATTGTCCATCAGTGCTTCTTCATAAGAAATTGGATCCAAGGTTTCCATGTTATAACTTTCATATATATCTTTTAAATCCATCATCCTTACGGGAGACATACTTGAGAACTCCCTTTCTATTTCTAGTGATTGCTTGCTTTTAGTTGGAGATTGTTGTTAAGCTGGAGCGATCATCCCAATTTTAGTTTCTGTTAGCATTTCTACATCATCCATCGTGTCATCATAGACCTTTTTGTATAGATCAAGAAGAATGATGATGCTCGACTCTTTCTTACTTAGGGTCCGGTTCCATGTAGTATCTTCATCAAACACCACATCTTGGGTGACTTGTAGCTTTTCTAAAGACAAATTCAACACTCTATAAGCTTTAGAGACTTGACTGTATCCTAGAAAAATTCCTTGTTCAGCTCTTCTTTCCAACCTGCTTTGCAGTTATGCTAGAACATGAGTGTGGTACACCGATCCAAACACTTTCATGTTCTCTACACTTGGTTTCCTTCCAGTCCAAGGTTTAAATGGAGCAATATGATCAATGGCAGCTATGGGACTTCGGTTTAATACATAGACTGATGTGTTAACAGCCTCTGCCCAAAATTCTTTTGGTATGTTTTTCCCTTCCAGCATGCTCCTAGCCATTCCCATAACTGTGCGATTTTTCATTTCAGTAACACCATTCTGCTAAGGAGAATAGCTTGTTGTTAGTTGATGCTTGATTCCATTATTATTGCAATAAGTGTCAAACTGTGAGGATAGGTTCTCTCTTCCTCTATTAGACCGTATGACCTTCACATCTCTACCACTTTCCTTTTCTACACTAGCTTTGAACTTTAAAAAGGGCCCAAATTCTTTTGGTTTCTCCTTGAGAAAGTCCACCCAGGAGAATCTACTTGTGACATCTATAAATAGGATAAAGCATTTTGTCCCTTCCTTGGTGGGAGTCCTCATAAGGCCACAAATATCGGTGTGAACTATACTAGAGGTTCAGTTTGCATTCTTTGCCTTTAGCCGGAAATATTTATCTATTGTTTTTCCCAAATTGACACTCTCCACATATTGTATCAACATGCTTCACGTTGAGGAAACTTTCTACCATATTCAAATTATGCAGATCTTCAAGGGATCTATAGTTCAAGTGTCCCAACCTCTTATGCCATAGTAAAGATGTGCCCTCAATTACATGTAATGCACTCTAGTTATAGTATTCAAATCTAAGGGGAAAGTTCCTTGCATTTCCCATATTAATAGCTATAACTTCCACATTCATATAAGTATCTTTAAAGATGTGTCACATTTTTCCTTTAAACAAAAGAGCATATTTGTGCTCCATTATTTACCCAACACTCAACATATTTGAGCCTAGAGACGAAACCAATAGTACATCCTTGATCACTTTCACTCCTTTGCTTGTTTGCATTGACACATTACTGTTCCCAACAATCTCAACACATCTATCATCTCTCAGCCTCACTTTAGATTTAAAGCTATGGTCTAATGAGTTAAACACACTCTTAAATGGGGATATATGACTTGTGTAGCCACTATCAACATACTATAAACTTGGATTGACACTCATAACTGAGAGACTTGCAAAAAAAATTTCGTTCTCCACAAAGTTAGCTTGCTATCCACTCTTTAACCAAAAATTTTTCTTTACATGCTCAATTCTCCCACAACGATGACATTTAGGTTTGTCTTTGTGCCAACAAAACTTCTTAAGATGATTAGTTCTATTACATATTTTGCAAGGAGGGTATCTACCCCTTCCATTAACTGAAGTGTCCCTCGGTTGAGAGGTTCCTTCAAATTGTTTGGATCTAAGACTCAAACTGGTCTTAAAAGTTGTTTCAACATTCATCATGTCTCTCCTTCTCATTACCTTTTTCTCAAAAGCTTCTAACGACCCAATTAGTTTAGATACAATCATGGTTTTGAGGTCCTTAGTTTCTTCTAAGGTCATTATTGTGGAGTCAAACTTATCTATGAGACTCATGAGTATTTTCTCCACTACCCGTGAATCTAGAATATCCTCACCCAAGGCTTTCATTTGGCTTACTGTCTCATTAATCCTCCCAAAATACGCCATCACTAACTCCCCTTCTTCCATGCTAAGCCTTTCTAGATCACCTTTAAGGCCTTGAATTCTAACAACATGTACCTTAGGAGTCCCTAGGAACTCATTTTGAAGTGTAGTCCAGGCAGCTTTTGGAGTTGTTGCTTGAGCTATCTAGTTAAAGGCCGCATCTATCATGAAAAGTTGTAACATGACCAGTGTCTTGAGCTCATTTTCTTGATTTCTTATGTGGTACTCACGCTTAACTAGTGTCAGCTCTGCATCTAGTCCAACACTTGGTATACCATTCTCAACCACATCCTACAACCCTTGATACTTGAGGTAAGTAGTCATTTGGATGGACCAATTTTGATAATTAGCACCATCAAATGTTGGCAGAGGAAGTTGTGAAGTGAAAGTAGGTAGTGGTGGTGGTGGACTAAAAGCACAGAGGAGGAGGATGACTCGTTTAAAAATGATGAAGCCATGGAGAACTAGACTCAAACACACAATGGGCACTTTTTGTAAAAACTGGTCTCAGGAGCTTGTAACCTAGTTGTGATGCCACTGATATAGCTTTAACACAGGTATGGAATCAAACTAGGATATGGAAAAGAGACACGAATAAGAACTTAAGGGAGCAAAGTGGTTCTAGTTTCCTTCATACAACACAAAGAGCTTAAAGATGAAATTTTAGAGAACCAAAAAGAGCTAAACCCAACAATTATAGATATGGAGCTCACAGCTTCCATAAATGCTTTACATTGCTACATTACAAAGCATCAAATTAAAAAAACAAAAGGAGTAGGTCAGTGTCTCTATCACCGTGAGGTTGCACTATGCCTCTTCTACACTAGGTACTGCACATACCATGCTTTATCCAACTACTGCATAAAGGGGCTAATTCTAAGTCATGGTTGCAAAGTTACTTCCATGAGCCCTGGTCTCACTTCAACTAGATGCACGGCAACCCTGTCATTCTAACAAATAATACTACCCTCGTTTGCTTCAACATACCCTGGCACAATGTGTATATTTTGTCCTATTATGACTTGTGTGTTGCCTGTTTGATGCTAGTTGGCATCATTTGAGGGAGAGCTTTGAGCATTTAACGTATGCATTCCTTGTATTCCATATTTTGATGATAAAATCAATTTACATATGGTAGTTCAAAAAATTCTCTGGAGAAGCAAAGGTAAGGCAAGCAAACTGTATGACATTTCGTTATATATGAACAATGAAAGTATCATATAAACATTCATTTCCAAAGAAGAAAAAAGTGTTATATTTTTTAAGCCCTTGCAATGTATATCAGACCAAAAAAATAAAGTTTTTGGAACATAGGTTTAATCTTCTTTTTTTATGAAAAGGTAAATTGTACTAATAAATACTAAAATACAGAATATAGAGATATTTACTCAGTTTAACTTCCATTGAAAGACATAAGTTTGTCATTAACTTAGGTCCAAGATATCAAATTTGCATTTTCATTTTATTACATGTTCATCTTTAAACCATAACGGCACATAATCTACTATTGCTTTCAATGTTATTAGGTGAAGAGCTTAAAGAAGTTTTCTATTTTGATAATGCCATATTAACTTTTGTGCTTTCAGCAAAATTCTTGAACTCGGGTTTTGTGAAAAATTCATCCAGACGTGGGAATACTTTTTTTGATTATTGTGCTACTGGTTTTAAGACCGTACACTCGGAAATTATCGGTTATTTTTTTGCTTAATCAGCCACTGCCATTTGGCCTTGTCCCTCATTAAATATTTGGAAAGCATTGATCGCTATGTAATTGTATCCAATGGAGATAAAACTAGGCTTTCACGAAAAACTGCTTTATCAAAATCGTACTGCAAAATCTTATTCTGCTATAACACAATGATGCTTCACTGGGTGTTCTCTTAATTACCATGATTCTTTATTTTACAAGGTTCTTGCCTTTCATATATTGATGCTATCCTGGAAGGATATAAAAATTATCGTATTCTTGCCCGCAGAGACTGTTCGATTCTTTCTATTTTTCGTGATCAGGATATTGTTTTCACATGTACGCGTTCAGACGAAAGAGAGAATGTTACTAGAAGACTTAAATTGTATTCTTTGCTGATTCAGAATGGTAACTTCATCATGGATCAAATAAATGGGATGGTATGAACCTAAACCACAGGTGCTGTTGACTACTGCAGATCATGCGCAAATTTTCGAATAATAAACAATCATTTCTGGGAAGACTTACAAAGAAAATTATTGCATGAAACTTAGTCAATGAATACAAGAATTTGGACCGCATGCACGCATAAGCATGCCTCTTAATCTGTACATATCTCATCCGCACTATTGGAAGAATTAAAAAAAAAAAAAGTGACATATATGTAAATATTTTTTTATCAGGCCAGGAAGAACCTTCACGGTACCCTTTCTGATGCCAACATTAACAAGTTTATATACACTTTTTCTTTTCGAAAGATCTTCTGGCAGATTCTTCCATTTCTTTATATTTTCTTCTGCAAGACAATCTTTTGGGGGATATTTGACACGTTGGATTTGCTGATAAGTGCAACTTTCTTCTTGTAATACCTAAAGTCTTAAGTGGAGAATCGCCGACAATTTGAAACCACTCGTGCAAAAAAATATATTATAAAAAGTATATGCCTGAAGTTGACCTAACATGGCAGGCCAACCCTGTTTCCTCAGCAAATTGTCACTTGATATTTATCCAAGGCACTCTTGAAAGAGAAACGGGTCAAATCCTTGAAATCAAGCCTAGAATAGCTTGATAAAATCAACTGGAAGATGAAGGATACATATCAATAAATAAAAAATAAATAAAATTATTTAAAAGTCAACTCAAGAATGTAACAACGTTTATTTTTATAAAAAAGATTCACAAGCTAAATTTAGTCAATGTGTGATTTCTCTCTATTAACATGCTCACTTGCTCTCAACATGTTATCCATGAGTGATGAAATAAAGTAATGAAATACAAATCATACAGAGCTAATATGCTAAACGATGTCACATCTATAACTTTAAATTTAATATCATGTTAAAAAATACATTGTCTATTTAAAAATTAATTTGTAAAGAATGGACAGGTATTTTATTTTATTATTTCTTAAAATAAATATCTTACTCAAAACTTGGAAGTTTAATGTCATTATACAAGGTTTACTTTCTCTCCTAAAACTAATTTGGAGAAAACATTCTCCTCAAGCCGATAGAGTTTCCTCAACTGTAATGTCATTCGCCGGAGGCGCCCTGATATATTCAGCAAATTCTCCTCAAACCGAACTTGAAAAATGAAGTCTTATCTTAGATTTTTTTGGTTACCACCCTTTCATCTGACTTGGTTAGGTCTACGCATGCTTGTTCTTTCTAATGCTAACTTTATACGCGAATGAACAATATGAAAAACAGGAACCAAAATAAGCATCCTTTATATATTTATTACGGGAAAAAAAAAATGCGTTAGGTAGGTCGTTTGGTCCTCTAAGGAGCCACCCCACGCTTCGATAACGTTGGAAAAATGAGAGAGCTTGTCAGTAACCGAAATTGTATTCATTATCCAAGAAAACGCACAAGTTAGGTGGGCAGTCGCACAAGGAGCAAACCAGTGTTCAATCTAAAATCTAGTTGCCGTCAAACAATTACATGCTGAACAAAATTTTTGAGAGCGAACTACCTTTTGGACCGGCGACTCCAGAATCGAAGGTAATGATTCAGTTCATTCCAATTTGAAGGTATTCCTTTGTTATTATTGAATGAAGTAAGGTGTGTTTGTATCATTTGTTTATGTCATTTGGAATGAAAGAAATAATGAGATCTTAAGAAATATTATGGTTTTAAAATATGCAACTCTTGAAACATCAAAAGGCTTCTAAAAATAAATTTTATTGTGTTAAAAGATCTTCAAAATAGCTTAAAACTTATATATTCAGCATATTTAAGAACTTGAAGAGACAATTTTTGATTTAAGGTAATGTTTTATGGTCTCATTATAGGCAGACATGGCTGCATCACATAGTTCCGCTGGACAAGCTAGTGCACTTCTGAGCAAGCCAAAACGAACGGAACTATCTCTGCCGGAAGCTGGGGCGCGCCTTGTTGTTACGAGGTTCCTTGCAGGTTATGTATCTGCTGGATGTTTAATGTGAGCGTACTCGGTACTACATATACTTCCCATACGATCTCCCATGTTTTCGCAGTGATGTTTGTAGATTCTTCAGGGCCTGAACTCTACATACTTATCAACAACAGTGACTTCACGATTAGACTTAAATTCCTGGAGCTAACAAGTATTGTCAATATGCTAGAAGTAAATGACAATCAATTTTGAGTCTGAAAGGTTATAAATGAGCAAATATCAGAGTTCTCTTGCTAATACAAATAGTTATAATGGCTGTTTGAGAAGACACTAGTCGTCTTCTAAAAGTAGTCTGCTGTACCTGCATGGTTCATGCACCATGAAAGTTATATCTAATGGTTCCAGAATTTATTTAACACACTGATAAGCACTCAATTGTTTTGATCAGGTCATGACACAGGCTGATATAGGCCTTGCAAGTGCATATATTGATGGGGATTTTTCTTTCACTGATGGAAATGATGATCTCTTGAACCTTTTCATCGTAAGATGATTGATAAGAGGCTAGGTTCTATCCGGAACTACAAATGGTTCGAGCCAGATATTCACTTCCTCAACACTTGCTTTGTTTATTTCTTTCACAGATCTTCATTGCCACCAGAGATTCAAACTCCAGTGGTTTCGTATTGAATAAGAGAAGGCATATCTTAACTCACAGCCCAAAAGTCCATCTAGTCTTAGTCATCTTTCCATTTGCACTAGAGTTATCGTTCATCTTCGGTTGGCTTTAGGGGCTGATGGACACCAGTGCTATTCACGGCTGGTATAGCATCTGCGAAACACTTGTTCACACATGTTTTGAGGAAAAATGCTCTCATATAGGTTCGCAAAAATATTTTTTTATTTTTTTGTGAAAGATCAAGTATTATATATTATCCAAAAAAAAATATAATTGTTCAATTACAATATATTCACTTAAGCTCAAATATTACATTTGAAAAATTTTAAAATTTTTGCAAAATTATAATTTATAGACTCACGAAAACATCTCTTATCATTACAAGCTGGTATAACATTAAGTCCCGCAATCCCTTTTCTTTACTTTTTTAATTTGTTCCTTTCGAGGATACCATTCAAAGCTGAATACTGGTTCAATATATAACAACTCGAAGCTTATGATTAGTCTTTGGTGTATTTCTAGAGCAATGATTCTTTTCTCTGCTTTTGGGGGAAACAATGCAATACTTCTGTGCATATTTAAGGTAAGGATCACAACCTTTAGACGGATGGTAAAGACTTGAATGCTGCATAACTAAGAAAAATCTTACTTTTGGTTGAAAAGGTGCGTCTTCATTTTTGAATTACATCGATCTTCAAAAGTTCTTCCCTTTCCTCTAATATGTTCCTCTTTACTTTCATTTTCAATTAACTTAGGCAAGAATTGATGATGTTAAGGATGCTTGGATTTGTCTCACATTTGAAAAAGAGAGTATAAACTTAGGCGTTATAAGTGGTAGCTCTCACTTTCCTCTTGAGGGGCCTTTTGGGAATGATTATGGGACTACTTAATATTCTTAATATGGTATTGGAGCCGTGGGACCCTCTTCCTAATATGATTCTCCGTGCATCCTCCATTTGTCATTTGTCCACCAATGAAGTTAATTTCCACTATGCATAGAGGGTGTGTTAAGGATGCTTGGATTTTTCCCATATTGGAAAAGGAGGATATAAACCTAGGCCTTATAAATGGTGGCTCCCCTTCTCCTCCTGAGGTGCCTTTTGGGGATGATTATGGGGCCACTTAATATTCTTAATAGATGATAAGCAAGAAGTTCTTGATATTAGGTGTGGTTGGGGGATGCTTGCTATTCAAGTTGTTAAACAGACTAGATGCAAATATACTGGAATCACTTTATTTGAAGAGCAAATATCCTGGGGATTATGAACACATAAATTGTTTAAGGATAGAAGGCCTATCCTAAAACCCACACTAGAGGTAATAAACCCTAGCCATTAATAAGGCCACACATATGGCCAAACACTTCTAGTGTGAGATGAAATTCCAATAGGAATATGTTGAAAGGTAACATGTATTGTTCCTAATCCTTTCTTTGAAATGTGTTGTTGTTTCCTTTGTTTCAATAACTTTTACATCTATCTTTTACATATTATGGTTGATACGAGATAGTACGTCCATCAATCTCTTACTCCAAAATTATACATTGACTTCATTTTATTTTGAGATGGGTTGTTCATGTATCATATACGTTTGATTGTCATTTATTAGAGTGTGAGAGTCCATCCCAAAAATCTTAAGGCATTAGATAGAAAAATCTTATCATTTATAAGTTCAAAGGTCCATCTTCACAATTCCAATATGAAACAACTTCTACCTTTAACACTCCCCCTCACATGCATGCTGACACAAGTATTGCACGTAAACTGAAGCCTAACTTCAAGACGTAAAGAATTACAAAGTGGAAGCTCATTCCTAACTTTGATACCATATTAAAGTGTGATAGCCCATCTCAAAATCTTAGGCATTAAATGAAAAAATCTTATCACTTATAAGTTTAAAGACTTATTCTCACACTTTTAATATGAGATAAAACCCACATTTAATATCATTAGAACCTACAATATTCTACCTAGTTGAATCTATCATATGATAGTCAACCATTCATTTTCTTAAGGTAAAGTCACTTCAAAACTCATTTTAATCAATTCTACTCTAAGGACAATGTTAGACTTCTTCTTTGTGACTACCACCTATTGCCAAATACCAAGAAATATGACAAAATAATATCCCAATGGGTTCCTTTACCATTGAATATTGATTTAGCCAATAACTATTCCAACACAACAACGACCTTGGACGTAATTTTCAGTGAGATGATAGAACATGTGGGCCATGAATTTATGGAAGAGTTCTTTGGTTACTATGAATCAATCTTAGCCAAAGATGGCATTCTTTTTCTATATGTATTAATAAGGGAGGACCTAAAAATGGTATCCTACTCGCAAAATACCCCATCTTTGCCTCTCTTTGTGGGTTCAATCTACATATTTTGCTAAGAACCAAAGCTATTTGATCTTGTGTTAGTTCACATCGATCTTGGATGAGCGTTACAAATAGTACAAGCAAAGTTTTGAATTCATTAAGGAAAATATTTTTCCCGGTGGTTTATACCATAGTTGAGCAGGATAACATTGGCCATGGCCACTACATCCACACTAAGGTATAAGTTTTACTTCTTGTTTTCCTCTCTATTTCTCTATGGCATTAATAGAAATTCCATAAGTGCAATGTGGAGCATGTAGAGAACAGAATGTTATGGCTTCCCAAAGTGGATCGAGTAACCAATCTATGAATGGGCTGATCGTGAAAGATCATAGGCGTGTAACGTTGCTTTTTCCCTATGGTGTCAACTAAAAGAAAACAAGGAGAGTCTGGAGATGAAAGGAGCTTTTCATACACAGAGACAAGGTTACAATAATTTTCACTCTCTGCCCAGAAACAGCCTAAGGGTTGTTTTAATCTAAATCCCTATATAGGGTTCTTAATTCCTATACTACAAACAGAGTCCCTTTCCCATGCAACAGGCCGCCCTACTAAGACTAACCTTGGCCTAGATTCATCCTTAAACCTTCATCATCACTTATTCATCGATATGCTAAACCACCCACAATTTAGCCAATGTACTTCATTAAAACTGTAAAGTGGGAAAAAGTTTGATGCGTACATCAAAACACAAAACTGAGCATGCACCGCATGCTCTTTACACAATTCACTTTTCTACTAGGTGGCAATATAAAGGCTCAGGTCTGCCTACTGTGAAGCCATGTGGTTGTTGGTTGCACTGGCCATATCCAAAGAACCTTTGAGTGCCACATCCAAAGTAGAGAGAGAACATGGCTCTAATCTAGCACATGATAGACCCTTCCCACTATTGAAGACCTTGCCCCTAAGGTCTTCATATGGAAACTGTAGTTACATGGTCACCAATTCCTCGTGTGGTTCTTCCAATAAGGGAAAGACCACTAACCACAGTGGTGGGAAGCACAAACTTCTTCAAGTGAGAGACGTGGAAGACTGAATGGACACAAGCAAAAGGAGGAAGTTGTTCGGTGAAATTCTAAATGCAAGTGAACATGTCGAACAAGTAATATAATGATAAAAAAGATATGGTCCCATAGAGATTGGTGATTACTATGCCAACTAATTATTAATAGTGAACAACTCCTAAAATTTATTTAACAAAACCAAATTGATAGAGAATAAACTAACCAATTAAATTTAATAAAACTAAACACACGAAACATGTTAGAGTATCCGATTTTATTATAACTACAAGGTATTAATGTAGATTATGTATGCTTGCAAGAGGGATAATATCTATGTGATGACGAAATCTCTTAATTAATTCACTATCTTATGTTTAGGTATGGTAAACTTATTTAGTTCAATCATCGTGAGTTAGCAACATAATTTGAAGCAACAACCCTTGCTTTTGCTTACCAAGTGAACGAGAGAACTTCATGGCTGGGACCAACTCATTTCTAGTCACCTTCTCACCTTGCAACTCAATCTTCTTTCCATTAATGGTAAACTCCATGTGAAAATGAGTGAAATTCCAAAGGATGGAACCCAACGTGCAGAGCCATTGAGTGCTTAGGACTACATCAACACCCTTTAATGGTAATAAGAAGTCTATCTTCATAGGGACCCACATACATACTTGGAACCCTTTACACCAACCCATGTTTGTCAAGACCTCACCATTTGCTACTTCCACTTTGAAAGAGCCTTCCACATTGGCTTTAAGCCCTAGTCGACAAGCAAGAGAGTCACTTAGAAGTTATGGGAGCTCCCACTGTTAATGAGAATGGAAATACAATGATATGATTAGACAACCTACTTGTTACCCATATGGTCTGGGGTGCAAACTCACCCTGGATAGCATTGATAAAGATGTGAGGAACCAAAGCTAAAGCTTGCTTTGAAAAAGATTCCTCAAGGCCTAGGTTTGACAAGTCAGCCTAAGCTTCATCCTAGGGTTTGTTGGTCTTTACCAACTAGTTTCCCTCTAGGAGAAATAGCTTTTTGGCACTTCTATTTGGGAGAAAACTACTTATCGCAATTAAAGCACAGACCCTTGGTACGTCATTCCACCAACTCTGTTGGAGAGTCTTCTGACAAGCAAGGACTTGCTATTTTCCCAAAGAACATTTGGTGATTTACGAGACTGAGATCCTCCCAAGTGTCCCCCATGGTGTTGGGACTCATATAACTTGGCAAGCCTAATGGCAAAGGAGAAAGTTACCAATTTGTAAGCCTAGACGTCAACATGAATGGGGTCTTTCAAGCCACTAACAAAGCAACCAACTTGTTTTTTAGGAGAAAGATAGCCAACACGAAGCAACAGTCGAGAAAATTTCATCTAGTATTCTTCCACACTCCCCAACTGCTAGAGCTTAGTAAAATCACCAAAGAAGTCTTGGAATTTACTCAAACCAAATCTCTCATGTAGCTTTGAAGTCAGCAACTCCCACGAAATCGTCTCCTCACCCTTTTTAGCTTTCAACAGCTGGAACCAAATTTAAGCCTCCCTATCAAGATTCCAAAAGGCAAGAGTTACTCTTTCCTCAGTCAGAATAAAGTTGTAGTCGAAAAATTGGTGAGCCTTGCAAATCCAACTAGTAAGGTCCTCTTGACCATCATAACGAGGAAACTCTAGTTTGACAAATTTAGGACACCAGGCTCCCACTAAACACATTGAACTATCAGGAGATTCCCCACTTCCCACATGAGAGGAGGAAGCCATTTCTTTCTCCTTGGACCCTCCCTTGAGACTGTCTATCTTTTGGTTGACATCCAACATCATCCACTGCATGACGTCCATCACCTCCTAGAACCGCCACTCTTGTGTCTGTAACTAGCTTTTCATATGCTAGATCAGCCATCACCGAGTCTAGCTCTGATGCCAATTTGTTATGGCTTCCCAAAATGGATCGAGTAATTGATCTATGAATGGATCGAGTAACGTTGCTTTTTCACTATGGTGTCAACTAAAAGAAAACAAGGAGACTCTGGAGATGAAGGGAGCTTTTCATACACGAAAACAAGGTTATAGTAATTTTCACTCTTTGCCTGGAAATAGCCCAAGGGTAGCATTTTAAATTAAGTCCCCATATAGGGTTCTCAATTCCTACGCTACAAACAAAGTCCCTTTCCCATGCAACAAGCCGCCCTACTGAGACTAACCTTCGCCTAGATTCGTCCCTAAACCTTCATCATCACTTATTCACCGATACGCTAAACCACCTATAGTTTGGCCAATGTACTTCATTACGACTGCAGAGTGGGAAGAAGTCTGATGCGTGCATTAGAACACAAAATTGAGCATGCACCCGCATGCTCTTTACACAATTCACTTTTCTGCCAGGTGGCAGTAGGAGGGCTCAAGTCTGCCTGTTGTGAAGCCACGTGGTTGTTGGTTGCACCACCCATATCCGAAGAGCCTTGCAGCGCCACATCTAGAGTAGAGAGAGAACATGGCTCCGGTCTGGCACACGACACAGAGGGACTCGTTACTACCAAACACTCAAAATGTTGGAGAAAAGTTTTAATGGAAAAGCACAGGTAAGAAAAATGATTGTGCCGTTCCTGATTTCTCGTCAAAAAAGCTGATCTAACCTCAAGAGACGCTCTGAAACAACTTCCATCTCAGATCAAGTCCTTGAATGCATGAGAGTCGTCTTTGATTATTAATTTACAATCACATTGTTAAGAAAAAGAAACAGAGACATCTCACTTTCTTCCTCTCTTACTTCCCAAGAACTAAGATCACCAACTTGAAAAACTGGCATGAAAAATCTGGAAGCTGTGACTGGTATCCTGATTTACAGAGCCCGTCTCCTTGAAACTTGCCATAAACGCAAGACACAAATTAATCGACTTTCGTTCATGTATATTCTAATGTGGGGGCATCAATATTTGCGTTTCCAGCGAGATCCAAGCTCTAGGATTTGACGAAAAATTCATACGGACGTGGGAATATTACTTCGGCTACTGTGCAGCCGGTTTTAAAAGATGTACGCTAGGAAATTATCAGGTATGTCTTCACAAAACACCCTCAATTGACCATACATGTATACACTATGGCTCGTTTTACATGGCCATAAATACCATACATCATTCTTCAGCTTCCATTTTCCTCGGCGAAACTAGATGCCCGAAAATGGAACACCAATGGTCATTTTTAACTGCATCAACTTTTTATAGCAAAACAGTACATCTACAAAGGTGGATGGAGAAATCTTAATTAGACAAACTTCGTTAGTATGCTAAAATAGCTATATAAAAGCTAAGAATTGGTACCCTTTTTCCGAACATCCAAATTGCTATTATTTGCTGAGTCATGGGCTTACCCTCCCATCTATTTAAGAGTAACTTAGCTCATACTCTGTCTTACGACCTAATATTTTTGCCTTCTATCTTCAGTGTAGGTTGTGTTCACACGTCCGGGCAATGTTTCCGTATTTGGCTATCCGTATCATAGTTTTCCTTCGCAATTTGATCCTGTCATCGAAGGAGAGCAAAGACGTTCACCCAGATGCTATGGCTCATTGATTTACCTTCTTTTGGGTAATCACATTATACACGATCTCAAATTTTGCAGAATTTTGCAGTTCTTTTACTCCGAAATGTCTCCCATCAGCTTCAACCTCGGTTTATACCTAAGGAGAACGTCTTGTTTTATCAAGAAAAACCCACCAGAATATGCTCACATGTAAGTATCAAATCAATTTACATCGTCATAGAGGTTGTGTATACAGCAACGATGACAGTTAAAGGCTACTAATGAATCAGAACAACGATGACAGTTTAAGCCTACTAATGAGTCACAATCTCCTGATGTCACCAAAGTGTCCCTCGACAACACAATCACAAGAGAAAACATCCTCTTCATACTACGTACGACGACAGAAAACCATGAACAAATGGGTATTTAGTCTGCAGGGCAAGTGTGCACCTTTCTACTATTAAGGGAAACGGCATAACGGAAATTGAAAAGAAAATTTTCAAGACTATAGCCCCTATACTGTAATAGAAGCAACTAGCCATATTAGTCCTCAACGTCATTCTGAAACTTCACGGACTCTGTTTTAAACAAGGAAATATTCTTGAATAGTTCTAAACATCTAAGAACCGCATACCATGATAAGTTCCAAATCAAAAGGTGCCTAAGCAATAGGTGACAATGTATTTATGACTGGGACACAGCTAACCACTTAAGTCCACATACCGTAAGCTGCTCATCTCACAATCCACCAGCCCACCACAACTGAGCGAAGATCATGAAGTTTATCACCTGAAATGCCTGGAATCAGCAAAATCCGAGTATTGGCATGACCAGGCTGGAGAGAGAACTGTCCAGGCAAATCTGTAACTTCAACTGATCAAAGTCCTCTAATTCCATTCCACGCTTAACACTCCCCCCTGCCCCCACAATGAAGCTCGTGTTCAGCCATGAGTGGACACTTTCTCTCCATTTTAAACCTCGTGCATCTCTCCTGTACATCACAAGGGCAAATACAGGAGGAAACGATTATGCCATTGTCAAAGTGTCAACTACCACTACGATTATCGCTACCCATTACGATGTGATCAACCCAAGTGGTCATAGCTCCACTGCTATTAGAAAAAAACCTCACTACACATCTCTTTGATCCTACTTGTCATACCAAATCATGCATCATAAGTATCCATGGACTAATTTCCTACAGCATCTATTCCTGGCTAGAAATAACAAAAATCAGAACTTAACACTAATAAAATCTTGAAAAAAAAGGTACCCAAATGTTATCAAACCAACATTAATATGGTTATATAAGCTACCATAGCTTAAACACTACGACAAAGGGGAAGAAATTCCAGATGAGCTAGTAGTAAATTATCAGCACGCCAAATTTAAGACTACACTCAGAAGCAAATACTAAATAAGAGGAGCATCTAGCATGCCTCAAGATTACTACTTATTATAGACTAGCAAAATAGATACTGCGAACTACTGGGAATCAAGCAATCCAACCGGTCCCAATGTGTATCAGCATCGAACTTCTGCCACTCCTGCTGCTTGGCATGGAAAAAATTTTGACCCTCACAGTAAAGAAACAAAGATCAAGAATCCAGTTGGACTTGTAGCAGCATAATTACTGTTGTTGAGGTCGAGCCTGAGCACTCCCATACCCACTAGCATAGCTAACCTGCCCACCATGAGGACCATTCACCTGAGTGCCATAATTTCCAGAAGTTTGAGATTGATCAGACCTCCACGCTGCATTTCCATACCCAGAATTTCCATTTGCATCACCATAGCCACTTCCCATGTAGCCCCCACCAGTACCTTGTAGTTCCACCCCACCTGGACCACCAGCACTATTATTTGGCACACTCCCAGAACGACCGCCAACAGCACCATATCCACCAGGATTCCCATAAGAACCATCACTTCCACCATACCCACTGTAGCCATAACCTTGATTCCCATAACCAGCAGCTCCACCAGGTGACTGCCCTGCAGGGGCTGACCCTGGGCCACCGGCAGCAGCACCACTTGGAGGACCCCAAGCAGCAGTATTCCCATAACCCATGGCACCATATCCAGAGGGAGCTTGAGTGCTCCATGAATTTCTAGAAGCACCAGGTGGGACACCACCATAACCAGCGTTAGGAACATTTGGGTTTCCATATGCTGCACTGGCAGGTCCACCATACCCAGCGTTGGCACCACCATAACTACCATAACCACTATAATTAATGCCATTATTGGCAGGAGCATAACCATAGCCAGGTGCACTGTACCCAGAGGAACCATAGGGAGCAAAACCACCTCCAGTGCTCTGTGGTTGCAAGTACCTGTTGGAATCCATCCGACCATCATATGTATTTGGGTTTCCACCAGATGCCCCATAGCTCTGATAACCACCACCAACTGCACTTGCGCCACTGCCCATGGTTCGGTTACCACCACCAGGATTTGCGTCTTTAGGTAGAGCCCGCTTTACTTCCACTTGCTTACCATTCAAGTCATGAAAATTTTTGTGCAGTACTTTATCAACAGCTTCTTCAGTGTCAAAGGTAATAAACCCAAACCCCCTAGGTCGTCCAGTATTCTGGTCATACATGACTACTACATCAGTTACATGGCCATAAGCCTCAAAATACTGACGGAATCCCTCTTCACTTAAGGTTGCTGGTAATCCTCCAACAAATATTTTCTTGGTTCTGAAAGATCCCCCACCACCATAGTTCCTAGCATTATTAAAATTACCAGTTTTGGCAGAAGTTTGTTGCTCCTCTCTTGATAAGGCCCTTTTAGCCTCAACCTGAAGAAATGTAAAACAAGTATTTAGAGCGTGCTGCTGAGTAAAGAAATATTAGTGCCAAGTATTAACATCAAATCAGGAAAAAGAGGATGATTGCAGAAGCTTCACATTCAACCACAAGGATCATCATTTCCACCAAACCACTTTAACAAAGGACATCACAATCAGATCAACCAAGTTAAAATAAAAACAATGCTCTTAAAAGGCATACATATAAGATTTATTTAGTAGGTTATAAATTTCTGATATTTAAATTTCCCCAGTTCTTAAAAAAGAAAGATGAAATTGCAAGTAAAAAGGACGACAAAAGCTAATAGTTAAACTAGATACTTATGAACCTGCAAAATATATGTGAATGCACTCTCAAGCATCAACCAATGTGATCAGGATGTTGTAATGCTTCACAATATTGTTCTCAGATAGTAAAGGTACCTATCCTACAACTCAAACAAAAACAATCTATGCAATTGACTTGATGCACATATGATGCCTACCCCACATGCAGATACCCCTAAAGTTTAAGAAACTAGAATGGGAAGAAAGAAACCATGTCACATTAGATTTATTCAAGCAAATAAAAGTACCATTAGCCCACGTGAGTGGAAATTATTTAAATTCTCCAGACATCTGAACCTGATTTGGCTCATTCCAACCAACTTGGGCTAGCTAAACGTGTATCTTTTAGACCTTTCCATATTTCACAAAACAAGTAAAAAATACCATAAAGCAAAACTACCAAATCGACCAATCAAGATTCAGCAAATATCCAAGATATCCGAATTATGCAGGGCACAAGGCAACAAAGCACTTATATCAATGAATCAGCAACTATTAGCCACAAGTTTGTGAAATTTATTTGTGTGATGTTAGAGGAATTCGCACATTCCATTTCAATGGCATTGGTTGTCTATATCTAGATAGCACAGAAAGGCACAAAGTCACTCCTTTAAACAGATCAAAAACAAGTGCTTTAAATCTGACAGCTTGAACGATAATAACGTAATTTATCAACTTAAAACAACAAAAGGTAACACTTTGGAAATCTCCGAAGCTATTGTATTTTCTTAAACAATATAGAAAAGAACCTCAACAGCAAGCTGTTTCAAGAACTTGTTCAAAGAAGCTTGAAACAGAGTTTACATCAATGAAACTGCATAGTACAACCCTCAATCATCCAAAACATAACTACTTTACCTAAGTCATAAAATTACTAACAAAAAAATTCAAAACCTGCATTAAGAAGACCTAAACTAACCAAAATCTCTTATTGAGCATGAGCTTAACACAATACCGTTAAGGAATGGTCAACCTTTAACCCCAGCCAAAGATGAAGAAACAAACAAAAAAGTGCATGACAAAAGTAAAGGTCAATCTCAACTTCCAACATACAAAAATTAAACGTAATCCATTAAAATTTATGATAAAATAACAGAATCCAGCAAGACCAGAACATGAAACATATGTACATATAGGCATTTGTTAAGACCCAGTAATAATAAAACTGAAAAACAACATGGCTGAACAAATCTAAACAGAGAAACAACATAATGCCATCGAAATGAAATCCCATAAAAATAAGACCTCTATAAATTAAACTCAGAACAACAAAGCCCCATCTAAATCGGTTCCAAAACCAAGACCTTTGCGAGTTCAATCTAGGAACAGCAAAACCGAAGATCAACCACAGAGGCAGCAACAGTGTCCCAAATAATTAAATTATAATTTCCGTCAAGCGAAGCTAAAATAAAAAAAAAATAAAATAAAAACTAGTACCTTTTAATAAATAAAATTACACGCAAAAATAATTAAAACTACAAAACAACAGTACCCAAGAAAACTAAACTCAGGAGCAACATAAACTAAGAGAGTTAAACTGAAAACGACAAACCCCAAATAGTTGAACTCGGAAACGACGAAAAACCAATAACAACAGCACCAGGAGCGGAAATAGTAAGAAACCAACTAAACCATGATTTCCTTGCTAAAATAAGGAAAAACCAAGGAACTAAGAAAATTGCACAACGAAAAAGGGGAAGAGGCAGGAGTAGCATAAATCAAACAGAATCCTAATTTCCCAACTAAAGCATGAAAATTCCAAGAACCAAGAAACCCAAAATTTACAAAAAGCGGAAGCTCGTAATTTTAAGGGAGAACAAGACGAACAAGCATCAATAGCAAACCATATTTAACTAAACCTCAACCCAATAAGCAAATTAAAAATGCAAAAATCCGGAATCTCATCACAACCTGACCACATTTACATAAACCATCAATCCCCAGTAAGCAAAACATCAAAAAGACGGAAAACCTATCGACCGAACAACTAACACAAGCCCAAACGCAAACGACATGAGAATCAGAGAAAGCTCCTTGTCTCACCGTTCTGCCATCAATGGAGTGGGAGTCCTGAAGAACCCTATCAAGAATAGAAGGATCCGCAAAGACGACGAACCCGAATCCTCTGGGCCTCCCGGTGGTCTTTTCCCTCATGACCACAGTCTGCACCACCTCCCCGTAGGTCTCGAAGTACTCCTTGAGTTTCTCCTCCGTGGTCTCCCAAGAAATCCCACCGATAAATAGCTTCCCCTGATCCGAATCCATCGTTCTCTAGCGCTCTCGGCTTCCTCCCTCAACCTTCAAACCAACCAGCTAAGGAGCCCTCCTCGAGGGTTTTTGGTTCCCGGATTTGGAAGGAAGGGTTTGTGGCCGTCTCGGGGGTGAAAGTGCGAGAGACAGGAGAGAGAGGAAGAAGGAGAGAGAGAAAGAAAGAGGGGGAGAGGATTTTTTTTGTGGTCAAGCTCGCGGGGATCATCGGTGGAAAAGTAATGGAATTGAACGGTTCGGATTCGTTTGGGCATAAACCAAGTCTTTCAGATGAGGAATTTTTTTGCATGTGCGGCGGCTCCTTAGTCACGCGGGATGCACGTGGAGGGGTGTGTATTATTTAGTTCCGATCTGTCCAAACGTACCTGTTTAGTCATAGTGTTTGGATGTTGGTCTTCCGAAACATGTTCCTTCCAAGTGTTGCTTCTTGTTGACGCCCATTCCTTCTTACGAACTCGAACCCTTTTTCAAAACACTGTCCTTCCACACTCTGGCACTCTACAGGTATCAGTAAAAAGATGCTCTGTAATGGGACCTCCGATGGTATGGTGCTGATTTCGAACTCAAAAGCTTGACTTGGACCATTGGCAAGCTGTGATGAAGAAAGAAAACGTGATCAAAATGAATCCAAAAGGAGGAAGGTTTGGTCTAAATAAATAGGGGGAAAAAAAAAGGGGGGGCACAATCTAAAAGGGGAAGGCTCAACAACATCTTGGTTTTTGTGATTTGCTTCCCCTAAGTTGGTGCTATGGTGATGCTACTCGAGGAGGACTGATTTATGTGATTTGGGGCAATTTCAATAGCCAAGCAATGACATTTCAAATACATACAACCACTTATTCGACCATCTATTTTAAATACATATAACTATAATCTGACACATATTTAAGATTTTTGTGTAGTTTTTTTTTTCTGGATAAAATTGAAGTGTTTTGTATCCTAATTGTGGCAAAATTGTTGTACTTAAGACATGTTAAATGAAACCATAATTTTGTGTAAGTTAGGGGTTTGGTTGGTAATAGTCCCTAGAGCACTATTTGGTGTGTTTGTAATGTACTTGGAGCATGGCTTGTAGTGTGTCATTTCCAAGAATGAAAGAAGGTGTTGTAAGTGAAAGAATTATATAATCCTCAAGTTGTAGTAGTGAAGAAGAGTAGAAAAATGATATAGGTTTCAAAGCCATACCTAAACCAAACAACTCAAATTTTATATTGGGCTTTTTCTATATCTCTATTATATTTAGGTTGATTGATTTGCAAGTTGAATCATTTTTTATTAATTACACATGGTTTGAAATAACTTGACTTTAGGTGTAGGACTAATACTTTCCTCGTAAGACTACAAGTTTGATAAGACTAAGGAGAAACAATCTTCTTCTTGTATACTTTCTTCTAAGAAAAAACTGCAAAAACCAGGTACTATCTATTTCTCAGCTAATTTTTATTCTAAATTTTATACACATCCCACCATCCATTTCTTTAATCAATTTTGCTACATGGTCAACGTTAGCCGTGGACATAGCCTAATTCCCAGTTAATTCTACTTGAACTGTTAGTCTTGAAAAATTGCCAGCTTTTTGATACAAAGAAGAAAAGAAAAGAGAAAGAAAAAGCTTTCCATGCCGTTGTGGTACATTGAAATCTTCCATCTGCGAGCCAGAAACGAAAGAAGAAAGTAGGAACAGCAATTTTGCAGATCTGAAACAAAGCAGAGTCTGCCGTTCACTTTTATGACAACTAGTGCGCCCACCACATCCATCATCATTACCGTCCAACGTTACTATTTTCGAAAACCGTTGGAGCCAAATGGGTTTTAAATATCAGGGAACCTACTCTCTCTCTGCCTCTCTCAAATCATGAAGATCTTGCTCTGAGCAGCATCCCTTACTCTTTCTGTACTCGGCGGAGAGCTGTAATGGGTTGTTTCCTTGCATGTTTTGGTTTCTCCAAGAAGCGGAGGCGGCGAAAACCTTCCAGTAAGGTTCTGGATGGAGACCAGGTAAACCCCATCTTTGAACTTCCCAAACTGGGTTCTCTTTTCTTAGTTCAACTGTATTGTCTATTTTGTCGCAGGGACATGGAAATTATCAGCCTTTAGATTCATCTGTGCCTGTAAATTTCGACATCAGAGAAGATACTATCAGTTCTGAGATCAGGTCAGACACCGCTTCGTTAGCTCCCTGTGTCTGTTTCGTCATTGTGTTGGATACTAATGTATTTTACTTTGTTTTTTCTCAGAGACAAGCCCAAGGAGCGGCCAGGCTTCAAAATCAGAAAAAAGGTAAGCTTTAATTTAGATGTGCAGACTTATGAGCCAATTCCGAGTGATTATCACCTTTTGGAGAGTGATAAGGAGGAAGAAGAGGAAAAGAAATGTAAAGAAACAGCGAAAGGAGGCCTAAACCCCGCTATTTCTAAAGGGGGTGTATCGGAGTTGACAAAGAGCTTGTCGTACCCGTCAAATTATAGGTACCAAAACTGCAGAGACAGTTATGACGAGGAAACCGAAATGGCATTCGAAGAAATTGATCTGGATGATGACGATGATCCCTTTGACGATTACTGCGATGACTACGATGAGAAAGGTGATGATGAATTCTGCTCAGACAATGATATCCTTCATGATCACGGCCAAGTTGAGCGGCTGGAGTCTTCGTATATGGAGTCACCAAAGAGAGTTGCTTTGCCTGCGTTAACTAAGAATGAGACCATCAATGTTATGGCCGCTTGTGCATCAAATGTCAGAGAATTGAAGTCACTTAAGCATCAAAATGTTCGAGACAGGAGCCAATATGTGCATCCAGTGCTAAACCCGATAGAAAATCTCAGCCAATGGAAAGCAGTCAAAGCGAGAGCAGCACCACCTATGTACCAGAGGAAGGAAAATGTGGAGTTTAAGAGAACGGCATCTATACCGTCTGTTTTGAAGCCCAATGTAGATCCATCGCCTTACACAAATCTAACTCAGTCCAAGCCTCCAATGCAAGAGATTGCTGTTGATACCAGCCTCTCAAACTGGTTGTTTTTACCGAAGTCCAATAGGTCGGAGACCACAACCCGTTGCTCTTGATGCCATCTTGGTGAAGGAACATAGGTTGGAGGGATCAAATTCAAGGAGAAAGAGAAGGCAGAGTATTTCTAGAGATGAGCAGGTTAAAATCCTGCAGAATCTCATATTTCAGGTTTCTCACAGGAGTTTTTCATCTGGAACAAGCAGTGAGAAAACCCAAACTGGTAAACACAGTTAATTTCGATACAACGAAGATTATAACAGAAACCACAGTCAACAAGTACTTTTTCTTATCGTTCTTGGCTATTTCAGATGGGAGTGAACAATCAGACGTGTTGTTTTGTTTGTATTTCTGATTCTTTGGCTCTTCTCTGGTTGTGTTTGTGAATGCTCTTTCTGGGTAGTCCTGTACTACAATGTAAATGGGTTTTGGTTGTCTCTTGTTTTGACTTGCTGATTGTATAAGAGATTGATAACATGAGATTGGCTATTTCAAAGATCTTCCACATCATCCTCACATCCATGTAAATTGCAAAGAGCTGGAAGCATAGACAAGTTTCCAGATTTTAAGACAAAAAAGCACAAGGCAATTGCTCCCACACACCCCGCCACCATCACTAAGAGAGAAAAATCTGAAACTTTGGTGTTTGAATTCAATAGCTAGAAATGGGATTTAGGTTCCAGTCACAACACCCGTTTCAGTTTTGCGTTTGTTAACGCCTTCAGTGAGTAGACAATGTGGTCAGGCTTTATATTCTGTTTGCAAAATCATACAGCATGTAGTAAAAGAAATGCTCAATCATGGGCCAGAGGTATATTTTCCCAGTGAGGACATTTGACTTCTGTGCAGTGTATTATATATTTATGGAAGGGAATCAACGCAATAGAAAATGATGATTTCATGATAATCTTAACTAATATGTAATAGATTAAACATGATTCATTGCAACAAGAGTTCAAAACTTATCTCTGAAGCTCAATGTAACTTTGGGAGTGTCATAGAGTTGTTAGAAGTCGAGTATCCAGACTTGCTCTATTATCGTTTGACATATACCAAGATACTTAAGAAGTTATGCTTATTTCAGGAGAAATTAGATGTAATTTACAGATTTTTGACTCATTGGATCTGGGGTTATGGAAGGCCCTTTCGATAAGCCTGTTAGTTAAAGGGAAACATAATGCTTTCCAAATACACGAAGGGATGGAGTTATGAAAAGCTTTGTGCTTCATCAGATTAATTTCACAGATGTGTTAAACAATGAAGTATCGCATCATGAAGAATCCATGTGATGAGAAAAAGAGATTAAAAAGAAATATAACTTGAGGTACCCTGCTGCTCCATTAAACGAGATGATTACATTAAGTATTCTTTTGTATGTATATCCCACAACCCATACAACCGTGCGTTAAAAAGCATCAGAAAGCTAGATTACAAGTAGTCGAAGCAACATTATTGCTATCATCCTCATCTGGGTTCATCATGAGGAGCACTGTGCAGTTCGCATATGTTACAAGAAACTCACCAAACTCTAACCAAACAAGGGCTCTTGGACATCACTTCTATGAGTTAGCATACAAATCATGCTGAACATGAAATTGCAGTTTGAAACTATAGCCCATCCTTAAAACAGCAAAATCTTAGGCCAATTTCTTCTCTAGTCATAAGTTGGAGTGGATGCCCTGTTCAAGTATGCAGCAAACATTTACTGATACCAGGTGTTCTGAGTGGCATCTACATTATGGTACAGATGCAAGAATCTGAATCCTCATCATCAGAGTCGCTTACATCACTGCAGGCACAAACAACAACAGGGCATAGGAGGAAACAATTATTAATGTGGATAAATCAATACAAATTATGCTCAGTGAACTAGATATCACTTTTATGGTATATCTCATGCGTGATAATTTTCTTTTATACTACAACTGGTTTCCATAGGGCATTGATACCGCAAAATTCTGAATTAGTTCTGCAGCCACAACAGAGGACTGGCATGAGAGATTTACTGGGAGCAAATGATTGATTCAACAAAAATATAGATGATACTGAGGAAACATATCTGCAATGTTCTACATCTAATCTCATGTTTTGTAATTTTCTTTTACAATTAGAACTGGCCCTAGGGCATAAACATTGCATATGTCTGATGTAGTTCTAAAGGCACACAGATTAGAAATTAAAAGATTGTTTTTCTACTTTTAGAGTGACTGCTAAGAGTTTTGTGCCAAACATAGGGGTGCCTTCAATGAATCTTTTCCCCAGTATCTCGTAGAGAAAACCATTACACATTAAGTTGCACTAATTCTAAACTATCTTTGAAGGTGATGTATAAAACAAAAGAGTTCCAACAAAACATATTTATCTTCTAGTCATTTAAACTACGAACAACTGAGATATGGTGTGCTGAACGAGGGGATATTTTCAATAAAATGTTTCACTAGTTTCTAGAGACAATTATTACATGCTATAGATGTCTACTCATCTGCCAAAGATTAAGTAGTAAGAAACAATGAATGGATATCATCGTAAAGATAAGGTATTGCCACCAGTAGCACCTGGATATAGCTACAAATCATATAACAAACATAATTGCTGGTTGTTCAGGGTTCAGGACATAAATCCACATGCTTTTAATGGGTGGATGCATGCCCCTCCGGAAATATTGCATTGGGTACACCTAAATACAACATGATGAAAAGAAATGACCAGAATCCTAGATCAATCCTGAGTCTCACTGCATCTATTTCAAACTTTCTAATTGCAAAATGAAAGTGAAGGTATTATATAAACATCCCAATCCCCTGTCAGTGCTTGTATTTTTCTAAAGAAATTTCAGTTTTCTCAACTCAATGTTTTAATTTAGAAAAATGATACTGTCCGTAAAGGTAAGGTATAAAAGTAAAGTATATGTTCTGAAAATGTGTTTTACGGGTGCAATGCTGCAAGCCTAAGATTTCTACAAGTCTTGGAATCACCAATGCATAGTTAAGTTCTAGTAAGATGGAATAATGCTGAAGATTGAACATGATTGTTTTCCCAAAGTTGAAACAGCTAACAATGGCACTCTTACTGCTCTGCTCAAACAACATTAGAACAATTTACCTATTCAGGAGGTGACAAACAAAAATTTCGAATGCACAAAGCTTTGTGGGGGAAAAGACAATCAATAATTGTGACAGTGTTTGATCAAAGGCAACCAAATTCCATGAATTCCCAAAAACCTGATTCCTCTCTTCCGCTTCACGTAACTCTCAATCCTAACTCAAATTTACAGAGGCCAAATGCATCCATCTCCATTTACTCAATTGAGCTCCCATCTTTCTACAAACATACTTTCCGACCTCTAGTATGATTATCAAATCTTATTGCAAGTCTTCAGTTCTAGTATGATTATCAAATCTTATTGCAAGTCTATAGTTCTAGTATGATTATCAAATCTTATTGCAAGTCTACAGTTCTATCATCAGTCAGATTCACTTGATTCACTTGCGAAGCCTGCCCATATTTTGCATGATTTCTTTAGTAAGAAGCATATACAGCACTCTCCATTAACAAACAAGTTTGTTGACAGACTATGATCATAGAAGAAATCAATCAAAGGAAGGATCATCGGAAGATGATCCTGGAAACATAAAACAAATCTGCCATAGGGGTGCAATGGACAAAAAATGGGGCTTTACTTACAACTAACGTAAAACGTTAAATGTGTAAAACGAATCAGTTAATGTAAAGCTCATTTATGGTTTGTGCGCCAACCTTAAAATCATCCCAGATGAACGATATTTTAAATTTCTCTTCATTCCAAGCTCGACTGCTCACAGAATTTTAAGGTGCATCGTTCATTTCTAGTCTTAGAAACAATATATAGCTAGATTAATAAAGGCGTCTCATCCTACCTGCGGTAGCTATAAGAAAATTTCAGAACCAAGAAGCCCGAGCCTCAGAACGAGCAAGCCAAATAATAAAAGAACAACCAGAACATCAACAATTCTTAAACTTTGTCCAAAACAATGCATATCTTCGTGCATGACTCAACGCATACACTACCTCGGATCGAATTCCATCACCTCAACGAGCTTATTCCCATTCGTATCGTTCCATTGTACCTTCCGCTGCGTCTTGTTCGACTTCCTCAACATCCCGCCTGGCCGAGGCGGCAACAACGTATTAGACTCACCCTCCTCCTCTCCGTTAGCGGGGTGATCCTCAACCTTTGCAGTGCCTATATCAGTAACGGCCTTAGTTGTGCAGCCATTAACATCCTTACCAGCTGTATCCATCAATCAAACAAAATTCTTGGTGCTGAGAACCCAGAATCTTCCCCAATCAGCTCCAATGAAAACAGAACAAGGGTTGAATCTTTGATTAGAAATTCACTGAATTTCCACGTTTCGTAGGAAACCCAATTCTCCCAAGTTCTCTGAAGACAAGAATTCGCAGACACTACCCCCAAAAAGTTCCAAATTTGGAGGTGGGTCTAGCTGCGAGTTCCGACCTTTCAGATGCAGAGGAGTAGTCAACGCTCATTCCCAGCTTTAATCTCTCTGGGGGAATTACAGAACCCTGAAGTTGAGATAGATGATAAACTTCTCACTGAGGGAGGGGGGAAAGGTGGGGCAGCATAAGATTTCTGAGAAAGGGACGGAAAATTAAGGCTTCAAAACGAATTTGATGCGAAAACGACTAATAAATAGAATCAGATAATTACAATCTGGGGAAGGAACGGATCGCGAAGCCGCCGGAAAGCAACAATCTGACAATATTAAAACAAATAATCCCCCTCAATTGGAGTGATGATAACTAAATAACTATTTTTTCTACGAGTTTGGATTGGACAAAAACAGAAAGCGTTTACTCCTCTTATTGGTCAGGGCGGGAGCGAATGGCAAATGGAGAGGATCGCGCAAGTAATTAGACTTGCGCTTCCCGAAAAGTATGACGAACAAAAGGATTCTGATCGGACGACTGGTATTGGAAAGGAGGTATTTGGGCTATCGTCAGTTATTCTCGTTATGGTAGCCTGTCAGTGAAGGCCGATGACTCTGGTTGGCACCTACAAATGGATGATAGAGAGAATCTATACAGCCGCTAGAGTTGTTGCAGTTCATTTGGTAAATATTCTCTCTCCTTCAGAGTTCCATGCTTGAATTTAAAAAGAAGTTGATGTTTTACTTCAACTGAATCTTTCCAATTTTACTCTGTTTTCAGGACGCTCTTCTCTGTAATTTTGTAGGTAGGTAGATATTACAGGGCTGCTTTCCCTGGACTACGACCACTTTTGAAAGGAGCCTGTGTCAATCTCGACATTACCTCTTTAGTATGTTCGGTCCGCTTTCAGAATTTTCCCACTCTGTTTCGCTTTTAGATGTGAGTGATGGAAATTCCCTGCTTTTTATGCAATCTCTCGAGTAAAAAGAAGTACTACAAAATGTCATTGTAATCTACTTGGGGGTGAGTTCTTGTGCAATGATTATGCATTATATGACATACCACAGGCGTCAAATAATATGTCTGGTATATTTAACTCTAGTACAGCATATTAGACAGATTTTAAGTCTACCCCACGTACAAGCCTCTGTCATCTCAATTTTTTGTGAGTGGTTGTGTAAAGTTTGCGTGGGGTATCAAAAGAAAGAACAAGCAAAGCTACTAACTCATTATGGTGGCCACAGAGTGCGGCCTAAAGAGTGATGCCAAATGCAAAGTACCAATCATTGTAGATGCATTTTGGAAACACAAACAGTTGTGGATGTTGGACAGATTCGAAGAAAGTTTGTAGCGATGGGTACTTTACTACCTCACACGATTGTCAATGTAGTGTCGGTGACTGTCAAATATGGATGCGCTGGGACATCACACAGCAGCCTTCACACACTGTACAAGTCGAACTTTATCCGTGATTTTTGTTTTAAAGTGAGAAATTATCATTATATCACATTGAGTGTCTCACCTTTTCTTTTCATGCATCCTTAAACGAATGAATGCTTTGAAAAACCCGAAGGCACTTGCAGATTGATTGAGATATTCTTTGGACATTTTAGACAGAGTCATTTGAGTTGTTAGGCGGATTTAGTGACAGAAACAGGAAAATCAGTAACATCTGAGGTCCTGGCTTCTGGAAGTTCTTCGTGGTCACAGTTTAGAGCAGTCTTTTCATTGCTAGGAGTGGGGGCTCCGTCATGCGGGTCGCATTTACATTCATTGCACCAACAGACATCACTCTTAGTCCACTTGAATACCAAGAAAAAGAAAGAATCAGGTAAATAAAAAAATAAAAAAAAAACAGCAAGATTTGTTCTTCCTTATTCTTATGTTGTCTAATATTATTTGGTTCATCCTCTCTAATTACTTATAAAATTAATAATTTATCTTCTTATTTTTAATGTAAGACAATATTCACCTTTGACATTTTTTTTTACATATATGTTGATATAAGCATTACACGTAAAAAGAAATTTAACTTTAGGACATGAAGATTTATAAAGAAGAGATTCAGTTCATCCTCTCGCTTTCAACAACACCCACATTTAGCAAATACTATATATAAATCTGTTGTCTTCGTACATCATTTGAAAAGTCGTCTCAGGCACACTCTTGTCGATAAGGTCATTTCTAATAAAGAGTACGACACATTTGCGCGTGGATCTATCTTCAGAGAGTGTTTATCTTCCTTCCAGTAATAATGTCTAGAAATCATGGTAGCCAAATGATGGAGACGACAAAGACGTGTCACATTGCGCAGATCAAAACTTCGGCTGAATGCAAAGTTCATGCTAATCTTGGTCTTTGATCCGTAGGCTATCACTTTAGCGTGCCTTTTACCCAAGAGAATGAGAAAAGGAAGAAAAAATAAAAAGAGTGGAGAGGAGTAGTTGCTTCAGATGTTGCTAAACATGATTGCTACATTGAACTTACAATCCACTCAAAGTACACCAACCTCCAAAAACAGCCACGGTGCCATACTCTATCCCAGTTCACTTCCAGCTTCAAGCATTTCTGCAGAGGTCAGGCATTTCTGAGGATGGCATGTTTTGAAAGAGCGTCGCCGGCACTGAAGGACATCCTGCTCAAACGGTACCGGTAAGAACATTTTTTAGTCTTGGAAAATCAGGGACACCAATCATCTTTGTGGTCTGTTTTCCGGCCGACAAAGCGAAGAGAGAAGAGTTTTTATTTAGTGGAGTTGCTAGTGCCTTCTATGGTTTTCAGAAAGTACACGAGTTTATCAAGCTGACAAAACCATACCTCGATGGCTCTTCCTTGGCCATTCATCTAGGGTGGGCTATGATTACTAGTGGGAAACAAAGGTTGGGGGGACTAAAAAAGGAGCACATCTTAGTTGTATGTGTCTAGCCATTTAGGGTCAACTATTACATCGAAATATTTATGGAAACCTCTGCATGCAAGGCAATAAAGACCAGAAATAAGGAAAGACGTGGTAGCAGCTCAAATAGATTAAAACATATATCTCATCAACATTCCAAGGCATTGAAATGACAGCTGATATTTTATTTTTAACCCTAGTTATCTCACTTCTCTTGCCTTCTGTCATTAGGAGACAATTACATGGTCATAAACGTCGGAGATGAAACCTATACTAGTTTCTTTATTTGGTTATCAAGAATTTCATTCACCACAACAATAACTGTTCACCATGACACAACTAGAGAAACTAGGATACATTGTTTCTTTTCTGATCGTCTGTAGGAAAAGAGTAAACCAATGATCTTGCCTTAGATCATAACGGGGGGACATATATGCCTTTCAACATGTGGGTGCTGTAGACAATCATTTTCACAGATGAACTTTGGTGGACAGGAATATGTGTTTTCCAGGTAGGCAATCAACGGAATATCCATCACTTACAGCATAACAATTGATAGTTGCACTTCCCACCAAGCAGGCATGAAGTTGTCACTTCTGTTGTCAACATTTCCTATTGTCAAACTCGAACTTGGCAAGGAAATGGAAAATATGCAATAACATCCCACATATGGACAACTAATCTCTGTGTTCAGCTAATTATAGAGGGAGGAGAGCCCTATAATAAGAGATAGAATCCTTCCTGGGTACTAGCAACAGCAAAATTCAACACTATGGAGGGCCATCACATTAACGACACAAGCGATAAGACAATTAATCATAGCCTTGAATGCTACATTGAAGTTATCAGGTGACAACAAAACTTGAGGTCCTAGCTGTCAACTAAGAAGCTGATTGGTTAGCTTAATTAGGGAGTAAACCACTCTGGATGGTTTTATTCTTGAAGGAGACTTGCTTGCAGTCTCGCCCTCAGAAACAATGATTTCTCCATTGATTGACGAATTTTCTTGTAATTACTTATACTCTCTTGTTTCTTTTGCTAACAATTTCCAGTTGGCTAAAAAAATAAAAGTCCACAGAAAAGGAAACTCTTGCACCATAGAGGTCTCCAGCATTTCCTTCTCCCTGTTAAAGCTTTGATTACATGCCGAAAAAGATCCCCTCTATAACTCTTTCCCCTTTCCGTCTTACAATGCGCATGCACACGCAAAAACATAGCACAGAGTGATATACCAAACTTTCTCTTTGATGTACTAACTATACTAAAGCTCGTCCTGAGCCTCAAAAAAGGAGGGTGGTGATAGGTTGACAACTTATTTACTCTTTTGGACATGAATACTAGTACAAAATGACGCACGTAGTTGGTTAAATCAGTTAGTACTAACGCCCAATTAAACTGAGTTCCATATACCACAGTGTTCTAGAACCTCTCATATTAACATGTGTAGTTCCTGCTCCACCCTGTGAAGAACTTGCCAACAATTTGGTTTTGTCGAATTACTAGTTCACACGGTACTCTGAATGTAAATGGAGATTTTAATGGGAGAGGACAGGAAAAGAAAATTCCGGAACCCAGCCATGAAGATACAAGGAGTAAAAGGAGTATTTTAGAAGTTTTGAAGTTTTTGTGTTCCCTCAGTAAATAGATGATCACAAAGTACTGCAAGTTTTAATGAAGATTACATACTAAAAACATAGCCATTCTGATGATGAACACCGTTCCTGTCATGGCAGCGCTGAAAAGCCCATGGAGCTCGACCATCACTTGTACGAATTTGGCTCGGTGGAATACCACATCCAGGTAAAACCCTTGGCAATCAGGTTTTATTGGAATAATCATGATTGTGAAGTGATGAATAAATTGCAATTTTGAGCAAGAGTTAGAATTTAAATTGAAATTTTCAGAAACCCATATTAGTAGGAGAAGAGGCACATGTTATGTGGAGAAAATTGTGTTTGTCTAGTCAGCTAGTAGTTATGCGAAGTTTTACACTTTAACAAACAATTTCAGAATTACGTTGACAATTCCTCCTAATGTTTTTACAGTCTTCAGCATCAGATCCACATCATACCTACTTGTCAGTATCCACCCCATTGCTATCCCAAGGTGCCCTGCTATCGCATGGGCTTTCACACTACACTAAAGAGACAGTAAGGGGAGTTAGTTCTGATGTGATGGAGATTGTTGAACCAGCTAAAGAAGGATACCAGCTTACTCTAAGGCTTAGCTTAGATAAGATTCCACGAGGCCAAGGTTTGGTAATCCTTCAATTCAACGAGAGATAAAAGTTTCTTGGAACTAACATTTATTTCATCATAATATTTATATCTCAAAGCTGCTTTTTCTTTTGAATGCATCTACAGCAATTGTTTTGGCACTGTGACAGGAAATCTACATGTATTTTCTCTGGCTAGATTGCAAATATAGAAACTAAAATATTTGATAGATTACTCTCTCTTGTCTAGAAATAGATGGAGTGATTCCTTTTTAGGCTGTTCAAGTTATATCATTGCCAAAAACTAAAAGCATCAACTCATAACTTATCCTTAAATTTGAGTCCACCTTTTTCTTTGACACGATACTACATTTCCTAACCCCTAAGGGCAGAGGATTGCTGATTTTTGAGTTTCATTACATCAACTCTAGAACTACCTTTCTTAGCCACCACCTAAGGCCATTTAATGAAGATTCTTGTAAATATATTTTCTACTAAAATGCAAGCCATTTCTAAACGTCTATCAACTATGGGAAGCTGGTAGTAGTATCCACTCGTTGAAAATGGATATTATTAGATACAATTAGTCAAACCAAAGAAATTTCAGGAAAAAGAAAACAAATATAGCAGCATTTCAATATGTTAATAGAGTGGATTTATGAAGTGAGCTATTAGGAATTAAGATGAACCAAAAACGAAGAGAAGGTTCATATACACATTAAAGGAGAGGTACGACCACAAGTTTTTGCAATCTGAAATTGATTAGAAACATCATGAAACAAAATCCATAACATGGTAAGAAAAAATAGCACATACCTCTGGATGTGTCAAGATGGCCAATAGAAAAGATCATCTCATTTGTGTGGTGACCTGTCTGCCAATATTTCTCTTAAAGCTGGTCTGGATTGGGAAATACAAATGTTCAGAAATACAAAGCTACTTGAAGGAGAACAGCATAATCTCCTGGTAATCCTGCAAAGAAGTAAAACAACTTGGGTAGAACATCATTTGGTCAAAGAGAAAGCAAACGGGTTTTGAAATTTACCAATTTGAATTCAAAAGTTATTGTTGCATGATTTCCAAGTGGAGCAGCAACCAAATAAGAAATAAAAATTGATGAAATAAACAGGAATAGCACCCAAAAGAAATTCAAACAAAAAACATTATTATATCAAAACCTGCAAGGTCTTGGATGAATTGGAGCTTTAAAAAAAAAAAAAAAAAAAGGCATCTCCTTTCCGCCAGTTATAAATGTAGAGTAACAAACTAGTAACGGAAGAATTAGCAAAATGCTAAAGCTAAGATTGCAATAATTGTAACTGATACATGTTTTCTTTTTCCAGACTCCATAAAGGTAATTACGGAGATTTCTGCAGTGCAGTCAGTGATATTAAGTTCTCAGTTGAAAGAAATGTTGCAGAATATCAATTCCCAGGATATGTTTCAAGAGATGTACAAGCCCATCAAACTAGACTATCACCCAAGGGAACCTTTCTTTGTCATCAGGCAGGTAATTCTACATGTGCAGTCAAATCCTCTATCCTTCCCTGATTCCAGAAATAGCTCCACAAATTTTTACACATGATTACATGCTACATCCACAAAATTGATGGGTCCTAGATTGTATGCCATAAGAACATTAGTTGCCACAGACCTATAAGCTAAGTTCACAAGAATAATAACGCAGTTGTTTAGCTATCATTAAGTCACCAAAGATTTACATTTCAAACATTTGAGATTTCAAACTCAAGCCAAAATAAAAGATTCTAGATGGCTCAAAATTTTATTCTACCTTCTTATGCAATTATGGATAATGGAAGGGAAATTTGTGTTTGGCAGCCACAAAAAATCATTGCAGTGTTCCCCATGCGTTTCAAAGAAAACTCTGATGTGATTATTGCAACAGCCTTCTTTCAGGTTTGTTCCTGATGTGATATTTTATGGAATGGGTGCGTATTTTTCCTGCACTGCTCCTAAGAATAATGGGTTTCTTTGTTCTTTGTTCCTTTTATTTCTCTTTTGTTTACTTTCTCCAGGAACTTATGGATGTGGGAATTTCTAAAGAATGGGCCAAAGTACCTCCTTGCACCTGGTCACCAATTCCTCCTCCAGAACTGAGAGGAGAAACTCTAGAAGATTTGAGCACCAATGGAGGATTTGTCTCTTTTGGTATCCTCTTATTTCCTAATCTCTAATCACAATGCAATTAATAGATTATAATAGTGTCAACCACAAGTTCACACTAATAGAACAAAAATACTCCAGGTTTAAATATTTTGTCTTGAACACTCCAATAGTTACCTTTAATTATGCATTTTAAGGGAAACTTTAACACTACAAGGTGCTTTTTATAATTTAGGACAACAGCAGCTAATTATAATCTTTCGTTACATACAAAAAAAGTTTGAATAGGCTTAGTCAAATAAATTTATGCCAAAATTTGTACAGATATTTTTTCACGCCATGTCGAAGGTAAAAGATTAGATAAGACTGTATGGAGTCTACTGAACTTCTATGCCTACGTCAAATACCATGTAAAGGTAATATGTCTACAACTTCTTTTTTCACTGGAAACTTTTCCCTCTTTCTTCCTCTTTTTATTTGGCTGCTCAATTCCCAAGATTGTTGGCTGACAAGGTTATTCAAATAGTGCACCAGAGGTTTTATTCAGAGAAGGATAAGGAAACGTTTGGAAAGTTTGGTTGAGGTAACCTAAGTTGCATCAAGTAAATTACATATTTGTATCTATATTGCAAGTAATTGACCATCTCTGTCGTTATGGTAATTTCCAATTGATGATCAGTCCCTCAAATATTACAAACAGAACAAACCATAAGTAAAATGACAGCAATGTTTCTATGTGAATTTCAGGTCCTGAAGAAGGCAAGCTTAGAAGAAGAACAACAACAACATGAAGAACATCAAGGTATGCTTTCAACTGATATGTCTTAAGAAAGATCTAAACAGACAAGAAAAAACACTGGTTTATCTTTTACGAGACAGTGAAATTGTCCTTAGTTTTGGTTTGTTGTAGAAGTTGAGATTAACTCACCTAAACTAACAATCATGTGGGGACAGCTGGAGTTTGAGGAACCAGGCTGTAATTTTAGGAAAGTTACAGTACTAAAAAAATTAACAATAGAAGTTCTCAAAGTAACCACTCTGTTTAGAAAAAAGTCCCCACCACAGAGATTGACGAACAAACACAAAAATTTTCCTGCAATTTTGGCTAGTTACTGTTGGTTTTGATGCAGATGGAGGATGTAACTTTATGGGAAAGCTGGTTAGTTTATCAAAAAGAAGAAGCCTCAGACGACAGTATGGAAAATTAAGCAGGAAGATCAAGCGGCTCCATTTCCGAATTAAAATCCACAGATTTGGGCGTTTTCGTCAGCGATGGTTGAGACTCCCCAAGTTTTCTTCCTCAATGGGATACACCAAATTAGATTAACATCATGCTCATACTTTCTACAATCCAGTAAACGATTGCAGTTAGGATATTAGATTGGTGCCAAATATGGACTTCTCCTAGTCCTTGAATGCAATAATTAATGAGCTTCATATCATTATACACACACCTAAGTTCCTGCAACTTATATGATTTGATTCTACTCCATGAAAACTGTTAAATTAGTCTGTCTTAAGTTGCCATTCTCTTGCTAATCTATAAGTACATCAGAAAACCTCAGTCTTTTACAAAAACCAATTATCTTGCTTTAGTTTTCAGAATACTAACAAGAAAAAACGTTTGTACTGCAATCTGTTGCCCAAACAAAGAACTATCAACATCCAAATTATAAGCAATAATGTCAATAAGACATTTGGAACAGCATACCTGATGAATTCGAATATTATAGAGACAGTTCAAATAACAACTCAAGAAGTTAAAAAAAATAAATAAATAAATAAAGGGATAAAGCCTGGTCAAGGATAAAAAACCAATAAAGTTTTTTCTCTAAGAATTAATGAAAACATGCACATTATTGGCACCTGACATAGTTGTGACGAGCAGAATGAAATTGAAGGCCTGTCAGAAGGATCACATTCAGACATGACTAGACTAGTCAAATTCAAAATAATCCTATGGATTACAATTTTGCAGACAAATATTACCTAACACCGGAGACAGAAAAATGAAGTATAGTTGAACTGGCATACATTCCTATTAAATAATCATATGCATATTAGAAGGGAAAATTATACACAAAGCAGTATCAAAAGGCAGACAGAGAAGTACGAGTCTTAGAGAGACTTACAGAAAACTGTTTGCTGTATCTGAACCTTGATACACAAGAGAAATCAAATTAACAGCTTCCACTAAATCTCCGAAACTGCTGAAACAAACTCATTTCAAGTCACATCGTTGCTCTTGAATCAGAGATCCTGCAAAAGGCACTATCTGCGTTGTTTCTATTTATCCTTCTTTTTTTTTAATGTATTATGTTTTCTTTTTCTTTTTCTTTTTCTTTTTCTTTTTCTTTTTAACCAACAACACCTTCACCTAGGTCTAAAGACATCCTTTAGACCATGAATCTGAGACTAGTGGTAGGTTAAACCGAGACTAGTGAGTAAAATTGATTACATCCATAAAAGATGCGGCTTCTTACCATTCTGTGCGCTAAAAGAAAAAGGGTACAGAAGAGGAAGATTGACTTATAAATCTCAGTTCTGTTCCCTATGAACAATTAATTTGTTATGGACGTGAGCCGTCCAGACATAAAACACAACAAAACATGTCCCTGACTCTTGTCCTGCAAAATACGAGTTATAATTGCAGTTGTTTCCAATAGCATAATTTGCAGGTAAAGAAAGAATCTAAAATTGGCTTCAAAGCGACAATCATGTTTGTCCATGCGCTTCTCTTCCCACAAAATAGAATTCCGTACAGCCAATTTTCAGGGCACTATTGCCAAATAAAAATAGAAGATAAAATGAGAAAGAACAATTGACAGAAATGAGAACCCATTTCAATTTCTCATAAAATGCTAAAAGAATATCCTCCATATATTGCCATAGTAGTGAAATTTGCATGGTTTTAGTCAAACCAAAAATCAACTTTCACGTTTATAGCACTGTCCGTTCCACCTTAAGTCTGAGGTTCGGAAACCAAACGCAGGTGAGGGAGAGTTGGCTCTCCATAATTATTATCTGTTAGCAATTTTAATGGGATTATCGATTCTAATAGTTAATGCGTTCTAACCATGTTTCAACAAAAAACGAAAAAACCTCTTATGGAAAGTTATATAACATTAAAAGGTACTGAGGCACAACACTAACGAAATGAAGCGTGGGAACTTTTTTTAGTACACAAATGGTGCACAAAAACCATCTCAAAATCCATGTTATGGATCTAAACTCCTAGAACATGGAGCTGGAAGCTTACAAACTATCCATTTCCACCAATATCATCGCCTAATCCTTCTAAAAGATAACAATAAAGACAATATAAGCACAAGTAACAACAAAGGAGGGAAGGAAGAAAAAAGAACTTGGAAGGATAAAGATATTATTCCCGTGGATGCGAGGAAGACTATGGAGACTGTGAACTCGCACACATGCCATAAACCTTCATCGGATTACAAAGTATACTTAACGACTGGAGGGCTTTAATTATTAAGTGAGGTTAGGTGCTGAAAAGAAGTTACAGACATTGGGGTAACGAGAAGCTTCCTGTCCCAAACCTTCTTGCAGTATTTGAACAACCATGACTGGCGTCATTAAATGAGGAATTTAGAAAAGTAATTTGCAACCAACATTATTCGAAAACCATGAGTATAATTATTTGTAAACATATATTGCTTTCATGACGAAAAGGACAAACAAGAAACAATCCTCTGTGCCAAAAACGAGTTAACAAAAGTATTAAACACTGCCTACCTATAGGGAATGAACAGACCACCACTTCACATTGAAAATTTTGCACCACATTCAGATAAATCAAAAGATAAGGCATACATTTTAGTCCAGCTCAACCTGAGGATGAGCACGCATGGGCATAGCCTCGGGCTCGAGCTCTGCCAGCAACGGTCCACTCGCCTCGCCACACCTCAAATTCCGGTTACTCGACAGCAACCCAAATGACACGATGCCCACAACCAAAACCAGGATTGCATGCCCAGTAAACAACAAATTCATCAAGGCAACAAACCTCAACCCATCCTCCTCAATATCACACTGCACACCGGCGTTCGCTTTAGCTGGCAACATCGACATTTTGCTACACCCTTTTGGACCAAATACATCAGTGTACAAAGACAACCCGGTTTGCAGCACCCAAGTACCCTTGAAAACCAAACCGGAGGATAACAAAAACTCGGCGAAAAACGCCGAGGGCTTAACCGACAAATAAAAGCAACAACCAGCACAGAGAAGCGTCAATGCACCTAATAAATCATACACTGCACTAGAGACACCCATAATTCCCTTTCCGATCACTGAGTATTCCACCAGAAACGAAATTCCAGCGAATAAGAAGACAAAACCTTCGTTAATGAGCATAGGATCAGAGTTTTCGCGGAAAATGACGACAATGATCAATGCCCAGAAGAGAAAAAGTGTCACTGATTGCTGGAAAAATGAGAATCTATAGGTGGGGTGGCCGGAGAAGGTCAAGAAGATGAAGATTTCGGAGAAGGAGGCAACGGGGAGAGCAATGATGAGAGCGTATAAGTCGAGGTTTTTCCATTTGGGTTCCGAGAAATACCAAGTCTTGGAGCGGTATAGAGATGGATTTTTGAGGTACAGAGAGGAGGAGAAAAGGAGGCGGCGGAGACCCAATGGGAAGAGGAAGAGAAAGGCCGAGAAATGGGTTGCTAGTGAGGCCATCTTTTTTGTGTGTGTATGGTGGTTTTCCGTGTCTCTGGCTTCTTCACCCTCAACCTACGAGGCCATCGAATACGCCATTGTCATTTCTTTGACCCCGTCGAAGGGGATGGCCGATCGTGGGAGGCCGACGGTTTGACATTGCCTCTTCTTTTTTTCTTTTTTTCTTTTTTTTTTTCTCTTTTTTTGTTTAATAAATAATTCTTATTGCTGGAAAGAATCCTCTGTTTGCCCGGAATTCGGCCATTAACTATAATTTTAAAAATTAGCTCAAAAAAAAAAAAAAAAAACCTTGCATAATATCCTTTTAAGTTCATGTGCAACAATCAATTTGATTATGAATTTAAAAAAGTTTGATTGGTAGTGAAAAGCAAATAAATTTTAATTATCCTCAATTTCTTCTGCCATGCATGATAAGTTTATTTGTTTTGTGCATTGAACAAGTGGAGTATTACCAAATCAAGCTTTTTACTATTACATAAGAACCCTGTTTTGCTTGGACTATCTTGTTTCCAATTCTCACAAAACCTTTTACCTTTGTATTCTTCCATATCCTTCCCGAAGGAGATGAAAATGAAGGGAGGAGAACCCATACAAAGACAACACATGATTCCATATTGATATCTCTACCTCCAATATACACATGTTGGTTATGTGGTTGAAACTCAATAACAATGACAAATACATCTTTTATAAGGGTAAAATAGTCATTTTAATAGTTAAGTTATCCATAATAACGTAGTATATGATAATTAGAATACTTTGAATAAGAGTTTAAGCAAAAAACTGTAAACCCATAGCTAAATGTATTTTTATTTAAACATTGTTATTAATATGGAAGTTTAATTTTGCAGTATCAAGATGCGAGTTAGAATTTATAGTTATAACGAGATTATTTTTTACTTCCTAAACTAGTTGTGAAAATGAAAATAAATTTATTTACATAAGATCAAAGTAAAGTCACCACTATAACTATGAGTAAACTTAAAAGTCTATACAAAAGGTGATATTACAAAGATGGTCCAAATCAAATCATTGCAATAAAAAAGCATGTTATCAATGTACATGTTTTGTCCACCTTATTCTAGTGTGAGTTAAAAAAATTTAGATATAAGTTTGTCATTCATTTATAAAGTGAGAATGAGCTTCTTTAAAACATAAGGAAATTTGATTGTTTGTGTAAGTTTGATTGTGGCTGATAGTTAAACTATCAACACCACCGTCCTTGACAATCAAAATTGAAACTGTTGTTTGAACCTTCCCATGTAAGACTCTTCAAGGTTGAGAATCCATCGATTATTCAACCGCGCGTTCCACATGCATGCATTTCACATGCTGGCCGTTGGCAGGAGGTAGGAACTTACGTTGCAATTGGGCAGCGAGTGACTTGTAGCTGTAAAGGTCAAATCTTTGAAGTTCTTCTCTATTTTACACCGTCCAATATTATCTGAAGTTTTGCGCCGAAACGCTTCCAATTGATATTGAACGGCCTGGAAAAGCGTGACTGAGTAGGTATGGGTCAGAAGGAGGGAACCTCTAGAATTCCAGATTCAGATCCCCTACTCAATGGGGACCATAGAGCAATAAGACTCTACAAGTCGTATTTGTGTTTGAGGAAAAACCAGAACTAAATCCCAAGCCACCAGTATGTGTGGCTGTGAACGCCTCCTGGCCTCTTTCTCACATTGCCATCCAATAAAAAACCAGAGGCTCTCAGAATTACACCAAGGTATCCGCACTCACAAGCACATAAAACCCATCAAAAACATCTATCACGAGTCCTTGGTTCTAAGAAGCGAGAACAGAGCCTCCGGTTTTCTTTGAGAGTAGTCTCTGGAACTCGCTGGTGCTTCTGTATTACGATGGCCTCTTCAATATCCGTAACTGGGTTCAAGGGAAATTTGTCCTCCTCCTTCAATGGAAGCTGGGGAACTTCAATGTTCGGAGAAGACTACTACACCATGCTGGCCAAGACAGTCCCGAAGCATGTCCGAGTTGGAAAGCCGGTGCGGATGCAGCCGATGATGAAGAACATCAACGAAGGTAAGGGCGTGTTTGCGCCGATCGTTGTTCTTTCTCGAAATCTCATCGGCAAGAAGCGTTTCAATCAGCTTAGAGGAAAGGCGATTGCTTTGCACTCCCAGGTACTGCTCTTACCCGATTATTTGGATTCCAAGATGCTGGGAACAATAATAGCAGCAGTAGTGACCCTATACAATTTACTAGTTTTTGCTGAATGCTTCTTCGTTTTTAGTGATTTTCCAGATTAAGGTTCGCATATTCTTTATGTAATTGTTGCTTAATTACTTGATATTGGAAACATAATTTCAGGTAATTACTGAATTCTGCAAGTCAATAGGAGCAGATGCGAAGCAAAGACAAGGTCTGATTCGACTGGCCAAGAAGAATGGAGAACGACTAGGATTCCTTGCATGATGGAAGATTAGATACAATTTGTTGGGTCATGAGAAATGTTTAAGCTTTATAGTTCATTAGCTTTGGCATGTAAACTACATTAGTATCTTAATCGCATGTACTTCTCACATCTCAGTTACCTATAATATTTCTTCAATTGTCAGAATAGTAGCTAGCACTTCGCTATGGTTAAGTCCCAGCCGCCGTCCCCCCCTGCAACAATTGAATGAAGGAGTGAACAGCAGGCGGAAAGATATGCATAACCTGCATATATGTTTAGTCTTTCTTCTCGATGGCTGGATTGTTCGATTAGCGTTGTTGATTCATGGGTATTATGCAGCATCGATTTTATACCAAAGCACTTCCACTTCCAGTTCTTGAAAAAAAGATTTCCCTATCGGAGACACTCACTGGACAGTTTTAACTCTTAACAAGAGGAACAAAGAATCCCTTTTTCAATGGTTTCAATCTAAATGAGTGTAAACTGTAGGAATATCAAAGCAAAGAGGAACAATAGAACAATCTCAAACTTGATTTTAACTGAAACAAGGAAGATGAGGGCTGGATGGTAAGGAAATATATGAAGAACGTTTTTTTGTGTTTTCTGGTATTTTCTGTGAAGGATGATGATGGTTTAGGTAATGAGAGTGGAGAAAAACGAAATTTGGGAAAAGTAAAGGATAGATGCCAAGTGACCCTCCAAGACGTAAAGGTTAAACCACCAGTCAGGGAGTTGCTCCACCACCAATCTTTGGCAAGAATTGGCTAAAGGAAACAAAGATGAAACACTAAGGTTTCTCTCAAAACAAGCTTCTATTTCTCAAGTTTTCAAGTTGTGATACAAATGAACTCATGCCCTCTATTTATAGGGAGAGCTAGGGAACATAAGAAAATAAAATACAATACAATAAACATAGATGGGGGGCAACCTAACCATTTTGGTAGGCACATGGTAGATAACCTAACCATTTTGGTAGGCACATGGTAGATAACCTAACCATTTTGGTAGGCACATGGTAGATAACCTAACCATTTTGGTAATAACAACATCTGATACACCAAGATCAAAACAAAACAAAGTAGATTGTTCCCAAACTCATATAAACAAAAGCTAAACAACACCTATACTTATACTAATTTCAAAAACATTTAATAATAATGACCCTACATAATTCTTATCTTCTAGAGTGGACGATTTTCCTTGAACTCCTCAAGATTTCTACCATCTCATCATTCAAGCTTCAACCCACCTTTGGTTTCATAGTATGTGTCTTCTTTATAGGAAATACAAAAGAGAGAGCCAGCACATTTACTTCTCCTCACCTACTTTTGTAGTCTTACTAAAATGACTCCACGTGGCAGCCATCAAGCACAATGTTAACACTATTGGACATATGGCAGCACCCCTCCTCAATAGTGTTAACAATGACTCCTATTTTTTCTCTTAACTTTCATGTTATTGTCTTCCTAGTCCCTTGGTAAATAGATTAGCAAGTTGCTCTTCATTTCTACAATACTCTAGTTTTATCTCTCCTTGTTCAACAACTTCTCTCATAAAGTAAACCTTGATTGCTATGTGCTTTGCCCTAGAATGATAAATAGGATTCTTCCCCATGCTTATTGCTGACTTGTTGTCAATCATAATTTCAGTTCCATTTTCTTGAGGAATATCAAGCTCTCCAAGCATTCTTCTTATCCAAACACACACACACTAGCTACTACAGAGGCAACAACATACTTAGTTATGTTGTTGAAAGAGCCATTGATTCTTGTTTCTTGCTTGTTTAGGCAAATGCAGTAGAACCAAAGAGGACACATAACCAGTGGTGTTTTTTGCATCCTTTAAACTACCATGCAAATCACTATCTAAGTAACCAATTAATTGGAAGTCTTGGTTAGGCTTATATAGTAATCCAAAATTCAACGTCCCTTGAACATACCTTAGTATTCTTTTTCCCTTGCTATAATGGATCTGAGTGGGATTCTACATGTACCAGGACAACACGCTTACTTCAAACAAAATATTCGGTCTTCTAGTGGTTAGGTACATAAGCCCTCCAATCAAACTTTTAAAAAGCCTTTCATTTATCGATGCAGATTCATCATTTTTACCTTATCATTAGGTACAAGAGTACTAACCAATTTACATGAGAGCATATTGAACCTTTTCAGCAAAACTTTTATAAACTTGCCTTGTGATAGAAAAATTCCTTAGGAAGTTGTTGTAGTTTTATTCCAAAAAAATAGTGCATCTCACCTATGTCATTTATCTCAAATGCCTTTATCATGTCTTCTTTAAACTTTATTAAATCAACTTTATAACCACCAGTAAATAACATATCATCTATATACAAAGAAACAATTAAAAGTGAATTACCTTTACCTTTGGTAAACAAAGTAGGCTCACTAAGGCTTCTGTTAAACCTTGCTAAGTGAAATACTGATTGATTTCGTTGTACCAAGCTTGTAGGGCCTACATTAACCCATATAGTGCTTTCTTTAGCCTTAGCACCGTGTCTTACTTTTCAACTTCTTCAAACCCTTTAGGTTGTTCAATATAGATCTCTTTTTTTATTTCTCCATTGAAGAGGGCTGACTTTACATCCAATTGAAAGATCCTTCATTAGTGTTGTGCAACAATAGCAACAATCAACCTTATTGTTTCCATCTGAGCAACATGTGTAAATGTTTTTTAATAGTCCACTCTAGCCTTTTAAGAATATCTTTCGCAACCAATCTAGCTTTGTACTTTATAATATTCCCAGTAGCATCAATCTTTACTTTGTAAACCCACTTGACTGCTCATTGCTTCCTTGTTCTTTGGTAATTCTGCCAGTTCCAAGTGTTATTTCTTTTAATATTGTTAATCTCTTCCCTCATTGTCTTCCTCCATTCTTTAACCAATATTGCATCTTCAAATTAAGCAAGTTCAGATGCTATGAAATTACAACTTTCATACAAGTCTTCCAGGGACCTCATCTCTACAAGAGTGCTCATCTAGTAGTCAAGATTCTAGTAAGGCCTCCAAGGATTCTTCTTTTGTTGCTTCTTTACTTGTTGGTTTAACTAAGTTTGGAGATTTTGTAGTCGCTAAGAGAATGTTTTCTTCTGGTAAGGAAGACGTTTATGCTCATTTCAACATCACTAATCTCTTCACCTTCTCTCATGCAGTTGGTAACATAAAATTGATGAATTATCCCATCCTCAACATATAAACTCTCCCATTCCTTGGATGTATACTCACCTCATTGATCACTCCTCCATACTTTTATACTTTTCCCTAATTCTTTTTCTACTTGTGATTTAAATATTTTAAATATACAAAATACCTTATATTTTTCTCTCAAGAAATAGACCCATCCCATCCTAGTACAATCATCAATGAATGTCAAAAAATATTTTTCCCTTCACAAGTTTTAATCCTCATAGGACCACATACATCATAATGCACTAAGTTAAAAAGGTTTGGACTATTTCTACCATTACCCACAAGGAATGACTCTCTATGAGTTTTTCCTAACACACAACCACCATCTACATTTTCTGTAATTTCTATTGCTTGTGCCAAAGCTGAGTCCTATCTTCTACCACCTTCAATGCTCTTGGAGAATCAAGCTGCAATCTAAGAGGAAAACTCCTATGACTTACCATTTTAATTTTCACTAACTCATTTGTGTAGTCACTTTGATCAAAGATGTGGCAACTCCTATTTATAAATAGTAGAATATCTATTCTTCATCATTTGCCCTACATTTAATAGATTTAATGTAAGACTAGGAATCAGCAACACATCCTTTAAGATCTTTAGACCTACCTTTGTTTGTATGGTAATATCATCTTTTCCTTCAACTTCTAGCAACTCATCATTGCTCAATTTAACATGAGACTTAACATATCTATCCAACTTGCTAAACATCCTAGCATCTTTACCCATATGATTGCTACACCCACTATCAACATATCAAACATCCATATCACTCCTTACAGCAGAATGGCATACATAAAACAACATATCCTTATCCTTATTCTCATTAGAATAATTAACTACCTGATTTTGCCTAAACCTAGATTCCTTTTCTACATGCCTAAACTTGGAATAATTTTTGCACTACGGCTTACCCTTCTACCAACAATATTTTTCAAGATGATTTGTTTTTTTACAAACCTTGCATGGTGGATACTTTGCCTTTTTCTCCCTTTCACTTAGTTTGAAGGTTTTACGGCTAACCTAGTTTTAAAGGCTATCTCTAAAGATTCTTTTTCTTTTCTCTTGGTAGTCCTCTTCTCAATGCTTCTAGGGACCCCTTCAACTTCATTATTGTCATACTGGTAAAATCTTTAGTCTCTTTTAGGGTTGTGATAGTGGAATCAAACTTCTCATTCAAACTTATCAACAATTTTTCCACAACACACCTTTCAGGAAAATCTTCCCCAAGATTCCTCATTTGACTAACAACATGACTAACAAAAGTGTAATAATCTACTACAAACTCATTATCACCCATTTTCAACAATTCTAACTCTTTTATTAAGGCTTGAATCTTAACTTGGCATACCTTTGGAATACCTAAGAATTCATTCTTCAAGGACATCCATGCCTCATGTGCAGTTGTAGCATGAACAATCTTCTCATACATTGTGTCTGTCATAGCTAACTGCATGACCAACAATGCCTCCAACTCCTTTTCTTGGTTCTTTTTATGTTTCTCTTTCTCAGTAAAGGAGAGCTCCTCCTCATTTGTTACCTTTGTGACACCATGTACTTTACTTCCTAGAGACCTTGCCATTTAAAGTACATGGTCATTTTTATTGACCAAAAACGATAGTTATCACCATTGAATGGTGGTAAAGACAACTGAGAGCTGGGGATTAAAGAAACCCTTGAAGAATTTGAAGACCCACATGATAAAGCCATCATTCTACAGAACCCAAGATTAACCTAGATATGATTAAGAACCTTTCTCTTTGATACCACTAATGAAAAAAAAAAAGATTTCCTTACCCGAGACACTCATTAGACAATTTCAACTCTTAACAAGAGGAATAAAGAGTCCCTTTTTCTATGGTTTCAATTTAAATGAGTGTAAATTGTGGAAATATCAAAGCAAAAAGGAACAATAGAACAATCTCAAACTTGATTTCAATAAAACAACATCTGATACACCAAGATCAAAACAGAACAAAGTAGACTACTCCCAAAACCATACAAAAAAAAGCTAAATGTCGCATGCCTAAAAAGTGATGGTATTTTGGTAGTAGAATTATGTAATAAATTGTTAGACCCTTGGGTCCCATGTGTGCTCATGTAGTAGTTTTACTTATTAGACCCCTATTAGCTTGTACTTAGAAGGGTAAAGCTTGTAATTGTGAAGGGATGTAAATTGAGGATAAGGGATCATGGAATCGCTAGACTGTTTATGTGAAAACCTTGAAGCCCTTTGGCTATAGAGAAACTCGGTGTTGTGTCCCCTTGAAGATGTAGATGTGCCATTTCCATTATGATGTGGGTGTGTCGTGTCCACTCTTATGTAAATTGTGTGTGTCGTGTGTGTTGTGTGTTGTGTGTTGATTTGGTGTGTGTAAGTGCACTGATCTATGGAGTTTGCGAAGCTTGAGAAAGCTATGGATCCTCCATTTGAGCCATTATACCCAATGTTTGGGAGCTCCGATTCTGACTGTGACAATCTGGTATCAAAGCTAGGTTGTTTCTCTGCATGGGTCACTTGCAAGGAAACGAAGAAGAGTTGGAATCAGACGTTGGAGTCGTTTATGGCCACAATGCAAAAATGGATTTCAGGGCTTAACAAGGGAACCTTGATCACACTGGAAAAAGGATTGTGCAAGATTGGTGAGGAGTTTAGGACGAAATAAAGAAAGTGTGAGGTGGAAAGAGAGCGTCAGTTTCAAGAGATGCTACATTAGTAAGAAGAGGAGAAGTTTCAGGAGATGTTACGCCAACAAGAAGAGCAGTTTCAGGAGATGCAACGCCTGAAAAAAGATGAGAACTATCGGCTAATTAAAGAGGCTTTTGAAGAAATGGAAAAAGCGTCCCAGATCAACTAGGAAATTGGTGAGACAAAACCAAAAAAATTAGATCTGTCAAATTGGAAGACGTTGGAAGTGGAGACAAGTCTAGGAGGCTTGGATTTGCTAAAGTCTGAACCATCATCGAGGAAGGCCATGGAGTTGAAGGTGGCTGGTGAACATCATGATTCTATCTAGAAGACGAATGAGTCTGAGGTACCATTTCATGAGAACAACGATTCTAATTGTGGGCCAGATTTATTGGGTCACCGCAGAAAAGCAACAATTTGTATGGTCGTTGAAATTGAAGATTCAGTAAAGGGCACTGACCCGTGCAAAGAAATAACCTGGCTTTGATACAAAATTTGTGTTTTTTTAGAAGGACCAATATTCAGCTTAGAAGCAAGTTTTATGAACTCCAACTTGTAGCCAAGGATCGTAGTATGGGAATAGAAAGGCAATTACGAGAAGCTATTTTTGAAGAGAAAACTTGAAGAAACCGAAAGAAAGTGTTGGTGTTAAGGGAAGGCTTGACATGTCAAAGGCTACTTGGGTGTTGGTGTGGAAATCCCATTTGTGTTATCCAAAAGTCGACCTTATAGGCAAGGTCTCTATTTAAAAGGGAAGGAGTTATCGCATGCCTAAAAAGTGATGGTATTTTGGTAGTAGAATTATGTAATAAACTATTAGACCCTTGGGTCCCATGTGTGCTCATGTAGTAATTTTACTTATTAGATCCCTATTAGCTTGTACTTAAAAAGGTAAAGCTTGTAATTGTGAAGGGATGTAAATTGGGGATGAGGGATCATGGAATCCCTAAACTGTTTATGTGAAAACCTTGAAGCCCTTTGGCTATAGAGAAACTCGGTGTTGTGTCCCCTTGAAGATGCAGATGTGTCATTTCCATTATGATATGGGTGTGCTATGTCCACTCTGATGCGGATTGTGTGTGTCATGTGTGTTGTGTGTTGGTTTGGTGTGTGTAAGTGCGCTAATCTATAGAGTTTGCCAAGCTTGAGAAAGCTATGGATCCTCCGTTTGAGCCATTATACCCAATGTTGGGGAGCTCTGATTCCGATTGTGACACTAAACAACACCCATACTTATACTATTTCAAAAACACTTAATAATAATGACCCTACATGATTCTTATCTTTTAGAGTAGATGATTTTCCTTGAGCTCCTCAGGATTTTTACCATCTCGTCATTCAAGCTTCTGCCCACCTCTAGTTTTATAGAGTAATGGCTTCTTTACAAGAAATACAAAAAAGAAAGCCAACACATTTACTTCTCCTCACCTACTTTTATAATCTTACTAAGATGACTCCATGTGGCAACCACCAAGCACAATGTTAACACTATTAGACATATCGCAACAATTCTAAGTAGGAAATTCCTAATGATATGGCTAAATCAACTTCATTAGCCTTTAGAACAATTTTTATACCATCCAACCTTGAGATCTCCATTCGCAACATCTGTCCACATTCTCTGCAACTTCCATTTGAGTGATACACATTTTCAAGAATTCAACCACTTTCTTTTTCTTTAAAAAAAAATAAATTGCATTAAAACTTAAAATAGAAATACAATATGGTTGGTCGATAGGCCTTAGCAATGGAATCTATTATAATACTATCACTACCACACCTAATTAACCAAAGCCCAAAGCCTAAACCACAGCGAAAGCCTAAACCAAAACATATGCCTAAACCCAGGCTTAAATCGTTCCACCTCTTAACAGGGTTAACAAGGCCCATCAAAAGAAAGCTATTGTTTAGTGAAGTAAAACAAGGCCAAAACACCGACCAAGCCTAAAAAACAAGTAAAGTCCTCATAGGCCAAAATGAAAGCAATTGAAACTATCTTTGAATCCTTAAGACCTATGAAAATGGATACATGTCATAATAGGTAAGGTGGGTTGCAAATGGGTTTGCTTAAAAGGAGACAAATAAGCATCCAAGTCAAACTTCGTGGAGAGGTGCACAATTGAATTTAGATCATCATCGTCCAATAGGGCTACCTTATTCCCTTATGAGCAAGTATTTGCCATGTTGCTTTTCTAGACAATGATGTGTGTGAGGATTAACTCATATTTGACTAGAAAAAGGCAAGAGTAACTATTGACTAGGTGATATACCTAGATTAGAGTTGACTAAAGGAAAGGGGTGCAACAATCATGACTAAAGAGGATTAGAAGTTGATTGACGAAAGAGATCCATTATGAATAGAAAATAGCCATCAGCAATAAAGTATCGCTTAGTAAACTTCATTGAAGCAAACTCCCTTGTAGCACCTTTAGTAGTATTTGCCAACCCCACAACATTAAAGGAACTAGGCTAAAGCATAAGGTCCTTTGTTGGCACCAAGGCAAGTAAGGAATCAATGGGTTGCTCCACATGAGAGTCATCTCAAACTTTAGGGGGTACTTGTAAGGAAGTATATGCATTAGTAGCTACAAGACAATGAATGGTAGTAGTTTAGACATACTGATAACTATAAATTATAATAGGACTATCCTATCAGACTAGATCTAACCTTTGGAAGTGAGAATGTAAAATGTCTACCAAGGAAGGAAGAAGACGACTAATTTTCTTTGTTGGAGAGTGTCCAAAGTGATCATATATTGCAACATTAATGCCAAGTCCAAAGGTATGTGAGTCAAAGAACTAGCTTCAATAACAATTTAAATATTTAACTCTATCATATATACTTTTAATTTGTCCAACAAACTCGAAAGCTTCCTTAAGTAGATGGTCTTGTTCCTCTTTCCTCTGCTACTTAGACATGGTAATGTCATGCCATTGTTGAAAAAGTTTCACTAAATAGGAAGTGATAACTTCAACACAGGCTGTCAAGATAAAGGCTGGAGATGGTGGTACGTCATCCAAATTTGTGGATGTACTACCTTGTGTATGGTGGAGCCTATGTTGTTGAAATTTTTTACTATCATTTATGGTAATCCTTTATTTTTATGACTTTGGAATTTGTAGTAGTGGCAATAATCCACATTACCTTTATATACTATTCATTGCCAATAGATGTCATCACCATTGGTAATCAACATTGGCAACCAACATTTTCTTTGGAAGTAGCTTCACCAAATTCAAATTTATAAGAATGTGAGGGCCAATAAGATAAGTTATGGTTGAAATTGGCTCATATCCATTGTCAAATAGGTACCTAGTTCATTGCCTATGTTCCTTAAAGCATCTTGTAATTGATAGTCTAGCTTAAGCTTGGGAAAAATCATCTATTTAGCCTCAATGGGGCAATTATATTGTTGATGACATTCATCTAACAATCGATAAAGCTTAAATGCATATTGATTTATTTTGCGGTTTTAAGGATAATGCTTTAATGCAATCTTCCTCCAACTATAACCCAAGTAAAAAAAATTTATAATCTAATAAACATATGGCAGCCCATTGCTTTAGATGCCATTTATCAAACACATGGTGGGAGATATATGATACAAATAATATATCGATAAGGAACATTGTAGTAAGAATATACCTGAGTTTTTCATTATCTAGTTACAATCTTCGGCAATAAGAATATACTTTCCCATCTAGTTACAATCTTCAGCAATAAGAATATACTTTCTCATCTAGTTACAATCTTCAGAAAAAAGGGTGCATTTAAAGAAAAGGAACGTTACCTTTTAATTTTCTCATGAAGCAGTTTGTTGGTCTTTCTTCAAGACTGTGGTGTTTGGTAGCCAATAGTTTGAACCATGGTTTATCTTCAAATAGAAGTTTTAATTTGGGCTAATTGGTATAGAAGGGCCATAAGTAATTCTAAAAAAAAAAGGATTATTAAAAGGCCAAACCATTTGAAGGCTTTAGCATATTTTTGCTTGGTGAGTGATAAAGGTTCTAAAAGGTCACCTATTTGCACCAAAGGGTCCAAAACACGATGGCAATTGGGATCACAAAGTTTCTCTCATAACAAAAGTTTGATCCTATTGTAATGGGCGTAGGCCCCAAATAGATGGTGTTGATCAAAGTCTACTTACCACTCATCCTCATGTGCTACCATGTATTACTCCATCTGGGAGTAGACCTTGGGATTATTAAAAAAGAAGGTGAGGAAAAATGATGGAATAGGTAAGTTAGAAACTAACAATATTGAAAAATAAGACAAAAATGAGTATGTCACAAAAAAGTAACAAAACAACATTTAGGCCAAGACAATACCAAGAACACCTTGAGTATAGATAGGTCAGAAGGATGCAACATGCTAGATTTTCAAGCCTAGCATTGAGGGGCCTAACAAAAGAATGTTGAAATCTAATGGGTTGTAAAGACCTTAGGGTTTAGAGAGGAAAAACCTCGTTTTTTTTGGGAGATAGGTAGAGTTGGTGGCCTTGGGGCAAGTGAGCATAATGGGAAAGGGAAAGAAAGATTAAAGGCAACAAGTTATCGTTACTAATGATAGTGCTAACATAGAAAAGGATGTTAAAGGATCGAATAAAACATTGACGGTGGAGCAGGGACCTTTACAAAAAAGGAAGAATGAATATATGATAAGGCATAAAGCCATGACCGATACATACCTGAAGTAGGAATGTGATCTACCACCCGAGATTGCCGATCTTGTAGTTCTGAAAAGAACACCTTGAAAGTAATCAAGGAAAAGGTTGGTGCCCTATACAGACAATACAGTGGTGAGCAATGTGATGACACTAGGGTGACCAAAAGCTAAAAACCATAGAAATAGGTATCCCTATATTGTGGAGGCATGACATTTGCGGGTTGAGACTAAAAAGAAGGGAAAATATTGTTGATTGACCAATGTTATAGTCCACCATCCCATCCTCCGAGGTGAAAAAGGACAAACCTTTGCCCATATAGGGTAGTTAGGGCCTATAGGTGGTAGTAGTAATGAACAAGGCTAAGAGCATTTCCTTGAGGAGAAAGCAAGGAGGAAGGGGTTTTAAGGTTTTAATTCAACTACTTTCGAATGCAAGATATGATAAGATCAAGAATTCAAAGAAACTAATTTAACCATCCATTTTCTTGACCTTTGTGAATAAGATATTGTGACTTATCTAGGACCACTTTGCTTAAAGGTTTAAACCCAATAACTAGTTACATATCATTACTCTTGAATATCATCCTTGACTTGAGCATCCATAATGTAACTTTTGGAATAACTTAAGAATGATAGGAATTTTGGAGCAGAGTAAGAGATCAAAAAGTGCTTAATGCTTTAAGCTTTCAAAGGCAACAAGAATTACAAATCTTGTAAAGATAAAGCATACAATAGCTTACAAAAGTCTTAGCATCAATTTTTTCTAATTTAAAACACATAAGAACCCAATGCAAAAGATGAGGCATTGCATGCTTACTTATATACCTTGTACTTACAACTACCATTCTACAACATGTTTCTTTCCTCAACAAGTAATCCATCTATGCTTCTTTCCATCTTTAGCTTCATTAATAAGATAGCTCCTCTTGTTATGGTAAATTACTTAACCCTTCAAGTCCATGATGGATTAAATGACTTACAACCTCATCACTTCTTATCATGCTTTTTTTATAGGGTTTTGTTGTCATCCTAATTAATTTTCTTAAATGTTCATGTTGTGCTCAAAACAGGCTATTTGTAAATAATTTTGCACATTAGTCACTACTTATACATAACTCAAATCTCACCTCTTTTGATTATACTAGCTTTATAACATAATGCACCTTGATTGAAACATATTTTGTTCTTGAATGGTAGCTAGGGTTTTTCATCATTATAATAGAAAATTTACTGTCACTAAAGATCACTTATCTCTTGTTCTTGCTCAAACCCAATTTTAGAAAGAAGTTTTCGTAGCCATACCAATTGGCAAGCTATAGTTGAGATTTCTACATACTTTGCTTCAATAGTAAAGAGAAATACCACTATTTTTATTTTTTTTTCGTATGAACAAGAGAACAATGCAAACCCTAGGTTGAAAATGAATCCACTTATGCTTCATCCATCTCTTACTTACCACCCTAGTAACTATCATTATATCTTTCCAAGGCTATGCAGAGAACCTTCAAGATATACAAGAATTCTCTTCAATTTACTAAAATGCAATTTTGTAGGCTTTTGCATATAACAGAAAAACAATGATATTGGAAAAAATATATATTTGGCCATGTAGTAGTTAGAAATAAAATACTTTTAACCAAACTTCAAAAACTTGTACCATCTTTTCCTAATTCATCTCCAGCACTAATTTTTTTTTTTTTCATTTGGAACTAGAGGAATTGACACTCATTTGCATCAGATCACATTATACTTAGACAACAAATTCTTCAAAACTTATTTTGAAATACAAAGATCCTGTCATTTTACTAGGACACCTTCAGACCAAAAAAGTATTGATAGCACCCATGTAGTTCATCTTGGGTGCTATTCATCTTAAATGATTCCATCTTCTCAATTTTTATTTTTTGTCATCAATTCTTGTTTAAATTAAATCATCAACATTAATTGACACTAGAAAAGATGGGTTATTTTCATGAGATGTAAAAATAATGAGCTTACTTGGACTTCGGGTGAATCCTTGCTTAATGTAATATCCACTAACCTTCCTAAACCATGCATGAGGAGCCTGCTTTAGTTCATACAACTCCTTATTCAACTTTAAGACTTTTCTTCCTTTTCCTTTGTAACCCTTTAGTTGTTCCACATAAAATTCCTCTTGAATTTGTCCATTTAAAAAGGTTGCCTTAACACCAAGTTACATAAGGTTTCATTTTAGCTTAGTAGCAACAAGTGTAAGTCTAATAGTTTCCAAATAAGCCATTGGTGAAAATGTTTATATGAAGTCTGTCTTTGGGATTTGGAAATATCCTTTGGTGACAAGTCTGGCCTTATACTTCACTATCCTTCCTTGAACATCTATTTTTGTTTTCTAATCCACTTGAGATTGACAATTCTTTTTCCTTCTAGAAAATCCACCACAAATCATGTATCATTGCATCGAATGGTCTCTATTTCTTCATCCACTACTTGTTTTCATTTAGCTTCTCCTACTACTTCTTTAAAAGTCACTAGTTCACAAGTTACTACATTTTAGCTTTCATGAATTTCATTGAAGCTCTTCATATGAATTAGGGACATGTTGGATAATTCTTCAACATTTTTTGGAATGGCTTCATACATTCTTGCCACTTGCAGATTTAAAATGCAATTTACTTGGATTAGAGTCGATTGGTTAGCACCATATTCAACCAATTACATATCACCACTAATAGACATGTTGCATGGTTTAGTAATATTATGTATTCCACCTTGCTTTAATTTCCAATCCTAGATGGCATTCTCATCCACCACCATGTCATGGCAAATGATTAATTTGTTCCTTAAATTATAGACATAGTAAGCCTTAGAAACATGTTTTATCCATAATACATCTAATGTATATATTTTCTAACTTGTGATGATTTTACATTAGAATATGAACAAAGCAAAGTGATTCGAACTCTCAAAGGTGCTTGATTGACGGTTTTCTTTCACATTATTTCTTATACAGTGTTACATTATCTAAGTAGGACATTGGGCTTCTATTTAGTATCTATACTATTGTGTGCATTATTTCTCCCCATAATTCCATGGGAACTCCTTTTTCTTCCATCATATTTCTGTCTTATTAAGTATTATCCTATTTTTGCACTCTACCATACCATTTTCCTTGGGGTGAATAACATGTTGTGTGTTGATGATGAATTTCGTTCTTTGAACAAAAGCTTCTAAACTCATATGATATATTCCCCTCCTCTATCTTATTAGCTCACCTTCAAACTCTTTCAACTTTATTTTTTTTGTCTTGTTCTTGAATCATATGAAGGATTGGAATTTTTTTACTTTTCCTTTAAAAAAGTAATACAACAAAAATGTGAATTATTATTAATAAACAATACGAAATACATATTCACTTCCTTAGTATGAACTCTTATTGGTTCACAAATTTTTATGGGAACTAGCTCCAACAACTCTGTTTAACTTTCTTTCTCTCTTAAACGAAATGGTCTTTTTGTGCTTTTACCAAATTGGCACCTCTCACAAACTAGTTCTACAACTTTTACCAAGATTAGTCCATGTATTATTTCATAAGAATGAAGCTTCTCCAAGGATTAAAAATTTAAGTATTTAAAGCATGGATGTCATAACCAACTTTTGTTGTTGGATGTGATGTAGAGTGCTTGTTAGGCTGCATATTGGAATCTAATAGGAAGGTTTCTAACATTCTTCATATCAATGTCAGCAATTTCTACACTATTTACATTAGAAATCTAACAATGCCTTCTTTTAAACACCAGAACATGTCCATTTTTTATCATTTGTCCCAATACTTAGGAGATTAGATATGAATGTAAGAACAAAGAACTTCTCTAATTACTTTGATTCCATCAAAGGTTTCTACAGCTACACTACCCTTTCTTGTTATGTTAATATATCTATCATCCCCTTACTAGACTCGTGAGGCAAAGTCTCTATCCAAGAAATTGAAAATGCTTTCATGGGATGTAATATGATTAATGCATCTATTATCAACAAACCAAAGACTTAGATCCACATAAGTAACATACAAACTAGCAAAGAAAAGGATAGCTTCACTAGGTTTTTTGTCTGGTTCTACAACATTTGCATGACTAATCTTAAACCTATAATTTTTTTGTAAATGTCTAAACTTTTGACAATTTTGGCACTATGGTCCTTTGTGACAATAGTATTTCTCAAGATTATTGGTTCTTTTACAAATTTTACGTGGAAAGTACTTGGTCCTTTAGGTTAGAACATGAATTTCTACAAAATATTATAGAAGTTCATATAAAAAAATAAAACTAAAAAAATATCAAGAACAATATGAAAAACAATGAGAGGAGAAACTTGTATTTTTGAATGATTTTTATATATACTTTGACTGCCTTTTTATAGCGGTCAAAAATCAAAAATCAAACATAAAACACTCATAATAATGATGAATCAATACCAAATTGATTTTGAAAATTGTTGCCATGAAGAATCCTAAAAACTTTTGGATTTTACACAAAAGATTTCATCAATAAAGTTGATGATTCTTTCCTTCTTTCATGATAATAAAATTACTATTTTCTTCTAGGTTAAACGCTTCTTCTTCCATTTTCTTCTAGGTTAAACACCTCTTATTTCACCTTCAAACATTTTGTAAAATTTTCAAAAAATAAGGGAGAAGATAAGTTATTAGATGAGTGTGGGGAAGAAGACAACGCGTGTGAGATGCACACATGCATCTTTGTGTTAAGCGTCACTTGCCTTAGTGGTGTCATGTGTGTGTTACACACACCCTCCTTTTCTAAAACAACTTTTGACTCTGCAATACTAATGTGGCATTATTTTTGCTTTTCTAACATCCCCCATAACCTAATGTATTGTTCAACACTGTAAACTTATTCTGAAGTAATTGGAATCAAGTAAAAGAAAGACCTTTTGTAAAGATGTTAGTTATCTTATCAATAAAAGAGATGAAATGTAGAGAAAATTTCTTTGTTTTGATTCTCTCATGAATAGAGTGAAATCAATTTCAACTTGTTTTATTCTTACATGAAGAAAAAAAAGATTAGTTGTTAGACAAAATGCTAATAAATTATCACACCAAAATGTGGAATGATTAAATTATTTTACATTGAGATCTTGTAATAGAGCTTCTATCCAAATAAGTTTTGTAGCAATATCATCAAGACATTTTACTCAAGTTCTATACTAAAGTGAGTAACAGTCTTTTGTTTTTTAGGACTTTAAAAAATTATATTTAAAAAAAATCTTATTTAAAAAAAATCTTCTAATTAATTTGCAATCATTATGATCACGAGCCCATCCAACATTAGAATATGTAAGGAGGTTATCAATTGATATTTTTATTATTTCAATGCCAAATTTGGGTGTGTCAACCAAAAATCTTAGATACATTCTACAACTGCCCAGTGAGTAAAAGTAGGAGCATATATATATTGACATGCAATGTTAACAACATATGAACTATTAAGGCTATGTGGGTGTTAAATATTAAAGAGATCCAATAATACTATGGTATGTGTTGGATTTGAATATGGTTGACCATCACTTTAAAATGATTTGTGGTGTATGGTTTGCTAGGATGGTAGCAGGACTAGTGGCAAATACAACTATAGTAAGAGAGCCTTGTGTAAGCATTTTAAGGTGAGCTTCCTAAGTAAGGAGTAATCCACAGATCATCACAAGGAAGAGATGGCATACATGTATGAACCACAATTATGGTGCTAATAGGTACATACGGGGTGCCAAGACCTTGGAAAACATGAGTTAAGTACTCATTTTCCAATATAATTTCACCTATAAATGAAAGTTGATTAGCAATACCATTTACTTCTTGAATAAACTTACTTATTGTTTAGTAACCTTTGATTGCCATTAAAAGCTACCTATAAAACTAGGAGATACTTCTTTCCATTAAGCTTTATGATCAACTTTATGAGTAACTATTTTTGAAACCTTTAAGTGCAAAATAATGAGGAAGACTTCCAAAGAAAGAAGAGGTCCTAGACTAAAATATCCACTCAACAACTCATTTATCTCAAGCTTTTTAGTATAAGATTCATAACACATTATTCTTTCTTCCTCACATGGTTCTTGATTATCACGGAGAGAACTTTGCTCCACACCAAAACAAGGAACAAAACTTTCTTCCTATAGGCTTTTCTTTGTCAATGCAAGAAAAAGCTCCCATTAAAGAGTAGGTTGTATGCATCTACAAGGAAAGTATTATTAGAAAATGAAAGACCTTCGTGCAAGGAAGTAAGCGTAGAAGTATTGAAGTTACAATGGTGAGTATCTCTGACATGCCTTATTGATTGATCAAGCTATCAAACTCCATAATGATACCTAATGTTGGATTCCAAGAGGACCTTCTCTTCTTGATGGTGAATAAACTAGCTTTAAGAGTTTGCAACCCACCTTTTATAAGTAAGTTGAGTCAATGAAACAAAACCACCCCCAGTCCAATGCAACTATGTATTCTCATTTCATGTATGATAGACTTAACGGGGATAACTTGAATTTTCAAAAGAGTCTCACATGATTTAGGAATCCATGTCCTACATGGATTAGCAAAAGAAAGAGTCCTTGTTCCACATGCTTGGGAAAGGAAAGTCCCACATTACTTAGCGAACCAAGTTGTGGGAGTTAGAAGGCTTATAAAACAAAAAAAAAAACTTAAGTAGTCCATAGAGGTATGGGAAACCAATAGCTTAGGTAATACTAATAACCAAGTGTTAGATTATTTGAAAAGTATTATAAAACTAAGATTGTGAGAGTATTTTAATCTTTTTTACTTAAAAAATTAGAGTTGTAATAGTTAAAATATTAGTGGAGAGACAAGAGAGTATGACATTGTTGGTTCAAACCTCTTTAAAATCTCATGTTAGTGTGTGCAAATATGTCTACTTTGATCCCTTGTTGAGGAGTTGTGCAAAAATTCTTAATAAGACCCATATTATGTTTAACTAACTTTATCTTCACTAACTCTAACCTCTTTATACCCTTCTTCCAACATTTATCACATTTTTTGGTATTAGAATTAATCTATGAATCAAAAGTATCACATTTGCTACAACCTTCACACAATTGATCAAAGTAAAAAAGAAAAAAAAAGTTTGTATTTTACTTGTTTGTTTGAAAGGGAATTATTATTCGAAAAGACAAATGTGGAACTAAGACATCCCACTATTAATTTTAGTATAAATTATAAGTTTTCCTTATTTTGGATGATATCACTTTTCTCTATTTATAGAGTCCCATTCAATAATAAGAACTACGTTAAAAAACTTGTATAAGAAAACTCGTGCTCTAGAAGATGGAGAACCTAGAGAGAATAGTAAGAGGATAACCCGTTGGCTTCATCTACGGTTCTCTACAAACAGAAAACTTTGTAGTTCATTGCACATGTGACCTATCAACCGAACTCGGGACACCTTTTATCGGTAGTTCACAGCCCTGCCTGGCGGCATTGCCCCTACACCTCTAAAATGATAGGCATGACAATGAGCCTTATCCAATTGTTCCGGGAACAAGCGAGAGAATCATAGGCTCATATGTTCCAAGTTCATAATGGTCTCTCATAAGCATATGAAACACCATATTTTCAACTAATTAATCAAGCATCCATTTTTGTAATTTGAATTTTCTGTTTGAAGTCTCTTAGTCTAAGGTTTGGCACTAAATATGTACGTGAGCGTGGCTTACACTTGGATTTTCCCTCAATTCCAACTAGTCGTAGCGCCCAAAATCATGTGAACTACTCCACGCCCAGTCCAGTGGGAGAAGAATATGGGCCAGAGAATCAGACACTTAAATCAAGACCACCCATGATCTGGTGTTGCCACGTAAAACCTACAGGCATCGCAGAAACGGCCACAATCTCACCCGCTAGATTTGGCTACTTCACTGGACACCCTGATTGGTTCATCTCAGCCGTCCACTTCTTTTATCAGTGTCCGCGAGCGTATCGGATCACTTCCGACTTCCAAATCTTCCTTCCGTTCAGGCCCTCCTTTGAACTTGTCGTCAGTCACCTGAACAGCCGACCCATCAGAGCTCATCGGCAACCTCACGATATGGTACGCATTCAGTATCTCTCGCCTTAGGTTTCACTTTGGTTAACGCTTGATCTTTTGCTTTATCAATCTCTATGAAACACCATCTTCTCAACTAATTAACCGAAGAATCGTATATTTCCGTTTAATTAGAAGATCCGACCTAATGGTCCATCAATTTTTGAGAAAATTTTCTCACAAATTCTCGAGCTGAGCTGAAATTTTCGATCCTTTTGTGCCCCTACAATGTTTCGGCTGGGAAATGTTGTATTAGAGTGTCCTAACGAGGAATAACATTCGTTCGCGTGCTTTTTCTTCAATGCTTCTTTTAAATCTTCTGGGATATTGGATAATCGAGCTTAAAAGGAGAAAACAAGTTTTGCTCGGTTCAGCCTTGTTGAAATCGTTTAGTATTTGTTTAGTTTTCGATTTGGACATGAAAATATTGCTGCTTTGGGAGCTAAGTCTAGTCCTTTCAATTCGTTATTTTCTGGGTAGTATTCGATGTATCTACTATCGGAAGAGACCAGAGAAGTCAAGGATAGCAATCTCGCTGTTGGGGGGGAGGTTTTGTTCAATTCTTAGTATTCTAGTGCATCTGCCTGGAAGTCTTCCTGTCTATATATATATATATATATATTTTTTTTTTTTTATTATTATTATTTTTTATTTTTTTTTCTTGAAGAAAATATTGTTAGAGAGTATATATGTAAGCAGACATATGTGAATAACGTTTTTTTTTTTTTTTTTTTTCCTTTTTGGATAAATTCTATTCGGGAACTATTTTCATGTAACAAAAGGCATCTAAACAAATGGATCCTAGGGCTTATTAGAGTTGCTAGGATTGGTTAGTTATACTGGTAATGGAGTGAAATTGATGTTAAGCAACTCAACTGATCTAACTTCTTTCTTTTGAGTGTTATATTAATATGTACATTTTGGTTATAGCTGAGCTTATGAACATATTGTTATGTTAGGCACCCATCAAGGGTATGCTTTCTCTTGGAAGGACAGCTTTGGCTCGGCATCACAGTGATGTCCGGGGCCTAGGACTTAGAGCATTCAGCACTCAAAGTGCAACCACTGCTAGTACTCCACAACCTCCACCACCGCCCCCACCTCCTGAGAAGACCCATTTTGGTGGCTTGAAAGATGAAGACCGAATTTTTACCAACTTGTATGGGTTGCATGACCCCTTTCTCAAAGGTGCGATGAAAAGAGGTGACTGGCACAGAACCAAAGATTTAGTAGTTAAGGGTGCTGATTGGATTGTTAACGAAATGAAGAAGTCTGGCCTCCGTGGACGTGGTGGTGCTGGTTTTCCATCTGGTCTTAAGTGGTCTTTCATGCCCAAAGTGTCTGATGGTCGTCCATCCTATCTTGTTGTCAATGCTGATGAAAGTGAACCTGGAACCTGCAAAGACAGGGAAATTATGCGACATGATCCACACAAACTATTGGAGGGTTGCCTGATTGCGGGGGTAGGGATGAGGGCTACTGCTGCTTATATCTATATAAGAGGTGAGTATGTGAATGAGCGTATTAACCTTGAAAAGGCCAGAAAGGAAGCCTATGAAGCTGGACTGTTGGGCAAGAATGCATGTGGATCTGGTTATGATTTTGATGTTCACATCCACTACGGAGCTGGTGCTTATATCTGTGGTGAGGAAACAGCACTTTTGGAGAGTCTTGAAGGGAAGCAAGGGAAACCAAGATTGAAGCCTCCTTTCCCAGCTAATGCAGGGTTATATGGCTGCCCTACCACTGTTACTAATGTGGAAACGGTCGCTGTTTCTCCAACCATTTTAAGACGTGGCCCAGAGTGGTTTGCCAGTTTTGGCAGGAAGAATAATTCAGGGACAAAATTGTATTGCATTTCTGGGCATGTGAACAAACCTTGCACTGTTGAAGAGGAGATGAGTATACCATTGAAAGAGTTGATAGAAAGGCACTGCGGTGGTGTTAGAGGTGGATGGGACAATTTACTTGCTGTAATTCCAGGTGGTTCATCTGTGCCACTGCTTCCCAAGCACATATGTGATGACGTTATTATGGATTATGATGCACTCAAGGCTGTGCAGTCAGGCTTGGGGACTGCAGCTGTGATAGTGATGGACAAATCAACTGATGTTGTGGATGCAATTGCAAGGCTTTCTTACTTCTACAAGCACGAGAGCTGTGGGCAATGCACACCATGCAGGGAGGGAACAGGATGGCTTTGGATGATCATGGAGAGATTGAAAGTTGGGAATGCAAAGCTAGAAGAAATTGACATGCTTCAGGAGGTGACCAAACAGATTGAAGGGCACACAATCTGTGCATTGGGGGATGCTGCTGCTTGGCCTGTGCAGGGTCTTATTAGGCATTTCAGGCCAGAGCTTGAGAGAAGAATCAGGGAACGGGCAGAGAGGGAGTTGCTGGAGGCTGCTGCTTAAGCGTTCTACTCAGGTTGCTATTCTTTCCTTTTTGTCATGTTCTTAAATGGATAAAAAGCATATAAGAATACTAATCCTTAACTTGAGTGCTCTGACATGATTACTTTTTCTAATGTTGCAATCTGTTTGAAGTTAAATTTTTTTCTTTGAAAGTAAGAAAAGAAATATAATATTAGGAATTCATAAATCCTGAATGGATGTTCTGGACTACACAACTTGGTTCAAATGGGATTATAATATCATGAGAACGAATGCAAATTAAAGTGGGTGAACATGTAAAGAAGGTGAATTCCTGGGGACCGTCCCACACCTTCTCTTTGTCCTCTCCTCTTGTAACCACATTCACTTGTGTGACGGTTCACCATGATTTCCCTCTGCTAGTAGAGAGTGGGATGCTGGAAATCACCACCCATTGAAGGGATTTTCCATACTCCCACTCCTACTCTTTTTGCAAAAGATGTGCTGATAGGATAAAGATATACATAACATTTAATAGGACTTATGTGACTTTTTGGTATGGTGCAATTAAGCTTGATGGCATGTGGGCAGAATCATTAATCTTATTTGTCAGAAAACCAAAGATGAAATTTATTACTTTAGAAAACGCATGAAGTGCTTTTATGAACATGAAATCCACTAGGGCCATTCGTTCTATTTAACTGTTGTGATTATTGTTATATTATTGTTGTTATTTTTATTGTTATTTATGGAGGAATATATATAAATGAGTGTAAACATTACTCATTCATTGGGGCAGGGGCTGTGCATTCTTTCGTGTCAATAACATAAAAAGTTTGTGGTTCTTTACTCTATTGGGAATCATTTGAGAAGAGAGAATGTGATCTTCTAATAACAGTTTGAGGCAGTGCATGAGCACAACTCATCTTTTTAGTCACTCCTGCAATTCTGAAGAAAAAAGCATCTGTGTTAGATACATAAGGCATGCTCAATGAGAATGCTGTCGATCAGGTTCATTCAACGCTTTTCCCAACTGGCTGCAAAATAGGAGAAATAAACACAAAAATATCGTTTCATTAACGTGCGGTTTGTTGGGAAGAATGTTCAATATTTTTCATCCTGAGTAGAGTTAGAAATCATAATACCTTTCACCAAAAGGATGCTGTATAAGTACTAGTCACTGTTATTATATGTGGGTTGAAGGATGGGTGGTATTGTGACACATGTTATTGCGATGTGCTGCTAATGAATTTGTTTGTGTTGTCAGGCAGGGCGCAATTTATATCTGAATAAATTGAAGAGAGTGCCCCCAGATTTTGCGATGATAAGTTATTGAGACATCTGGTGGTCCTTTCGGTATTCTGTTTGTTTCTACGCTGTATCAAACATGACTTCATTACTGTCCCAGAGAAACGTTGTTGATGGCTGGGAAGGCATTAATTAACGTTGTGTTACATTAAAACTTCCTTATCTCACATCTAAGGAATTTTTGTTAATAATATTGTAGCCTGTCTAGCATGTGATGCGGAAGGATCCTATATATGGGTTTATCAGCAAAGAATGAATTCTGTGTTGTTCTGAGCATGTTACGGGTGGGCGTTCATCTTTCTATATCAGCCACAGTTCCAATCACGACCCTAAGCAACCTTGTTAGGTAGAACCCAAGGAAACCGAGAATCACGACTGCTCTTTTCGAGAGGTTAGGTGTGGAGTCAAAACTAGGGGTAAATACCTATAGATGTTGTTAAATAGTAAATTTTCAATTAAGGTTTTCTGTTGTGTCGTTAAGTCGGTTGCCGTGATGACCAAAGAAAAGAAGAACATAACAATAAGTGGATATGAAAAATGTTCTGTAAAAGCTGTGTAAATCATAGAAAATCTTTGATACACTTAATGAATGTTGCATTTTGCATTGGTTGGATGTGTCGAACTTAAAACTAAGAAGTCTTAGACCTTGCTAACTTATTACTAAGTTAACAGGCAATTGAGATCATTGAGGCTAATTTAGCAAGTTAGGAAGAGGAATGGACATTAGATTTTGAGTGGTGTTAAAGTTTTCATAACATTCCATACTTGTACAGGCGGCCAGGCATATAGGATTCTGATTCTTCCGGCTACCCAAAAGTGCATGTAGAGTCAGAGATCCGTTCACATGACTCAACCGACGACTCTTTAGTTTTTGGGGGAGCACGACCATTCTGCACTCTGCACGATCCATGTTTAAGAATCTCCATGTGGCTTCACACTCAAATCCAAACACCTCCATAAATAAAAGACAGAAACCAATGCAAATCAGTCAAACTAGCCGATGTCTTTCATTTTTTTTAGACAAATAAAAGTTTAGAAAACACTTATTTTAGGACATATGATGTCTTTTTTAATACGCGACCAGTTAACTCGTTACCAAACATAGAGGGAGCGTCATCTTCGGGAGACACAGCTGGGCCCCAACCGCTTGTAGTTTCATAGTTCCGTGAGAACGCGGTTTCTTCTTCCCTGTTCCTTTGCCCCGCCCTCTCCACCTTTTCTTGGCCTTTCAATCAGTTTCTTATGACAATCAAAGCACACTTTTGACGAACTTGACCTCCAAAGAAGACAAAACGACTGCTCCAGCAAAGCACTGGACCTACAGGGAATCTCATCCTCCCTCCTTTCCCTTCTGCATTCTTCGTCTCTTATCAGATGCACTCATTTCCTACTGTACGTAAATTTTCTCAACATAGTTCTTCGTCTTTTGGGCAACCTTAAAGCTTCCATTTTGATCCGATCAGATGCTCTTTACCCATCTTTAGATCACTATCTCTGGTTCCTCCCTTCTTCTTTGATCATTGCTCTTATGAGTTGCTGGCCATCTTTTTATGATCATTTTAAATATTTGTTTGACCGTTATTGATACCATCTTCATCTAATTAGCTTCGTCTATATGAGCTGGAGCTTTTATATATTTTAAGTCTCTCTCTTTCTGGCATTCCGTGTTTGGAAATGATCACCAACTCTGATTTTCTTATTTGTTAGTCTCGGTACTACCTCTTCATCAATATACGGTGTATCTTACAGTATTTTGGGCTGATGAATGAGTGGGTTTGTACAACACTGTAAATAATTTGAGATTTGAAGACCTTCCCACGTTCTATATTCCTTTCTTTCTCTTTCTTATACTCGCAGGCATATGCTCTGCCATTTTTATTTATGCACACCTTGTGATAATTAGTGGCCTCCACCAATTTTCAGTTCTTCTATAGCTCGGAATTCTGATTTTCTCTCTGCACAACTTTTCTTTATTGAGTGGTTTCGTAAATATAGATGAAAGTGTGACGGATCGTTGCAGCTAAGGGCCACACCGGGATTTTTTGTCATAATGGTGCTTGGGTTGAAATCAAAGAAGCGAAAAAAGGTTTCATTTCAGGTTGATTACCTTATTAACGTACAGGAGGTCAAGCCATGGCCCAAATCACAGTCTCTGAAATCTACTCAGTCTGTTGTGGTTCAGTGGGAAAATGGTGATAAGAATTTTGGGTCCTTTACTTGTGGTGTTGGGGATGGGACTCTTGGAATCGGCGAGTCTTTCAGGCTTTCGGTTACTTTGTGCAGGGAAGCATCCAGAAAAAGCACAAACCCTGAGAGTTTTAAGAAGAACATCTTAGAGTTTTATTTGTATGAGCCTCGGAAGGACAGGGCAGTGAAAGGTCAACTCCTGGGGTCGGCTGCTATAAATCTTGCAGATTATGGTGTTATCAAGGAAACAATAACCATAAGTGCTCAATTAAATTGTAAACGGAGTTTTAAGACCTCGGCACAGCCAGTGCTTTATGTCAACATTCAACCTCTTGAGAGGGATAGTTCCGGTTCATCGCCATATAGCAGCTTGTCAAAGGAAGTGTCACTGGACGAAGGCCAATTACTTTCGGGATTAGACAATGAAGGGAATGATGAGGAAGTTGAGATTGCTTCGTTAACTGATGATGATGATGATGACCGCGATGTAGACGATCTTTCATCACATTCAGCAGGAACTATTCCATCTTCTGCTTCTGAGACTAAAGGGGGTTCACCACTTCAAACAGACCAGGTGCTCAATTTCATTGCTTCCTTATCATTTTCACTGAATGTATGAAAATTTTATCCTCCTTTTCTATGAACTGCTTTTCTGCTTTACAGCATCTTTCTTCGGGTCATCCAGAAAAGATATTACTTACTTGGCTCCTTGAAATTGAAGCTGAATAGGAATTTCAGTTTTAGGTACTCACTAACAGCCGTTTGTCATTAATCGCAGAAGAAATCAGCATCAGTAAAGGATAGTAAGGCAAGTGTTAATGTTGAGATTTTGGAAGATAGAGAGAAAAAGGAGGTGCGACAAATTGGAGAGGAAGCTCAGACCTTGGAGGTGAAGAAATATCAAATAGAAGAAAACCAAGTGTTTGGTAACTTAGCAGGCGATCCTAACCGAAAGCAAGTCAAATTAAGGAATGATACTCTTTCATTCAGCAGGAATTCAACTGGACTTCAAGAAAATTTTCCTAAAACCAATAAACTAAAGCATTTGAGGTCTGTTCAGTTCCCTTACAACTCGTCCGATACTAGTGAGATTTTAAGCACCAGTCAGCTCATAGGAAAGAGAAATAATATACCTGCTCCAGAAGCTGCTAGTGTCACCAGAAGAATTGAAAGTAAAGCCACAATGACTAGCTTTTCTGACGGCAAAGTCGAATTAGAATCCAAAATTGAAATGCTTGAGGAAGAGTTGCGGGAAGCTGCTGCCGTTGAGGTTGCCCTTTATTCAGTGGTTGCTGAGCATGGGAGTTCTGCCATCAAGGTCCATGCTCCAGCTCGGCGTCTTTCTAGGTTCTATCTTCATGCTTGTAAAGCAAGGTCCCCAGCTAATAGGGCAAGTGCAGCAAGGACTGCTGTTTCAGGATTAGTTCTCGTTGCTAAAGCATGTGGAAATGATGTTCCGAGGTATGTACAATCCCATTTTCTAGAATTTTCAAAGCATTTGCCAATTACCAAAACTGGAAGCCCCAGTTTGCGGAACTAAGCCAATTAACTGTCTTTTGGGTGATACATATTACTCATTCCACGCATTCTAATTCAAGACGAAAACCTTCAGGGAACATATTCTTCTTCCTTGGAAATCCAATATTAGTTAGGTCTGCTATTTAGATTTTTTGCCTTCGTTAAACAGGTTGACTTTCTGGTTGTCAAACTCAATTTTGTTGAGGGCAATTGTCAGCCAGGCCGTGAAGAAATTGCAACTATCTTCCCTGAAGCAGAAAAATAGTACAGTGCAATATACTGGGGACTGGGAGGACCCACAAACATTTATAGTTGCATTGGAAAACGTTGAGGCTTGGGTCTTCAATCGAATCATTGAGTCCGTGTGGTGGCAGGTCAAATCCTCTCTCTCTCTCTCTGCTGTTGCTTCTGCTGAGGTCTGTCACATGGAAAATCTGATACATCTTCGTTTGCTGTTTCCTGTATTCAGACTTTGACTCCACATATGCAGCCTACCGCTGCTAAGAGCTCAGGTTCAAGGAAAACCCATGGACGGAGATATGGTTTAGGTGATCAGGAGCAAGGGAACTTCTCCATTGATCTTTGGAAAAAGGCTTTCCAGGATGCTTGTGAAAGGCTTTGTCCTCTCCGAGCTGGGGGGCATGAGTGTGGCTGCTTGACTTTGCTGCCGAAATTGGTATATTAATGCATTGAAACTCCGTTCAATATGTTTTACAAGAATGAGATTCTTAAATGGTACATTTTCGGTTTGTGAATTGAAATGGAGGAGCAAAGTTGTGAATGTGTACGTATGATCATGTGACAATAAAACTGGGGAGGTTTATTTCCTAGAAACCTAAACTTGATGAATCCATTCTGGTGGATTAATTATTCTTGACTAGATACCTCAACAACGAAATTAATCAATAATAGACATGTGCATGCTAATCTCTATAGCTGTGTCTTTGTTTTGTGTTATAGCATAGCTCATTATTTTGGGTGCAGATGTTATCTGTGGTCTTAATGTTAGCTGGGAAATTGAGACAACAGATAACATCTGATAGCATACAATACCAATGAACTAAGTGCTTTGCATGTGTAAATGCCAATTGCTATCCCAGTGTTTCTTGAGCATGTGTGGATCATGCCTTAACAGCTGGGCCTTGTGGCTTGTGGGAGTAATTGATTGGGAATTCGGAAATTCTTTGAGCAGTAACTACAACCGGGATTCTTATATTACAACAAACCCGAAACCCCCTACTTCCTTTCCTTCTCTTTCCTGCACCAAAAAAGAAAGCAATTGCCTCAGAGCATGATTTTTTTCTGATGTAAATTGTGGGATAAATTTATGTCTTAGAGATGCAGTCTTGCAGAAAATTTATGCTCTTCCATTGTGTTCATAGGTAATGCAGCAGTTAGTCTGTAGACTAGATGTGGCAATGTTCAATGCTATTCTTCGTGAATCAGCTGACGAGATGCCAACAGATCCTGTTTCTGATCCCATTAGTGATTCCAAGGTTCTCCCTATTCCTGCTGGAAAATCAAGCTTTGGGTCTGGTGCGCAGCTAAAAAATGCTGTGAGTAATTTTCTTCTTTCTGTGGTATACTTAAATGATCATTTTCAGCCATCTGCATCGTTTTCTCACCTTTCTTGTTCTTATCTCCCAGAAATTCACTCGTTTTATCTGCTTCAGTGACAATTTTCAATGTTTTGTCTCCTATTTTTGATTGTTCATGGCAAAATTGGCAACTATGTGATCTTAGGCAACGATTTTAAGGCGAAGAGAATCAACAAACTTGAAGATGTTTGTACCCCTTTGCATGATTCTACGGACCCTGAAAAATAAAATGCTAAATTGACATTATGTTTCACATACTATTCTTCACATGTCATAATGAGATGGCAAAGAGTTCACTCAGGCATTTTTGCAAAAAACTAAATACATAAGTAGACGAATATGTTTTGATGGCTATAACTTTTAGGTGCTTTATACCCTCTGGTCCTGTTTTACCAGTAGCTGAATGTTAGAATCAGAAATGAACAGATCACATGATGCAAAATGTCGCTAAAGAGAAGCCCCTTGTTGTGGGGTACAGAACAACTTCAATTCAACTGCCGGTCCTCGTTCCTAGAGTAGGCAAGATGGTATGCAGAAGTTGTCTTAATATTGGTCCACTGTCGGTGTCTTACAAGAAAAATTCTCTTTTAAAGTTCACCACTTTTCTCTTTCAAATTATCTCGAAGTTTCTAATCCGTCTTCTGAACTTCTTCCAGAAAGTGAGATAAGAAGCTAGTTTTCAAGTTCTGTCGCTACAAAGAAATCAACAATGCTTTGTAATCTTGATTGAAGTTTTTTGCTCCCATTTGCTTGTACTTTTAGATAGGAAGCTGGTCAAGATGGCTTACAGATTTATTTGGCATTGATGATGCGGATGCATATGAAGATGAAGAGAATAAACTTGATGATGACCAGAAACAGGAATGCGAGACATCCTCCAAGGCTTTCCATCTCCTTAACGCATTGAGTGATCTGATGATGCTTCCTCTTGATATGCTTGCAGATAGGTCAACAAGAAAAGAGGTAAAATCCTTCAACTTCAATGCTTTCTGTTGATTTTCACTCTTCCTGTTCTTTTGCCTCGCTTAATTTTACTACCTGCAGGTATGCCCAAAATTTGGTGCATCATTGGTCAAGAGAGCTCTTTACAATTTTGTCCCCGATGAGTTCTGCCCTGACCCAATTCCAGATGCTGTTCTTGAGGCCCTGGATTCTGAGGTTAGTATATTCCCTTGAACTTTTTTATCCTCTGCAAATATTTCCCTCCCCCCTTACATAGGTTTCATTCCCTCTGTTTTATGTGCCTGGTTACCACAGAATCTAGCTAACAGATCTTTGCATGGAACCCATAGAGTAGCTTTGATTTCCTTCTTTTGGGTTTTGTCCTGATTTAGGACCTTCTTGAGGCTGAGGAAGATACCATCACAACCTTTCCATGCACTGCCGCACCTACAGTCTATCGGCCACCTCCAGCAGCTTCACTGACAGGCATCATCGGAGAGGTTGGAAGTCCATCTATGACAAACGAGTCACCAGTTCTCCGTAAAGCATACACCAGCGACGATGAGCTTGAAGAGTTGGATTCACCCATATCTTCCATCTTCACTGACAACTCCCGGGCTTCTCGTGGTCTAGTGAAAACCAGCTTGATGCTGAAGAAAGGCGGAGGCCGAAAGGTTGTCCGATATCAATTGTTGCGGGAAGTATGGAGGGATGGTTAACAGCCATGTTTCCTTCCTCAATTTCCCTCACCGATGTATGTTTGTGTGTATATAGAGAAGTAGTAACTTTGTGGATACAACAAAGGCAAGTCTTCTGTTTTATAGTTCTTTTTAATCTTGTGCACATGAGGATTACAGAGTACCAGATAATGCAATTGCACCAGCAGTGCCTCTTCAACTTCCTTGTTTGGATTATTCGCAAATCATTCCTCAGGCAGGAGAAGCTGGTTCGCTTTCAAGGGAAATAGTCTTAGTGCTATCTAAGCCCATCCCCATCTGCATTTACGCAGAGCATACGCTACAGCCACTCTCAATTTTCTTGTAACGCCTACCAGGTGAATTACGCAACATGGCTTAAGAGAAGAAGAAACAAACAGGGATAACTAGGCCCGGTGCATCTTTTTCCATCAAAGTTCCGTAACGAAACTGGGTTCTTTTCAATCATACCATTGAAGACTATTTTTTTCTTTTTTTTTTTTAACCCGTTTTGTTGAAAGCAAAAGATTTCCTCCTATATTCATGTCGTCCATGGATATATGTTGCAGTTGTTGCATTCCGTGAGAGTCTGGATTTGTTTGCGTGGAGCATTTGCAAATTATGCGTGAGGAAGGAGAAGCTGCTTCTACGCGGATCCCGGTTTGCAAATCTTAATCCAAATCCACAAGAACACATGTCCGCAGATGTCCATACAGGATTAGCTAAATGCCCAATGAAACACTTCTGACTGCTAGTTTTACCTAACGTTCCCCTCTCTTCTTGGTGTCATTCATTAGGTTTAATTTCATTTTCAGGCTACTTGTTGACTTAGACAACAAGTAATAAATTCCATTAACATATATATTAAAGCTGGTCTTGGCAGAAGGAAAAATAAGAACAAGTCTCCAACACAGCCGAGCTATTATTTTCAATCATGTCATGCAAGACAAGTCTCCTCTTTGTTATTTCGTTTTCCAAAGAGTCCCAGTCGTTGTAACTCTTACATAGCGTCTCACTTCACCAACCATTCAAAGTAATTTCTGTATCACGAAAGAGGAAATAGCGTAATATAACGAAACATTGCTGCATGTACGTTGTCTTATCCTTGACAGCTTAATTTGATGAATGGCTGAACTATATATTGTCCCAGTTTTGTCGATGATTTGCACTTGCAGGGAGGTTCTCTTAGCTGCTGAAAACAGACCGAGGTAAGCTTTCATGACATCTGTTATTCAAGTTCTTTTATCTATCTGGTGACGAATTTTGTTAGGCTAAGCTATTGAAATTACCTTTTTCAACGTCGTCCCCTGTATTTACTTGGTAATTGCTCTTGGGTTTGGTTTGCAATGGTAATACAAATACCTCCACCTTCCATTTACATGGGATTAATGGGTTTTTTCCATTCATTGATTTCCTTGATCTTTCACGTCCTAAAAGCAGCAGTTTCAAGCTCAAAATGTTAGGAAGTTAGTCTGAAAAGTTTGAGCTTTCATTTACGTTTGTTTTCAGTGTCGATTACAGACGGGTGGCCTTGGAAAATCGCTTGAAGGGATGGCAGAGACAGAAGAGAATGGAAACATTATCATCGAAGTATCTGACTTGAACAGAATGTTAGCCTCGTCCATCACACAAAAGCTGCGTCACGACGCACCGTCCTTGCTCGAGAGTAGCATCTTCAGAGTCCCTCAGAAACTTCGCCGGCGTTATGAAAATGTCTATGATCCTAATATCGTCTCCATCGGCCCTTATCACCGCGGCACTAGAAGATTAGCACGCATGGAGAACATAAAAATGTGGTACCTCGAAGCCCTCCTTAAACGGCTTCCACTGCCACCAGAGAAAGGTTTGGAGCACATCGTTGAAAGTATTAGAGGGTTGGGGAAGCGTGCACGGGACCATTATGCTGATCCATTCAATCTAAACAATGAAAAATTCATAGAAATGCTGGTTGTTGATGGCTGCTTTCTACTTGAGCTCTTTAGAAAAGAGGTATATCTGGTATCCAGACACAGAGATGATCCTATGTTTAATACTTCCTGGATGTATGAAAATCTCTACCATGACTTGATTTTGCTGGAAAACCAAATTCCTTGGTTCATTCTTCAGCGCTTATTTGAGCTAACCATAACGGTTAATGAACAAGAACCCTACTTTCTAGCTAGGCTTGTCCTCAAATTCTTTGAGACAATGATGCTGATGACAGTGCCAGCCGAATTCAGATCAAGTGACCGGGAAATTAAGCATATACTTGACTTGTTACACATTAGCATACTTTCCAAGTCCGGTGGTAGAATCACTGAGAACAGAAGCTTGGAGCTATTTCCTCCGGTGACGGATCTCTTACAGGCCGGAGTCACATTCGGGAAGGGAACTCCCGATGACATTTTGAACATTAAGTTCAGCAAAGGAGTATTCGAAATCCCTCCCATAAAAATCCGAGGGAATTCAGAATCGTTGTTCCGTAATCTTATAGCGTATGAGCAATGCGACCGCCATTGCAGGGATCAGTTCACGTCTTATGCAGTATTCCTGGATTGCCTCATCAATACCAGCAAGGATGCTGACCTGCTGTGTGATGAAGAAATTGTTCTGCATGCTTTGAACACAGAAGACGTATCCAATCTCTTCAATGGTCTGTACAACGACACTCTTATCTCCGACTTCTATTATGGTCGGATAGCTCACGATGTTAACGAGTATTACAGATCACGATGGCCAAGATGGAGAGCAACCCTGATGCGTGACTATTTCAAGAATCCATGGTCGATATCTTCGTTCATAGCTGCCATTGTCATCCTAATTCTCACCTTCCTACAGACTTTATACGCCATGCTCTCCTATTAATTTGTTCCTTATTTCAAGTAATAGTGGGATTGCTATTTCTTCTTCTGGTGCTCTCCTTATTCTAGTTGTTGGTGATTTACTCTTTGTTGTTCTGAATTGTTTATCATATCTCGACAATCATCCTATTTAGGCCATTGTTACTCGAATATTAGAATGGATCGTATTAGTGGCGATATCAAATTCGCAAACCTCACCAGGAAACAGCAGATTGTAATTTTACCTTCAGAAGAAGCACTAGGATTTCATTCCAAGTGATTCCAAATCCATGAAGTAATCATGTAATTCTCAGGACCAAATATAAAGCATTCATTTCCAACATGTAGTCTGCTGCAACTGTCCCTTCAGCTTTTCTAGAACCTGCCAGTAATCGCAAAGGAATTCATGGGAAGATTAGTACTACTCCATCAATATTATCGATAAGAATGAAACCACACCGTGGAATCATATAAGCATTTTATGACGCATGCAGTTAAATTTGCAATACAGAAATGAAGAGGGAAGAAAGAGATCTTACTGCTTGGATTCAGCACCACCACGCAACGCATCATAGTGTCCATAACCATGATAAAGAACACGGACGGGGTTATCCTTGCCATATTCTTGACCATATTCAGCTATAATTTTGAGGCCACCGGAAATCCTGTCCTTCATGTAAACAGTGATCGGCATCCTAAATGGAAAGGTTCGTCATTGCCCATAAATACAATGATGAACTAATGTGGCGATTGTTAAAGAGAAGAGAGAGAGCTTACTCAAGGACATGGGATGCCATCAGTAACTCAGGCTCTCCCCCCCAAATGTGGGGTTGTCGCATCTGCACAACATAGTTGTCAAAATCACCTTCAAGAAACCTGCCAGTGAATGAAGACTTGAAAACTTCCTGAAATGAGTATTAGGGTTTATTTCAACTGCAACTCGAGGCAGGAATTCATCAGGATTTGTCAATTGGGTAATCTACAAGTCTACAATTAAAATGGATGGTCTGGTATAAATAGGCAATCCTCTTCAATAATAACAATTAAACTAACCTTCCTACTGCATTTTAAAGCAACATTCCAACAAGTATTCTCAAGAGAAATTACCATTCAGTGTCTGCTCGCCTCTTAATGAATTCATCCACCACCTGAAACCATTTTATGTTTTCTTTGTAAGAAAGATGAGAATTAACTGAGATGGTTAACCAAAAGAAAGGATAAAGTCAACAAAAAACTTTGCCTGGTTGTACGAGAACCAGAAGAAAGTGATTAGGCAGAAAAGGTAATGCAAGTAAAAGAAAAGGGTACGAAAAAAAGACTAAAAGCTTAACTTTAACTTTACACTATTCAAAACTGCAGAAGATAGTCTGCAATTTGTATCAGAAAATTAAGTTCAGCAATTGGTATGAATCAAACAAGTTTACAATGTCTTTATTGTAGACTAGGCAGTTCCCCAGATATCATATCAAACATCACAACTGTAACTAGAAAAGACTCAAAAGCAGAAACATGGTAACAAGGCACCACTTTCCTTGTAAAATCATTAAACATGAATTTGTGTGGTACCTTTTCTCTGAGATTATCTGCAAGTTCTTTCTGATGGCCCTCACTTGGAGATGCCTTCCCTGCTCTCAGGCAAGCCCCATGAACGACGGACCGGAACAAACATCTTCCATCTCCAGGGATGCCTTTACCAATCAAATATATAGCAAGTCAATTTATTGATGAAGTCAAGGAAAAAATGGAATTATAGCAAACCCATAACATGCACTCGCTCAAACATATACACAAATGCACTGCTTAACCTGCGGACTCCAAATTTACAGAAAAGTAGATGGCTCTTTGTAAGCACAAACCGATTTATCCTGTAAGGACTTCAAAATGCCATTAAAAAAGGCCTGTACTATGGTCCTTGGAACTTTTGAATGCCAGAAAAAAGTAGCTTTCTTACTAAAGGGACGATCATTTATCATAAACAACTCGCGATTGGTTCTTCTAAGTAGAAAAGGAATAATGAAAAAGAGAGAAAGAAACAGACCCAGGCCATTATCCATACTAATCACCATAAAATTTCTCAAAACATTTGGGGGAAAAACCAAAGACCGAGAACATACCCAAATAACGAAAACATATGCTTTTCTTTAAAAGCACTCAAAAAGCCAGAAAGCAAGATCATAATAACGTAAACATAAGCTGCAAGAAAAGCATGAATACAAAGCCAAATTTAAGAAGCAAGGCAAACAAACGACTAGCCCAAGCAAGGGGTTTAAGCCCTTTTTCCCTCTCTCTCTCTCTCTCTCTCATTCTCCTGTTCTTACTTGAAGAAAGGGCCTAACATAAATCACAAGGAGCAGGCCAAAACTGAAAACTGATCATACAACACATACGAATTGTTTGAAATCGAACCGGGTTGTTACCAAGCGAGGTTTCGGACTTCGGCATCGTTGGAGGATATGACAAGAAGAAAACCATGCCGACACGAAGACCAAGCACTAGTCCTTTTTGCGAAATGATACGAAGCTGGAAAATGACCTGAGTGTCGATTTCGATAATTTCCAAAAGTGATAAGAGCACCACTCGTTTACAACTTTTTCTGAGTTGCGGTGCAAAAGCCACCATCGTAGAATCTAATTCCATTCCTTGCACAGTGACACTTGGGTTGGACGCAGCAGAGCACACACCATTTCTATTCGACATTCTCTCTCTTTTATGGGACAAACAAACAGAACTTCTGCTGTCTGTCTTGTCAACATCAGTGTCTTCTCCTCAAACACATTTCAAATATGATTAAATTACCATTTCTTATTCTAATTAGCATATAACATATCAACATGTCTCACACAACTCTTTTAAGAAAAAATTAAAAAACATTTTAATTTAATATTAAAGCTCGTGTATTTTCTTTTACATGCTTAAAGCCTGTCGTGTAAGTCTATCAACTAAATTTTCGAAGTGTCAGTTCTATGCTCTATTTTTGTATTTTTAAGGTATGATTGTTGTACTTAACCTTATCACGATAGTGAGAGAAACACGTGTCAACATCCAGAAGGCGTAAAGCCAAGGGAGCAAAGCGTAGTGCCAGCGTGGCATTACGACGTAATGAACCAGCAATAACCGTCAACTAGATTCTCCCGCTAAAAATTCTAGACCAGCCGCTAGGGCTTGGTGGTTTTCCACGTTTAAATGCAGCTTTTTTAATCCTTTTTCGTTTACGACGATTCCACACACACATCATTCTCTTCAATCACCGCAAAAAGAGGGTTGCTGGATCCCCATATTTCTTTGCTTCAGAGGTATGATTTTCACCCATGGAATTTGATGATTGCCAGAAGCAATCGATGTTCTTGCATTGGATTGATTAATCTTTTCTGCTTTTTTGTGTTTTTGTATGATGATTTCTAAAACCAATTGTCTTCCTTTTTCTTTTCTCTCATAATTATCTGAGATGGATCATCAATTTTAAGATCGATTTTGGTTTTGTTCTTCTATGTTCTGATTTGTATTTTTCTTTTAGAAATGTTTCTTGATAAAATGCCCAATGATAAATGCTAATTTTTAGGGATTTTGATGTTTTTGGATCTCCTTTAGAGATATTAATTTATAGCTAAAATTGAAATTGATTTTCAGTTAAATGATTGGCAATTATGATTGTCTATATTGGACCCTTTGTATGTCAATGAAAATAGAATCAGTGATATTGATTGATCATATGTCACTTACCATCTTCTCCTCTCATTAAACTTGAACTGCGAAGGAACCAAGAGCAACAGCCAGAATGAGTTGCAGGTGTCGTCCATTGCACACATGTGGAGTTTCCATACTGGAAGTTGCTCATATTACTTACGAAAAAGCTCAAGGTTTTGATGGACCAGTAGGTTCGACGACCAGAAAGGTGGCTAAATTAGCTGGATTTGTCCGTCCGCTTGTGTATGTCATGCTATATCAGTGGTTAGCGATCCTCTACTTTGCCGATGATTGCATTCTGACAGTTGAAAACTTCGTGGAGAAAATGTTTCCCTCGTCAGCCTTTGTTTTCAATGGTGTCGACTACTTTGTGCAACTCATAGGGAGTTTCCCAGAAAGGTTTGATGAGGCGTTGGACAAAGCTTCCATGAACGGCCACCGAGTTAGCTTGGATTCTGCACTTGTCCAGGGTGTCTTCTTCTGGTTGCACTCCTTCATCACTACAATGATCAACTGGGCATCGGGAAGTGCCAGGGAAAAGGACATTATGGTTGACACCGAGGAGGGGAACGACGTTGATGAAGCTCAACAACCTGCAGAAGCTAAAGACAATCTCGATAGTGATGACAAAACCCCAAAACCTGAAGCTGAGAAAGCCGGCAAGATAGATGATTCAGGGGCCAAGAACGGCACATTTGAGAAGGGAACTGAAAAGGGCGCAAAGGGAGACATGGGAAAGAAATCAAAGGAAGAAAAAGATGGAAAGATAGAGAAGGCAGAGAAAACCAATGCTGGCAAGGAAGAGGAAAATGCAGATAAAAGCGACAAAGATACAATTCTAGAGTTGTTTGAGTCGGGATGGCTCATGTTCCCAGGAAAAGTAGAAAAAGGGAGCTCAAGGAGACGTTCTGGTTCAGACACTGTGAAGTGAAAACAGCAAAACGCAGGAGCAGGAACAGCTTATGGTAGCGTCTATGTTAGAATGTGTTTAGTTGATTCTCCAGCAAGTTTTCAATCCAAGAAACAATGGACCGATTTGATGATCTCTACTATTGCCGAGCCTGTTAAACAAAATGGGCCTCCCTGTGAAGTATCCTAGTTTCAGCAACTTGAAAAGATCTTTGTTTTAAGCTTTTCCGGGGCTACTGCTGTGTTTATGTATTCGCACCTAAACGTAGTTGCATTCATTTCGTTCTTTCTTGATCGACTGCTTGTGCCCAATAGAAATGTAACACCCACGTACCCAAATGACGGAAAACGAACTCCACTTGTTGACGCGCGTCATGCTGGGCACCAAGCGCCTGGAGGATAGAGGGGTGTGGTCCTGTGGAAGGCGAATGGGGGAGCTAGTCATATAAGATAAGACTAATCACTCCGGCCTTTTATAAAAAAGGGGTCCACAAATGAGATTAAGAGTTAGTTTAACCCAATAGAAATGTAACAGCTACTTACCCAAAAGAAAACTTTACTTATTGACCAATGTCATGTTGGCCATCAAGTGCCTACTAGGTAGAGGTATCCACAACCCCGAGTAGGCAAGAAGGGGTGTTCTCCTATTCCACATTGGGAAGTGATTGGAGGAGTAAATCATATAAGTGGACTGATCACTCTGCTTATTAAGTGCCCACAATCAAGGGAGTAAGGGATGAATAAGTGTGCTTCTATACTACATCAAAAGTGAACTGATCAGCTAAGATGGCCTTTTTGGTTAAAAAGAAAATAGGAACCCCGTCGGCGACAGCGAGGACTCTGCTTTTTGCACATCATTCCATGAAATAAAAGATGGCACTGTCCGTTGTGATGTGTTTAGTACTGTTGCCCCCCAATGGAAAACATGGAGAAGCCAAAACGGGACCCTATTAGGCGACAACACCTGTTGAAAAATCACGCTGATATACCTTTTGGAGTGGTGAAAGGAATCTTTAGGCAAAGATAAAATCTTCTTGTTATTTTACCGAATAGGAAGTAGGACCCAAAATATGTTTCGCAGGTCTCAATAAGCTGCCTTTTTGGTTTATGAGAATCCCTCCAGTAGATTAATTACTGCCACAAACAAAGCTTGCTTCCCCTGATTGCAGAGCCACTAGTTTCCCTGCAAAGCTTTCACACAAAGCATGTTCTCTCCGGCAGGCATGCCTTCGACCGCATCACTTATGTCAACCTATACCTCCTTCGCCGCAACAGCGATGCTGGTGCGGACTGTGATCAATGAGGTCCAAGCCATAATCAGGCAGCTCATACCCGAAAGACTCCTGGAGCCTATCGTGTCGATGCTTGCAGGTCTTTTCGGAAATCTCTCTTCTCAAATGACTCTTATCATTGATGAGTACAAGGGCCTTTCCATGAACGAGGCTTACCAATCTTGTGAAGTGTATTTAAGCACAAGAATCACCCCCTCCATCGGCAAGCTCAAGCTTTACAAGTTCCCGCGTGAGAAGAGCTTCTCCATATCCATCAACAAAGGAGAAAAGATTATCGACGTTTTCGGAGGAATACGTTTCTCATGGGAATTCATTTCCTCTGAAAACAGGAGCTCAGCAGTTGGTTATGGAGGCCATCATGAGTCGACAGAAATATCCGAAAAAAGATCCATTCTGCTCTATTTCCCAAAGAAAAACAAGGACATGGTAATGGGCACCTACCTGCCACACGTGCTCGACAGATCAAAAGTCGTGCAAGAAGAAAGTAGGGAGGTGAGACTCTACTCGCAGTCACCATTCACTAGGGAGTGGGTTTCAACGCATCTAGACCACCCATCAACCTTTGACACACTCGCAATGGATCCACGGCGAAAGAAAGAGTTGATTGATGACTTGGATAGATTTGTGAAGAGAAGAGAATTTTATAGAAGAGTGGGGAGGGCATGGAAACGTGGCTATCTGCTGTATGGACCTTCTGGTACAGGCAAGTCGAGCTTGATAGCAGCCATGGCTAACTATCTCAAGTTCGACGTCTATGATTTGGAGCTTACAAATCGATCTAGTAGTGCAGAACTCAGAAGACTCTTACTCGCAACTACAAATCGATCTATTCTTGTAATTGAAGACATTGATTGTAGTGCTAAGCTGCGAGACCGACAAACTGGAGGATCCGATCAGAACGATAGCCAGGTGAGTTTATATAGATAGAGAACCCCCCCATTTGTAGGTTTTCAGTTGGAGATCAAGTATAGGTGACATGTTTGTTCTCTGAAATTAACAGCTGACCCTATCTGGGTTCCTAAATTTCATTGATGGGCTATGGTCAAGCTGCGGCGATGAGAGAATCATTGTGTTTACGACCAACTACAAAAATAGACTAGACCCTGCATTGTTGAGGCCAGGCCGAATGGACATGCACATTCCCATGTCCTATTGCACTCCCTGCGTGTTCAAGATCCTTGCTTCCAACTATCATCGAATCGAAAGTCACAGACTGTTTGCTGACATAGAAGGACTCCTGCAGGAGGTGGATGCCACCCCGGCTGAGGTTGCAGAAGAGCTGATGATAAGTGATGATGCTGATATCGCCCTCACGCGACTCGTTGAATTCCTTGAGCAGAAGAAGCAGATGAAGTGCACTGAAAAACCAAAGGTGGAAGGAGATGTTGACGAACCAGGGAAGCCAAGCGCGAGAATGCAGGCGGAAAGTGAGAACTGGGAAGAAATCAAGGCCAGCAAAATGGATGCAAGTTGTCTACTTAGGAATCTCTGAAACCCAAACTTGCATCTCAATGAACATCTTATGTGATATTGACAGTGCATTTAATATTAGGTTAGGTGTTGATTCCCGTTGGAAACACCTGGCATGAGGGACCTTGTTGCATTGTCGCCAAGATATTATCTCTACTGTGGTCTTGTGTTGCTACTGTTACTGTTGTAGCTTGAATAAGGGAAAGGGAAAAGGAAGGAAAAGTGCAGTAGGTAAGGGCTTCAATGCCCTGTTTTTAGTTGCATTGTTTCTTCCTTTCAGAAACCTTATCTGCATTGTTTTTAGTTGAATAAATATCTTGTGGTCTCTGTGTGCTTTCTTCCTCGGTTCTCCATTTCGTTTACACTAAGAAACAAAACTCAACCATAGTAAAGAATATGCAGAAGCCAATGTTAAAATTGTTGATGAAGCAGCTCTGAATGTAATGAAATCAAATGGAAACGGTGCTGGAAGTAAGGAAATGCCACATCATCTTGACATAGGATCCAAGTCAGCCTTCACAAAGTATGAATCAGGAGGTACCGTGACATCATACGTGACCTCTGCTGGATCAAAACATGATCTCAACTGTGATGGTATTACCTGCACAACAAGTCAGCTAGGAGGCTATTCCCACGTTGCTATAAGACACATTAATGATGTGTCAGAGGAACCTTCCTCCAGTAGAGTCGGCAGTCAAGTCTTCAAGAAGAAGAAGATAGGCTGCACTCTCCCTTGAAGACGTGGAGTACACTGCAAGTAAAGTCCTTGGTGCTGTGTAATACTAACTCTATAAATAAGACATGTATGGAAAGGCTCAGCTCACGGTTTTCTGAGTGAGGAGCTTTGTATGACTCTAAGAGCACCCTTTTGGTATAAATAAGATTTACTTATATGCTGTGTGGCACTACAGTTTCTTAGTTTTCATCTAAAATATATACAAATTCCGCGGCCAAGATTGGAAGGTTGAAATTATCTTGTCACTGAAACTACTTTTTTAAGTAAAAAATCACAAAGCGGCTAAGATTCAGCCATTTAGTCATGATGGGAAACCAAATACAAAAGGAAAGGGCATCTGCACAGAGGGATCCAAAATTTACTTGTTTATAGCAGTACAGGGATGAAAAGAAGGACGATGAGTATGAGAAATCCTGAAAACTGGGATTGCAATATTAATGATTAATGGACTACTTCTATGCATGCTCTGCAGAAACGCCCTAGCTAATTACCATTAAATTCAACGATTGAGCAAGCCTAATCGATCGCACTCACATTGTAACCCAGTCTTCCGATTGCGACTATCATTTTATTTCCTCGGTATGAACCAAAATAAAATCTATAGCCCAATAAAATAAAATTAGGTGTACGTTCTACAGTGTCAAATATCCTAAAACCACAATTTTGTGTTCTTCTTTATCACATAATAATTGTGTTTTCTTTTTGCGGGGAAAGGAAGAAGGTGAAAGGTGGTCGGAATGTTCCGACCATCCTTTAATGATCAGCTACTCTGTTAAGGATAAATTTCTATCAGATAATCGTGTAGTATAGTATTAGAAAGCTATATGATTGCTATAAAGAGAGTGCAGGAAAAATCACTCTATATAAAGGTAAAAAGTTTTCTCAAGTGTTTATTTTCATGGATTACAAAATGTCCATTTTAACTCTTGGAAATCAACTGATAACCTGACCATAAGTTCAGAATTCCAGTATTGGCATCCAAAATTTTAACCGTATATCGGGCTAAAAGATTGGTTTCAGGAAAAGGGGCAGAGAGAAATAAATAGAAAGAGATGGACACAAGTCCCTCTTTGTTCGTATTCAATCTCTGTATAGTATGAATTTGGCAACATCAGGGAGTCCGGCCTCTTTGTAACACTCAGCAATCCGCTCAACGGAGTCATCCCAACTCCCTTCAACCGAGGACAAATCCAACAGAAAGGCAGCTTCGTCCAATGCAATCTGCACATTTGAATTCAACAACTCGATGATGATATTCTTTTGAGATGGATTTCCATTTTCAAGTCCATGACAGAGTTACTAAGGTAAGAAATACTGAGTATGACTATGGTACCTGGGCAGGTGCCTTTCCTTTCTTAAGATCTTCTTGCTTTCCCTCTTCTGTCACCTTTTCCTTAATGTACTCGATCTGCTCATCCTCCCATTCTGCTATTTCAGCTACCTCCTGGAAATAGACTGATCAGACCAATATAAAACCAGAAAAAGTGGAGAGGAAAAGGAGGGTTACAAAGGCAATGCAGGAGATTTTATGAAAAGGGTCCATACCTCGTAGTTACAGCCCAAAGTCCACCAGGGTGATTTTAAGGCTCCCCGGGCAGCATCTTTAGCTTCTAGCTTCCGGCCAACCCTTTGAAATGCCCCAAAAAAAATATAGAAAAGAAAAGTATAAATCCTTTGAGTATGGAGATGAAAGCTGAGTATGTTGGTCTAAGAAATTTAGAACAGCCCCTGGTAGGAAATAATTAGAGATTTCCAGAAACCTCAGCAAAACCTCTGCATTGAACACAAATGGTCGGGCAAATCCTGGAAAGTGCCCCTTTTTGGTATAAAACTCTCCAGTCACCATAGCTGAAACCTTTCAAAGGAACATAGATGGTTAACATTTCAAGTTCAAAAACCAAATAGATATCATCAATCCAGTAGACTTACATGGTCCCCTTCCTCAAAATGACGCATCACTTTACGCTCTAAGACATCTGGAAACAAACCAACCTGAAAATGAACCACTTCTTATGAAGAGTTTATTACCAGATCTGATAACTGGGAAATTATGAGTGCCTAATGCATCCCAATCGTCAAGCACAAACTGAGAATCCATTTCATACCTTTTTTAAAAGGTAGATATCTAGATTTGAGATCTGGCACTTAGAATAGTCCCCCCTTCTGTAAAGTTTGTCCCCAACGTCAGCTGCGGCATGAAAGAGGTCGTCATTGCTTTCTGTAGAGTTGCTGGCATCTTCTTCAACCAAGAGTCTGTGAATAAATTGGTCTACCTGAGAGGCAAAACCAAATTGCATTTACAGTGAATTCTAGTAATGCTTCAACACAGTAATTGATGCTTCACTGACATTCTTGGCTAAAAGCCACACTCCACGCTTTCTGACTTCCACCACTGGCATCTCCATGCTGTGGGTACCAAAAAAGATTAATCTCTCAAGATGAAACTAACAATAACAAGCCACCGATAAGTATGCAACTTATATACCCAGGTGGAGCTGTAGGCCATCTCAGCAGTGCAGTTACAATGCCTGTCAACAATGCAATCTTATAACAGCTTGAGATCAAATGTTTCACAGGAATATCCAGCGCCAAACCTATACAATGCCTTAGTCATACCTGAGTTGTTTTTACTCAGGGGAATGGCAAGGGGGATTAACCCCTGCTTGGCTCCAGGAGACAAAATGGATTCACCTATAACAGTGCAATAAATATGAGAGATCGTGTCACAATTCCAATAGTAGTGAGAGAGCCAACAAAAAGTATTTCCGATATACAAAGTACAGAGCTCATGGAATGAAGGATAGTCCCGAATGGCATTTGTGAATCTTAGATATATTCTTTTCTATGTCAAAGCATGATTTGTTGGATCCCCGTACGCAGTGACCATTGACAGTTCATGAAAGGTATAAGAAGAGGCACGGACTGGGCAGGTGAAAACTTCAAGAAAACAAAGCAATTTGTCTCATGGTTGTTAAAACAAGCAAAAGCAGCAATACTAAACGAGATAAGAGATCATATTGCAGCATGAACTGTACAGTAGAAGCGAAATGAATGGAATCAAATAAACTTCAGAACCAATCTAACTAGAAGTAGTTCTTTCTTGTAAAATACCCATTTGGCGTTATGAGTGGTTGGCTTTAAGGCAGATACTGTAGATCCTGCTGCTATAAAATGGAAAGTTATTATATGCTATCGCTTTCTAATTAACCAGAGTACAGTCCGAGATCCTTAATTAAAGTACTCTTCTTGACACACAAATCACATTCTCCAAAACATAAAGTCCCTGCAATTTTTTTTTTCCGCTAACTATAAATTCTATGATGCATTAAAATTGAGAACATAAACACCTAAACAATCTTCAACTCCGTTACATGCACCACTCTAACAATCAGATATACATAACAATCGAAAGAAACAACTGACATAAGACAGAATTTATCCAAAAGATAGAGAGAGAGAGAGAGAGAGAGCAAACAATGTGTTATCAAGTTCTGCGAAATTAAGGAACACGAAAACTGCCCCTTTTTAACCTTGAACGTGACTAATCTTTTGGTCCATTAAATTTGCTCAATAAACCCAAAAAAAAAAAAAAAACGATGAATCTGAGCAATTGACGACCCACCCACCTCTAGTCTTGAGCATCTTCAGCAACTGACCCAAATGCTCAGGGGGCTGAGCCGCTGCCACATCCTTTATGAAACTCAAATGGTCTGCATTTCAACGACGGTATATCAAAGCAAGACATTTCCAAAAAGCGAAGAGCGTTTTCGTAATTATCACCTGGAGTTGCAGAGGATGCACAGCAGCGAAGACGAGCTCTGCCTTGGCTGAGAAGCAGAGTGGGCAGAGCCGCACCACGTGGACCACCGAACACCACTCCGCCGCCAACCTTCATCACTCGGGCACCAATTTATTCTGGTGCTTTTATTTGCTTCAGGCTCGTCCTTTTTATCCCCACTTTCTTTTGTGGTCATTGGACCTAAGACATACGCCAGTTAGCCCAATAATCTTTTTGCTTAAAATTATCAATTTGATGCTACTGATAAAAATGTAGATCTTTAGCCTTTTGACCTCCGCAAATTTTGTAGTGGGGCTTCTTAGTGAAAATGCAGAAGTAAAGATTTACTCCATTTGGATTCCTATCAATTAGTCTCATTTATTGGTTAACAATTTTCACTGCATCACACTTGCATTTATTCCTGGTAAACAAGAAGCTTGTTTAGAATGCTCCGTTGGTTAATAGTAAGTATACGAAGTAGTATTGTCATCTTCCCCTAGCTAAATAAGTGAGGGTATGAGAAATTAATCCACAGATCGGCAATTTTAATATTAAGTTTTGGAATAGGGGCCGCGCGAACGCAGGCCCCCACTGCCACAAATTATGACGTAGGCTCTGCCACTTTGGGCAGACCTTAGAACAGCACCCCTCCCCAGTGCAATGGAGGTCACTGACCTAGGCCATGGGCCTCATTGATCACCCATAGACCCCGTCCAGGTAAGTATGCTTTGATGACAAGCTTAAGTCACTTTATGTACAAGAGCTTACCAATTTGCATTTTACTTGCTTCCGGTATGGGACACATTCTAAACAATTTGGCCTCCGTTGGTTTGGTAAGGAGTTTGATTACGGCAACAAAAATGAATATCAAATATACAAATAAGTTAAACTTTGCATATTTGATATATCAACTATATCAAATATCATTCTCGGTCATTGCACGTGATAGTTCAACTTTGAGACGACGAGCAAAAAGCTCGTGTGTGTCTGACCCGGCCATTAAAAATGGAGAGACTAAAAAGTTTGAATTGTTCACGCCCACCGTGGGGCTCGAACCCACGACCACAAGGTTAAGAGCCTTGCGCTCTACCGGCTGAGCTAGACGGGCTTCTTGCGGGGAGTACCACAGAATAATTTTTCTTGTAACTACATTTTCAAGGTAACATCGTTAACTAGTAAATTCACATATCCCAGGAATCAACCGTTCGCAAATGGTGGATCGTTGGAACCGAGGCCGTATAATTAACAGGAGCTGATAGAAATAACTTTTGGCCTCCACAAGAAACTACTTTTCCACCGCATACCTAAAGCTTACATTGACACACCCGGAAGTGGTAAAACGAGAAGAGAAGAGAGACAAAAAATCCATAAATTACAGGGCCTGTACACCTCTTCTCTATGAAAAGAAAAGAAAAGAAAAGAAAAAAGATGCCCATGGAACAGGGCAGAAGAAGTGAAAAAAGATAATGCAGCAGAAATTTACAATCTAACATTGGTAAACTGAGTAGCTCTTGCTTTTCCACAAGAAGCTAAGAGCTTTCCCCATTTTTTTTCTAGAGACCGATTTACATGGTGGCTTCGATTCTGGACTAGACATACTACTTTCAGCCAGTTGATGCGTCTCCGCAGCTGGTTGCTCTCGTTGTCGCTGTTCCCGAAACAGCATCAAAAGTTTCTGAGCCTTCTCTTTTCCTCTTGACGTCCCATTCACTGAGATTGATACCAATGCAGGTATCACCCCTTCTTGTAAAACCATTTGGCTGCATCCATCATTTTCACTACACAAAATTAAGAGACACGACGCTGCTTGCTCCTGCTCAATAGCTTCACCGATATCTAGAACTGTTGCTAGTCCACTAATAAGGCCAGTCGTTGACATCATTTCATCCTTTCCTGACTGATTTGAAGCCAGGTTTATAAGGACAGCTATCACTTTTTCCGTCCAACTGTGATCACCATAGGCTGCGAGGAGGGTTCGGAGGCCATAGATGATGCCAGCCGTAAGGAGCTTTGGGATATTGGTGGGGAAGGTGGACAGATTATAGAGGGTATGAAGGGCATCAAGCTTGCACTGGGGTTCGGGATTGGCTTGAAGCACCCGAGTCAAGAAAGGGACTGCCTGACTTGAGCCAATGAGCGGCTTGGCTTCTTCAAGGAGGGACAGATTCAGATAGAGTGCCGTGGCAAATCCATGGGAACCGGGTTTGGAGATCATCTCCTCCAACAACGGAATTACTCCTGCTGCTAACATCACTTCCTTGTTTCTGAAAGAAAAAATAGCCTTACATTAACATTTTGGAAGACCTTCATACTTACAAATTTATAAGAAACACAGCAATAACAATATGTGAAACTCAGATTCAGATAAGAGTGCCAAGGGCTTATATGACCAACTAGTCATATTTGAATACTTAAACTTAGAAAATAACAAAAAAGAGCATCTACCTGCTATTGTTAACAGCAAGGTTGAAGAGGGCCATAGCTCCACTTTCCACAGCCATTGCATTCCCAACATCCACAGCTGAATAAAGAAACTGCAAAAGAGCTTCCACAAACCCATTGGCCCCCATAAAGATCCTAGCCTCCTCGTCATCCTTCAGCAATAACCTTATTTTCTCCACCACTCTGCACTTTTTCCCTAAATCTTCTCCGTCACCCAAGACAGACAAAAAATTTTGGTAACTGTCCAACACACCAAGCTCAGATTCTTCAGGCTTATGAGCGAAACTTTCTATTTTCTTCCCTTTAGCCTCCTCCATGATACTACTCTCCTCTAAAGGAACGACCTTAACCCCCCTCACCTTGCAAGAGCCAATACTGTCGGCAGATCTTGACTTTGCAGACTCAGACTCCGACAATGCCAGCCTCCAATAGTTGAGGTCAAGAGATTCTGGGGGGCCATCAGGAACACAGATTCCATTCTGTTCACACCAACTAGCAATGAGACCTTTAACACAGTAATTAGGCGTCAATGAGAGGTGAGAGAGCTTCTGTTGAGTCTTTGGGCAGGTCTTATGCCCATCACTGAACCATTTCTCAATGCAGATTCTTTCATATGTTTGCCCTGATGAAATGATGACCGGATCATACATAAGCTGCAAAGATATTGGACACCTCAATTCTTCAGGTGGCATCTGACCTGATCCCCGATTGATTGGCTTGAAATTAAATGAACTAAGTTTTGACAGCTGCCTTTCAAATGCTTGACCATTGCCACCATCAAAAGAACCCAGAACAGTGGGAGAACAAGGTGTAGAACCCTGTGAATCAGTGTCATCACAGATTTCACTTCTAAATAATTTGGAATACTTTCTCATGAGATGTAACAGATAAGCCACAATTGATTCCTTCCTCTTGTCTTCCTCCGCACGAGCTCTTTCTATGAGTTTCTTGAGTGCTCTTCGCTCTGTAAGAGCTACTCTGGAAGAGGTTATTCCAAGTCTAGTAGCAGCCTGGTGAAAACATTCTAGCTCATTACTGTCGTTAAGGTTGTTGAATTTTTTCCCCTGCTGGAGCAGTGCAACTATTTCATCACCAACTTGCTTCTCCAATGGATCAAGCAAGAAAACCGTCTCCTCAAGCTCACTTACAATCTCCTGAATCTAGAAGTTAAGTAACAAAAGGTGTCAAAAATCTACGAGGTATAAACAAAAGCAATAGCAACAAAAGGCTATCAGAAGAATGACCGATAGTCATTCATACACTTTCAAATGTAACAAACACCTTATATCAGAAACAAGACCCCTTAGAATTTTCCAAGATTTAAGTCTCATTACTATCAGGCCTTAACCCAGCAAGCAAGTATAAAGATAACCATAGGGTAATTCAGTGTTACCATTTGAAACAAGCTTATAAAATGTTCAATATCAAAACTTAAACCCATGATGAAAGACTAAATCAACCATTAACTGTTCCATTCATTTCATTCCCTATTTCCTCAGCAGGAAAAGCATCTTAAACCTGAGTCCCCGTAAAGGAGAAAAATTAGAAGATATCCTATCAATAGGTAACATTTATTGACTCTCTTCTACTGCAAGTGATATTGGAGCCTTGCCATGGACAGGCAACACATTACCACGTGGGGACCTAGATGATGATCTGAAAACCAAAATTCCAGACCTAAAACTCACTGAAAGTCAAGTTGCTGTAAAAGTTTATATCATCTACCTCCAAATTTAGTTAACTCATATCACCTTTATAGACTTTGACCAATAAATTAAGGACAGTGGTAAGCAAGAGTAGAGATCGGATTGTACAGAGGCCATGGTATTGGATGTGATGAAGGCACATGCATAAAGATGCATGCAAACTTCATCAGAATGGAGGAAAAGGAATGTAGTAACTCAACCAGCCATCCTGAAACAAAGGAAAAGTCTTCAAGCAAGAACACGAGTTTTTTGTTGAAGTGTGAAATCATGCCAATGCTTAGGGTGACCAATTTGGCATTCCATCATAATTCTCGTAGCAAAGTCCCAGAATAAGTTTCAATGCTCGTAAATGCATGAAACCATATCACCTCTTTGTCATACACACACAGACCGCTTTCCAGACAGTTAGAAACTAGCAAATAGCTTCATCTATCTGATTTGACAAATATAAGGAATGCAAAGATTGTTCCAACTATAATCCATCAAGTTGTTCCTCGTTCAATAAGTAGAAAAAGGGCATTCTCCTTGGATGGCAAAGAGAAGCCTAGGACCTAAAACAATAATTACCTGAGACCCAATTGATTGTGGAACAATATCATCAACACGCCGCAAACCATCTACAAGTGCACATCTTGCCTTCTCAAACTTTAGAAGAACGGAATCCCCAGTTATAGCCTGCATGATTAGAATAATTCCAATGGTAAAACATTATTGGACAGAACAAACACCCCGCACCCCCAAACCAAAAAAATAAATAAATAAAGAGTGATCATTTTACAGAAAGGAGCCGCAAAAGTCAAAAGATCACATGACGCATAATTTATTACACTACCTCATAAATTGAGAAAAGGAAAATTAATTCAGTGCATGATTTTACAAACACATAGTCAGTATAAGATATTGATGCAGCAAAGAAATCATACCAAGTAAAGTTTACTACATTCTGAGCAGTGTTGAAGAACATTCTTGGCCTTCTCCAGTGCCACGTGCAATGCACATAATGCCTGGATGCCAGACTTGCTCCTAGGCCGTGCTGCTTCCAAGGAAGGGAAAATCGATAGTACTTTGCAATAAATTGCAGAAAGTGTCTTGCACATTTCCCCATGTAGCTGTGTAATGAAAAATGTTGTGAGCTAACCCCCTAGATTAATGGAACTGAATGGAAAATATGAACTTCGAACAATTTATGCCCAATTCTAAAGTTTGACATTGTAAAACTTAAAATTCATTTCTCCACGAACACCAGATGAAGTTATGTGCAAATCTCACATGACAAAATGTAATGCAGGCCCGTTGAGAGAACTTTTAAATTAATAGAAATTTTTTTAATCAGCCCCATATAGATAGGAGGGCATCTATGCAATGTTAAAATTTAAAAAATAAATAAATAAATAAGTTGTTGATAAAATCTTTCACAAAAATGCCAAATTCAAGCCACCAGCACTTTAAATTCAATCTAAACAAAGCATGGATACCTTGGCATCACTTGCTGCAAACAAGTTTTCTTCAACCTCCGTAATATCCATCATTGAAATAGGAAAACTAGAAAGCGGCTTAGATCATCTGAATTAGGAAAAGAAAAAAGGTCAGTAAATGCTTTGGGACCTCTCTGCATAGCTCAAAAAAGGATACCAATAACAACTCCAAACTGCTACAGCTAAAACTTTGCTGCATTAACTACTTTTCATGCTATTAAATCCAAACTAAATACAACTTTGATAAAACAAGCCGGATTCAACAATATGTATAGCAAAATCAATGAGGATAACGTTTAACCTGGTCAGTTGCTTTGACCTGGTGAGAAAGAAACGAAAAAAGAAATAACACATTTGGCATCCCATTTAAGAGAGAAAAAAATGATTAATTGAGGTAAAGAGGACCCAACTAAGCCAATTACTGTATTCGGCTCAGTTGAATGGTCAGAAGACAAAAATCTCATCCAGCATTTTCCCAGAGACCAAGCAAAGATATTGGCCCATAAAAACAATAAAAAAATGAGACTTTTAAAATGGACACGAAAATAAAACGACGCCAACCCAGTGAGCTAATGTATGTTCATAGTCTTTTTTAGAATGCAATTGATCCAGACAGAACAGTACAAAAAGAATGACCAGCAGAAAAGATAAACCATTTGATTTGTAAATTTCATCAAAGATACAAATCCAGACTCATGAAGAAAAATTCACCAACAAAAACAAAAATTCAAACGGAAATGATGGTATAAAATTAAATATTGATTTGGACATCTGATCGGAAACGCGAAATTTAAAATTTCCAAGTAAATGGAATTCGAAAATGGCCTGCCCCATAGAGATCTTTAGCTGAGGCGAGCCCGAAAGATCACCGTCAGCTGAGAACTTCCAAAAACAGGAAAAAAGACAGTGCAATCTACATTTATAGGGACCAATTAGACCAAAAAAGGCACTTTCCAACCATAAAAACACGAACTTCCTCCGCAATGTGATTCACATCCATACAGGTGAAAAATTAAAAAAGAAAGAAAAAACACGGAAACAAAATAAAAATAGAAGAAGAGAAAACATTTTCACAGCTCAGAAATGCAAAATCCCAGAGAAGGGAAACAGAACTGGGCCTGAAGCATTTGAGCGAAGAAACTAGGGATTGGTAACAAAAACCCGCGAGAAAGAACGGAGCCAATACTAGGAGACTTCATACAAGAGCATGTATAAGAATCCAAAGAAGCAAACAGAAACCTTAAGGATTTCAGTGATCCGTGAAGCTTCGCCTCATTACAGTCGTTAGGTTTGGAAGGATCGGAGTCAGAGGTAAAGAGGAGGGACGGAGGAAGAGATTTAGGCTTTGGTTGTGGTAAGGGAGCTTTCCATTGAAAGCAAATATTGGAAATCGAGAATAGATTTGCAGAGATTTGAAGGGTCTACTCCAAAGAAAAATAATCGCGACTACGAGTTGGCCTATTTTCCCTTTCCTTCATATCCATAAGGAAATCCACATTGTTAATTAGATAGTGGTACATTATAAAAACAAAAAACAATTGCAAGGAGGGAAGTTGGAATTCTTTCGCCGCTATTGTCTCCCCGATTCACCGGCCGACAGTTGCCGACCTCCTCGTTTGTCGGTTAATATACCTGTCAAATAAATTCCCGACTGCCGGAATTGTCCTTCTTGGTAGATTTTCTTTTCCGTTTGTTTTTTTTTTCTGTTTTTCCCTTTTTGCTTTTATGGGCCTCTAGTCTCAAAGTCTAAGAACAACACTTTCATTCAGTATTGTCTTCCATACGGACAAGACAATATATTTATAAAATAATGAAAAGAAATCACTAAAAGCAGGCCCTCATCATAGAAAGATAAATACTTTTTAATTTTAGGACTCTTTTTTATTTGGTATCTTTGGTCGTACTTGATTTGCAAAGGTATAACACCACGTACTTGGTGGGCATCATACAAGTAAACAATAGCTTCATTTCCGGGCAATAGTACTAACTTTTTAGGAATATTGATAATTGTTGGAAGGGTCGTGTGTACTCATTATTCGTCCCACCTCCAAAAATCGGGGGCACTTAATTAAACCAATCAATTATTGTTGTAGACTATATATAAAATATATTGTTGAGATCACCAAATTTTTTAATATTTCTGATATTCCCTTGCAATTATCTACGCAAGTACAGTGTGACCCAAAAACAGTTGGATTTACAAAAGGCTGATGGAGGGTATTTTGGTCAACCTCAATAAAATGATTAAATTGGCAGCGGATGTCGCCACGCAGGAGTACGGAAACGGGAATCCCCGAATCTGTCTGATATCAAAATGTGGGCTCGCCTCGAGTCCACGTGGTGTGTTTTTAACCACGATTTTTTACGGACTGTTTTATGGCCTTTCAGAAAGTCACCCTCCCGATCCGTAACTGACGGAATCAGCGCTGTAGTTCCCCCAAATCGGGGATGAAAGAAAGGTCTTCGAATCACAGACAAAACCCGGCAGCGCTGTGGTTTCCATTTTCATGGATTTAATAAACTGCTTAAGCCCTTGCTGTTTTCCGTTACAGTAACTTCAAGTCGATGATGAGATAGTAAGAGGTTACACGCGCTGGTGATGCGCGTCGATATATGAATCCCTTTTTCTTTGCATTTTAAATTCGTTCAAGAACGGTGTTGCCGCGACATGAGGACAGCCTCAGTGGTACACGTGGCCTGCAAATGATGATCTTTCTAAATCTGTTGCCCGAGATGGCGTTATAGGAAAGAGGGGGACTTTCCCTTTACTCCGTCGTCTCCTCCATTTGGCGCATTACCTGTACTGCCACATGACTGTCCATGAAATGATTCCAAACTTCGAAGCTCGTGGTCGGTTCACAGCCCCACCTTGACGCACCTGCTATTTTATTTTGGTTTATGAAAACAGCACTGGTCGCGTCGCGGTAGCTCAATAAACGAGCCCAGCAGAACCTTGGAATCATTCCAAACAAAAATGATAAGATCTGTCTGAGCCATGCCCAACCTCTGAATATTTAAATGTCCGACCAGGGAATCATCTTTCTATGAGATCGCCTTAAGAGAATATTACCAAGATGCTCCTTCCTTCATATTATGTCCAACATTATTTCAAAGCTCGCTGTCTGCGTCTTCCACAGAAAAAGGAAAAGCTTGACATCATGTCGGTTAGGGGAGGCATTATAGAGGAAGCTTAGGGACAGATGGATGACCTAGATGTGACTGGGAGGTTAAAATGTTGAGCGGCGAAAGAAAACGCAGAAGATGACAACCGCTACAAAAGTTTCGACCCTGTTGTGATGGGGGTTGATATTTCGAGAATTCAACCTTTTGGCTGTGATTGGCGGGGTCACGGAAAGATTAGGAAAATGAAGGGTGGGTTGGAATTCTGTGATCGGGAGTTAGATGTTGATTGGGCGATAAAACTGGAGTGGACCCAGATTCCCGAAACGGTGATGGCGGTCGAATAAGGACTAGAAACAGAAGCGGCGCAGCCTCGGAGTCAAAATCGGATGGATGCATAACTATATTTTCCAGTCGGTCTACGAGGAGAATGTGAAGTTAAGGGTGGCTTTCATTGACCTCTGACCCAAATCCACTTGCTTCCCATTAATTATATACCCGCAAGAACCTCTGACTTATCATCTTACCATCTAAAGTGTCGGTTGGGCAGCCCATCTGAAGAACGTTTCAAATTTTTTGGTATGGAGATGAAGGTTAGCACAATTATGACCTTTACATAATGGGTGTCTTTCAGGGTTGACGATTCCATCTACTTTCTCCGACGCTGCATGGGTTTTACTCGGGGTAATTGAACAGAAAGTTGTAAGCATATGAAATTCGAACACGCAAACACTTTCCCCACAGCTATGCATAGATTTCTAGCACGGCATAATGAGTTGGGGGTCCGACAAAAACTAGTCCTGCGTTGACTGGACTCACTTTTTATTTCGAAATAATTGGTGGCGAGGTTTTTCTTAGTTTTTCATGCTTGGAATACCACATTCAATGCTGCCAAATAAAGAGACAGTTTCACGTAGATAACTACTCCATCTTGGTCTACGCAGGTCAAGTATTTATCCTGGTAACTTTTACTTAAAACAGATGTTAAAGGGTTTGCATTGGGTGGTGAATCTGAAGGTGCTGGGTCGGGGACTGCACGTGCATGTGGCCTATTTCTACGTTCTCAAGCAATTATTATGTGAACGGACACTTTATCTCAGCCTAGTTTTTCTTTCAAAAGATTAACTCAATGAGATAGCAGTAAAGTCTCTTTATATGATTAGATTATCTCATCTATCTTTTGACGTGAAAAAATAAAATTTATTATATTTTTTCCAACCTAAATTCATGTTACTATCAATATAGGTAGGATTCTTACTTACACCCGCACTAAGGAATTGGTCCACTGCCTATCCCACATAAAGGAGTAGCAATAGTAAGCACCGGTAGATGGGATAATAGTTGTAAACCCATTAGGTCAAATTGGATTTGGTTTTGAATCATTTGTGAAGTTTTATACCAAAATGTCAACTCAATATATGAATAACCACATTATCTTATATAGGTCATATTGTCTTGCTTGTTTTTTTTAATGTTGAAGCATTTGCTTTTTTAATGTAGCAAAATAAAATAAATGTCACATGTTTTAACTATTGAGCCAAAAGACCTAAACTTGATAGTTAGTTTTAAGAGATTTCATTTAAATATCATCCCCAACACAAGTCATTATAAACTCATGATAAACCACCACACTTCACAATCCATGCTCCGTGCAACGTACTTTGGCCCCATCCATTTAGATGCCTCTTCAACTCAAAATGTTTTAGTCACTAGGTCTTTTATTAACAGTTCAAACTTAAGATGCATGATTGGCTTTAACATCATTTATTATAGGCTTCAACTATTAAGTCAAAAAAACTTAACATCAATTTTTAGTCTTAACACATTTTATTTGAATATCATCATTAACTTGAACCACCATAAACCCAAGTCAATAACAAGCTCCCATGCTTGTGAAAGTCCATTCCACTTTGAATATGTCGTGACTTGTTGCTTTAAGTACATTGCTTGATACTTGTTGCATTGTTCAAAGCAATTACTTCCCACCTCGTTCAAGCTAGACTTACACGTATTTGATAATCGTGCAAGGGCCGTTGAATTTGTGTCCATGGGCCAATAATCGTCAAGTCGTCCTGCTCAAATTATACTCCTTTGGTTCGAGAGTGAGCGGTTGTTGAACTGCATAGCTAAGGAATGACACTTCAATGAACCCACTCTAAACACTGAAGGACCGCACCTAACTTGGAGTTCGCTTAAGGCCCAAAAACTCGTATAAGATGCTTTCCTTGAAGGCCTATGACTTTAAGAGTTAAAACCAAACGCTTTCCGCTCTATTTTTTGTAGGCCTACTTAACGAACTGTTTTCTGGCCCGTATTGGCCCAAAGGTCGATCTAACCTGAAGAGCAAGAAACCTCACAATACATTACAAGATTACATCTAAATTTTTTTGCTCCCAAGCAGTTCTTCTGTAGTAATCGTCTGCCATCTCACACTCGGCATCCTCTCCCTCCTCTGCGATCACAAAGGTAATTTCACAATTATCTCTCGTCCCTGTGCATTTACGTTTCTGAGAAGCTCTGCGAGCAAACTTCAGATTAGGATTGATTTTGTTTCTAGGGTTTGTGGATGACTTTCTTTTCCTTTTTCTTTTCCTTTTTCTTTTTCTTTTTCTTTTCTATTTGACATTTCTGAGAAACTTTGTGAGTAAACTGCAGATTGGGATCGGATTTTGTTCTAGGGTCTGTGGATTACTTTCTTTTTCTTTTTCATCCTTATTTCTTGCGACGGCACAATCTGAGTTCAGTTGGTTTTTGAGAAAATATGTGAAAGGAGAGGATTCTTGAACCTTGGGCTTCGTTGTGTTGTCGTACTAAATCTGTGAGATTGCGACCATAAATGTCTTTATTCTACTGATTCTACGACTCCACTTTCTGGACGCAAAATGTAAAATACAGAATTTATTAGATTTGGTGATTTTGTGTGATCATTGAATTTCGGGCATAATTTTATCAGAGCTCCTGCTGTGGAACTGGTTCAAGCTCTTTGCATACAAAAAACACACAGCGTTAAATTTATTTCTGAAAGCGATGATTAATCGTGCAATTTAAATGTTAGACTATTCTTACATGGACTGATTACTGACTTGAACTAGAATCTTTGTTGTAGTTTATAAAGCATGAAGCTCGACACTAGTGGTCTCGAATCATTTGCACCATTCGTTGGGTCAAGCAGTGAGCTTGCTGATGAATTTTCTGCTGCCCCATCTTTCGAAGTTCCTAACACGACCAATGTGAGTTCTATTAGGTGTTTGTTACTTCTGTTATTTCTGCTTCACATGACGGAAAGTTGAAGTTTCTATTGGTTGAAAATTATTTTAACTTTTCTTTTTTTGCACTGTTTCAGTTTGATGGCTTTCAGAAAGAGGCTATACAGATGGTGAAGCCAGCAAAAGGAACAACAACCCTCGCCTTCATATTCAAAGAAGGTGTCATGGTTGCTGCTGATTCTCGAGCTAGCATGGGAGGCTATATATGTATGTTCTTTGTGTTATTTCTTTGTCTAGCTTAGCTTCTTCTTTTTTCCTCCCTCTCAGCTAAAATATCTACCTTGAAAATAGTTATAGGTTCTAGATGCTGATTTTCTTTCGTTAGGTTTAGTGGCATTGTCATAGCGTTTGTTTGTGTTGTCTCTTTGGCATGAAAATATGTGTTTCACTTACTCTTCTTCTTCCTAAATGTTATCAGCTTCCCAGTCGGTTAAGAAAATCATTGAAATAAATCCTTACATGCTTGGCACAATGGCTGGAGGAGCTGCTGACTGCCAGTTTTGGCATAGAAATCTGGGTGTTAAGGTAAGTTTTTCTTTTTCTCTTTTCTTTTCTTTCTCTAGATTTACCATTTTTGTTGTGAAGTGTGTGGGCTTCACTTAAGTTAGATGGAGTTTTTGTGCATCCATCATGATATATCAAATCATTAGCTCTCTGGCACTGATGTTTTCAGTAATTGACCAACATGTTGGACAAACTCTTTTAGTGTTGAAGTTCTAATGTTGTAAATTAGACCGTAAAAGATTTTGATATTCATCTAATGGCTTAGATTGATTCTTTTTACCGCTAGGATGTGGTTTTAATGTGATGGGTTATCTCTTTGTTAGTTTTACGTGCATCTTTGATCGTGACAGTTACTCCTTAGTTCTCTTAGACCACGGAGAATGGAAAAAGTAGAAATGATACCAATTCTTCACAAAAATGAAAAGTATATTATTTGTTAATTAGTGAAAGGCAATTTGGCTAATTTTTGTGAAGTAAGAAATTTATGTTTCTGAAGCACTAGCCATGGGCTGAATTAATGCAAAGACTGTTGCCTAGCCATAGGAAACAGACTGAGTTCCTAGGCATGCGCTGTGGTGGATATGATTTCAGTGTCCTGCTTCAGTAAAATTGAATTGAATCTTTAAAATTCAGTGGTATGGTTTTGCCTTTGTAAATTACTCACTAATGTACGCTTTGTTATTACTTAGTGTCGTTTGCACGAATTGGCAAACAAGCGAAGAATCTCAGTTACAGGGGCATCAAAGCTGCTGGCAAACATTCTGTACTCTTACCGTGGAATGGGTCTCTCTGTTGGAACCATGATTGCCGGATGGGATGAAACGGTATCAATCTGAGAATGACTAATGTCATTTTGTTTCATATTCATTTTATATGATTATCATAATATGATTTTTCTTTGCCCATATAGGGTCCTGGGCTATATTATGTGGACAGCGAAGGTGGAAGGCTGAAGGGAAACCGATTCTCAGTTGGATCTGGTTCACCCTATGCTTATGGTGTGCTGGATAATGGGTATGTACCCCTTTCTAAACAATTTCTAAATTGTCCAATGTCCTGCTGATGATTGAGCCATTGTTTGTGGAAAATGAATCTCCAAGTATGTGCTTGAAATTGATGGGTAAAGTTGTATTATAATGAATCTCCAAGTGTTCGTTGAAGGAAATGGTAATGTTACATTTATAATGAAAAATTGATGAGGTAGTTAGTCTTATGTCCATTAATATAAAAGTACAACAAACAGGAAAAAGAAAAATGCAAGAAGCTGGTTAATAGTCCAAAGAGCCCGATAGGTGAGGAATATCCGGGAATTCCCAATGATCTAATCGCATGTGCCTTTGCAATCCAAACCAAATAATGGGGAGATGGGGGAAACCATGACTTACAAAATTGTTACCTTTTTCTAGCGATTCGGCACTTGGTCAGTTGAGAAAGCTTCCTTAAATTGACTGCCTGGGAGAGTGCAGCATGCCTGAGAATATTTTGATATGTAATGGATGCTACTTCCTTGGGACTTGGCGAAACAGGGAGGCCTTGTTAATGTTGTTTGCAAGTTTGTCAACTTGTAAACTAGTATGACCTTCGTAGGAGTGGTGCATTAGCTTTTTTACTTAACACATGCCCCTTCTGAGTTAACTAATCCCTGCTCTTCTTTCTTTTTCTTTAATCTTTTGACACAGATACTCGAATATTTTCTTCTTTAATTTTTTCCCTATCATTTTGCACTTTAGACTGAGATTTGTTTTCTGGTTGAATGTGCTCTCATCTGTTATTTTCTATTAAAACAGCTACCGGTATGATATGTCAATTGAAGAAGCTGCAGAGTTGGCTAGAAGGTCAATTTATCATGCCACGTTCCGTGATGGAGCTAGTGGTGGAGTTGCTAGCGGTATTCTCTCTGTTTCTCTCTATCTCCCTCTTTCCTCCTCTGTCTGTGCATGGAAGCTTTAAGTTTTGAGATGATATGAACTTGTGGCTTATTTATTTATTTTAAATCAGTATATTACGTGGGACCCGATGGATGGAAGAAGCTGTCTGGTGATGACGTTGGAGAACTTCATTACAAATACTATCCAGTCACACCAAGTACCGTGGAGCAGGAAATGGTTGAAGTAGCCGGGCCTTGATTTTCTTGTTGAACTTGGAACAATTCATGAATAGACTTGTGCTTTAGTTTGTTGGTGCCCATGTTTAAAATTTTTAACGAAACTCTTGACTTTTGTTGTATCGGGTTTTATCTTTCCCTCCCGATGAATGATTCTAATTACTTCATACATAAGAAAAACTAATGCAGCTACTGGAGTCGATAGGAAGTAGAGATACGACTTGTGCCACAGCTAATCGATGCGGCGTGTGGTTTTGGGTTGGTGGGGTTGACTTTCATGCACGCTCAAACCACCAAGAGGAAAGGGAAAGATATTGGGAGTGGCAAGATAGAACCAAGTACATACAAAATAAAAAAGGTTTTAAGAGTGCAAATGGTGGCGTGGTGAAATAAGGTGTATACTGAGAAGCTGAGCTGACTGAATGGAGAGGGGAAGAAGAGACACTGGACAGTGGCAGTAGGTGTAGTGTGAACAATCACAGGAAACTATTCCTGGGGACCCACTTTTTCATGATCAAGTTGAACAACCAAAGGCTCATATTTGGGCTAGAATTCAATACCTGCACATCAACTCGATCCCTTAACTACAAAGCAAGGCTTCTTCTTTCTTCTTTCTTCTTTCCAACTCTTTTCTATCTTTACCAAAGAACCTTTATGATTTGTTGGAAGAAAAAATAAAGTGATCATTACTGGCAGCAGTTTAATATTGTTTTCTCATGGAAAGTGAACTATTAAAAAAGGATGTTCAACTACTTGGAAAGCAGGTTGAGTTTTATTCCAAGCTAAATCTGCTACGAAAGCGGATAAAACCTGAACTGATTTTGTTTTGTGTTAGGATACAATTTGCCTAATCTGTTTTGAAACTGCTTTTTAATCACAGTAGAATCAAACTACGGTGCCAAGCAGCCCCGAAGATGAATAAAAAAATGCACATAAAATGGTGCGCTAGAGACGTCACCCTCCTCCTAGTTTGACAAAATATAGACATAATATCACATGCTATTCACCTACGTCACATGCTAGTCTTGTGCATTTCTAGAATAGAATTGGTTAGTCTATTCATAACCCGGAAACAAGACACGAGGATAACCAAAATAGTACAAGCTGGAAAGGACAAGTTCTCTCACTGTCTCTCTCTCTCTCTGCTCGCTTTGTTAGCTTCTAAGCATGTTTTCATGATTGAATTGGAAATGTGATCGCGAAGCAGAGTTCCACTCAACATCTAAATAATTACTTCACATCAGTTGTGAGATAATCATAGAAAACAAGTCGGCCTTTCAAATAGAAACGTAGTGTTTTAGTTGCGTGAAAGGGATTGCACAAAGCAGGCATTTCCCTGGACTCTCATTCATCCAGACCCCCGTTTAGTCACCGAAACAACAAAGACCAATCAAGATAAGCCATAGCTTTTACAGAGCTATGGTATTTAATGTTATCACTCTGCTTAGACCCTAAAACCTAACACCCCCGTGAACCAGTTTTGTATACAAGTTTCACCCCGACGTGCCCAAACAATGCTAGTGGATACTAGTTTTCCACTATTTTGATTCGTTGACGTGGTAGTAATAATAATAATAATAGGTTTATCTCTCAATTGAGTAATGGATGACTCTTTAACTCAATGACAAGTTCGGTACCTAACGCAATTAAAGTTGATTATTCGCTTGATATGATTGGCTTTTTTTATGGGGCTCGGTCGCTTTTCATTACAGCCAAGTACGGTCATACCTACTCGTATCCATACAAGACTTGCAAAAACGACTTCAGCCACTCAATTTTGGTAGATAAATCAACTTGTTAAAAAAAAAAAAAGATATAACATATTAAGATTAAAAAAAAAAAAAACTGGGTATGTAACATAAGAGTAACATACAAGGAACAAGCATATTCTCTGGAGTAAAAAACGATTAGAATTTTTTTGTCCCATTTGCAGAAAAGCTCTGGGTAAGACACATAACATCCTCGTCACAACTTAAGACAAAAAACACGAGCAAACAAGTGCAGAAACATAATCCAGGTAAGATGATTGTCGTGAGGCAGGAACGATTCTCTGAAGTCATCAAAAGGAGCTAAACTTCGTGGCGAAGTGCACATTACATCAACATCATAGAGCCTAAGACAATTATACGACCAAAGAAGCTAGGCAACAGAAGGCAGCACTCCCGACAGCCATTGCTTTTCTTCTACTTCCCCTCTTCCCCTTCCGTTAGTCGCCTCTTTTCCTTGGCGGGACGTGGCCCCCTTCAATCGATATCTCGTCTTTCCTAAGTCTCTTTCTCATAAATACCGTCCTCCCACCCCCAACCACACCAATCCCCCACCCAGCCGTTCACAGTACTCCTCGCTTGCTTTACCCTTCTCTCTCTCTCTTTTTCTCTTTCTCTCTCTCTTTCTCTGTGTCAGTGTGACAGTATTGGGATCCGCAATGAAGAAGAAGAACAATCTTCCCTTCTCAGCCGTGGTATTCTGCTATGGAGTCGTTTTTCTCGGGATATGTCGAAAATTCACTCACTCGCTCACCCCAGACGGCCTGTCCGTGCTGTCTCTGAAATCGGCCGTGGATCAATCATCGGACGTTGGGTCTGCATTCTTCAACTGGAACGAGAACGACACCACGCCGTGCGGTTGGAGCGGCATTTCGTGCATGAACATCACGGGGTCCTCGGAACCGCGGGTCGTCGGCATTGCTATCGCCGGGAGGAATCTCCGAGGATATATACCGTCCGAGCTCGGGACCCTGGTGTATCTCCGGCGACTTAACCTGCACAGCAACAACTTCCACGGATCCATTCCTACCCAGCTCTTCAATGCGACCTCGTTGCACAGCCTGTTCCTTTATGGGAACAACCTCTCCGGTTCGCTCCCTCCCTCTATCTGCGACCTTCCCAGGCTCCAAAACCTCGATCTTTCGAACAATTCCTTCTCCGGACCGATCCCGGAAACTTTGAAGAAGTGCAAACAGTTGCAGCGGCTGATTCTAGCAAAAAACAAATTTTCCGGCGAAATTCCGGTGGGCGTCTGGCCGGAACTTGGAAACCTTGTCCAGCTCGACCTCTCGGCGAACAATCTTAGCGGACCGATTCCAGAGGATATCAGTAAGCTTGGCTCTCTCTCCGGCACGCTCAACCTCTCGTTCAACCATTTGTCGGGTAAACTTCCGAAGTCGCTTGGAAACTTACCGGTGGCAGTGAGTTTCGATCTCCGAAACAATAACCTAAGCGGCGAGATACCTCAAACGGGGGCGTTTGCGAACCAGGGACCCACCGCGTTTCTGAACAACCCGCTGCTCTGTGGGTTTCCCCTACAAAAAACTTGCCGGAATTCCGAGCAAGGGTCATCTGGGAGTCCCAATTCGGCCCCGAACGTCGGGGGCGGTACAAGAAAAGGTCTAAGCCCCGGTTTGATTATATTGATCTCAGCAGCGGACGCAGCTGGGGTTGCACTTGTTGGGCTCGTGATCGTTTACTTATACTGGAAAAAGAAAGACGACTCAAACGGCTGTAGCTGTACTCGGAAAACCAAACTCGGAGGAACACAGAAAACCCATCTGTGTCTTTGTTATGCGTGTGCCAATGGCTGCAAAAGCGAGGAGTCTGAGCTGGAGGACCCAGCTGAAAAAACAGAGAGAGGGGAAGGGACGGGAGAGCTGGTGGCGATCGATAAAGGATTCTCTTTCGAGCTGGACGAGCTGTTGAGGGCGTCGGCATACGTGTTGGGGAAGAGTGGATTCGGGATAGTGTACAAGGTGGTGCTCGGAAATGGGGTGCCGGTGGCGGTGAGGAGATTGGGAGAGGGAGGGGATCAGCAGAGGTACAAGGAGTTTGTGGCGGAGGTGCAGGCCATCGGGAGGGTCAAGCACCCCAACGTCGTCAAGTTGAGAGCTTACTACTGGGCTCCCGATGAGAAGCTCCTCATCAGCGATTTCATCTCCAATGGCAACCTCACTTCTGCTCTTCGCGGTGAGTCCCTCACTGCCTCCATGTTTGCACATTTATCTACTTTTTTCATTCTCTGTTTCCTTCCCTGCCGGTGGTTCCCGGATTTGGCAGCCTCGGACTTTCACGGGCCACGTGAACCCACGCTTGACCACAAAAATCAACAGAAAATGGTTTTTTATCAATTCGTCACTTAGATTTAGTCTTCTGAACACTTTGTGCCCGACAAGAATATGTCGACGAGGATACTTGGAGTGTGTTTTGCCCTGGGTATTAGACTTGGAAGTGCACTTGGGCACCAACCATCTTCTTCATCATTGGTCCACGTAATTTAACACTGATGATTTGGGACGCGCATGGTGGCTCGGCCCACCATTCATGACATTCAACCCCGAATGATGGTACCTCACTTGTCGTCAACTTTTCCTTTTCCGGGTGTTGCTCGGCCCTCCGGGGCCATTGATGATCTTCTGATGCGCGCACCACTCCACGACAACCGCACACTCGTGCTTTCGGTGGCGTAGTAAGTAGAAGTATTGGTGTATTCGAGCGTTGATCATGTGGTTTACTGTTTGGTAGTTCCTAGTACTGTGCTGGTAGTTAGGTACAACAGTTTTCCTCTATAGTTAAATGAATGGTTGGGACCGGTGACGGATTGGCAGTCAAAGCATGGTGGTTCGGAATGATAAAAGCCTCAGGGCTCAAGCATTGATTAAGCTCAATCAACGCTTCCTGTGACATAGCCCAACTTTGCGATTCCCGACCCGGTTTGATATTCTGACATTTCTAGTCTGGGATTCACGACAGCTTGATCAAAGTGGCTTTTTGAATTTTTCTGAAGGCTCCTTTTAGGTCACAAAAAGAGTAACTTTTGTTGCGGAAATAAATGGCTTTGCTTTGTTCAGAGATTGGGGACCATATGGCCTCTCTCTCTTTTTGTCTTGTTCCCCTTGAATTAAGTCAATTCCGATTAGATTTTCAAATTTATCTGTATTTGTTTTGCAGGGAGAGGCAGTCAGCCTTCTCCGAGCTTGTCATGGTCAACCAGGCTGAAGATTGCGAAGGGAGCAGCCCGGGGCTTGGCCTACCTCCACGAGTGCAGTCCAAGAAAATTTGTCCATGGAGACATCAAACCATCAAACATCCTCGTCGACAATGAATTCCAAGCTTACATTTCCGACTTTGGCATTAACCGGTTGATCAGCATCACGGGCAATGACCCCTCCTCGTCGGGTGGATTCATGGGTGGAGCTCTACCGTACATGAAGGCCGTCCAAACAGAGCGAGCTAACAATTACAAAGCTCCGGAGGCTCGGGTACCCGGCAACAGACCCACCCAGAAATGGGACGTCTATTCTTTTGGGGTTGTAATGCTCGAATTGCTAACCGGGAAGTCCCCGGAGCTTTCTCCGACCACTTCGACTTCATTGGAAATCCCGGATTTAGTAAGGTGGGTGAGGAAGGGGTTTGAAGAAGAAAAGCCGCTGTCGGATATGGTAGACCCAGTGTTGCTGCAGGAAGTGCACGCCAGGAAGGAGGTGATCGCAGTGTTTCATGTGGCCCTGGCGTGCACCGAGGCAGATCCTGAGATTCGACCTCGGATGAAAAATGTCTCGGAAAATCTTGAAAGGCTGGGAACGTGAATAAAGTGATGGGCTTATACATCATCTTACCGAAATCTCCCCGATGCAGATGGACGGGGCGCTTCATTGTCGCCTGCTGATTTTTTGGTGAAGGTTGTGGTAGGATTCAGAATTTTGCTTCGGCCACCAGGAATTTTTTTGAAAGAGGAGCAACTTTTGGTCCGCCATTTGGCTATAAATTTGTGTTATTGAGGAAGTAGCTTTATTTTATTTTTATTATTCAAGGTTACACCTTTCCCTTCGGCAGGTGCTTGTACTGCTAATAACGTTTTCTGTTGTTTCATTCTACTACGTTTTTCAAGCAGCTACATGATGTCCAGATTAGTTCATTCGAAATCCAAGGTTATATTTTTTGTAATTTCATATCTCCGCCTGCCGCTTGCAATCCCTCTTTTCTGCTGTGTTATTGTAGATGAGTCCCCAAAAAGAGTTCTGCTGTTTGATCTTACAACCGCAAATCAACAACTACACGAAGAGATCAAAACCGAAGGCAGCAAGCCTCAGTTCTACATAAATGTTACAAAATAGAATGAAATAATATGTTGCAAGCTATGATCATTATGCCAAAAGCACTAGAGATGATCGGTAATCACTTTTGTTTGAATACCATCACTAATGTCCCTATAAGCTCAGGGTCACCACCATGCAAGTTTTAATCCTACAATTACCACAACCACCGTGTTTCCAAAATGATATTCTTAGCAGCCCATGTCGGAAGATTTGAGCTCAAATGAGCTCAAAAAATGGATCCTTACTTCTCATGTAGAACACAAACTTGTAACTGAAATAAGAAAATAATAGTACCTTGTTTTGAGTACATACTAGTTGAATGTGGTTCGAATCTTCTCATTTGTTCTCTTTTGAATTACTGACTTGATGAGACAACTTAATCTATTGAAAATTTGATAAGTTGTTAAAGCTAAGAACATACACGAAATTGCTTCTCGATTGCTCCCTTATGTTATTTCTTTTGTGGTGTGGGTGTGTTATTAAGAGAAAGGTGAAAAGTGTGACGTGTACAAGAGAGCCAAAATTTGGTATCTCCATTTTTGCCCCTCGTACTAGCTTAAATTGTAATCCCATCCCAACTTATCAATAATGTAGATGCTAATCAATATATGTATTAAAAGTTAAATGAGAGATTTAACCATTTATTGAATATGTCGTCCATATAATCTCATTCATCATAGTTTTATATGATATACACTAGTCCACACTAGTCAATCTTATATTTAACAATTAAGGATCCAATATGTCTCATAATAAACTACAAAATGTTTATACAAAAACAATTGTATGTCATCAATCCCATTGATATAAGCCCACTCCAGTAAGGTTATGAAATAACCCAGCAACCCATACTCTCAACTATGGTGGCTTCTTTTAGATTATGGTGGCTCCACTACATGTGATTGTTCACTTTTTACGCACCTTTAGATAACCCTTTTTAGAAGTGAGGCTAACTTTGATACCATTTATTACAATTCAAAACCATTGTGATAAAAAACCTTAGAATTGTTGACTAATAAGGGTCTTTTCATTTGAATCATCATTAAGCTAAGACTACCACAATTCAAGTCCCAATCCAAAGATCATAACACAATACAAGAAAATATATATTTCTCCAAAAGATCTCCGTGCACAATATCTTCTACAACGTTTTTATCAACTACTCCAGAATTTTACATTATATTCTACGGCATGTTTACGAAGCTCTGGAATTTTGCCTTTCATGGTGGCATCTATCTTGGATGTACGGGCACGGTAGATGATTTGCTTAACAATCTTGTCATCTCATATAAATATATATATATATATATTTATTTATGAAGTCTAACCGAAAAGAAAAACCTAAAAAGAAAAACCTAAAAAGAAATGATTATAACGTACAAAAACCGGCATCTATTCAATTATGATTATATTACTGAAAAATGTGAGTAAATTAAAACGATTATTATCTAAAGACCAAAGCGTTTTTTTATTTAACTCGTTATTTTTTTTTCCTTTTCTGTTCTCGAGTTCTAGTAAACTAAGACTATATTTTTATTTTGGATGTAGTTTATTTGCCTTTACCGACCTCCCTTCCCTCCACCGACTTCATTTTCCGACTTGCTTTTTCTCTCCCCCTACTTCCTTTCTCTTCCCGTTCTCGTCGCTGAAGCAGTAAGCTTCTCTCTCCTCGTTCTCGTTGAAGCAGCTTCTCGCTTTCCCTCCTTCCTTTCTTCGTCGCTTTGACAAGGGTAAGCTTCCCTCTCCCCTTTAAATTTGATAATTGGTAACTGAATTGGTGAGAATCTCCTCTCTGACTGAAGGCCCCCTACAATGGATTAGCAATCCTAAGCTTTAGTCCACTCAGCTATCTCTCCCCTCGAAAAAGGGGATTGGATTTCGAATTATTCTGTGGATTGGATTTCACTTGACTGTCATTGCGTGTGCTCGGGTCCAACTTAGGGTTTCCCTGTTTGGTCGTATTTTATTCATTCATATGGCAAAATGTGGCATAGGAAGTTGTGTATGTTGAAAACTTTTGCTTTTACAGTTCGTTTGGTTCATGGGGAAATTCTTAGTATTGGGAAGCAGTGAAACTAAAATGGAGGATGATGTAAGTATTTTAAATTTGATTTATGTGTAGGTGCTACCAAGAGATGTCATTGGAGAATAACTTGAATTCAAGGATACTTGATTTAATCTCGTAGACTTTAGATGCTTAAGGTTATTGAGGAAACACGTGTGTTAGATTCAACCATGTCAGTTCGTTAATTTATTCCTTCAACGTTGCTTATTGCATTTTTCTTGATTTTTTTTTTTTTTTGTGTAGTTTGGTGGAAGGACGTAATTATCAATTTTGACGATCAAACATGGAGGTTAGTATCATATTGCCCAAATTTATAGCACTATATAAGCGTCCTATTTTAGACCATACAAAGGGCTGGTTTCGTTTCTGCATCAATGGGATGTGTTATCTCTCGTTTTTGTATAATTTTTAATCTTCTTGGTTGCTCTGATTAGACTCGTGGACCTGAAGCTGGAATTGTTGACGTGAACAAGATAACCGAGACATTGGAACCTGAGACGGCTACCAATGGAGGATTATGTGTTCCTGGGAAGGATAGAATGGTGTTTAGACCTCCCGAGAGGAAATCTTTATTAGGTGTGCTGAATGTTTAAATATGATAATCTACTTCATAATGACACTGAGTTATTTTCTCTTTGTTGCCTTTATTCCCTATAATTTTGGAGTAGTGAAGTGTTAGTTCTTTTCTTCTGGCAATTGTAATTGAAGATATTATTATATTGTTAAAATACAAAATGTTTTGTTTGTTTTGTGTCATTGTGACAGGGCTAGATGTTCTTGCTATTGCAAAACGAGCAGAGTCTAAGGTTGATGGTGGATTCAAGGCCCCAAGAGAAAGAGTTGCTGCTATTGTAGCATCATTAGAGGAAGAGGAGAATTCTGAAGCCTCTGGGTTAGATGAAGTAGGAAATGATTCAAAGAGTCGTACACACAAAAATGTTAGTAGGCAATATCGTGAATCAGTTGCAAGTGAGACAGGTATCTTTTTGTTCTTATATTCTGTTGAATAACTGATTGCATTTAAGGATTTGAAGAATAACAATGGACATGAATTAATCACTTGTAGGATACTTGAAGAAAAGCAGAGGCAGTGCAGTTATTATCAGTCTTCTTATAATTCTTCTGTCCAATTTAATGTTATAGGGGTATATAGCTGATATATATATATATATATTTTGTGATGCTTCATCGCCAAATATTCTCTTAGGGATAGAAGAAAGGGAGGTAAGGGAAGGTTATTGCATACGAAGTAAAATTATCCACATATAACAGGTTGAAATGATGTGGCCTGTGTACAACTATTCAATCCATGGTCTGTGTACAAAATAGTTTAAGGCATTGTCTTGTATAGTCTTGGCAGGTTTTCTGGCGTTATTCAATGACGTAAAGTCTATTATTAGGGGCACTAACGTCCAAGTTGTGATTTTATTTATGGCATATCTTAGATACCATAGAAAAACATTATATATGTGCTCTGGTCATCTTCAATTACATATTTTGAATTTAAGGTGAAGTTTAAGGGATAAACACACGGGTTACACTCCTGACTTTGGATTATGAAAGTTGTTTTGGTCTACTTCTTCTTTCCAGAATGATAGTTACCATTGGTCATATATAACTAAGTTGTTATAATTTGTAAATCAGCATTTATCTTTTTTATGCGTCAAATGTGCTTTCTTGCTATTTTCATTTGTGCAAATTTTATTCCTCTTGTAGTCTTCTTTAGTTTTCACTAATCAAAACTTCCGTAATCTTTGCACTCCAGGAAGTGTTGTGACTCAAGAAGAACAAGTTCTTGATACACCTGGGAGTCAGTACTCTAGTGAACGTATGTCTTCAGATGTAAGTCAGCATTATGTCTTTGGTATTCTTTATAGTGCCATAGTGCTACTATCTTTGTTAAAGTTATTTTTGGTGGTAGTTTTGTTGTGCATGTGGTACACATACCATGTGTAATGGTTATCCTTGCATTCTACTGACCAAGTTTAAAAACATGGGCATCCATTTGATTGTGAGTCACCCCCCCACCCCCACAAAAAAAATAAAAATAAAAAATAAAAATGATGGGCCTGTTTAGAAGTTGGAAGGGAGCAAATAGTACATGGAGTAAGGAAGCTCAAGGAGAATAGGGTTTTTGGCTTAATATCTTTCATGTCTTCTTGTTGTCCCTATAATTTCTTTATTTAGGCCTTAATATTTACGAGTCCAACTAACAAGCATAAATCATCTTCAGTTTTCCATGTACTGGTGTTGCTCCATCTTTTGGTGCTTGTACTGTGATATATATGATTTAAACCTTCTGGTGTTTATCTTATCAAACATGAAGCCTCTTATGTATCAGTTTCTATTTTTTGAGCTTTTGAAGCTTCTAATTATAAGAACTTCGAGCAATAGTGTCAACATCTTATTTGTCTCTTGGTCCTTCAAACCATTTGCATTTGTGGTTTAGGGTCTTTTTGCTGCCTTTGCAATTTAATGTTCTAGATCCAGTTTGCAGGTTTTCAACAACACTTTTGATGGGATTGTTTTAGGTGTAGATGGTTTTTGATTTGGACATAAGAGAGATATGACTATTCTGAATGTGTCTATTATGTGAGTCATAATCATCTGAAGGGGAAACTGGACTTCCTTCTTGTGTGCTGGTCAATCTGATTATAGCTTGATGCATTTACTGTTGAGTTTGTTCACCTTGTTGTCAACTTTGGATTTAGGACCTGTGTATCTCCGAGTTGAACTGAAAATGTAGTGTTATATTTCGTGTTGTAAAATAAGACTTACATGCTACTCACTTCTCCAATCAAGGTTTCAAATTCACCGACTAGAAGTTACCAGAATGTTCCTTCTAGGAGTCCTAGATATGAAAGGGATGACCGAAGCCGTGAAAGAAGGGATTACAGGGATCACACAAGGAATGAAAGAAGGGATTACAGGGATTACAGGGATGACACAAGGAATGAAAGAAGGGACAGACATAGACACAGTTCAGACAGAGAGTTTTACAACAGAAGGGAATCACGTAGTCAACATGATCGTGACTATGATGGACAACTTAGAGGCAAGCGAAGCAGATATGAGAGTTCAAGGGGTACACCTGGTATTTGATACTTCTGTTTGGTTTTGCTTTGTGAAGCTTTATGTTCTTCAAGATATAGAAAAACGGATAGGGAGTTTGAGGAGTGGTGTTTTTATTTTGAAGTCCTGAAGTTTCACAAGTTCCAGAAACTGGTTTCTGGATATGTGACCTTCAGGTGGTGAGTACTGGTCTACAGAAGGGGGAAATGTTTTACATATGAAAAGAAACTTAGAATTAAGATTATATACATGTAATCTACTTAATTTCATTAGTGTTAGTTTATGGATGGGTAATTATTTATACTCAAAAGATACGAGGTTATTGCTCATTCTAATTCTAGTCGCACAAATCTTGCAGGCAGATCTGACTGGGACGATGGGAGATGGGAATGGGAAGATACACCCCGCCGGGATAGTCACACTCAAACCAGTAGGTACCATCAACCTTCACCATCCCCAATGTTTGTTGGGGCATCACCAGATGCACGACTAGTTTCCCCTTGGTTGGGAGGTCAGACACCTCTTTCTGCTGGTATGTTTACTCAATTTGAATTCTTTTCCATGAATTTGAAATATCGGCCTTTTCATATCTCAAATATTTGTTGGTTGAAAAAAGACTCAAAAATCTAGTCTAGAGGAGTGGAAGGGTGGTAATGCCCAATTGCTAGATGGCATTCTTTTAACTAAGTTAGCGGTGTGGGTTTTCATCACTTTTACTTGATATTTGTAATTAGTGTAGGTTCCTCCAGTTCTCCCTGGGACCGTGTCTCTGCCTCTCCAGTTCCAATACGTGCTTCCGGATCATCCATCAGATCCTCGAGTCCTAGACATGCTGGGAGGTCGCATCAACTTACTTTTTCGAAGGAAAATTTAGGGGCATTTGAGGTTTATATTTACGACTCCTCCCCCTTTTTTCTTTTGAAATTTATTTTCGGGAAATGTGGTCCTACTTCTTAAACTATTTTTCTTTGAAGTGTATATACATATATATATAATATTTTATTTTTTTTTCACATCAAATTATGGTGATGATTGTGATTTTTCCTCAAAATGTTAATACACATGATATTCATTTCTCATGCGTGTAGGATGGCGGTGCTGATAAGTCTGATTTTAATGAAGAGCACAAGTATGAGATTACAGAAAGTATGCGTCTAGAGATGGAATACAATTCTGACCGTGCATGGTAATTCAGTTACTGTACATATCATATTCGTGAATAAGACTTAGCTATTACGTATCTCTTGTGCGAGGATGCCCATATTTAGCTGCTAATTGCAAGAAGTGTACTATTATGAATCTGTCAATAATATTTCTGCCTTGACTTTTCTCAATTTGCAATTCATGTTTAAAATCTTTCAGACTCTTCAACGGAGCAATAATTGATGGTATCATTTTTTTGTCTTCTTCAAACCAGAATTAACTCTTAGAATGATCTTAATCCGGCTCTTCTCAGGAATTATGCTATTAAGAAAATGGGCATCCTCTTGTAATTTTAGCTTGCACGAACATGTCTCTGTGTGTGTGTGTGTGTGTGTATCTGATATTATTTCATTTGCAGTACTTTCTTGTCAACTTACTTTTTGACCAATATTATTTCTGTTCTATAGGTATGATAGAGAAGAAGGTAATACGATGTTTGATGCCGACACTTCATCTTTTTTTCTGGGTGATGAGGCTTCTTTCCAGAAGAAAGAAGCAGAATTGGCCAAAAGACTGGTATGTTAAATTGTGTTACAAATTTTTTGGAAATGTGTTTGAACCGTTTCTCATTGGTGCATAAGCATCATATAGCACAGCTACATTATTTGGTGCATGCATGTGCCTACCTGTTATTTTTCCTGTAACATATCTTCTTGAGTACCTTAGCAATTTATAAACTTCTGTCCTGTGCCTCTGGAATCAGTAAAACTTAAGATGGTAGTGTAGACTGTTTTAGTATCTATGATTAAGTTTACAATCAACATTCTTATTTCCTTACGGGATTTGTAATGTCCAATATAGGTTCGAAGAGATGGAACCAAAATGACACTTGCTCAGACCAAAAAGTTGTCTCAGCTCAGTGCTGATAATGCTCAGTGGGAAGACAGACAGCTCTTAAGATCTGGGGCTGTTAAAGGCACTGAGGTGCAGACAGAATTCGATGATGAGGAAGAACGCAGGGTTATTCTTCTTGTACATGGTAAAAGCCTTAAGAGAAACCTTCTTGACTTTTTGATGAAATTCATGAAGCATGTACATAGATTTCTATCTCCTTTGCCTAAAATGAACCCCCATCTTTCCTTGTAACAGATACAAAACCTCCTTTCCTAGATGGGAGAGTTGTTTTTACTAAACAAGCAGAGCCAATAATGCCAATCAAGGACCCAACATCAGATATGGCAATAATATCAAGGAAAGGATCAAGCCTGGTTAGAGAAATTCATGAGAAACAAAGTATGAACAAGTCACGCCAACGTTTTTGGGAGCTTGCAGGCTCAAAACTTGGTAACATTCTTGGTGTTGAAAAAACTGCTGAACAGGCATGGTTCTTTTGAATGGAGCTTTGAATTTTGCCTTCATTGTTTTAAACTCTCTGTATTTGTTCTCTTCCTTCTCCCTTCTCTTCCATGGGCATGCACAGGTCTAAGACTTATGTTTTTTGTCATAATGCCAGATTGATGCTGATACTGCTGTAGTAGGGGAAGATGGTGAAATTGATTTTAAGGAGGATGCAAAGTTTGCACAGCACTTAAAGAAGGGGGATGCAGTAAGTGATTTTGCCAAGACAAAAACCTTAGCAGAGCAACGTCAGTATCTGCCAATATATTCTGTGCGAGATGACTTATTGCAGGTTTGCTGTTATTTCTCAGGCAAACTTTTGTTTGTTCCAATGATTGATAGTCACTTGTCTATTGCCTCTAAAGGGTCATGTCAAATAAATCCTTTTGTTAAATTAACTTCTGGAATCCTTTGCTCAAAATTCATTTTACATCTCTTATTTCTTTCTTTCTTCTTCTTCTTCTTCTTCTTCTTTCTTCCCCAAACTAAACACCCGCCCTTCTCCCCCTTTTTTTTCTGGTCGTCTATATCTCTCCTTGTCATAACGTGTCCTAATTCTATTCAAATGTTCTCTTCGTAGGTAATTCGTGAGAATCAGGTTGTTGTTGTTGTTGGGGAAACTGGTTCTGGAAAGACGACTCAACTGACACAGGTTCCCTCTTGATATGGTGTTATTAGTATTGCTGTTTTTTAATAGCCTTGAGAACTGGAGTCTTGACATTTTGATTCTTTTTGGCAGTATCTACATGAAGATGGCTATACTACAAATGGTATAATTGGTTGCACCCAACCAAGACGTGTTGCAGCTATGAGTGTTGCAAAAAGAGTTAGTGAAGAAATGGAGACTGAGCTGGGTGACAAAGTTGGTTATGCTATTCGTTTTGAGGATGTGACTGGACCAAAAACTATAATTAAGGTGAATTTCATTCTTTGTTTCCAGAGTCAATTTATTGGAATTCCTTAGACACCTCCATTAGGCTGCGTCTGTTGATGACCTCTTTTTGTTCTTATGTAAACTGTGGTAGTATAAGCTAAAGTTACTGCTACATAACGTATTGTCATTCTTGATGGTTGCCAAAAAAACTCCATTTTTCTCTTATTTTTCGGAATGTGAACAGAGCTTGATATGAAGCTTTGATATGATTATATGCTAATCCTTTGCTTTTCCAATGTTTCCCAGTATATGACTGACGGAGTACTCTTGCGAGAAACACTTAAAGATTCTGATCTAGAAAAGTATCGGTATAAAAAGCTGGAAATTTTATGCCTTTTCCTTGCTCTCAGCTGGTCCTTACATTCAGTACATGATTATTTATGTTAATGTTATTACTTTTGCAGTGTCATTGTGATGGACGAGGCCCATGAGAGATCACTTAGCACAGATGTGCTGTTTGGGATATTGAAAAAGGTGGTTGCTCAGCGTCGTGATTTCAAGCTCATAGTAACTTCTGCGACCCTGAATGCTGAAAAATTTTCAAATTTCTTTGGAAGGTAACCTTGTTTGTCACCACAATGCAATCTTGTTGCCATACTCCACCCATGTGCTTGGCATCACTAATTTTTGAATTTATTGCAGTGTGCCTATTTTCCACATCCCTGGCAGAACATTTCCTGTAAATACCCTGTATAGTAAAACTCCATGTGAGGATTATGTGGAAGGTGCAGTGAAGCAGGCCATGACTATACACATCACCAGTCCTCCTGGGGACATCCTCATATTCATGACTGGTCAAGATGAGATTGAGGCAGCCTGCTATGCCCTTGCAGAGCGTGTGGAACAGCTGATTACTTCCACAAAGAAAGCAGTTCCACAACTCTTGATACTTCCTATTTATTCACAGCTGCCTGCTGACCTACAAGCAAAGATATTCCAGAAAGCTGAAGATGGGGCCCGGAAATGCATTGTGGCAACAAACATTGCTGAGACATCTTTGACTGTAGATGGAATTTTTTATGTCATTGACACTGGTTATGGTAAGATGAAAGTGTACAACCCTCGAATGGGTATGGATGCTCTCCAAGTATTCCCTGTCAGTCGTGCTGCTGCTGACCAACGTGCTGGACGTGCTGGTAGAACAGGGCCTGGGACATGTTATCGGCTTTATACTGAGAGTGCATACCTAAATGAAATGCTGCCCAGTCCTGTGCCTGAGATCCAAAGGACAAACCTCGGCAACGTAGTTTTGTTACTCAAATCTCTCAAAGTTGAAAACTTGCTGGATTTTGATTTCATGGACCCACCACCGCAGGACAACATTCTTAATTCTATGTACCAATTATGGGTCTTAGGGGCTCTTAACAATGTAGGGGGCTTAACTGATCTTGGCTGGAAAATGGTGGAGTTTCCATTGGACCCCCCACTTGCGAAGATGCTGTTGATGGGTGAACAGCTGGGATGCTTGGAGGAGGTGTTAACAATTGTTTCAATGCTTTCAGTGCCATCAGTATTCTTCCGGCCTAAAGACAGGGCAGAGGAGAGTGATGCTGCACGTGAAAGATTTTTTGTGCCAGAATCTGACCACTTGACGCTATATAATGTTTACAATCAATGGAAGCAACATCAATATCGGGGAGACTGGTGTAATGACAATTTTTTGCATGTTAAAGGGTTGAAAAAGGCTAGAGAAGTTAGATCCCAGCTGCTGGATATTCTGAAGACACTAAAAATTCCTCTAACTTCTTCTTGGCCTGATTCAGACATAGTGAGGAAAGCCATCTGTTCTGCATATTTCCATAATTCAGCGAGATTGAAGGGTGTGGGTGAGTATGTTAATTGCAGGAATGGGATGCCTTGCCATTTACATCCTAGCAGCGCTCTGTATGGTATGGGCTGCACTCCAGAGTATGTTGTTTATCATGAGTTGATTTTGACGTCAAAGGAGTATATGCAATGTGCCACAGCAGTGGAACCTCAGTGGCTGGCTGAACTGGGGCCAATGTTCTTTTCCGTCAAGGACTCAGATACATCGTTATTGGAGCATAAGAAGAGACAGAAGGAAGATAAAACAGCCATGGAGGAGGAAATGGAGAATCTGAGGAAGATGCAATCCGAAGCAGAAAGAAAAAGCAAGGAGAGGGACAGGCAAAGAAGGGCAAAGCAGCAGCAACAAGTCTGCACTCCAGGTCTGCGCCAGGGCTCTTCGACGTATTTAAGGCCAAAGAAGTTTGGTTTGTAAGCAGAAACTACCATATGAAATAGTCCAACATACTTTCTGCGGCATAAGATACCTGTTCTTATCATAGGAAAGAAATTATTCTTCCTGACTGTGCATTGGAAGTTGAAGAATAGAAAAACAATTTTGATTTTTGCGAATGCAAGTATACCTGTAACAAATTAAGTTGCTAGCTCGTTCAAAGTATGGAGGGTTATGACAGAGGTGAAGACCCAGTCGAGAGGGAAATTTTTCTTGCTTTCAAGTCTCAGTTCACAACCAGGGTGGACCTTTATTTTTGAAGGCAGGGTTCAGGATCAGCTTCAAGGTGCAATAGCTTATTACATAGTGTGTCTGTCAAGAGAGATTTTTCTGACAGCTGGTATGCTTGGTAAGATGGCGATCTTAATTGTGAGAGACAGAGTGCAAAGTCGGCACATTGTTGGCATACAAAACCGCTGGAAGCTGCGAAGGCTCCATCAATTCTCCCAGATTGGAGATCTATCCCACTTGAGGATGTTCTCTTCTTGTTAATAGGGGCCAAACTGGTCCTATGTTTCAGATAAGGTAGCAAACACAATTGTAAGGTTGAACAGGCCTAAACAAGGCTGGAGATCGAGAAAAAGAAAGGGAATTATACGGCATTCAGCAAGTCGTTTGAGGCCCTACTGTTTTTTCTTGCTTTCTGTTGTTTAAAATGTTGACATTTAATGCTATTCTGTTATCGTGGGATTGCGTGCTTCCTAAGATTCTGAAGTTTCAAGGCATACGTAGTAGGGCCAATATACGAGTTTACATTGTGAAGTGAAGGAAAACGTCGAAGCGCAAGCCCCTGTAAAATTGAGGGCTTTCTAATGCTGTGTGAATTAGATATCGATTTACAATCAGATTCAATCAAATTTTGTTCACCACTTTAGGATATACAGGCGAGGTAGATGATTTATTTAACAATCTTGTCATCATATATCTATATATATATGTAGGTCTAACCAAAAAGAAAAGCGTAAAAAGAAATGATTATAAGGTACTAAAACATGCACCCATCCCTTCGTCACTCTAAAAATCTGTTCAGTCTTTTATTTTTAACGATACAACTCTAATTCAATAAATGTAAATTAGAACGACTGTTATCTAGAGGCTCAAGCATTTCTTTTAATTTAACTCATTAACTAATAATATCTTTTTTATTTTGAATATACTTTAATTTGCCTTTCTCTCCACCGACTTCCTTTTACGAGTTCCTTCTCTCCCGATCTTTCTCCGCGTTCTCCACGTTGAAGCAGTAAAGATCGTCTCTCCCCGTTCTCGCTTCCCCTACTTCCCTTTTCGTCGCTTTGACAAGAGTAAGCTTCTTCTCTCTTCCCTTTGAATTTGATAATTGGTAGCGGAATTAGTGAGAATCTCCCTTCCGAACGAAAAACCCGTACAACGGATTAGCAATCTTACGCTTTAGTCCACTCAGCCATCTCTCCCCATCAAAAAGGGGTTGGATTTCGAATTATTTCGTGGATTGGATTTCACTTGACTGTCATTGCGGGTGTTCGTGTCCAACTTAGGGTTTTCCTGTTTGGTTGTGTTTTTATTCATTCATATGGCAGAATGTGGTATGGGAGAGTTGTATTTGTTAAAAACTTTTGCTTTTTTTAAATCGTTTGGTTCGTGGGGAAATTCTTAGCATTAGAAAGCAGAGAAACTAAAATGGAGGATGATGTAACTATTTTGAATTTGATCTATGTATTCGTACTACCAAGAGACATCATTGAAGAATAACTTTAACTCAAGAATACTTGATTTCATCTCGCAGACGTTAGATGCTTTTTTCATAAGCAAAAGCTTATTGAGGAAACACGTGTGTTAGATTCAACTGTGTCGGTTCGTTAATTTGTTCCTTCAATATTGCTTATTGCGTTTTTCTTGATTGTAATTTGTGTAGTTTCGTGGAAGGACGTAAATCATCAATTTAAGGACAAATCAACATGGTAAAGTGCATTTTACTGTGTGAATCTTGTAAATCTTGTATTTTTCCTGTTGATTATCTTATAATCAATAAGGTTTTGACATGGTTATTTCTGGGATCCAGTCAGCGCTCTTCAACTTCCATTCTTTTTTAACAGTAGTGCTGTTGGGAATATGTGCCTGCACTTTTTTTAAGATGCATTTTCCAGCAATCCTTGAGCAGAGAACAGGGTATGTACTTTCTGTTGTTTTAGTTTCTGTTTATGCAATTGTTGTATACGATCAATAGATTGTTCTTGCAGTTCTGTCAAAGCAATTGATAGGAGTGTCAGTTAATTGTCTTTGAAACTTTTGCGTTAAACATAATTTTTTGCATTTGGCCTGTCATGGTTGGTGGCTTTACTACCCAACCAAGCCAACATTCGAATTTAAATGGCAATGTGAGTGCACATCACTTCACCCTCAATATAGAAGGATGTAGTATACGGAAAAACAATCCCTGCTTCCTATCAGGAAACCAACTTCATATAACCGCAGCCTTTTGGACTCCCAGGACATGTCGAGATCTTCTTTTTGCCTGACTACCCTGGGTTGAATTCTCCTTTTTGCTCTTCTGAAGAACATCGTTAGCCCTTGCTGTTGAAAATAGGAGACTGTCTATCTGTACTGTCTTATATTGTATCAAACAGTCTTTAAAACTGGTTTTACATAGCCATCTGAAAATGATAAAAACAACTTCTGTAGTGTACTACATTGTACATTGTCCGGTGACGAGTTTTTATGTTCACTGGATATCCTGCTCTCTCTCTCGTAGATGCATAACATGTTTTGTCTCTTTCCCCTCTCACCATTCTGGCTTTTGTTTAAGGCTGATGATTACTTTGACTAGTCTGAAACAATTATTTATTGTCGTTTTAGTGTCAATGCAATTTTTTTCCCAAAACTTATGTAGGGTTTTTAATAGTTGATTTGTCCGTATTAAGCACATTTCATTGCGATTGCAATATTGATTGCCACAGTAACTTTGTTCTCTTGTATGAAACGGTTGTATCGTGTCCTAATGACTAATATGCTTATCTGACAGGTTCCGTAGTTTCTTTTGGAAGGCAGCTAGAATTGGTAGGCCTTCAGATCTTTTATCACCATATTTATTGGGATATTCCTCGACTGCTTCATATTTTCCCTTTTTGTTGAACACCTGGAAAACCTTGTGGCAGAGTTGCAGACTGGCTGTTAATGATGTTCAGCCTATCTGGCATCTAAGTTGTAAACATGCCAACCATAGAAGAGAAAACGAAATAGCAATTATAGGATATACATTTTTCCAGGATGATATGAACTTCTATTCGCATACTTTATCTTTCTTTACAGTCTGAAATTCTGACATTTCCTTGTTTGTTTTTCTGAAAAAGGTGAGCGCTTGAGTCCGTGGGTGGCTGTTGGATGCATCTCAATCGGTGTGTCAATTATCTTTTTCTAAGCCCTATCTTGGCTGTTGATACAAATGTAAGCTTTGCCCTTTTTTCCCTCTTAGATAGAAAATATCTCACTCCTTGGACAGTGTTGACTATTATTTCAAGACCTTGTTGACATGCTCATATTAAAGGCAGATGATTCTCAGGAAATTTGTTGATTAGTGATGCAACCATTATTTGCAAATACTTGATCATTAATCATTTTCTTGGTAATTTTTAAGATGGAACAAGTATCATGTGCCATGTTAGAGCCTCTTATTGTGTACTATTATAGTCTATTGGCACATAAATGTTAAGTGGGAAACCCAACGGGAATGCGAATGAAATATTCATTTAAGATGCCATATGGTAGGATAACCCAGATGTGTTTGTGAGTATACATTCTGAGTCTGGTTTGCTATGCAACGGCGGAAGTATAAAATTTCTGGTTGAAGCAAGCTATTTGTGAGTAACACAAGACCGGGTGTAGGATGAACGCAGAGTCTTTCGTGGACAGGTAGAGATTAAACCTTTAAAATAATTGATTTTAATGGTATGTACTCTATGAAACAGTGAAATTGGGAGGACGATGAAGAAGTAACAGTAGGTAGTCAAGCTGAAAGTAGTGCACTGGGTCTCCTAAAGCTAACAGGGATACATGCAATGACATGAACTGTGAACATATCCTTGATCCTCTTTAAGAATAAAAACTTCTCCTCTCCCCAGTGAAACACAGATATGATAACCTTCTTCATGGGTCTCTTCTGATTGCCTGCATCAGGAGGATAATCTTCTTCCCGGGTTTCTTGATAATCTTCTTCCTCAGTCTGGTTTGATTGCTTCCTTCGGTGAGACTCACCATGATCTTCTTCGCTGTACCCACCCTGTTCTCCCTTCCATTGAAGAGGATAGCTTCTCAAAAACACCCTTCTGTTATCGTAGCTTTCATGGCGGAAGCTTTTCGCTTTTGGCTCATCTCCCTTAATGCCTCTCCTATCCATACCAAGATGCAACTTTATGCCAATCAAAGCTGATTCTTATAAGGGGGGGTTGGGGGGGGGAGAGAGAGAGGAGGTTGGGAAATTTGGTGTACGAAAGGTTACTGGGAGAAAGAAACAAGAACCACCGGGGGTTATGCTTTCTTCAATAATAAATAGTCACGGTTATTCCTTAAATTAAGTTCTCAATGCTTCAGCACGGTTTCAGCATGATTACGGATCTGATAGTTTCGTGATTGGTAGGTATTTGCACCTGATTGATATGACAGTATTAGACCCTAGAGAGTTTTATTGCCTCGTCTTTGTAGCCAGTGTAACACAGTATGCTAAACAGGACGCATGTGATTCTTTTCTCGAATCCTCTGTCCGCATGTGTATGATTCATCTTTGTAGAATATGCTACTCCTTGTTCTAAGTCGAGGCACTGTCCTTTCAAAAGCTCCAAGGGGAACTCTGGTTCTCTTCAGCATCTTAAATCCCTTCTGCCGCTGAGATTGTTGGGGTCTAGTGGTTTACCAAACTAATAACTTCTGAGTGCGCAGGGCCTTGTATAAGTCTACAAGAAAGGACAAAATCAATGGATTGCCATCGACGATTCTCTGTCAGTTTGCTTCGGTAGGTAACTTAAATTTCCAAGTTGATGCCAAGTGAATCAATTGTTACGGACAAGGCACGTTGAAAGCAATGGCAATGACAATGACGAAGTGAAGAAAGTACCGCTTCGGGCACGTAGGAAACAATGACGAAGTTTATGAAATTGCACGATTAGATTTTGTTGTATTGACTTGGTGATCTGGCGATTTGATATGATAACCTGCACATTTTACACAGGACGGATGGATGATCAGAGCCATATCACTTGTCTCTTCCGTCATAACATCAAGATCAAGAAATTTAAGTGGTAACTGTGTTGTCGTTTCATCTCTAATCTAAGAGAATTGGACTGATTTAATGATCCACGTCATTAGGCATGCTCATTGACCAATTATGTTATCTCTTGGGGTTTTTATTCCTCTTCATGGTCTTAAATCAATAACATTGAAAGCCATTACTTCGTGTTTTACTCTAAATTCCTTAACTTTTGATCTATAATAATTAAATTTGGACAAAAAAGTTCTATCAAGCGCTTTTTAATGAAAAATTCTATTAGTATGTCTTTTTGTTGTTGGAATTATTGGCATAGTTTTTGTCACATCAATTAGTTCACAAGTCAATTTACTGCTCTATAATTATCTAGAATATAATTTTTGGTACAACTTGAAATATAATGGAAACATAGTTTGGAAAAAATAAAACCTTTTTTAAGGGTTGAGGTTAGTTCACCTAATCATCTTTTAGTAGATTTCAAAAATAAAAAATCTTGGTCATATGTATTTCCTTCCTAGATTTAGAAAACTTGTGCCTATTAAGAGAATGCTCTTCATGAATTTCACGCAAAATAATGCTTTGTCGTTGAGATTCTTTGGATATAAGAAGATCAATTTTCTATATGATGTGCAATACTAAAGCATATTCCTCTTAAGTCGTGACATCTAGTAGAATCAGAAAATTATTTTTTAATCATTGTTCGAAACTACAGCCTGCAGGTTGGTAAGATGTACACATACTGATTTGTGCGAGCACGACTGGATTGATTAGAGATAGTCAAGTGATAATACACCAAAAAAAGTTTGAAAAGAAGAATCATGCTTGGCATGTACTAACAGGAAGACTTGTTATTTGAATTTAAACTACATTAGGGGGAAAGATTTGAGCATGGCTTCAGAATATTCAATCATATCCCGCGGATTCAATCAATCGTTGCATTAATCATTATGTCTCTACAAAGATACGAAACAAGAACCATTTCCTACAAAAAGTTGAATAAAGAGTTCCCATTTAGCGCCATGCTAGATCATTGTCAATCCATCCTTCCACTTTTCTGCCATGGGGTCTCTGAAAAGTTTAGAGAAATAAAACTGCAATTTTTACGAAGTATTTTTTCGAGGGACCCATGTCTTCATATGCCATTACTTCCCTTTTAAGATTAATCAGCTCCCACGCCAGAAATTTTGTTGAGAAAAAGTCTGCTTTTTCCTTTTCAAAGCCAAGCAACTAACTTCCCCTCTTCTCTTCTAGCTCTTTTCCATCTAGAATTGTGGAAACCAGAATCTGAGTTCCTGATGGATAGCCATAGCAATGTCTTGGAGATGCGGGGTTCTGTTCCTCTTTCTACAGCCTCGAACTTGGCCTTGAAACTCCCTCGCTCAACTAGTTCTAAGCCGGAGAGTGGCTTAATCGAGTCATCAACCAAGAAAAACAAAGTCAACGTCCAAAACTCAATTGCTGCTGTTGGTTGGAAGCCTCGCTCATCACCGATATCCCGAGAATCAAGTATGGTTCTGCACTTTCAATTGCTACAGTTTATTCCGTAGCATGAATCAAGTATAGTTGTATTCTTTATCTGCTATGAGTTCATTTCGTTCGCATCCTCCTTTTTTATGAGTTTAGATTATCAGGAATATTGTTCTGTGTTCCCCGTCGACTTTTGCCGAATCATTTTCGACTTGTCTTTTCAGATTTTACAATCACATTTTACAACGCGGATATCATGTTTTGATCATGATGAATATGATTTATGAGTTGGTGCTTACAGGTTCTTGATATGCTTCTCAGAAATATTACAGTTTGACCTTCAAATAAAATCACGACAGTCCCGCTCGCTCCTTGATTATAATGTTTTCGTGAATTCATCTTCACAACTACTAAACTTTTTTGGATCATGCAAACAGTCTTTAGGAGCGGTCTACCATCGGTCTCCATTGTACACAACAATGGCAATGATAATATAGACAGTAGATCACAAAAAACTGCCTCATCTGAGTAAAGACAATACGTGACTTTGAGGGAGGAAATTGTAAAAGTGATGTCTTGTGAGATGAACTGGGGTGTCGTTGGTCCAGAGTGTGAAGTCTGCTCGAAACGCAGATTAGTTGGGGAAGTATGTAGATTCCCCAGGATTCAACTCAATAAATCTTCTTTCAGGGTCCTCCTTCATTGTTGTGTGACTTCAGCTTCCACATTGTTGAAAAATGTATTGCACGTATGAATTAGGAGTAGAAGAGGAGGAGCTTAAGTAACTGAAGAGTCTTTTAAGCTAAGTTTAGTCTAATTCTTTGGCTGGAATTAGATAAGAATTTTTTCTCTTGTTGGTAGTTGTAAGCCTTGGTATTATCTTTCAAGTTGCAGTTTGGGTTTATACTGGCAGAAATCCTTGTGTGAGCCACAGAAGGAATAAAGAAAGGCCAAGGAGATCATTGCCAAATGCAATGGTTCGCCAGCTTTGGGCTTGGGATTTCTTGACAATGTTGAAAAATCCCATCCTTAATTAACTCGACGCATTGATGCATGCAGGTGCCAAAGAGGAAATGTATTTTGATCCACTCTTCTCCATGGAATCTGACTGCGAGGATTTCTTCAGTGTTAGCGGTGGTAAGAGTTGGTTTCAATTTGTCCTAGAACTCTATCTGCAATTACTTTAGATTTGCATGTCTCTTGCGTCTTTAACTTTCAGCTACCTTGTGTTCATGCAGATACAACCCCGTCTCGTGATAACAGTCCTATTCACCAAAGCAGGTTCAAAGAAGTTCCTCAGTTTGATCAACCTCTTTACGTGGACGGTAGACCCAGATCCATTCCTCAACCCCCAACCAAAGATATGAAAAAAAAACTATTTGAGCTTTTCCGAGAGAGCTTCAGGGGAGACACTGTCGATGGCAGTCGAAGCTCACAAGCAAGGCCAAAAGACAGACCCTCCGTTTCTCGTATTCTTCCAAAATTTACAAACATAACCCCTGATGAATCTACAGCAAGCGCCGCCTGCAGTATCGAGACAACTCTCGACGGAAGTTACAGTCCGGGGCGGAAGAAACTCGCGAAGTCTGCAGGGCGCTGCCTTCCAAATCTGATGCGCAGCCTGAGCTTTAGTGGGAGGAGGAAAAGGCTGAGTCTTGCCAATTATAAAGAACACTAATCGCAGCTTCTTCTTTGTTTGTATCTCTAGAGCTGCTAATTTGCAGACAGACATCAACGGGTATGCTTAATCCCTTTCCATGTTTCTCGGCTTCCCTCAAGCCGGCTAAGAGGCAGTTCTGTAGTGAAGTAGGAACAGACTTTCGTTTATTATGTTCCATAGCTCTATCTTCAACTATTATTAATTTCTATGAACCTTGAAACTGCGCCACTGAAGTGTAAGAAATCCTCTTGAAAACTCAAATACGCAGAAACTGTAACAGTTTGAGAAAATCCCTTTACGGAGCCAGTTGCATTAATGGCTTTATCTTTCTGGAAAATACCGGTATCCGACCCAGTAAGTTCATATAGCTGGGTTTAGTCCACTTACAGGCCCACTTTCGCATCATCATCTAAAATTATAAATAAATCTTTCTAAAAAGAGAAAGTTTTATTGGAGAAATTTCACAAAAACTACTTTAAAAGGAAAAAAAAATCCTTTTAAATACATTTTTTTTTACCCAAAACAATCATAAGAAACTAACTACCTATTGGTTGTTGAATGTTACAACATACTAGTTGCTAAATTTGATTATGATTTTAAGTTACTATAAACAACTAATCAATTAATCAGATCAAATAAACTATTATAACCATTTAATAAAAAACTATTTCAGACCATTATATTTTACAACTTTATGAAAATCTTATTCTTAGGTTGAATATCTTGAATTTTATTTATTTTTTAATATGTATCAAACTTATGTACTTAGAGTGTTAAATTTCAAATCTTATTGTTTAAGTTTTTATCATTTCAAATTATTAAATTTTATTTTATTTTGTTAAACTTTTAATATTGAAATTTTACTCTATATGCTTTTTAATAAGATTAAGAGTTTAAATAATTAAAACCTAATTATTTTAAGAGCTTGTTATTCTAAAGTTTAAGAAAAGAAAAAAAAACAAGGTAAATAATGAATTTTTTAATTAAAATTTAAGTGACAGCATTTATTGGAGATGAAATTTTAAGTTTTATTGTTTTATTTTTTTTATCATGAAGAATATTACCGGAAAATGATTCTATAATTTAGCCATTTTTGCCGCTCGTGCTCACTGTGGTATTCCCGGCACACTCATCAAGGGAGACAGCCTTCGATTCGCTTGTCCTCGCTACCTGAAGATACCTGGATCCGGTTATGCAATTATCAATTCTGGTAGATTAATCCCTAACCGTTTGAAAATGGCGGGAAGTGGCCGGAGGAGTGCTCGAAGCAGAACTCAACCCGCCACAGGACGCCGACGAGAAAGACGCTTCTTCCCGCAAGACAAAGCCTAATGTGAAGACACTCAAAGGCAGAAGCAGAGCTCATACCGGTATTAGGATTTTCGACGTTAATCTGAGAGTTTTGCTCGGGCTCAGCGTTTTCGCGTTCTCGGCGATCTTCTTTCTGATTCGTTATTTTGTAAATTCGGCTGAAGATGCTTCAAGACCAAGGGCTATTACGCCATTTCCTGCTCCAAAACTCATGGACCTTCCTCAGGTAAGTGTGACTTTTTTTCCCCCGCTATTTTTTGTTCCTTTTGGTATTTATTGCATATGAAGTGTGGATGAATTGGTAATGGCAGTTCCAAGGTCAGCACAGAGAGAGCTTGTATTGGGGAACCTATCGCCCTCACGTTTATCTTGGGATTCGTGCAAGGTATTTTCCATTGCCATTGCAAAAAACTTATCTTTTTACTGATTGTTTCTATACTATTTATTTCTCTTGATTGAAAGGATGGTTGATTTTGAATTTTGGCATTACAACATACCCAGCGAAGTGAAGTGTGGATAGGCATAAAATGAATAGATTTCATTATCCAGGTCATGGACTTCTTGTTTTAACAATGAAAAGAAACAATATTTCTGACGTTGATTTATATGTTTGTACCAAAACTTTCTAAAGATGGGGTAAGCTGTTGTGGGACCGGTATTCTAGAAATTGGCGTTGGATAATGGCTGTTCATATCTAAACTAAGGAAATAAAAGTCCAGTTTTAAACATGAAGCTTTTTTTATGCTTGTTTTTGGAAATGAAATTTAAGTATTCGTATTCCCTGGACGTGCAAACAAGCATGTGTATATGTGGATTGGAAATAATAATCCATATTTAGAGATGAAAGATATTTTTGTGCTTGTAGCTTTTTATGCATTTGTAGATAGACATGCTTTTTTCAGAAATCAAATTTAAGTATTCATAATTCCCAGATGCGCAAACATGAGTCTGTTTGGAATTCGTGTTTGGAAATGACTACTGCTGTTACAATCACTATTACAAGGCATTTGGTTATGCTACGAGCTGAAAACTGGTTCTCTGCAGAATGATTTTGTTTGAAAAGAAGGGGAAAACAATCATTGTTGATGGTTATGGTTTTTATATTCCTTTGTTCTCCACTTTCATCCAGCTCTATGAATCACAGAAAATGTGTGGTTAATAAGTTGCTGTAATTGGCAGGACTCCACGGTCTCTGATTGCTGGGTTGATGTGGCTTGGTGTAAAGGATGGGAGATATTCCATGAGACATGTCTGTCAAAATTCTGATGACCTAAGCACATATGGTTGGACACATCATAATGGGCGTGATTTTGGACATCAAGTTCTGGTCGACCAGGAGATGGTGTTGGCAACAAGTTTCTTGAAATCCAAGGTTGATGGTAGTGGCTATGGGGGAGATTGGGCTGTTCGGATTGGTGTCCAAGTTGAGCAGTAAGTGGCCAGACCCATATAATATGATGTTTGGTTTATCAAATGCATGTGGTATGGTGAGTGTGATCTTTGTATGAATGTGGCCTTAAGAATGGAGAAAGGAAAAATCTTACAAATTAAAAGTAGCTTCTAAAAATCCACTGTTTGCAGTTGTTTAAATAGATTTATTGGTATCTACCTTTGGCAGAATCTTCTTATACATTTTATCACCAATTTAGAACTCTTAACTTATAGTTTCTGTAGACGATCAAAAATCTCTAACTACAATTTATGCCGTCACTCCCCAAAGACTAGAGCTAAATTGCAACTAGAACTCTTTAAAAATATCCTGTAAAGTCCAGTATCATTTGACAAAGACCAATGTGAGAGTTAGCAATCATAAGCATCTAAATTGTCTATCCAATCAATACAAAGTTTAATATACAATATTGACCCTCATAATTTGAGACTAAATTCTCAAGGGCGTCATAACCTTCTTCACTTGATATAGATAACCAACCACTTGACAAGATTTACATTTTGCAGTGCATTGATATCACACAAAGTTGCTAATAGACTCTAATACCATTTGTAACAACACAAGGTAAGCATCAATCATGTATACACTGTTTTTTAAAAAATACTAGTCAAGTTGTAATTGAAATTTCTAAAGATCATTTATGAATTTGATCTCACTCGGTAAAGAACCTAGATGAGACTCATTATGCTAGGACGCTCTTTAGTCTACACACCTAAGTGGATTTAGTGATATAACAACATAAATGCATCATATTAAATGATGATACTTGCAAATCTCATTTTTTAAACCTAGTGCTGTACTTGTGGTTTACGCATGATGTGCATAATTAGGCGTGAGACAAGCCTCATTCAATATAGTTGTGGGCCTCGCACATTTTTCATGGTATGAAGCATGAAAATAGTAATTGCTACTCGATCAATTTTCACTCGGAGAGTATTCCCTCCAGGCAGATGCTGTTTCTGTTGTTATTTTTTCGTTCTGGGGATGGGGGGAGTGTGCAACTATGATGTCTAGATTCAATAGTGATAAACCATGCACGCTTGATAGTGTACATTTTGGCAGAATGAGGTTGTCTTCATTAGAAATTTTGCATAACATAAATCAACTGTTGTGGTCTGCCCACAGATCTAAGTTGAATGAGGACGTTGGGCAAACTGCACATATATTTTTCTATGTGGCTGATGAAGATGGAAATGCTCTGAGTTTGAGTAGAGATAACTTGGATATTCGTGCGAATTCTCTCCTTGCATCAGGTTCACGAGTGGATGTTGGAGATTGGCAGCTTCATTTAAAATCAATGGTAATGTTTGCAAAGGACATACTGCTAAGTGTCATGTTTTACTTCTTTATGAATGATAGTACTTCTTTGTAAAGTCACATTCCTGAGCCAGTAAGTTTTTTGGCTGTTCTTCCAGTGCATACTTCCTTAGGAGCAGTACCATGGAGCAGCATGGTCCCTAACATTCTTCACTTACCAGCTTGGACACTGACATGGGTTATACTTCTGCGTGATTTCTTCTTTTGCAGGATAACTTGGAAGTCCATTATTCTGGTTTTAAGACAAACCACATTCACAATTTGTCTGATCTGGTCCTGGGAAACCTTGGAGAACAAGTATGATAGATTTCCATTTGCATCCCAATTTCTTATTCCATTTTTGTGTTAGAACGTTAGAATGGACCTTGATTTCTTTCTTATTGTATGGATATCCCCAGGCAAAAAAGTTTGGTTTGTTGAAGTTATCTGACACATCTGAGGATTCTCCAAATATTCTAGTTTTTCAGGTATGTGGTAATAATATGAATAACTTCTATTTGGTTCTGGAAAATATTTAACCATGAAACTAGATTAGGATCTTAAAGCTGTGCGTTATATGTCAACTGCTCAAGAACTTTTTTTTTCTTTCCCTATTCGGTTGCTGGCCACTTGAGGTTATGGGCCAATTAACAAAAGATGGCAGCTCCTATTACCCATGGGGCTGCCAAAGAGCAAATAATATCCAAAGTGAAAGTTGGTTTCAGTCCATGGACTCAGATATGAAACCAAGTGTTCAATCACTAAGCTATCCAACACCTTTTATCCTTGGATTCACATTCACTAAGTTATTTGACACCTTTCATCCTTGGATTCTAGATTTTATGACATGTTCCAATGTTTTCCAATTATATGCAGATTTCTGCTCGGATTCCTTTTGAAACTGATATTGTGTTTGTCTCTGAAACTGGTTTGCAAAGCGCAAGAGTTGAAGAACGTGTCAGCAGCCTTACAGGTGCCTTCCATGTTCCTTAAATATGATAAGATATCAAGAATATGCATTTTCGAATTTGTTTTAATTTTGATTTGCGGTCTAGCATGTTCACTGCTTTAATGAAGCAGGCACAAAGTATGATGGAGAAATCCCAAAAAGAATATACAAGGTAAAAGAAAATAAAAGTAAATAAAACAAACCTGGAGCCTGAGGTCTGAGCTACATAAGTTGAGATTTCTTAAAGGGAAGTAGGTTTAACCTTTGAAAATCATTGTGAGTTACCATTATGACTAGATCATTGAACCAATTGTATTCTGCATTCAATTTTACAGCTAGTCTTGATTTTTATCATGGTTTCTGTGAAAATCACGAAGTAGTCCTCCTTGCTGCCAAGTATCCTATCAAAACGAGAAACTATAGTCCTTTGTGCTGCTAATTTTCTTGAATAAGTTTCTCCATATTAGGATCTGTAGGCCTTTCAACTTTTTCCTTTTGGCTTGGTAAGTTTGAAGCTAGGACCCAGCCACATCCCCAACTACCCTTTACCAGCACAGCCAAGGGACATAGGGCCTTCCTGAATTGAGGGAACGTTTCTGCATTAGCTACCAAATGAAATGTGGATTTTTCTTCTTTCTGATGCTGTTAGTTTTGCTGATAAATATTATTAGGTAGCCTACTGACTGGTCAGTTGAAAGAGAAGCAAAGAGAATTTGATACTAAGTTCGAGAAGCACTTCAACCTGGCGGGCAAGGTTGTTAATCTTTGAAACTGCTTTATTTACTCTATCGTGGTTCTAGCCAAATACTGTATTACACTGTAGCATCCTGCATGTTGATTAATATCCCACTACAAATCACGTGTCTCCTTCTAATAGTTGTGTAGATGACACAAGTAACATCTCGCATTCCCTACCATGATTTTGTTTTTGTTCTCTGTAATGTGGTAAAATGGTGATCCTGCTGGATAAGCTGATTAAACCTTGGTGATTGAATGAGTATTTCCATCATCCTGAGTACTTCATTGAACTATGGTGTTTTCTATGTGATGTCTGCTGCATTGATGCCTTCCCTCATTCTACCTCTAACTTCTTGGACGCTATCATTTCTGATATAATAGGTTGTTTGGACGAGTCCATATCTGAAATTTAATTAAAAAAATTTTTGAAAATGTAATTATGGCAAACAAATACCAAGGTCGGGCAAATACATTCATGAAGAACAATGTAAGAGTTGATTTTTTCCATTGATTGAAAGTCCCCATGTCTATGTTTGATTCAATTTGACGAAATTAAAATTACATAAGGAAATTATTGTACTTATTTTAAACATTCTCCTTCAAGTTTTGTTTTTGCACATAACATTTTATTCTGCTTGTATTTGAAGAATTCTGAAAATCTGGTGCTGTGTTTTCAGCTAGATTCTGAATCTGTAAATGTTGGTAAGGCTGCTGTGGGAAATTTGTTGGGTGGCATAGGCTATTTCTATGGCCAGTCAAAAATTTCGCTCCCAATAGATTCAAATGTAAGTAATATGAATTTGTTTGTTTTCCCTCATATTTTATGTAATGTCACCCATATGTTGTTTTTATTTACATATTTTGGTTTTTGCACCATTATTTCACATCTCAGGTTGCAACATTATCAAGCTTGCCTTGTAGTTGGTTTGCCTGGTTGTGATTAAATTGGAGTTTGAGATCTTGATAAGTATTTTAAATTGGATATTAATGGAGTAATTAATAGACATGCAGAACATAAGGCAAATGAATGTTTCAGTGGTCTTTCATCTTTCTCAGGCTTGCAATAACATTATCAGATAGGCGCTTGCTGAATAACTGTCAATCACCTGTTCTCTTAACTTCAGAAACCTTTGATTTTTAGAACAATAGTACATATCAGAGATGAAAACGCAAAATCTAGGTATTAGGTTTTTATATCACCTTCCTGTGTCTCTGTTAGTAATCATGTTCTGACGGGATATTTTCATTATTTGCTTAATTTCTTCTTGTTTTTACAACCTTTGCAACTTCAATTATTTGTGCTCAATTATCAGCTGTCATCAATTTGAGCATCAGACAAAGTCATATAGTGGGCCATTTTCTGTTTCAGCATGGCAGTCTCGACAATCTTGTTTCATATTGGCCGGCTGAGCTTTACACAGCTGTTCCAAGTCGCCCTTTTTTCCCAAGGGGATTTTTATGGGATGAAGGTTTTCATCAGCTTCTGATCTGGTTAGTTGTCCATAATACATCCATATCCAAATCTTGTTGTACCTTTTTCACAAGTGTATGTTTTAGAAAACATGCAATTTGTCAAAGTCTAATGTCTGTTAATTACAATAATAACCCATAGTGCCTGTATGTGCTACTAAACTTTAACCAGGAATTGGGATATTCGCATTAGTTTGGATATCATTGGACACTGGTTAGATCTAATGAATATTGATGGCTGGATTCCACGTGAGCAAATTTTGGGTGCTGAAGCTCTAAGGTGATCTGGAATTTCTGCACTTGGCTTTCCAATTTTTTTTAAACATATTTTACTTCAGAAAAAAGATTATATAGGTGAATTTTCGAATTATATGCGAAAATTCGGTGTTTCAGTTTCTTGATAAAGTGTGCTAAGCCTTTTCTGGTGTACATGCAGTAAGGTCCCAGAGGAATTTGTTCCCCAGTATCCCACTAATGGAAATCCACCTACTCTGTTTTTAGCGTTACGTGGTAAGTTTCTCTCTGAATGAACCTAAAAAAAAAAGAAAAAAAGAAAAAAAGAGTTGAAGGTGACTTGTACTTGTCTCAACACAAGTTACAGTATTTGATTCTCTAGATGGAAAATGCGACAGAGCTGAAAATAGTAGTTTGATAATTTAGGACAAAAGATCAATTTGATCTAAGCTGAAATCTTTGATCATCTATTTATTTTGGTCCATCCAAAAAGTCTTGTTTTGTAAAACAGATTTAGCACAAACGTTACAAGCAAAGGGAATGAAGATAGATAATTACAGAATCGATCCAATCAAAAACACATTTCATACAATGCATCAGTTTATAATCTATATGGGAAGACATTGCGGAAGGAAAATTAGAACTCCAACAATGACTTTTTATAAATCCTCTATATTGCTTTGTTATACCACAGTGCTAGATGCAGATAGTGATACCAAAACATCAGTGACATGACAATTACCTAAACTTTTTGAAAAGTATGGCTTCAATGATAAATTACTTGAGTTAGATTTTATTTTCAAGATCAATATTACTTATCAACTCTTAAACTTTTATTCTGGATTAACTGAATGAAAAGTTATCTGGGTCTGAGAATCTACACCATAGCTCATATCTCCTTATGTGGATTAACAAACTCCAGATCTGAGAGACTTCATAGTTAGTTGGTGGGTGAATATCCTTTCCCTTTATATGTATAATTTGATTTCATTTCCCGTGTGCTCTTTTCTATATCTGTGGCACTTCTCTAAAACAAGTCAGATTTTGCTGTCAGTTTTTATTTTTCCCCTGTTGTGCATATATCTTGCATTTTGTTTCAATTGTGTATGATGACAGGAGATTAAATCATTTGCTACTCTACGTCTTTCCATTACAAAAGTGTAATTATATTATCTAAACAAGAATGAACTGTTTTTCTATTACCCTAATTTTTCTATGTATTTTGAAACTTTCCTTCGTCAAGATATTGTACATAGCTTGAAGAAAAACAAGTTTTCTGCCACTGAAAGCAATGAGATCTCTTCGTTTCTGGAGCGGGCTTTTGTGCGCCTTGAAGCATGGTTCCAATGGTTCAATACTACCCAGTCAGGTATATAAGGTCAACCTTTCTGTTGCTTTTTCTCTCTGTTTTGGAGATGGAGGGGGTATATAATACATGTGATGGTGTTCTGTATATTTTATTAGGGGTGTGGACTAGGTAAAAAGATCTTGGCAGCATCAGTGTTAATTGTTATAGTGAGTTTTGCATCAGTTTTCAAACCATTCCAACATCCTTTCTCTAACTCTGGTGTCATCTAAAACAGGATAGACTATGTCCAGCACTTTCTAGCAGTGTGTATGTGCATATGCTTTTACATTTGTACTTACACTATCTACCTCTCGTCTACCTAATGCAACTTTCTGTTCACAGCTTGATGTCATCCATGGTATTAGTTTCTTAGACAGCTGGGTCTTAATATAGATACATGCTTGTCTGCATTGGGTTTAAATCTTTAAATTTCTGATTGACTTGGGAGTGTCTCTTTGTTAACTCAGGTAAGGATAAGAGCAGCTATTATTGGCATGGGAGAGACAGTACAACAACTCGTGAACTAAATCCAAAGGTATTAATATAAAGCATTAATAAGTATGTAAAGTATTGAAATATACAGAATGTGATAATTAATATTGGGTAGTTCATAATTAATGAAGTTTAATTAGTTTTATGAGCTTCTTGAAGTCAAAGCAGCATAATTTAGGCGGGAGGACAGACACTATTGCCATAAAGCATCGGGATTTGGTGCATTTGAAACATTTTGGCTATAAATGAATTTCAGCTTGTGGGGTTGAGAAGGTTCCTTATCCTCCTCCTATTTCTGTTTCTTGTGTTTATTTTTGGTACAATAGATTGGACTTCAAAAGCAATTATTGTGCTTTACTCAGTATTCTTGACTATGATTAACTCTTGGGACTCGGTTAAAGTATTTGTTTTGCTGGCCATTGTGGTGCAATTGCACCAACCTCGATTACCACTCACCATCCCAATTTATGTTGTTTGTGGATATCTTGACTCTTGATTTTGGTGGTTATAGGACTAAAGTGATGCTTACATGATTCTAAAGTTTTTATTTTACTTTGGAGTTCTTGACTTAATTCACACGATTATCACTGTAATGGTGGATGCCTCGTAAGAGTTTTCTGGATTTAATAGAATCAGTAAACTGACATTATTTATGACATCTCTAGACTCTGTCCTCTGGTTTGGACGATTATCCACGTGCTTCACACCCAAGTGACGATGAACGTCACTTGGATCTCAGATGCTGGATGTATCTTGCAGCAGATTGTATGCATTCCATCGCGGGGCTTTTTGAAAAGGATAATAAACATCAAAAGGTATAATAATGATAAAAGATATCAAGAATACTACTTTTGCTCATCTGTTAGTTAACTGACCTTGCAAAGAAATGGTGTAGGAGTATAGTTCAACAGCAAAGCTGCTCTCAGATTTTGAAATTCTGAATCAGGTTTGTTTTATTATCATACTGTCTGAAAGTATTTCTCATTTCTCTGCTTCTTGATGTTTCTCACTTTTATAAAATGTTGGTTTTTATTTTATACCATGAGTACATGTTTTCAAAAAAAAAAAAAAAAAAAATGAGAATATCCCCTGCTAAGTTCAGGAAGAAAGAAATATGGGGGGGGGGGGTGGGGGGTTAATATACTAGTAATTTTTCTAGATAAAGTCTAGGAAATAGCTGATTATTACTAGATTAGATGTTTGGGCGAGTATACTAAATATGGGGGTTGATATTGTAGTTTGATATTATCCGTGCTTGTTGTTTTAAACAGATGCACTTTGATGAGAAATACGGAGCTTATTTTGATTTTGGAAATCATACTGAAAAGGTACACTTTCTATATCTTTTTGTTCCCCTCAAAATTTGATAGCATTTTATGCTTGCATCTTTTTCAAACATTAACTGCTCGTTGTACATAGTTCCTCTATGATTCTAGAATTGTATGTCCAAGATGAAAGGATTCTGCAAATTTATCTTTTCAACTCTTGTTAGTTGTCTACCTATGATATCCACATATTAACCTTTTTGGTTAGTGAGTTACTCACGGATTACCTTTCAGAAAAGATTAACATTTCTGCATTTTATTCATTTGGTGAGAAATGAAAATCTCATCAATTTACATCAATTTTATAATGTTGGTGGGTAACAGAATGGTAGTTGGGCTACAAATTTCTAGGTTTCTTAGTGTGTGGGAGAATGTAAAGGCTTGATGTCCTTGCACTCGCTATCAATGTTGTCAAATAGTGTTTTTCCCTTCTGAATCCGATTTCATTTCTTGAACATGTCTTGCTATAGACTTTTTGTCATACATTTCTGCTTCTTATCAGAGTTGGTTTAATCATGCAAGGTTCGTTTAAGTTGGAAAGAAAAGATGGTAGGACACAGTTATGTGGCTCGAGAACTTGTGCGTGAAGTGTTAGAGAGGCCTCAATTGAGACTGGTTCCTCATGTTGGTTATGTCAGTCTTTTTCCCTTCATTGGGAGGCTCATTCCACCTGTAAGTTACACAGACCTTGACCTGTTATTTGGTGCTTAGTCTTTTCTTCCTTTGTCGCATGGTAGTTTGTGGCTTTTTGCTAATTTTTTTTTCATTTTTCTTTTTTCGTTTCTCGCGTACAGTAGGTGGGTTGGGTTATTGGTTTTGTCCTTTTGGTATCATTTATATCTGATTTGTCTTGCATAATTCAGGGTTCGTGGATTCTGGAAAAACAGCTGGACCTTATCTCAAACCAGAGTTTTCTATGGACTGACTATGGGCTCCGTTCTCTTGCCAAAACAAGGTGTATTATCTGCTCTTGCTGATTAATCTGGTTTCTGTGGAGCTTTACTAATGACTTACTTGAGACCGCGTTGATTATAGCACGAATCTGATTATAACATGTCTTGTATCATCCAGTTCATTGTACATGAAGCGCAACACAGAGCATGACCCACCTTATTGGAGAGGTCAAATTTGGATAAACCTAAATTATATGATTCTTTCTGCACTCCATCATTACTCTAAAGGTAAGCATTTATGCTAGTACAGAATAATAATAATAAAAAAAGAAATCTAAAAAGAAAAATGGTCTTTACATCCAATTCTTTTTGGTGATTGTCAGAGGAAGGACCATATAGGGACAGAGCCAGAGTCACGTACAATGATCTGAGGGGCAATCTGATTAGGTACTGTCCACATGATGCATTATGGTTTTTAATGAACTCGACCACTAACTTCAATTTCAATAACATTCTTCCCTTGCTGCAGAAATGTGGTTCACAATTATCACCGCACTGGATACTTGTGGGAACAGTATGATCCGAAGAATGGCAAGGGAAAAGGTACCCGTCTTTTTACTGGTTGGACTTCACTAGTGCTCTTAATCATGGCAGAAGATTATGGTGATAGTTAAGGGCACATTCTATGCGAATAGTAAACAAATCCCATCCATAGAAAATATAGTTTGGTATGATGCTTTTTATGGTAGGGGGTTCCTAACTTTCTCTTTTTTTAGCACATCGGCCAGCAGAATTACAAAGACTTAAGAGTTATACGTCACGTGTATCATGTGTGCACTCGTTTAATGTTATGCACGACCCCAAATTATTTAAGTTTGTTTGAGTTACAGCATTTCTGGGGAACCTTACGGTTCTGGTCTTTTGCAAGATGATATACCAGGGATGCCTTCTAGAATTCCCTACTTGGTTGACACAATGGCAAAGCACTACAAGCCCTGCAAATTTACCTTTCGTGTCAAAGTGGGTATGGGATGGGACGTGCGACGGTTGCCAGCCTCACCACTCCCAGAAGATCGAAAAAAAGACAAACGGAAAATGAGACGGGAAAGTGATGTTCAGTGTGTTTCAAAACTAAGTTGTCGTTCTCTATTTTGGGCTATATCTAATTTATATAATATGCAAGCATTGGATCTCCAAATTGGTAAGTGACTGAGAACCAAGCTCACTTAAAAAGCATCCCATGGTGCAAAACAGTAGCGGCATCTAATCCATTTGCACCGGGACCAATTCAATGTCCAGCAACCTCTTGTTCCCGAACTTGGAACAAGACCCTGATCGCCGGGAACACCAGTTAACATTACCGTTTCAGACGAATACACAACTCTAGTAAAAACAGTTGATTGAACGTCATGCAGTAACCTATATTGATTTGCAAAGGTCATATCAGATCCTTTGACTGATCTTACAAAAGTGAAGGTATCCGGTATTAAGAAAAACTAAGAACAAGAAAAAACTTCGAACTTCATTAATAGATCTCACGAAAAGAGAAAAGGAATCAACAAATGCTCTAAAATTCGTACTCATGCTTGTATCAAACATAATGGGACCCAATTTTCTCATTATCAGCATCATACACCAAATAGACTGCACAGTTAAATGTTGAAGCAATATCCCTGTACTCACCTGCCTAAAACTTGGTTAAGCCCTTTACGCTACAGGGTCCAAATCAATTCGCCGCCAACATCATGGCTTTGACTCGGGTAATTCTAGACCAACATCAAGTCGGGAGGACACTTCAAACTTCTACTTAAGATCCCATCTGTTCCATGAAAAGTTGATAGATGATCTTTGCATTATCAGTAAATGAGAGTTTTTAATGCTCCGAGGTTAGCTGAAAAGACTTCACTATTTCAGTTCAAATTTCTTAGGGGGTCAGGAGTATATCAGCCGCCAGATCTTTTAATTGCCTCAAATGCAAAAACCTATAACACATTGAAAACATTATAATGAACAAATGGAAGAGTTCCTCTGCCATTTAAAGCTTATTAGCTCACATCTTCCGTCAACTGAGTGTCTTCAGCCATTATGATCTCCATGTCCCTGATGTCTCGCTTCAAAACGTTACCTAGCCTAGCAATAGCCTCGGTCTGCTGCTGTAAGACCTGAAGAATTAAAAAAATGGACATTTATTTTAAAAGTATGTGCGACTGCTTGACAAGGAACCCCATAAGCAGAAGTGACAATAATTATTAGCCTTTACTAAACTTTACCAGAAAAGTTTAAAATAATTCAACAGTCGGAAAAAAAACATGATGAGATGTCATATCTTGTGCTCTCTCACCTCCTGCATATCTGCAAGACTCTGTTCATGTATTTTGGTTGAGCCTGGAAGATATACAGAACCACCAGTACCGATGCCATTTGCTTGAACACGTGATAGAGTCAGCAGGTTTTGTACCCTCCTAGAAAGTTCTGCTCCAGGTCCTTTCAGCTGAAAATGCGTCTACTTGTTAGTATCATCTCCTGTAACAGTCCAAGGGGAATGCGAAGCATGAATATGAGGGGAAAGGACGAGAAATGTCCACCTGTCTAGTTATTGCAGCCAACTTTTCGGCCAATTCGGCTTCCCCCTTTGTTAGCGGTAATCGGCAACCCTTACCCTCCATTGCCTCCACAATTCTCATCATCTGTAGGCAGACCACATAAATAGATCGAAATATACAGATAAACTACAGGAGTGATTAGTGTTTTCCATCAGCAATAGCTATCCCAGCTTGGGCCATACAATTGATAGCATTTAAAACGTAAGTAGTTTCTCAAACGAAGGATTGAACTCCAGAAACTTCTCTCTCAGCCTAGCATTATCACGATGACACTAACAGGTATATGCAGCACAGATTGATTTTCATATGCAATAGATTAAGTCACACAACAATTAGCAAAGTTTCTAAAAAGAGGAGAAATTGTTCCCACCCTTAGAAGACGCCTTTGAAGAACTTGCTCTTTCTGTTTCATTCTTTCGATCCAAGGAAGAGTGTCAGCTTGAAAATGTCTTTGAAGCTGCAGAGATTGTTCGATATCTAAATGCCCAAAACTATGATTAAGAGAGAGAGAAAGTGAAAGTAGAGGGCTTTAGAAAGTACCATTTTAACGTTGCTTTGGGTTATTCGCAACCTCTCAGCATCTGAAACAAAGACTTCATCTTGGACCTGCACCAAGCCCGTATTAGAATGTTGCACTGGGCAGCCCCAGAGCATGATATATAAAAGAGAGCATTATCATGTAATAGAAAGTTTCCTAAAACATCATATTATCCTTTGCCACTTTTTCACCTCAGAAGTGCAGTCATAGAAGTAACAGCAGCAAAATAGCTAGCAGACAATCAACTCTACTAAGCAGTAACCGCATCATTTGTTTTTATTCTTTCAAAACATATCCATCTTACCAGGAGAATATATACAAGAAAGTCCAATACATATATGTGCATGAATATTGCCCCATTGAGCTCATTATCCCATGCATTGCAGTCCGTCGTACAAATTGTGACATCTTAAACAACATAGATTTGCAAAGTTTCAAGTGAAGCATTCCTTTCTAACTTTTTATTTCTACCATAGCTGTTTATCAAATCCAAAGTCTACATAAGCTCAACTCGTGGGTATAACTCATCACCCTAACTTTTCATACTATAAGCAATAGGTGCTACATTTTTTCAGTCAGAATCATCTCGTGGGAATCCCAATCATTACTTTACCATCACTGATCAATAATGGTTTTTCCTTCTACATCCAGATTTCTATATGAAGTAACATCTGGCTTTCATTATCAACCCTCAATTCTTCACTGAAATTCCTATAATTTCTTCCAATCTATGGCACCGTTTTAAATGCATCGAAGTCTATGAACTGCAATTACAATCTGCAATAACTTTTTGTACGAAGTTCTAAATGATGACATATGAACAACTAATTTCATGATTCCAAATTAACTGATATTACCTTGAGACGCTGTGAAAGATCCTTAAAACCCTGAACAAGCTGGGGCCACAGGCGCTCCCTGTCAGTACTTTCCATACCCTCTAGCTTAGCCATAGCCTCTGCCCACATAATCTGGCAATGCAATCTATTCTTCAAACCCAGCCAAAATATAAATTCGAACCCCACAACACAAAAAGCAAATAAAAGGATATAAAAAGAAAATGAAAACTCACATCTGATACACCAGTAGGCTTCACTCTAAACTGTGGATCCGTGACGCTGAACAACAAATGCTGTCAAACCAACGCAACCATCAAAACATCACAAAAACCGGAAAAAACTAATTCCCTACTCCTTTGCTCAGAAATGGCACGGAAATTAACTGAAAATGTAACTTTGAACGACAAATTTCAGTTCACAAACACAAAAAACGGCAACAAAATTTCCAAAATTTTGATTTTCCTTTCTTTTTATCTTTCACTTTAGAACTTCCAACAGTTTTCTCAGCACATAGACAGAGAGAAAAGAAAATAACAGATACACGAACCTTAAAAGCATATTTAGGGTTCCCCGGTTCCTCCTTATAAGCGTCAACAATGGCCTAATCAAAAGTGCAGAAGAAAACTCAACTAACCAAAGAAAAGAACTAGGGTTAGGTTTTTTCCAAAAAGTAAGAACAAAAGAACCATACTTGGATATCGCGATCGGCGAAAGAAAAAGGGAGGGGGGCCACGGGAGCCATCTGAGTAGTTAATTGCGCACCAGCGGGAGTACCGCTCTGCAACGTAGCATAAGGCGTCGTTTGGAAGCCGAACCCCGTAGAAGCCGGCTGCTGAAACAACGAACTCTGCTGCTGCTGCTGCTGCTGTGGCTGAGACGAGAACGGGGTGGCAAAGAGGGAGGACCCGAATCCGGTGCCAAATGACGGAGTCGTTTGAGTCCCGAACGCCGGGGTCGTAGACGGTGTGGCAAACGCTGGGGTGGTAGACGGAGTGCCAAATGCTGAGGCCGTAGACGGAGTGCCAAATGCTGGGGTCGAAGACGGAGTGCCAAACGGTGGGTTCGAAGACGGAGTGCCAAACGCTGGGGTTGAAGACGGGGTGCCGAAGGCGGAGGTGGAAGCTGAAGCTCCGAACATTGTTGTTGTCGTTTTTCGGAGAGTGAATGGGAGTAGAAAGATCGGAAGGTTTTGCGGAGATTTCCTTAAGCAGTGCCCGCCAGTGGAAGGATTTTCCCGTTTGCAGTTCGGGTGGTCGACCTTTTTTCTGGACGGGGGAGACTCGAGAGGGCTTTTGGAGTATTCGGGCGCGAGAAGCTGTAGTTATTGCAGCAAAATTTGTTCCTCTCAAATTCGTACTTTCCCACAAATTGGTTGTACGTACTCTCGAGTGCCACCTATGATTTATTTGATGCTTAATGACCGTTACGGTTTAATCATGAGATCCGCGTTCGAATGTCTGTGTTACAATTTCAACAAGTCATTTGATAAAACACATGCTGTTAATACATCGATGCTAGGAAGTTGAATGTGACCAATAACATTGAAGTAGAGATATCGGAGCAGTTTTGAACCTATTAAAAAGAAGCTTTAGAAATGGATACTAGCAAACATGTCACCATCCCTTTTGGAAGGATGGAGTGACTAGCCGGTTATCTGAGTGTTGGCCAACCTAGAGAGGATTATCTCTCTTGTTCTTACCCTTATCCCCTGTCGTGACAACATAAGAAGCAATAATGGATAAGGGAAAGGGGATTGAATTGCACAGGATGACTCCTAAGTCTACAAGGGATTTCTCTTTGCCTCTCTCTTGTCTTGCACTCCTTTTAATATGTCCTAATAGCTTACATTGTATGTTGCAATACATTATACTGTGTTCTATGAACAAATTAGTTTATAAGAGCTTTAACAAGCATGGGTTCCTACAAAGCCCATCCTTCTTAATGGAAAGTTTAGTCACTTCATGCCTTCACCTGCACAGGGCTTCTTCCGAACACATCCCTTTTAATAGATCAAGGGGTTGCTTTACATTTAGACCTTGCTCCAACTTCATAAAGCACTGCCTATCCTGGTTAGAAAGTTATGTGATACTACATAACTTACTTTTCAAAAGGTTAATATATGCTTTATATTGCATGATTCATGACTTTGCTAATGTATAAGGACTAACATTTTCCCTTTCTTCTTCTTTTATTGCTCTAAGATAGTTTATGGCACTAAAAGAAGTCCTTTTTCCTCCTCCCATCCTTAGGATAGGAGAATGGGAGCTGACATCCTAGCAACCAAGAATGGGGTGTAGACACAATCACAAACCAAGGCAGCAACCATGACAAACTCTAAGGTAGAGGCTAATGGCACGATGCTAACGTTGGAGGAACAATTCCAATCCTTATCCACTTTGACTTCCATTGACTTTCGCTCTTAAGCCATAGCACTCCAAACCTTTTAGGATGCCCAAGCCGTTGAACTTAAAGCAATACATGACACACAAGTTGAAATCGTTCAAGTGTGATAGGCAATGTAGTAGTCCTAAGCAACAACAAGTAGCCGTACACTACCTCCGGCTATTGCAATTTCCATTCAATAGTTCAGCATGGAAACCCTTGGCACCAGCATGGGCTTTGCTTTGTAACCCCCTAGGCACAATCTGCTTTGCGCAGTGCCGTCGTCTGCCTCACACAACTGGCTTGTGCCTCATGGTCCCCACAATTCTATACTCATGGAGGACTTGGATGCCACATATTCATTGCTCCATGGCCGTGGAGTGCCCCCCCCTATGAGCACTCACTTGCCTTCTGATGGTCATCATGATCGCCCACTGCCTTAGGTTGGTCTACCACTACCACCGCAATCGCCGATGGCACCACATCTATCTGGTGGGGCACATTGTTTCATGGGGTGGAGGCCTAACCCTCACAAGTCCACTCATCATGGGCCTTATATAGATTAGGGGTTTAACATGCAAGGCCCACCTATGTGCTAGGGCCTTATGCCATAAGGACCACACTTGGGCTAGGGGTCCAATGTGCAAGGCCAACCAGCTAGCTAGGGGCTAAATCCCCCTTGGCCCAACCCTCATTGGCAGAATTCTTGAACCAACTCAAGGCCCATGAGTGAGAAGTTTGTATTGCCCCAGCATAAAGGGTTCATTATGCGTTAGTTAGGAGCTTATCATTCCTAAGTTACAATGCAACATAAGACTCATGGCAAGGGATCGTGGGGGGCAAAGGCCTCAAAAAACAATGGTAACATGCGCTTTTCCACACAACATATCACAAATGCTCAAATGTAAGCTAAGTAGGAACAAAGGTTGTGTTATAATTCTAATGAGAAATGGGTCAAATGACATGTCTATAAAAAGAAACAATTATTTCTTATGATAGATGCAATTAAACCAATTAACCAACTTAACAGCGAATTAGCATTGGAGCCACAAGATCATGAGTTATAAGAGGAGGAAGTTGAAGACATCCTTTCTATTCATGCAATGTTTGGCAGTTTTTTATCTGGCACTTTCAGCTTAGAGGCAGTGTGTGGCCGAACTATAGTCAATATTTTATTTGATACCTGACACGACTCACCACTTTATGGATGAGGATTTAGTAAGGAGGTTAGGTTGATAACTTGAAGAAGTGCAACTTTTTAAGATTCAAATAGTCAAGGGACCATCAACTGAGAGGTAACACCAAATGTAGTAAGTTTCCTTGAAAAATCCAAGGCCATCATTTCACTACGGAGGTTAGAGTGTTGCCTTTGGGAGGTTGTGATGTTGTACTAGGAATGCAGTGGGTTTAAACAATCAATTCTATTGGATTGGATGTAAGTAAAAACACATTGACCATCTAGGTAGTAAGAAAACCAATTATCTTAAAAGGTATGCGACTAAGGAGGTACTGTCATTGGTGGCTATTAGCGAGCCTAGTTTTTGCAAGTGAGTAACAAATCACCCACATTGCGTAATAGGGCAACTTTAGGCCATGAACATGGCCCTAATAAGGGAGATTCCTGTAGTGTTAGAAGAAATGATGACGGAGTTTCAGGATGTATTTGAGGTCCTTAGTCAACTTCCACCAACTCTGGAGTTTGATCACCATATTCCTCTACGTACAAGGAGTAAACCAATTAATGTGAGGCATTGTCACTATTCATATGTGCAAAAGGTAGAAATTGAGAAGATGATGAAGGAAATGTTATCTACAAGGGTCATTTGTAATAGTACAAGCCCTTTTACGTCCTTAATACTTTTAGTTAAGAAATATCATGGAAGTTGGAGGTTCTATGTGGATTATCGTACACTTCACTAGCTGACAGTTAAGGATAAGCTTCCTATTGGATCCTATAACAATCTAAGAGGGGGGGTGAATTAGATTTCTTAAAAATTCTTTTAAGGCAATTAATAATTATATGATAACAAGTAAAACATTCACACAAATCACAATCACACAAAGACAAGTGATTTTTTAAAGGTGGTTTAACCTAAGCCACCTCAGCACTTACTCCACTCCATCCTAGCAACCTACTAGAGTCACTCTTTCAATCAATTCAACAATTGATTACAATGGATATTTAGTCTCTTACAAGAGATAACCAATCTCTTAAACCCAATTACAAGTTTCTCACCCTAATATTACAAATTTGGAACTAGACCTCTATAGGATATAAAAATTTTAATTTAGAAGCCTTAAACAAATGTTACAAAGCTATTACATAACGAATTGGACAAAAGTCTCATATTTCGTTCAAGCTCTAACATTATTCACTTGTAGAAAATTAACTCAATAACAATTTGTATTGAAGCTCAAAGTAATTTTGTAACAAGAATATTAAAAAAATAATAAGCTGAAATTAGAATCACCAAAATAAAGAATAATTTCTTGAGGTTAATAAGCTTGAGAAGAATGTGAGATTCTTGAATAAAGCTTGCTTTCTCTGATTTTCGTCCACCCTCATACCAATAAGCATTTTGCTCTTAAATAGCATTAAAAGAATTAACATTTCACTTCTAAAGAATTGTTCTAAAATTTTTGGAATAGATCACATCTTCTTTCTATTAGAGCTCTCTCTTTCCTCATTCTCTACCTAATTTCTTGCTTATATGAGAGAAGGAAGATGAGACTTGCTTTTTGTCTCAATCTTGTTCAAAATCGTGCTCTAAAATGCTACTATTTTGTTCAAAATTTTAAGTTAATTATTTAGAGCTTCATGAAGGCAAAATGGGATGGGTCGGGTTTCTGGGTTTCATTGGAATCTACCTCATTCTTCTTCAATCTTGAGATAAATTGTCAGATCCTATAGCAACTTAAGAAAAGAGGTGAATTAGGTTTCTTAAAAATTCTTTTGTCATTCTCATTTTTCTTATGTGAAGTAATTAGTAATTATGTGACAACAAATAAAATATTCACACAAAGCATAATCACATAAAGATAAGTGATTTTTGGAAGGTTGTTCGACTTAAGCCACCTTGACACCTACTCCACCCTATTTTAGCAACTTGCAAAAGTCACTCTTCCAATCAATTCACAATTGATTACAAGGGATATCCAATCCCTTACAAGGAATAATCAATCCCTCAATCCCATTTACAAGTTCTCTCCTAAATATTACAAATTTCAAGCTTAGGTTCTACAAGATATACAATATACAATTCATTAGCTTTAAATAAGTGCTACAAAGCTATTATAGTATGATTTATATTCCAACATAAATCTTTGTGGGTAGTTCACAAATCAATAGATAGGCTTCTTGCTTAATAAACCCTCATGATTTTGGCTTTGGAAGCCCTCTAATCTGCTTCCAATTTCTCTTTCAATCAATTAGATTATGAGTTGCGAAGAACACCTTAATTTCTTCAATTTGATCCTTTCTAAGTAATGGGTCATAGATTTTTGTTCATAGATTTCTTCTCCCTTTTGAGATCTACAAATTTGTGTATTTTTCACTGTTATTGGAGTTGTCACCGACAGTAAATTTAATCGATGGGTCATGGGTGACATCAAACAGGTCAAGCAACTAGGTCTTTGGTCTCACAAGTTTTGGGCTAAAAAGGGATTGCACATCTATGAGTCACAAGTCAAACTAGGTTGTGTGCACAGATCTTTGGGTCACGTAGAAAAGGGTCACATTTAGGCCTTTCTGGGTTGGGTCTAAGTCGTGTTAGGCTTTGCCGTTTTGGTTCATGCAGTGCTACGCGAATTGAATTTTATGCTTGATTTTGCAAGCTGATGTTTCTGGGCTTAGGGTCATGCGATGTGTGCACCTGGGTACACAATTTCAGGCTTTTAGTTTTGGGTTGCATGTAAACAATCTATTTTTCCTACAAAATGATTTTAATTATAATATATTCATATATAATTTCCTATTTGTCATCATCAAAATATTAATATATTCCAACACTTCCAATACCAATAATGGATTAACTACTAGATGAACTATATTAGATATCTTGGTTCTCAAAGTTGGATTTACGCTCTGGATACCATCAAGTGCAAGTGTTTCCACCTAACCTTCTAAAGATCACCTTTCAAACTCATTAGAGACATTATGAGTTTCTAGTCAAGCCATTTGAGTTGACCAATGCTTTGGCTACCTCTCAGAGTCTTATCAACCATTTGATCTCAAGTGGACCTCTTAGTAAGATTCTATAGGCATTTTGGTGTACCTAACATTTTTTGGCCCCACTTAAGAAGGTTTGTGTTTTCTTCGATGACATCTTGGTTTACAGCCCAAATTGGGAAAGTCATGTGCAACATCTATGCATCATTTTATAAGAGTTATAACTCTTACAGGACCATCAATTTTATACAAAGCAAAGTGTGCATTTGCAAAGAAGTGGATTAAGTACCTGGGCCATATAATTTCCAAAAAAGGCATTGAGGATGACTCAAAAAAGATTGAAGACATGATGAATTGGACTCTACCCTCTTCAATTAAAGGGTGTGAGGGTTTTTAAACCTCACTTGTTACTATCGAAGGTTTGTTAATGACTATGGATAGGTGAATGATCTTTTTGTTAAAAAATGGTAATTTTCAATGGACAAATGAAGCCCATCAGGCTTTTGAAAAATTGAAATAGGTTATGAGTTCTACACCAATACTCGCTTTCCTCAGATTTTGAGAGCCTTTTGTGCTAGGAACATATGCAAGTTATGGAGGAATAAATATATTATTGATGTAAGAAGAGAGATCAATTGCTAACCTCAGCAAGGCATTAGCTCCAAAGCATTTAGGTCTCTCTACACATGAGAAGGAATTGTTGGTAATTGTTATGATAGTACAAAAGTGGAGATCATACTTGCTAAGTAATTACTTCATAGTACACACAAATCACAATAACCTAAAACATTTGTTAGAACAAAGGGTGACCACTCTAACTTAACACAAATGGCTTACCAAGCTTCTCAAATATGACTATGAGATTCAATATAAGTGAGGAAGTGATAGTGGAGCTAAAAATTCATTTTCAAAACTATCTCAGAACTCTAAAAACATGAACTACAAGCCTTGTCCATGTTACAACCTAGTTGGGTACAAAAGATGCTACAGAGTTATAAAGAGGACTTCCTCACTCATAGTGTTATGAAGAAATTGAAAATCAATCCTTCAAAATACCCAAATTATCACTTAACCAATGGGGTGTTACAATTTCAAGACAAAATTGTAATCAAGAATCAAGGATTATTAAAAGAGGACATTGTACAACAATTGCATAATTCAAGCATTGAAGGACATTCAGGGGTTAGGGCATTCCTTAAAGAGAATACAACAATAGTTCTATTATCTAAACATGAGACAGATCGTGGAGGCATGGGTGACCAAGTGTGACTTGTGTCAATGCTACAAGTCTAAACAAGTACCATACCCTAGGTTACTACAACCCTTACCATTCCTAATCAAGCCTAGCAAGATATCACCATGGACTTCGTGGAAGGTTTACCTAAAAGTGAAGGTAAAGAAAATTTTGGTACTTGTTAATCAATTTACCAAATATGTCCACTTTATTAGGTTAAGTCATCCTTTCTCAACAAGTCAAATATCAATAGCTTTAATAAGTGGGGTGGCCAAGTTGCATGGATTTCCAAAATCAATTTTAAGCAATTGGGATACTATATCCCTCGGCAAGTTTTGTGAAGAACTTTTTAAGACCTTTAGTGTGAAGCTTATTTATAATACATCCTATCATCCGCAAACATATGGCCAAACAGAAATAATTAATTAATATATAGCGTAGTATTTATGCTACTTTAATGGGTGAGAGGCCAAAAAAATGATATTCATGACTATCTCTAGCTGAATGGTGGTATAACACTAATTACTATACCGCCTTGAAAATGACACCCTTTGAAGTCTTATATGGGTACAAACCCACTCAACCCCCTTACCATAACTTTGAAAGATTAAGTGAGCAAGATGTGGATGAATTCTTTTAGGAATGGACTGATAAGGTGCAGTTAATCATGTCCCACTTATTGGAGAGCCAAAATTAGATTGTGTCACAAGTTAATCGAAATCAATCTAAATGAAAGTTTAAGGTTCATAATTCAGTTTATTTGAAGGTGTAGCCTTATTGTCAGTTAACATTATCTAAGTGAAGGGGTTACAAGTTGTCTCCATGTTATTATGGGCCTTACATGATCATAGAGCGTATTGGGGGAAATCACGTATAAGCTAGTCCTTTCACCACATGCCAATATACATCCAATCTTTTATGTGTCATAATTAAATAAGGCAATAGGACATAAATGTAAAATTTATTTGGGAGTTCCTTTCATAGATGGTGAAGGTAGAATGTTGGTCAAGCCACAAAAGGTGTTGAAGCGTCACATTGTGAAAAAAGGAAATAATCCAGGTGTAGATTTGTTAATTCAATGGTCAGAACATACGGAGTCTAAGCCAACATGAGAAGACATCGAGTACATCCAGCGCTAGTTTCCATCCTTGAGAGCAAGGGTTATTTGAAGGGATGGGGATTCTTAGGACCTTGCCTAACCTAGGCTCACTCCAAGACCTAGTATAACTAGGACTCCAAGACCTAGTGCAACTAAAACTCTAAAACTTAAGGCAACTAGGATTATATGCTTATATAAGGCCTTCTTAGCCTTTTCGAAAGGCACGCCATAAAAGAAACCTTATTTTCTTCTAGTAGTCTTCTTACTAGTATCCTTAGTTATCTTAGAGCTTTCATAAGAGTAGTTTACTAATAACTTCATAATTTTATTTTGTTATTGACTCATTGTTCATTGTTGTGACTAAATTGGATTGTTGGTGCTTTGAGTGCTAGTGTTATTTGGTTTGGAATTGGATCAATAAATGAGATATTGTTCTATTTAGACCTTTGTGTTCTTAATTACGAGATGAGTAGAGCTCAAGTCTTAGTAGTAAGACAAGACTAGGAGGCTTAATAGCCTTCTTAAGCTATGAGACATGAAAGACTAAGTGGATCATTACATTGTTTGCTAGGTAAAGTTAGTAAGCAACTTGCCTAATTCTTTTTTCGACCATGAATGGTGCGTAAAAGTAAGGTGAGAGCTTGTGGAGGTGGTTGATTGTCGTTGAAGTTTGCCTAAATGGTCTTAGTTTCAAATAAACTTGCTTAACTACTTCAAACTGTAGCTCTCACCTTCCTATGTCATAAAATTTCATCATATATTCTTAGGTCAATCCCAATCCGTAACAGAGGTCTCACAAGACTTGATCTTGTGATATTAGCTTCTTCTTTGCTAAAACCACTTTAGTTGAGCCAAAGATATAAGTTAAAAGAGTGGGTGGCTTTTTCCTATAAACAAACTTGTAAGGAGTCTTCTTAGTCAAAGAGTGCAATGCCGAATTGTAACAACACTAAACCCATGAAATCCAACATCCCTATTCCCATGGCCAATCACTGAAGAAGCATCTTAGATATGCTTGTAAAGTTTTGTTAATTGCCTCAAATTGACCATCCATCTGAGAGTGGTATGAAGAAGAGAAATCAAAGGATGTCCCTTGGAGGTGAAATAATTCCCTCCAAACTGCACTTATAAAAGTGACATCATAGTCACATACAATATTATAGGGCATACCATAAAGCTTAAGAACATTATTAAAAAACAACTTGGCTACCCCCATGGCCATTTATGAGAAAGATAATGGGATGAAGTGAGCATACTTGGTTAGTTAATCTATCATACTAAGGACAAAAAATTTTCCTTGTGAGGGTAGTAGCCCATCAATTAAGTCCATCATAATATTTTCCTAATGTTGTTGTAGCGTAAGTAGAGGTTCTAGCAGACCTAGTAGAGCTATATTGTTGGCTTTGTTTAGTTTGCATGTTGAATAGCTTCTAACAAATTTCATGATGCTCTTTTTCATGCTTTTCCAAAAGAAAATATTTTTCACATGTTGGAGTGTCCAATGGTTCCCTTTTTGTCCCATTTCATGGAATTCCTTCATAATTACAAGAATTAAGGGAGATTCTTTCATTACAAAAATGTAACCTTTGAAGAAAATCATGTCTTCCCCTACTTTCCATGGATTTATTACTTCCCCAATTTGGATTCTAAGAATTAATTCATGTAAATCTAAGTTATAAGCCATTTCTTCCTTTATTGCTTTTAGCCAAGCCAAAATAGGTTGGCTTAAGTAACTCAACTCCCCTTTTGTTTCATTGCTCCCTTTCTCTATTTTTAAGATGCAAGACAAAATATCATCTTCTCTATTTTCGCTTCCCACCTTGTACTCCACTCTAAAATTGAATCTCATTGATGTCACTAACCTTTTTTTTTTTTTAGTTGGTATAGTGATCCTTTGGTCTTATAGGAACTTCAAACTATGCTGGTTTATGTGCACCATAAATGGCCTTCTTAGTAGGTAAGCATGCCAATGCAAAACTGCTAAGATTAAGGTCATGTGCTCTTTCTTATATGTAAATAAAAGGAGATTCCTATCATGGAGTGCACAATTGAAAAAGGCTAATGGACATCCATCTTAATTTAGAATTGCCCCCAATCTTCCTCTAGATGCATTGCACTATACTTTAACATGCAATTGAAGTCTAATAATCTTAACATTGGTGTCGTGGTCATGACCTGCTTTAGTTTGTCAAATGCTTGCTCAGCTTCTTGGCTCCACACAAACTTCCCTTTCTTAAGCATTTTGGTAAGAGGTGCTACAATTTCTTTGTAGCCATGGATAAACTTTCGATAATAATTAGTTAGCCTTAAGAAGGCCTGCATTGCCTTGATAGTGGAAGGCTTGCATTAGTCCAACATCACCCAAACCTTCTCTTGTTTGATATCAACCTCATTCATGCTAACTATATGGCCTAAGAATCTTATCCTCCTGAGCTACTCTTAAAGGATGGCATTCTTGAGAGATTGGAACGATGAAGAGGCATTCAACAATTCATAGGATATTATGAGATACTTGAAATATCCATGGTGCATATGAAAAGTGGTTTTGTGCATGTTTTCCTCCTTCATCCTTATTTGATGATAACCAACCTACTTGTGGGCAATGTCATGCCCCTTTAAGTTCATCAAACAACTCTTCTATAGTGGGTAGTGAGAACTTGTCCTTGATTGTAATGTGATTGAACGAGTAGTAATCTACACACAATTTCCAGGATCTATCGTGCTTTTTAACAAGTAACACCAATGAGGAAAAAGGACTCATGTTGGGTCTGGCCACGTCTAATTCAAAGGAGTTTTGCAACTATCTTTTTGATTTCATTTTTTAGATATTAAGGAAACCTATAGAGTGTGATTGCTACTGGTGGACTGCCTTAAAGCAATGGAATAGCGTGGTTGTGATCTTCTAGGGTGGTAACCCCTTCGGCAGCCTAAAATTCCATTATATTTTTAGACAACAACTTTTTGAGTATTTGAGCTTGCTCTCCTAATAGCTTGCTTGGTTCTTCTAGTTCAATGGCATATTGTAGATGGATTTGGAGGAATAACCCCTCCTTTGCATGCTCAAGTTCTTTACAAAACTTAACTATGTTGATCATCTTGTTTTCCTTTTCTTTCAAGCCTTAAAGCTTGATCTTGTGGCCCTTTAATGTGAAGCTCATTCATTACCAACCTATCAAAATCCCACACCATTGCCTTAAGTGTTTTCAACCAAGACATTCCAAGAACAACATCCACCCATTATAATGGCAATAGAAAAAAATTCTATCTACGTAGGGACTCCTTATAACATCACTTTGATTTCATGACAACTTCAGTCGTGTGGCACCTTATCTATGTTGGCCACCATTACTTCAAACTTACATATAGTTTCAAGTTTGAGTCCTAACCCTCTAGCTAGGTGGTCGTTCAAGAAGTTGTGGAAGCTTCCATTATCAATGAGGACTGTAACTCAAGAATTAAAATTTAGAATGTGACAGGTTACCAACATGGTTGTATGTAGGTTGCCTCCACAAATAGTGTGGACATAAATCTTGGGCACATCGTCCTCTTCACATACTTCTTGCCTTTTTACTTCTCCTTTATGATTTCCTAACTTATGCTCCTCTTCTTATTCCTCTAGTGTTGCCTTCAGAAACTACAAGAAAAATAGTTGCTTGCAATGGTGGCCCAGCTCAAACTTCTCATCGCAGTTGAAACATGAGCCTTTAAAGCATCTTTCTGCCTTGTATGTGACAGTTTCCTAATTGGTAGTATCGCCTTACCAATCACCTCCTATGGGTTGTAACTCTTCCTAGTTGCCATTGAAGATGTTGCTTAAGGCTCATGGAGTTTTGCAAACCCAATGGCTAAGGATAGCATTAATGGTTGGTATGTTGCTAAATCAATTTTCAAGTTCTCTTTTAGGCCACTAATGAACTCGTCAACCTTTTGTTTCTTTGAAAGACTCCATGCTATTAGTAAGAGTTGAGTCTATTCACTCTAGTACTCCTCGACCAACATCTTTTATTTGAGTTTTGTCAACTCACCATAGTAACTATGATACTGGCTTGACCCAAATTGTTCGAACAGCTCCTTTAAAAAAATTTCCCAAGTGATTACTTCATTTGATTTATTGATCTACCATAGTTCAAACCAAAGTTGGACATCTCCTTTTAAATTCCATGCCACCACCTCCAATTTCTCGTGCTTCTGGATTTCATTAAAGCAAAAGAAGCGGTTGACTCTGCACATCCATTGTGTTGGGTCTTCCTTTCTGTCGAAACCGGGATAGTCCAGCTTGATGACTTTAGAATGCATGATAGCATCTCCACTACCTATATTTGAGTCTCCTCCTTCAGTGTTGTTGTTGCGAGACCACAAGTGTCTCTTGAGTTCAACTCTGGTTTATTCCCTTTGGCCATTTTTTTGAGGTCACTCATCTCGTTCCTCGACTCAGCGCACATGCCTTGCATTATACTCAGCAAGTCTTGAAACCCTTTATCCATCTTACTATATGGAACTTTAGTTCTGGGATTAGCCATGGCCAATCCTGTCTCTGATGCCAATATGTCATGTCCTTGTTGGAAGGATCTGAGTGATTGGCTGGTTAACTAAATGTTGGCCAACCTGGAGAGGGTTATCTCTCTTGTTCTTACCCTTAACTCCCCGATCGTGACAACAAAAGTAGCAAGAATGGCTAAGGGACAAGAGATTGAATTGCACGGGATGACTCCCAAGTTTACAAGTGATTTCTCTCTACTTTTCTCCCTCGCATTGCACTCCTTTTATTCTACCCTAGAGGCTTACACTATATGTTGCAACACGTCATAGCGTGTACTATGAACAAATCAGTTTACAGGAGCTTTAACAAGCACGAGCTCCTACTGAGCTCATCCTTCTTAATGGAAAGGCCGGTTGCTTCACACCTTCACCCGCACGAGGCTTCTTCCGGACCCTCTTAATAGATCGAGGGGTTGCCTTCTGTCTGGACCTTGCTCCATCTTCGTAAGACACCGCCTACCCTAGTTAAGCCTTACCTCATCAGTCAAAAGTCGTGTGCTTCTACGTTAACTTGCTTTCAAAAGGTTAACACATGCTCTGCACGGCATGGTTCACTACTTAGACGTTCCAGCTGAGCTAGAACGTGACAGAACACCTTCCAGGAAGTTTTGGGTTTGTTTTCTTTTGGTTGAAGTGAAAGCGGGGTATAAAAAGATTGCATTACACTACTAACAAGCATTTGGAAAGGCCATCTGGGACATCTTCTCCAACACATTAGACAGCAGAGCTTCCAGTGAGTAGCTACTTCTGAGAGACATGCATAAACCACATTGGTCGACTCAACCAGCCTCTATTAATGATTCCTGATAGCCCGGGAAAAAAGGCAAGTACACTTTTTCAACCGGACTAATGAAGACAAAATCATAAAGCAATACATGCGTGAATCTTGTTTTCTACTAGAACACGCAGCACACAGGAATTTATCGTCTTTAACAATAGGCATAAAAAAGACGTTTCGAAAATTAGCATCCACAACTGAAAATAACAAAATCAAACGGAACTCCAATGAGTCATAGATCATGACTCATTGGATTGGGAATAGTGCCATAAATTAGTCAATGCAAAAAGATAGCAAATACAAAGATACATTCAGGACTCAGAAGATACTCAAGTCCAAAAAGTGTTTTAGGCCTTGATTGTCACACTGCACAAGCAAGGACCAGATGGTTTTATCTCAGAAGTCTGCCACTCTGAGCCTGGGGCTGCATTTGGGTCATACAGCAGAGTTCTGTAACCAGGTTCCTCCTCGAGTGAGAACAGCAATAATTTTCCATCCAGTATTCCAAATCGAAAGCCTATACTTGTGCTTCCTGTCAATGGAACTGGTACCATCTTCCATGAATTGTCATCTGGAGAAAAGATTGCTAGTCTCCGCTGGTTCTTCCACTCCATACAAAAGAGGTTCTTTCCCAGAACAGCATGAGCAGTCACCATGACACAACCATTCTTCATTTCGCACCAGCTGTGCCTCTCAACATTGTACACATCAACAAACTTAGAATTGCCAATTGTGAAACTTGATCTTCCGCCCATGACATACAGCTTTCCCTCAAATCCACAGGCAAAGCAACCTGACCTTGGGCGGCGAAGACTTTCTATGAGGGTCCATTTGTCCGTATCAGGGTCATACACCTCCACACTAGATAGATTCTCACCATCCACCCCATAACCTCCAACAACATAAACCATACCATTAACCTCTGCACATGCGAAGTCATATCGAGCCACATTCATCTTCATTAATTTTTTCCAGCTGCAATTACAGAGAATATGTAACGGACCTAGCACAAGAGATGGTAAAAGCAAAAGAAAAAGGAAGATCTCTAAAAGCTCAGCCTTTGGATCCCCAATCAAAAAGCAAATATCTTTACCAAAGTCAATATCTGTGACTCAAACGTTAAAATCCAATTCAAGACTCAAAAACAAAATAGATAAGCCACCAACTACATAAGTAAGCTGCAACTCGATATAGTGCAAAACAAAATGTCGGAAAGCAGCTGATATTGAGTTGTTGATTAGCTTCCGCCCCTCTCAATGGGTTGAAAAGCAAACAAATTATTGAAATTCCTTTGATTTAGCTCTGTAGCATACTAGTATGGTGGAAAAGATAGAAAAAAACTAGGACTACTTCTGTTCTAGATGGAAACTCCTGCAAATTAACCTGAACCAAATTGAATTCATATACTGAAAAATGAAGCTCAAACATCAAGTTGGAGCAGGACACTGGACAAGGTGCCCCAATGGTATGCACATCTCTGCAAGAGAGGCAACGCTAATTCAAGAGAGCCATTTTTTGACAGGGTAGGTCTGGCATTTCCAGATAGCAATGTATCCCACTAAATGTTCTGCGGAGAAAGCGGAGACCTCCAAAGTGAATTTTGAGGTGATGTGATCCTGCATCTAGTTCACAGCAGTGACTATAGTTTTCCCATTGACTGATGCTGCATAACGCGCAGTTAATATATTCGTTTATACAGTCATAACACTTGTTCAAGTAGCTCCATACTTTTCATTGGATGTACTGATCCAGAACCAAATTTGCTATTTCTTTATAGAAAATTCACCAACTCTTAAATGAAAGGGAATGATATATAGGACTCCAAAAAATGAGGTCAAAGACTAACTACAGAAATTAAATTTCCAAACCAGAAAAAATTGCAAAATGCATGACATGGTACCATCAGTTATATTTGCCTCATGATCTGACTCTTAGGCCGTAATAGTTTAAACTGATCATCCTGTAATAGCAAATGGAGTCCCAACCCTTCAAAGAAGATGCAAGAAAACAAACCTGTTGAGGCAGGAATCGTATTGGTAAACATCAGCAGAGGCAGCGCTAGTCCCATCAGTCAGAAAATACCCACCCATGACAAGAAGCTTTCCATTAAGAACAGCCACCCCAAACATAGCTTTCACTGGGCCAGGCATTGGGGGAAGAAGCGTGTGTTTATGTCCCAAACAATCAAGGACCTCCCAGTGGCTTTCCTTCTTTTCTGCATCCATTGTCAAGACATAGAGCCATTCCTCAAGAACCCCAGCTAATTTCCTCACAGTAATGAATTCTTTGCTTTGAATAAATGACCTCCACCTTTTGCAGACTCCACCCAAAGCTGGGAAGTTGGAACGAGGAACAAGTGCAAGGCAATACTTTGCCACATCATCTGGCAGCCCAGGTAGAATGGGGCTGTGAAGATCATCAACAAACTTAGAAGAGAAAGAAGGATTGCTTTTTGAGCAAGCAGGTACATTTTGCTTGACTGAATTGGAGAAACACATGTTTGGCCTTGAGAATCTCTTCTTTCCACTCACAAACTCCGGCATTAATGGAGTTGAGAAGCTAAATAAATCTTGAAAGAGATGAATGATTCTTGTTTTTCATCAACTTTATCACCCAACGAATGTAATATACGTTCAATGACTGAATTTTAATTAAAGAAATTCATGATATCCTTCACCTATAGGGATTCTGCAAGACCATGGCATAAAAGATGTTGCAGAACGAATCACTTGAGCTGTAAATGCGGAGGATTTTCTATGCCTTGTCCAGTCTGATTCAAATTCCATACCAGAAGCTTTGTTCTTACAGTAGTTTCTTCCTGTTCTTCTATGCACTATACTACTTAAGCTGACGTTGTTCCTTCCTCCAAACATTGCCCAGATTTCTATATATCATACAACATCCTAGTCTTTAGAATAAAGATGTAAAAAACCAGTATTTGTACAAAAGAAAAATTCATACAACTAAAGAAGGTACAAAATTCGCACCAGTCAAGGCCATAAAAACCAGCAAGTCTTATCCCCCCGTAACTTCCATTTGATTCGATTCAAGGAGAACCTGAGCAAACAACGGAAATAAAGTCAACGCAAATATTACCAGAAACTTGCTCGGTGAAAGCATAGTAAAAACGCTTGCCAGAAAACTTGAGTGCAACACCCTACAAACCAAAGCCATGAACCGTCCCTAGCTATATTCTACCCAAACAATCAATCGACAAATAAACAACTCTTCCATTCGTTAAAAGTATCAATTTCAAAGCATGGGAGCCTACAAAGGCCTATAGCCGCTTGTAAAGATTTAAAAGAAAAATAAAAAACTCACTCTTCTCAAGACTTCCTGTGCTAACTTTTGTGCATCACGTTTCACTATGATCGCCCGTAAACAAAAGATCATTACTTTATTAGAAGTAGTAGGTAAAATGGCACAAATAAACAATACAGAGACCTTATTCTATTCCTCTTAATAACTGACGGCCTGAATCCAAGGACAACTCACCCAGCTCCACCACTCACCCACCTCCTCCCCTCCCCTCCCCTCCGGGACAATTTAACAAAAGAAGAGTAAGGAAAACGCGCAGATGACAGATCAACACAACTTAGCGCAGTGTCGATTGAAACGCGAACGACCAAAACCAGATCTGGCATCCTAGCCTACATATTACAAAACAAAGCTTAAAAGAACCAGATCTGAAGCCAATGAACTGCTTCGAGAACGGCAAACTGAAGACTTGAGAAAGCACTTAAATCTAACAGAAGAAGAGTGAGTGTGCAAAGCAAAGGTTGAAACAGGACATACATATAAATAAAGTGGCAAAACGGTGCTCAAAAACTGAAATCTAATCGAGCACCCAAGCAAACAAGAGAGCCGCAAAACACAGATGAGAGAGGACAAAAAATCATGTATGTTCTTGAGCATGTACGCGAAATCTAAACTAACGGCAACTGCGAGAGCAATTTTTATCTTTCGTCTTCGACATGGAGAGCTGGAAACAAAAAGAAACCATCCCAACACAAAAAAACCACAACCTTGCAATAGATTCCAGTCACCGCAACAACTAAAGCCAGAAACAAACGAATAGACAGAAGGACATTTGATAAAATGTCGCAGTACCGGGATTAAAGCAGAGAAGAAGCATCTGAATTCAGCGGCAAATGTTGGTGGATTGGAATTCACAATCCAGAAACATAAACAACTAAAGATACAGAGAGCAAGAAGATAATCAAAAATGTTACCTGAAACACAGAAGACTTATCCAAGGCGTTTGTTAGAATTGGGAGGATAGAAGAGTTGGTGAGCGAGGGAGGCACCGAAAGAACAGAATATATACGTCCCAGAATTCGGAGGCAAAAGCTAAAAAAGGACCGGGCTCCACGTCACAGAGATAATGATATACGTGCCCCTCCGGTTAGGAAAGAGACCGCTGCTGTACTACATCTCCATGACAACGTTACACAGATAAACACAAGTGACTAATCCTTTTGATTAATAATATTTGCAGATCAGAGCTTTTGGTTTCGTTATGTACAATTGTCGGATCTTTGCCACTTTTCTCTTTAAAGTTATACATTTTTACCAAAATAAATTATACTGGTTATGGATTTTTTCAGCATTCCTCGATCCAACCTTCCCCGTCTATTTGCTGAGGAAAAGATAGAAACCCTTCCCCATCTCTGACATGGACTCCGTCACACGCCAAAACAGATTTTATGCTTCTGTCGAACTTGCACGAAAACAACAGAAAGAATCTCGACGAATGGTGTCCCTGAGAACACTCGTCATGTCCGAGGCAACGTATCTGTCTAGCTAATGGGACGGGGGATATAAAATTGGATGGTAATCAGAGAGAGAGATGTCAATTATGTTTCACAATCTGTGGTTGGGACGAGTGATTCCAATGCGCATCATGCTTGTCATGCGCCACAAACTGCAACTTGTGGCCTCATTAATAAACTGCCAAATTCAGTGTGATCCGGTTAATGTTGTAACTAGTGGAAGCCACACCGTTGCTTGTGTTCTTCACGTCCACATCAGCCATTCCCCCGTTTAGCTGGATATTATTCCCTGCGATCTGGGACGTTCGATTTATTTCCCGAACGAGAGATAGAATCATGGTTAGCCACGTGCGTGGTCTCGCCTATCGTGGACGACTGCTGATATTCCGGTCAAGCTACGATATCACGGGGCGGCGACGTTATTTCGCGATGACCGGGAGTTGAACTATATTGGTTGGCTGGGTTGGGTGGATCGCGGACCGCGGACTAACTAACGAGTCGGGTCGAAGTTGACGGCGGAACAGCAGAGAATGCGACCGGGACCCACTGTGGATAGGAAGGTAAAATGGACGATGGGACGTCGAGGGACAGCTCACGGATGGGCCTCTGTTTCAGGGAAAGAGACGTGTGCAAGAGGGGAGTAATGGGGGACGGCACACAGCTCCAGAAATTCGTTCAGGGAATCATGAAATGTTATCTTCTTTTACAGATAAGTCTACTGTCTCTGTCCCGTTCGAAAAGCTGTCCACCACGATTCCATTTGAAGAGATAAAACGGCCTTCAAGCTTTGGAGCTTTTCGTCCATTTCGTTTTCATTGTTCCTCGTGCTTGTTTGACAATGTTGCTCGGTTTTCCGCTGAGAAATCCCTGCCATGTAATTGAAATATCTAATCCCTCACCGCTTGTTCCCAGTGCCTTGTAATTATCCTACCAACCAAAACCTGGTCCGGACAAGATTTCCAGAGTCCTCTAATCTGTGGTCGGAAAAAAAATATAACTTAGGTGAAGTGATGTGAGATTTAAGTCCTCCAGTTACTGTCTGATTTGACGGTAAAAGGTGTTTTCAAGCTTTGCGGCTTTTCATCCATCTCGTTTTCGTTGGACAATGGTGCTCGGTTTTCCGCTAAGAAATCCCTGTCATGTAATTGAAATATCTCCCCCCTCTCCGCTTGTCCTCAGTGCCTTGTAATCATCCAACCAACCAAAACCTTGTCCGGACAAGATTTCCAGAGTGTTCTAATCTGGGGGAGTGATGTGAGATTTACGTCCTCCAGTTGCAGTATGATTTGACTGTAAAAAGTGTCAAACACATGGTCAGCGAACTCACAAATCAAAAGAGAGAAATTGCTGAAAGGGCCGGGGGGGCTTTTGATGCCATATTATATGCAGCACGCGAAGCAACCAAACCAAACGCCCACCCGTCCCTCCCTCCGTCAAGTCCTACCGATTGATTTTAAAAAAAGCAGAAAGGAAAAAGGAAAAAGGAAATAATCTCACTGGCTGATTCGCGAGATAGTTGACAATCTGGCTGTCGCAACTGTCGGTCGATTTCCCTCCGTTAAGTAATCGAATCGAGTCCCGGTCCTTCCGATTTGTGGTCGGATGAAAAAATAATGTCTGAAGCGACATCGGCTATTGCACTTGATCTTAGCCTATACGTGGATACACGTAACCCGGATTGCAACTCACACGGCTTAAAAATCGGTATACGCACTTGATCTTAGCCGATACACGGATACACGGAACCTGGACTACAACCCACGCAGTTTAAATATCCATCGCTTGTTGTTCGGTGCACATCATTCTTGTTTATTCCGAATCGCGTGTATGATCCTATCCTTTGGGAGCCACTTCGTCAATGCGCACTTTCTTATATCAACTAGCAATTTTTTACAGACGACAGTCTTAGTGTTTGAACAACGTGTTGTACGATATGTTGAATTCAAGGGTAGGATGAGACAATTATGAGTCAGCAATTATCAATTGAAAAAATTAAAGAATAATGAGTGTTGGAATTGGTACAGTTGGAGATTGTTATTCAGTGATAGAGACTGAAAAATATAAAGCCATGAACAATGACGAAGACTCTATTTGCGTGAAAAAAATTAAATAGAATGGATCGCCCTAGACTTGACCAGAAGAAGAGCAAAAGAGAAGAGGTTGGGAAGCCTAATTTTTAGACTAGGGGCCTTGGTGGTCTTCTCCCTTCCCAAAATTCATTGGGCCAAGCTTCAATTGTTTTTAGATGTTAAGATTGGCCTACAAGGAAGAGCAACCGAGGAGGTTAAGGAAGCCTAATTTTAAGGCAAGGAGTTGTGATGGTCTCTCCTCTTCCGAAGTTCACCTTTTGCTTGGGCCAAGGCTAGGTGTCAAGCTTGGCCTGCAAGGGCTGTGCCCAAAAGAACACCATTACCTTCCACGAGATTGAAGGGTGGGGGTGAGTCTGTTAAATGCAGGATGCCTTGTCATTTTTACATCTATTTATGGTATGGGTTGCACTCCAAAGTATGTTGTTTATCATGAGTTGATTTGACAACAAAGCAGTATATGCACTGTGCCACAACAGTGCAACCTCAGTAGCTGGCCAATGTTCCATTCTGTCAAGGAGTTGGACACTTGTTATTGGAGCATAAGAAGAGACGGGAGATGAAACAGCCATGGAGGAAGAAATGGAGAATCCGTGGAAGATGCAATCCTAAGCAGATATAAAAAGCATGGAGGACAGGGAAAGGAGGGCAAAGTAGCAGCAACAAGTCTGCACTCCAGGTCTGTGCCAGGGCTCTTCCACCTATTTGAGGCCTAAGAAGCTTGGTTTGTACCATATGAAATGGTCCAACATACTCTCTGCAGCATAAGATAGCTGTTCTTATCATAGGAAAAAAAAATTTCTTCTTGACTGTGCATTGGAAGTTGAAGAATGGAAAAACATTTTGATTTTTGCGAATGCAAGTATACCAGGGACAAATTAAGTTCTGATTACCAGAGTACCCATTGGCCCTGCATACGTCTCGAAACTTCTGAATCTTAGAAAGCACCCAAACAAGCTCCCACGCATTCATACAAGCATACATGATACCAGAATAGCATTAAATGTCAACAATTTAAGCACCAGAAAGCATGAATGTCAATAAGACCTCAAACGACTTGCTGAAAGTCGTATAATTCCCTTTCTTTTTCTTGATCTACAGCCTTATTTAGGCCGGTTCAACCTTACAATTGTGTTTGATAACTTATCTGAACAAGTGGCCACTTTGACCCCTATTAACGAGAGAACTTCCTCAAGTTGGTCAAGTTTTCTAATCTGGGAGAACAGAATGGCAACAAATTGTACAAGCCTTTCATCTTCCACCGGTTTTATATCCTGACTAACAAAATAGGGCAAATTAAGTGGGGGGAAAGAAAAAAAAGTGTACGAGCACACGAGTTTGCTTTGTGAATGTATATATCACGACTAACCAAAAGGAAAAACCTTTAAAAATAATGATTATAACGTACAAAAACATGCATACATTCCCCTTTGGTCACTCTAAATATTTTATTAATTTTTTATGTTGTTATGAGCTTATGAGGCTTAGCACACTCCAAGCTTATGAAGGTTTGATAAGTGATGATATTTAAAAGTAATTAAACTAGTCAATTCAAAAAGTTACAACCTTTTAGTTCAATGATTGAACTTGTTACAATGATATGAAAGCTAAATCTGATGTCTTAAGTTTAAATGAAAATGATTGTTACCCTTACCACTCTAATAAGTAAATGATAATATTCAAAATATTTCTAACTTACCTTGTTTTATTTTCTTTATGTTTTACGTAGGAACATCTCATTTTTTGACAAGATTTGTGGGTCTCAACCAAATATTTTTTATTAGATCAAAAAATATTGGAGTGATAAACAAAATTCAAAGGACATCATTTTAATCATATTTTACTAATAACCTAAGAGGAAAAACAGCAGGAAACGCTCACCTTTTTGTGGTAAAAGCCCGTAGTTTCTCTTCACTTCGAGAAGGGTAAGCTTCTCGCTCCATCTACTTCCGTCCGTTCTCGTTGAAGCAGCTTCTCACTCCCTCTACTTCCCTACCCGTCGCTTAACCAGGGTAAGCTTCACTCTCTGCTTTAAAGTTGATAATTAGTAACAGAATTAGTGAGAATCATTCGCTTGTTCGGGTTGCTTTTCTGTAAAGAAGTCTAGGCAACGCAATTTCACAGTCACTATCGAAATGGACATGATTGATCTAAAATTTTGCTAGACTGATGGTGGAAATATTGCCAAAGGTTTGTTGATTTTGTCTTTTGCTTCCCAAGTGTTCTATGAAGGTGGTTCCAGATTTCCTGTAGGTTGGTTGGCTTGTGTTCCAGTGTCTGGTCATAAGTCCCTTCTGAGTCCGTCTTGAACAAATTCGAATCCAGAATCTGCAACCAAACAGCTGCTATGCCAATCGCTTCTGTGTCAATCATTCGCCAAACGGCGGCCTATCTCCCAACCGTCAACAACCTCCTAAGGCGGCGCTTCACGACCATCCGATGCTTCTCAATCTCTGCCAAACAGCAACAGAAAGCAAGTAACGTCTCCAAGAAGCCCCAACCGAACAAGAACCTGCTTAGGGCCAAAGACACCTTCAGAGACTACTCGTCCTCGCTGGCCCCAGTGCTCTCCCTTAACGAACCTCCTCCGCTTTCCCAATCCCAAGCCATAGGAACTGTCGCTGCCGCCCAGGCCAACTTCATGCGCGTCATTGTCCAATCGCTGGCCTCAGAACCTTCTGGAGATTCTGGGAAGGAAGCTCCCTCCCGAATTGGAGTTGAGCTGCTTTGCGTGGTGAGAGCGCTGCTGAAAAAGATTAAGAGAAAGGTCCTGGTTGGGGATAAGGTGCTGGTGGGGTCGATCGATTGGGTGGACCGTCGGGGCATGATTGAGAACGTGTTCCAGCGGAAATCAGAGATTCTAGACCCGCCGGTGGCGAATGTGGACCATTTGCTGGTGCTCTTCGCACTGGAGCAGCCGAGGGTTGAGCCCTTTTCACTCACGAGGTTCTTGGTGGAGGCCGAGTCGACTGGGATTCCTCTCACGCTCGCACTGAATAAGTGCGAGCTTGTGGATGAAGAGGTTAGGATTTTTCTTCTTGGTTGTGATTCTTTGGGTGCGAAACATTGGAATTTGAATATGATTTCAGAAGTAAAAGCGGACTTTGATTCTTTTAGGCATTGGCAGTTGTGGTTACGTTTCTTTGTTCAATTGGTTGTAAACGAGATTGAACCTTTAAATCCTTGCTCATGAAGTATGTTTCTTGCTTGAACTAGTTGAACTTCTATTCAATAGTACAGACAAGCTTTGTCATTGATGTCACTTAAGGTGTTTTAGCATTGAATCTTAATGCCATGTTGGAAGAGAAATTCAACCAGTGATAAGTAACTAAATTGAGGCTTGTGGAGTTTCTCTTTTTGAGACTTATATCTTTAGAAGTTCTAACAAAAATGCTAAAAATGGTGTTGACTTGTTTTAGGAGAGCAACGTGGTAGCCAAATTGTTAAATATAGTGTTGTTATTGATAACTGGTGAACCCTTGTTGCTTAGGCTATCTAGTTCCAGAGGTATAACTTTACAGTGTTATATTATGAATCTATCTTTATATTGCTTGTCAAAAGCTTCCTATCTCTAGCATTTGATCCGCATCTAAGAAATTTTGTTACCTAGCTAATAATATGTGTCGATCCTGTTACTGAATGCTGTTCATCTCTCTTCTGTCCAACCATTTAGTCTAAAGTAAGTTTGTTTTTTATGGGCCCTGCAGACACTGTTTGGATGGCAGATTAGGCTGCGTCGTTGGGGCTATGAACCACTTCTGTGCAGTGTTGATTCGAATCATGGACTAGATAATCTGGCATATATTTTGAGAGATCAAACGACTGTGATTGTGGGTCCAAGTGGAGTTGGGAAGTCTAGTTTGATTAATGCTCTGAGAGGCAAAAATCGTGATTCCGAAGCAGCAGAAGGGAAAATTGGTTCGATCCTGTGGGTTTTAGTGTCTCTACTATTCATCTTCACTTTCTTAATATCTTTTGTTTGTGTTTTCATGTGGGTGTGTTGCATGCTTTTGCTCATGTATCTCATTCAGATTCTAGGCAACAAATGGTTTGAGGAACAGCGTGTTGGGGAAGTTTCAATGAGGAGTGGCAGAGGCAAGCATACTACTCGCCATGTTTCTTTGCTTCCGTTATCAGGAGGGGGCTACCTTGCTGATACTCCTGGGTTTAGCCAGCCTAGTTTGCTTAAAGTAACAAAACAATCTCTTGCACAAGCTTTCCCCGAGGTGTGTGATATTTGTCTAACTTGTACACTTTCTTAAAAAGTTGAACATGGTCTGTCATTTGGCTATTTTAAATAATGACTTCTTTAGCTTCCCTTCAGATCCGGAAAGTACTCAGTGAGAATGAGCCTGCTAGATGTTCATTCAGGGATTGCTTGCATGTTGGTGAACCAGGATGCATCATAAAAACAGATTGGGAAAGATACCCATACTATTTTCAGCTTCTTGATGAGATAAAAATCAGGGAGGAATTTCAGCTCAGGACATTTGGAACCAAAAGAGAGGGTGACATGAGGTATTTCAATCATATATGTGCATGTTAGTTTAACATTTTTCATTTCTGACTGCTTGCTAATGAAGCTCGATGATGTTTTGTGTACTAATCTTGTTAGCTATGATCACTACGATCACTGATACTTTATTTGACATAAGTTTTGTCAGTCTTTCTCATACAGTATAAAATTTATCCTAAGCCCCCATAGCAATTGCCAAAATTTTTTGGGGGGTGGGTGAAGAAGAGAAACTTGTTTAGAAACTGCAAGCACACAGGACAGTCGGTCGCCTAAACCTCAAATTTTGAAAAGTTACTAGGGCATGGCAATTGAAGTCTCCAAGTTTGCTGTGAGTATGCCTGCAATTTGCTAATGTGACACGAATTTTGAAGTCTAAAAAACTGTGCAAAATTGTGTGTGGTTCTATAGTTTTAATGACTTTCCATATTCTACATTTAGTTGTCTTTTACCAAGGGTTCCCACGTTTTTCATGAGTTTTACTAGTTTGGATATTGATCTGCAATGAGATAATTTGTTTGCAGGTACAAGGTTAGGAATAAGGGTGTTCAGCAAGCTGAACCGCGGTTGGAGCCTAAGAAACATAGGAGGAAATCTCGTAAGAGCATAAACCAATCAATACTAGACGAGTTGGATGAGTTGGATGAGTTGGATGAGTTGGATGAGCTGGATGAGCTGGATGGGAAGAAGACTTAGAAGAGGAAAATGATCCTATTTTAAGGGCATTGAGAAATGAAAACCCCAAGGGGAGTTGACTGCCTCAAATCTTCTATTGTAAATAACAAGTTTCCCAACCCATCTTTTGTCTCAGAGATTATACTCACTCCTCGGTACAGGCTATAGCATGAGACTGACTGTATTTCGGATTAGCTGGAGGCAAAATACTCGTTTGATGGCAGCTAAACAGATTTGACGTGCACAGTTAATCTACTAATGGCAATTTTCTTCACTTCGAGGCAAGTTTGACCTCGAATGCAGGTAGTTGTATCTGATGGCGTCCCTTATGTACAAGTAACAAGCCTTTTATCATTTGGCTGAACTAGTGTTGAGCACGCCAGCTGCTGAAGAAGCAAACTAGTACTCTTTTATAGAACCCAAAGCGATATTTCTTTTTCGGGTTTCAGCTTGCGCGAGAGACAGTTTTCGTTACGTTAAAATTTGGTGGTTCATGAGAGGGTATTGTACTATTAGGCACCATACATGAGAAATTTTGAGGAACGATATTGGCTTTTGGCTGTCTCACGTTGAACTTCCTTGGCTTGAAATTGAGTCCTCTCTAATCGGAAGCTTTATACCTCCAAATCAGATTTTGTTTGCCTGGAAACCAAAAACCATACACGATGAGTGCACAGCAGCAGTCCCAGCAGTGAGAGTTTTACCTCGAAACAAATTCGATAAAGCTTCACTAAATCCAACAACCACATCGCTGCATCTGGAGAGTATTCTTCCGCAATGATTATATAGCTTTAACGTGCGTACACATTTCATTGCAGACCGAGGTAACGCCCTGCTTCATTGGCAACATCAGTGAAGCAGAAATGAATCAACAAGCTCGGATTTGGAACAGATGGCCAAACAAACTTCAGAAAACGTTCTTGGTAAATCCCCTGAAATTCACTTAAACCTACAGCGCTTAAACGTGGCATCCGAAAGATCTCTAACACATTGTAGACATAACCAACGAGAGCCTCCCTACCTCGATTCCCAGGGAACCAAGGCAAAACGATGCTTTTTGGTCTAACACACATTGTATGCATCCTTTATAACCTCTTTACCCTGCATGGATTGTTTAGAGACACCTAGAAACCTTAACTGTCCGCATAAGAACACAACCCTATATGCAGAGCTGAGACAAGTATGAAAAGAAAACAAAAAGGCTGTCATTCCAGAGAACTTAATGGCAAACAAATTAAGATGTGTCGCCCCGAAGCTAGGTGTTCACATGCCTACTACCCTTGGCACAAATCTAGAGACAAGCCATGACCTCTACAGCCAGCGGTTGGAAAGTTACACATGAACTTGGACTCACACACTAACGAACTAGAGTGGATTGGCAAACTAGATGCCCAATCATAGCAACTTGCCACAACAATTCCAAACAACCAGCTTCAACATCAAAACTCCAATACAGATAGAACAGTCTAAATCTTATAACATAAAATTAATTCCCCTTGGATTCAATAACCTTTATCCTTAGTCCCGTTTCGAACTACCGCTGCTATAAAGTCCTCAATGGAAAACTAAACCATAGCCTGACTATACACGATGTATCACATTGATCACATTTAGAAGTGGTTCAAACTATGACTAAGAAGGCAAAGCCACAAGACTTCTTTTACCAAGTAAAAACAGAAAAGGGGAAGAAACCCCCTCGGAAACATTCGTAAATCAGCAGATATAAGACACTATCAAAATCCATCAAAAACCAGAGGAAAATTCTTTCCACCCCATTGTCTACAGGTTCAAAGTTTATGGGCAGTCTAGAACTGTATTATCCAATTCTAGAAAAACACATCGCAAGGACACTGAATTTCCGACCCTAGCAAAAGCCAATACCAAGATCAGCCCAACTAACCTACTTCGTGGCCGGTTTCTTCTTGGAATTCACAGCCCGCTGCGGCTTCGGATGCTTTTCAGCCTCGCTTGGATCCAACCACTTGAGCGGATGGCGATTGAAGAAGGGCCAATTAGGGACCGTCACCAATGTGGTCAGAACCAAACCCCCAGCGTAAATCAGGATCATCATCTGGAACGATCCCAGTATATAACCCGTTCCGAACGCCACCACCGCAAATGCCAATAGTAGCACCTGCATCAGCTGCTCCGCTAGCTTTTGCCCTTGCCAATCCATCTAATCAGAATCCACCAAAACAAGTTATAAATTAGATTTTTGCCCAATTTCCATATTCTGAAACCCTAATCCATACCCTAGATCGTCAAAATTGTACGGAGGAGAAGCTTTTTTAACATGGAGGGAAACCCTAAGTATCCTTTTGGTTTCCCTGAAATGGAAAGAGAAGAAAATTGTAGCGCAGATAAAAGCGCCCGTCGACTCCTTCCATACAGAAAGACTTCGACCTGAGTTGATTTTCCGTTCATCAGACCCAGAAAGGGGATACATTGGGAGAAAAACACACTTATTGTTTCCAATTTCCTCCGACTTACAATCGACCAGACAGAAAGTGAGAACCCAGTTAATCAGAAACAAAATGAGAATTACGTTCCATGGGGGTCTGAGATCGGGATTGGAGAGGAGATCAAGATAATTTCCTAATTTTTATCAGCGAGAGAAGAGAGAGAGAGAGAGAGAGAGAGAGAGAGGAACCTGACAGAACGTAAAAGAAACTGACTGTCCGAGGCAGAAAAGTTACGGGAAGCTTACGGTTCAGAAACTACTTATACGGTACCTTTGATGTTGGTTAACGAGAGAATAAGAACCGTCGGATCAAATTTAGTTTCTTTCTTTCGCGGTGGGAGACACAAGTCGAGTAAAAACGCGTGGTTCAGGATAAAAATGTTCGATTCATCAAATTATTTTTCTTTTCCACAGTTCTTTGGCCTTCCATTACGTAGTAGCGACATCATATCTCAAAGATTTCGAAGAGCCACATTTTGCAATTAATCTATTAAGTTGAAAAAGGTCTACACATGGAGCCCGCCGGACTACAAACAACCTTCATAGGTTTGCATTGCTTAGTTGTTTACTACAACAAACCTATTACTAAGATATGCATTAATAATTAAAAGTTTAAACTAGAGTTGTAGGGCTTTACCCCTGAGGGAGCCCTTCCAGAAATTCTCGACGGCCTAGGGCGAACCTAGGCCGAAGAGGGGGTTTGGAAATAGTTTTCAACCAGCAATAGACGCGCCTCGGTTAGAACCTCACTAGCTGCGTCATTGCCCCAAGCGCAAAGATAATACCATTGTGCGCCTTCAAGAATTCTTATACCAAGTTACGCCTCGCCCACTTCTATCTCCAGCCGATGTGGGATATATATCCGCTGAAATCCATCGCTTTCGTAAAACTACTGTGTCCCGAGCTACTCTACTGTGCATCCCGTCAAACTGATACTAGCCAATTCCTTTTAGGGTTGCTTCAGACGGATCAAGACTTTAAATAATAAAACTGCGTTAGATGGTATTCCACGTTGATCTTACCAGAAAGGCATTGCAATTACAGTCCAAGGTGTTGCCGATCGAAGCCTCGATCATTAAGTAGCAAATATCCAATAACGACATGCCCAACACAGTATACATCCAAAAAACGAAAAAAAAATCATTCCCATGTCCAAAACCAGCAATCATCTCTCCCCGTATCTTCTATGGAATCTATTTCTCATGGTTTTTCTCTGACAGATCTCTCTCCCATCTAGCCCTGAGCTGCATTCTTACTTCTCCTAAGTGCCATCTTCTCGTCTTCGTCGTAAATAAGGAAACCCTGAGCATTGGTGCAGAGAACACCAACACTTTTTTAACAGCTAGAAAGAGCAAACATGACGGTGATGTTTATACGGAAGGTGTCCCATTATGGATGTAAGTTTCCGAAATTTGGTTTGGGCCCCCAACATTTCTTTCTTCCCAGTTTCCCCTTCTGTATCACTTGCTTACATTTCTTTCTTCCCATTTTCCCCTTCTGTATCACTTGCTTACTTTTCCCTCTTTTTCCCTGTTTGTCCATCTGTCTCTGTATCAAACAAATTTTCCCAGTTGCCTCTTCCAACAAAGCAAACTGGAATGTGATTATGCTCTTTGCGATTCCCAGAACATACTTTGTTTAGATTGTTAGATTTGCCACCCCTTTCCTGACCCGCTCAACAACTAGCATTTCGGCCGGAGGTGACGGGAATATGCAATTCGAGAGCAGTTTTTTAATGTAAGTATCAGTGGACCCCCAAGGGCCGAGACGACTTATCAAAGAAGATGAAAGGCTCAACTCCTTATCTATTTGAATTTCCCCGAGTAAGCCTTGAATTATTCAAGATGCCTCAAGATGCCACAAGAAGTGAACAGGAAGAGCTAGGAAAAACGAAACACAGAAAACAAGTCAACAAAAGGCTTATCGTACTTTCTTAACGTGAACCCCTAGTATTATGACGAGCGGGCAGAAGTAGGAAACTGAAGGCATGACTGAGAATATGATGGAATTCGACCATTGTTAACGGCAACCTTAAGACACCAATTATTATGAATCTAATAGATATATATGTGCACAAAACCCTTGCATTCATAAGCTTCCAACAACAAAACTCCAGGAAAAATTTCATACGGTTGAACTACAAACAGTTTGAATGGATAAAACGACGACATCTAAAGCCTCCAAATAATAGCTCAATCTATATGACAAGCAACAAAACTCCCATCAAAAAGGCTCAATCATTTGACGCTTTCAGTTGTTAGGTCCACTGCCACTCAAGAGGAAGCACCACTGCGCAGAGCTTGAGACTTCTTAGATTTGCTAGTTGCCAACTGGGTCTCGGGCTGCAAAACCACCAGCAGAAAATAAGAAACCACGGGAGGCACAAAACTATCTCATCAATTTTCATTCCTTTTCAACAATACATTATGTAATAGAAATGATTTACCTCCTTCTTAACAGGTTCTTCCTTCTCGGATAAAACCAACTCAATATGGCAAGGAGATGACATATACGCTGCGAAGGGAAATAACGTTTTAAAATCAGCCATCAGAATAACTAAAGAAAGCAAAACATAGCGATGCATGAATTCAGAACATACGATTGATTCTTCCATGAGCACGGTAGGTACGACGCCTTTGCTTCTGCGCCTGGTTTACCTGGATGTGAGATATGTAAAGAGTATCGACATCCAAACCCTTCACCTGGAACATTTTGTGTATTACGTATTAGATATGACCGCGGAACAAGACAGTGAAAAAAGGAAAAAGCCAGAAATAACATACCTCAGCATTACTCTCAGCATTCTTGAGCAAATCTAGGATAAACTTGGCAGATTTAACAGGCCAGCGTCCTTGTCCATTTGAATGCCTGTTCTTTGCCTGAGCAGTCCGCCCCACACCACGACAGAAGCGTTGGAAGGGAATTGCCTGTTTGTGGGCCAGGACATCCTCCAAATATCTCTTAGCCTTGCCCAATGGCAACTTTCTGATGGCATGGGCTGTCTCCCTGGTGTTCTGTGAGGAGACCAAAAATAACACATAAGAATAAAGTAGATGCATGGAAAAAAATTCACAGAATTATCCAACACATTACTTTAAATAACTTGTCACATTTTTTTCCCAACGTCCAGTAAAATCTGAATTTCCAAAATAAGTACAACTCTAGTAGCCAGCTTTGGGAGAAACTAATAAAAGAGTATTACAAATCACTGAAAATGCATATGGCATAATTTACTGAACCTTGTGTCACCAACAAAAACAGAGGTTCACCCAATAATAATGCAAGTAATTTTCCTGAAATTTACGAGAACCCTCTTCACTAAGGCAAAAGGGCCCTGCTTTTTTAATCAGGTTCCAGAGGGACAGGCAAGAATAAATATAAAACACTTCTCTTACAAGGATCTATGACTTGGACGAGTTCATTTTTTTCAATTCCTTCACAAGAAAATAGGTTGGGGCCAAATACAACCATCAAGTACCAAAAGAAAGAACTAATACTTCTATAACTAGTTAGTGATCCATTCTTCTTTCAAAATCTACATACCCTCTAATCCCGACTGTGTGCTTTTCCACCTCTCCCTATCTGTGTTTCAAATCTGATTGACATATCCACCGGTGTGAACTATATACATATGTAAATCTGTAACCACAGGAATTTTGAAGCATTGATGCTCTTTAGAATGCGATTGTCCACCAGAAATGGCTTGTGTCGGATTTAAGAACTGCGACTAAGATGCTACCCAACGGACTCATCAAGGATCAGAAATCTAGAATGTTCTAGAAGCCAAATACTAAATGTATCATCATTTACTGAACCTTCAGTCACAAACAACAAACAGAGGTTCACCCAATAACAATGAGACTGATATCCCTGACGTTTACGAGAGGCCTGTTCACATAGGCAACAGACCCCTGCTTTTATCATCAGGTCTTACCACCAATGCAACTGGTAAAAAAGGAAACAGCGCAAGAATTGAAGACGCGCAATTTCTGTATCTCAATTACGCATAAACCAACTTCACGTCAACCCTACCAAAGTTGCTGACTTGAACCAGAAAACAGAACAATTTACACCAAGGAAACAAGTAGATATAATCATCAACGAAACGGTTCGTCCCAATCCAAGGACCATAAAAAGAAGTCTCTCGTGTTTCCATAAAGAAATACTAGAATTTCCACTAAGAAAAAAAAAAGTAAAGTACCAAGCAACCAAACTTGTGGGTCGGACAGTAATAGATCTTATGGTACCTTGAAATGAACTCTGAGGTCGGAGCCCCTGGCCTTGCAAGCTGCGGAAAATTGAGACATGAAAATTATCATCAGATCCAAAACCGTAAATGGTGTAGCCAAGACCCGAAACACAAGAAAACCAGGATAACCCGAAGCGGAAAAATGCAATTGGCACTTACACTTGGTGGGATTGTCGGGTTCTCTGGAGTACTTCACCTGAAAATCCAAATAGAGTTAGACTGCTTTGAGTTGTGGAAAATTTAGCAGACGAGTTATTTTCTGTTGCATAAAAGGAAACGGAAAGAGAGTAATCCAGATACCATGGCGGCTGCTGAGGACAAAGACGGTGCAGCTGCCCTGAAGCTTTGATCTTATGTCTTCCTTCCCCTTAAGCAGCAAAGAGGCGACGGCCGAGTCCTTTTATACAGGGTGAAACTTATGAAACCCTAGGGCGCGTGACTTTTGTTTTTGTTCTTTTTATTTTATTTTAAGCACAAAGTACTAAACTGGGTTTAGGTTTAGGATATGTGTTTATAAAAATTTTAAAAAATAAATAATGTTTTTTTGAAAACCTGCTGGCTTAATGATAAATTGAAACATCTTAATCTTAAATTTTACACAAATATATGAGTTTGAGTGATGCATAAATAAATTTTTTATTAAAAAAAGAAATATAACCCTAGAGGTCAAAGATCAAATGGCATTGTTATTTTGTATGGACACACTACTTCTAGATCAATTAGAATATTCAAAAACCTATTATGGATATATTAGTTGAATTGACATAAAAAATTATGACTATAACATAAAAGATTAAAAGACAAAATTATATATAGCAATAACCCAGTTTATGGCAACAAAAGACCCAAGTTATAACAAACACGTTAAAAAGTAATTGTGTTTTGTTAACACTTGTGGTTTTGGAATCAAATGATACCTCCCCCCCGGTGAGCATGGAATGATGGGTGAAATCGTGAGGTCAAGTTCTGCTCTTCTATATTGTGATGTAGCTAATTGCAAATGAAATAAAATACCACATTCCTACATGATCAACTTTGAAAAAAGACATTTGGATCGGGTTCAACCCGTTTCTAAATATTTTTATTTCTTATACTTGGTTTTTTCCCTTGCTGTTTTTATCAGCCTTCCCTTGCATTTTTCTTGGCTTTTACTTGTTTTTCCATTTGATGTATATTTTTTGGTTTTTTTTTTTTAGGTTATGTCATTTAAATTTATATTATGCAAAGGCACAAATTCAAACTTAAATAACGTTGCCTACTTAGGGCTGTTCTAGTTTCTTCCCAACCTCTCAACAAAGGCTGCCTTGTCATAGGACTTCTTATACTACTAGTTATCAAAACATTCTTACTCATAAAACCGTGCAAGCTAGACTAAAAGCACAGTTTACCTTGTAACATGCTTTCTCCGTCACCTGGAGAACAAATATGGGCGTTTCTAGCTTTATCATCCTCATTTCAAAGTCTCTTTAGTGTACTTCCATCTTCTTTGCTACTAGAGGCACAATACTTTTCAATAGGTAAAGGCAACCATAGTAGTTGTTGATGATTCATGGCATGGAACACTTTGTCATGAATTGGGTTTATTTCCTAAAAAGTGTAGGCACCAACCCACCTTTAAAACCGAAAACAGCTGATCATTTCCCCAACGTGATACAAGCGTGTTAAGCATGCCGCATGGCCATGCCATGACACATTCTCCCATTTAAATCTACAGTGCCCTCATTGTGGTTCGCCCCACAGAGGCTACTTTGCCAAAAGAAGCAAAGGGGCCATGGCTTGTGGTTAGGGGTTGACACTCCCTTCCTCCTATCCTCTATGCGTGCGCCTATTTAAAAAATAAATAAAAATACTTTCCCAAAAGCTCAACATGAAAGATAGAGGTATCAACCCAATTTTAAGGTCAGACATACCCAATCATTTTCTCAATGTGGAACAAGCATGACATGCTGCATAGCTATGGCGTGACAACTATCCTGTTAGTGGCCTTAAGTGCAGAAGATAGAGATGAATGAAGAATCACATCTTTAACTTCAACCTGAAAAATCGGTTTATTTAGACTATCTCATACAAGATTTGATTTTCCAACCAATCAAAGCCTGGGATTTCTGCTGTCCTCTAACTGGCCTTCAATGAAGAATACAGAGAACCGAATTGATTCAACAACTGAATTTGGTTTTATTAAACTATCTCATAAAAACATGCTTTTCCAACCAATGCAGGACCAACCATTCTTGGTATATGTGCAAAGAAACCTGTCAGCATGAAACTAAAAAGTATAGCTGGACATAAAACTGGAGTAAGCAATAACATCCACCCAGTCCGGAAAAAGGCTTTTCAACTTCTTTGCCGCATCAACTAAATTTTGCTCCAGTACAGCAACTTCCACTTTTAAATCTTCAGAACTGCTGGCCTGTAAACACCACAAACCCGAGAAGGTTAGTAATGGCCGCAAGAAAAGATAGGGAGACAACAAAATTTAACAAAATCCAAACTCACCTCTAGCCAGAATGTCCAATTCTTGTGGCTGGATCCACTAAATCTACAGATGTATGAAGGCGGACCACCACCAATTGTTTCAGGAGCTGTAACAGTTTCGCAAGGGAAAATTTCTAAACAAAGTGAAACATTTAGGCCAAAACCAAAGTAGCATGTCAAGAATGGTCATACCTGGAAGAATATTATCTGCAAATGACCAACTGGATAAAGGACCTGTGATGTTCAGCACTGTAACCCAAACCTCCTGCAAGGAACTGAAAGGAAGACAAAACGTTATAACATTTAAACCTTACAACTGAATGGAACTTATAATGCCTCTACGCTTTTAACTTTCTCTATGCAAGCTAATCGATCATTTACATGAATCTATGCTGTGGAGAAGAGAGAGCAAGAGTAGGAGGTTCACGTCCAGCCTTAATTTGGTTCATTTTATTTATTCCAATCGTGAACTTCTTTTGCCTGACAAGTAAATTCATACAAAATACATCCACATACTTAAGCTCTTCCTTCTTTTTTGGGCGAGTATAAATCATGCACCTCCATGGATAAGAAAAAGAGTCAACTTCTAAAGTCATCAGACGTCACTTTATAAATTCTGCACTACCAAATATACGGATGTAGGTCGTCAAGAATCTTTACTTCGAAGTCGAAAGTCATACGTGATGAAACAAGATTGTGAGAATAAAAACAGCCAACTGGTATGCAGTAATGGATGACCAGCTTATGGTCATTCAGAAAGCAAGTCCGCCATACTTCAATTGTACAATTGTAAAAATGTGAAAGCATGAATATTTAAGACTTAGATTACTAAACCATAGCCATACGAACCCATTAAGGTCGGTGGATGTGAATGCAGACAATATCATTATTAGCACATGAATTTCAACCCACTCACCCTAATGAAAGTTCCAGGAAAACTCTTCGAGATCCTTCACTAGAAACTGTTTGTGGCTTATAAATATACAAATGCGGAAGATATCTATACTGCTTCAGAACATCATCAGTTTGTGTGGGGAACTTCAAGCTTCTTGAGAACAGAAAAGAAACTGGAAATAGTGCCTACAAAAAGAAAGGTACCCAACGATATCATAGATTCATATCTCACAACCATAATTTTGAAATTACAATAAGACAATCTATTGGATGAAATAATTACTAAACCTAATGAGCAACTAAAATTTGCAAATTAAGCAAAGAATGGCAAAGCTCAATATGTGCCCAGATACTTTGGCTATGTTGTTGGCATCAATAGGTTAGGAAAATCAACTACTAGGGTAAAATAATCCATTACTTAACGCCACGACCATTTGTTGCAATTAAGCATTTGGTTGACAGATTGATATGAGAGAGAGAAACAGCAAGACAGAGGGAGAAATAATATATATATTTTTTTTGTCGAGGAGAATATTAATAAGATGATTATTACTGTTCAATCCTACTAAGATAAAAAAAAATAAAAAAAAGGTGATGCGGTTATACGCCTTGCTTTTATGCCGGTATACAGAACTGCCATTCAACAACTAGCCATTAGTGTTAGAAACAGAAAACGCCATTATTTATGCCTCAAAGAAATAAAGAGCATCTAAATCATACATTTAATGGAACCTTGTCATGAAAACATAACAGTCGCATACCATCCAACTCTCTCGATGAGACAATGTTGCAGTTTCAAAAGAGAACTCCGAACTAATTTGCAACTCATTTGCCACTTCAGGTGCATATTTAAAAACAAAAGGTAAAGAATTGGAATCCACTACAGAAAAATCATAAGTGGAGTCCACAACTCGATTTCCATCTGCAATCCAGAAGTAAAAGTATTTCAGATGATATAACTAACAGAGGACTTCCTTTTTCCTCCTTTTTTTTTTTTTTTTGACAATTCAATAAGCGAAACAGTGAGAACACCGTTGTTAAGAAAGAATATCTAGCAGATATTCCAATCTACTTAAACTTATGGGCCTGTATGGTGTTACTTTATGAAAAAAATTCCATGATATTGTTCCTCTTAAACTGTAATAAAAATGTGCTTCCGAAAGAACCACTTTACTGTTCACCAAAAATGGATTGTTTTCAGAATAGTTCCCGAAAAATATATTTGTTAGAAAGCTTTTGCACTGTCTTGTTTTTGTTAATTCAAAACAGTTTTCTGTAGTTCAAAAATTGGAACCAAATAGATCTGTAGTTCATTCAACATAAATTGATAGCTTCAGTACCTGCAGTTAGGAATGTATGCTGAAAGACAAGCCTCTTAGGTGCTTCCTTGTTGTATGGAAAGAATTGTGATGACACAGCCAAGGCAAGCACGGTAAGATGCAGAAACAATTGCAAAATTGATGATCTGGCTAACCAATGACCGCAAATAGGCATTAGGGGGCCCACACACCAGCCAGTAGCAACTCCAATTATTGCTGCCACAACTATATCTGGAAGAAAATAACCTGAAAGCAAAGACCTACTTAATCATTACTACCACTACTAGCACCACTATTAACTTTGATCTGCCTAAATATAATGCAACTTAACAGGAGTATCGTGAAAAGCTATGTAATACAGATTTTCATAAGCATATATCCTATAAGTGGTGGAAAAGACAATTGATTCAACCAGTTCACAGAACTTTTTACCACAAAAGAAAAAGAAAATTTAGGAAAAAATAAATTGCCAAACAAGTGGAAACATTTATCTGATTAGCCCTAACTGTCGCATCAATCCATGCTCACTGATCAGTGTAGTCTACCAACTAACAATATAAATGGTGAACAGGATTCTAGGAATTCATTACTCTTCGCTTTGAATATAAATACTTTAACAAAACAAAATTGCATCCTCCAATAGATTCAAAGAAATTTGTGTTCTGTTTTGAGCAAAGCAGTCTTGCTACTGCTCATGCGGAGTTCAGAAATGAAAGATCAGTCAATAATCAATAGAGAGAAAAAGATAGGAGTTCAGAAAAACTAACCATAAGGGGGTGGAACAGCACCCATCATACCCATCTTCTCAATCAAAAACTGAGCAAGAAGCCCCCCGAAGTACACACAATATATAAGGCACGGAATTAGAGGTATGACGTAAAACACTGTTGACCTGACAAAAAGTTTAATCAGATCACAATGTTGAATCTGCTATTGCTAAATCATTACTGAAAAAAAGACATGGCTTAGTGCCACAGTACATGCAAGGATTGAAGTGAAGTTCTAAAGCATATTTTCACTTAACAGTAGACAACAAATCTCACCTATATGAGATTCCACCACGTTAACATTGTGTAAAGTATTATGATATATATGAACACAAAAAAATTAAAAAAATCATGTCATCCAACTAATAATGATTCATGAAGTCCACGATGCAGAGATACGAGTTTAGAACCTTGGAAACCTTTACACAAATGATATTCAACTGCCACTGACGCTTTTGTTCCCATACTGCAGCGACAAAAAAGGATATGCTTTGGAACTACAATCATTTGACTGATTTTGGCAAAACTTGTTGAGAATTATTTGGTATACTATAGCCATTAAGAATCTGGAAAGTGTCACCATCCCACTAGAGATATAATTATCTTCTTTTCAAGAGGCCAACTACCTAACTTTCCACTACAAGGTTCCGAACCTTATGGCCCAAAGACAATACCTGAGAAGAGCAAAATTTATACCTTTTTTCTTCTTTTAGCCAGGCCAAAGCTTTTAGACATTTAACCTAAACAATTGCCAAATGTAATGTGAAATCTGACTAGGAGTCTCAACTAAACATGACATTTGCTTTATAGAGTAGGAGTTTTACAACACAGACATTCAGAGACCTGCAATAACATAGTTGACTTTTAAGGTAACAACTAGAAATTGACTTGAGTTGCAGAAAGTAATCAAACCAACCACCATTGAAATGCACACCTGAGTGATTGGTATCCATATGATTTGACTGCCAAGTGAAAGGAAGCCCATGCAGCAAGCATAGAGGCAGACACGAAAAAGGTCAAGAAGCCTCCAGTCAGACCAGCTAAAACATAAGCCTGCTTCAATGAAGGTTCTCAGACATTTTGAATTTTTCCTTTTGTTGCAGGATATTTACATCAAAATACTAAAAGTAATCACAGTTGGCTACGTACCAAAGTTACAATGGCATAGAACCCAAAGGCTCCCCAAAACCTGGCTTCATCAGATAGTGCCTAAAAGATTGATATCAGATATATTAACCATCTGCAGAAGATCTATAGCCTCTAAGTAGGGAAGGGTCCCATTAAATTAAATTTAAATCAAATTTGGAATATAGGCACAGCAAGAAATGTCCAACACTTCAGCATTCCAACACACACACACACACACACACATACATGTCCAGGCTATTAATCAGAAAGATTTAAAATATCTAGGGAAAATTATAGTTTCTCCTCATAAATTATTATCTCCATCACTTAAGATGTAACCCTTAAACCAATGCAATTTTGAACCTAGTTTGAAATTTCAACGTTAGTTTGTCACCTTTATTGAAATTAGCAAATTAAAAAAATAGTATATGAAATGAATAAATTACTCATTATATGACAAAGAGTCTCAAATATTTTTGTTTTGAAACAAATGTTACCAAACCCTAGTTTCAAATACCTCATATATCGATTCTCAGAGTAAATATAAACAAGCATGCTTATCAAGGGCAGTTTAATCGTTTCACATATTTTTTATTCAATTTAATAGCTTATTTGACAAATAAGATAGTTAACACCAAAGTAATGAAATAAGGTCTGAGTTACACTGAATTGAACAATGGATAATTGAAAGGAAAAAAGTGTAATTTACAAAATAATATATGAAAGAATATTTAATAAAAGTGGCCTGGCATGTACAAACTTTATAACAGAAGTGTACCTCTCTCGATATCTTAGAGATTGAAACATCTTGCGAAACTGGAAAGTAGCTCCAAACAACTCTTGGAATCAACAAACCAATAAGTGAAGCCGGGACAAACATCACAAAAGCCAACCATGGATGAGCAAACCTGCATTTCATTCCAGCATGTCAAGAAGAAACTTGCAAAGGCGGAGAAATTAAAGTGCAAAAGCTAGATCTTTCAGTAGAACTAGAGGCTGTCCAAAGAGCTGGGATCAAGTTTATACACTTGTTAAAGGTAATTCCAAACTCATCAATTTACACCTATTTAAAAGACAAGGGGGAAAAAAAAGAAAAAAATAGAAAACTGATGGACGATTAGAAAGCCTAGTCATTTTCACATTCATAGTAATATTAACAAGACAAAAGTTCATAGGAAGATGTACTATTTAAAAATATTTTGACCCACCAGCTCATTGCATAGCGACAGAACAGCAACCTTAGGATGGAAAATAAAATCGGAAAAATAATTGCAAGTATAATCCCAGTAGCATGGTATAGCATTCCTGAAAAATTGACAATTTGACAAGAGTTATCCAAAATCTCCAAGTGATGTCAAATATTAAATATAGAGTACAGAACCAACACTCTTTAACAGGAAAAATATTAGAAAAAGTTAAGAACAATATAATAGAAATCAGAAGTAGACCATTTACCTCGTGCAAAATCACGGAAGATTGCTAACCAAGAACGCAATCCAGAATAAAGCAAAGACAAAAAGAAGGGCAGAGCAAGGAATATGGCAATAGGGATACAATGAAGCATTGTGGCTATTCTTCTCGAATAGAATATCTGCAAAATTAAAGACAGAGAAAGAATAAATATTTCACCACTTAAGAGAATTTATGTCTTGAAATCAGATAGTAAGTCACATATTGGGAAAATACCATAAACCATGTTAAGTAATCAAAGAAAACAGCTCGCTCATCCATGTATCTATTGGCCGTAGCAGCAGAAGATTCTGTTTCTTGGGCATTTCGTAACTTAGAAGAATTAGTAAAAGCCTTAACCATGCTGACCAAATTCTCTCCGCGTGCTTGGATGCTTCCAGGTCTAAAGACATTTGCATGATATAAGAGGAAGTGTTTAAGGTCAAAATAACAAAATGATTCCAATTACGTAAATATGTACCAAAATAGCAGATGTAATGCATACAATAGTCTCTCCACCGTATCATAGGAGGTATGATAAAAATAACCACCAATGAGAAAGATAATATCCAGCCCAGGAATGTTGCCGTAGTCTTGGGAAAATATTCGGTAATCTGTATCTCCAGGAATAACAGGAAAAACATCCTGCATATAACAAATCAATTCTCAATTCAATCAGTTGTGTCAAAACAGAAGACTACTGCAGACTAAGCACACTAAATAAACACACACAAACAAACACATCTTCACACTCAGACAGGAAGTAAAGAAAGCAACACAATTATGATTGAAGAAAAGATGTAAGTATAATTCCTTCCTCCAATACCATTATAATCCTTTAACTACGGTTGACATAATAATTGACTCATTAGCCTAGACATGTTACTAATAGTTGAAGACAAAGTGAGACTCATTAGCCTTCTCATTAATCATTGACGACAAAGTGAGAAAAGGCTGCACTGTTTTGACCTCATCGAGATATTGATATTCAGTGCTCCTCGGGAATAATAAACAAATGAGATCAGTCACAACTTTCATCTGAACTTAAGACCATAAGAAAGTTATTCCAATGAAAAAAAAGAACAAACCTGGGCAGCACTATGTGCCATCGGGTATACAGCTGATTGGGCATAGACGTCAGAAGGCCAAGAACCAGGTCCAGATTGGCAAACTAAGTCTTTTGATTGAAGAATACAAAACCAGCAGCTTGTTATGATACCATAATCAAATACGGAACACAGATAAATAGGGATATTAAAGTGCTTCTACTGTGTCAACAAGGAAAGAATCCAAAACATATTAAACGCTACTCCATTTCACTAAACATGCAATCAGGAATGGAAATCAAGCATACAATAATATTAATTGTCAACACAGTTCACTTTGATTGACCTACTTTGTCATTCGTTGTAAGTAATTATCCTAGCAGTTGTTTTGCATGTTTTCTACGCCACTGGTTGCTCTACAAGTTATCCACCAAAAGAAGAAGTTATGCCAAGCAGTTAACTAGCATCCTGCACACAGCCACTCTAGCAGACAACCTAAGAGTTATCGGAAAATAATATTAGCAATGGATCAATGTCCTACCAAGACCACCAGTACCAGATGCTTCTATATTTATAAATGCTCCAACTGTATGACGCCATTTATGTGTTTTCATGAAACCATGTGAACCCTGAAACAGCAGACATGAAGAAAGAAACTTCATAAGCATAAATGTATAAGAGCAGGCAGGCCAATCACAGGAAAAATCAGAATAATAACACTAACAGCTTCTTCAGATGCCAATTACCTATATGATTTTCAGCTAGGATGAAACTATGGGGGTTGGCTACTCTTTTTTTTTTTTTTTTTTGTGGGTGCTCTGGAGATCTGGTGTGACTTATTTCTGTTTGCTAGTTAACACTCGCTCCTTAGAAAAGAAGTCTAATTTAGGGATAGCATGAAGAAGTTCCCACTTCAGTTGAGTTACAAAAAATTGTAATTTATATCCTCCTTAATGGGAGTAGAAGCAAAATAGTAATTTAAATGGCGTAGCACAATAAGGTTCAAACTAGCACAACACATAAATCTGCAGAGCTGATTGCTTGCGTCTACTATAGCCAGGATTCTGGCATGAAGAAGAAAATCCTAAATAAATCAACAGGACAGCCGGAAAAGCACACAGTTAAGAGAACCTTGAAACCAGGACAAAAAGGACGGTGAAAAATAATACCCCAGTAAAACTAGTTTTGCTTCTAGACAAAGCAGTACCATGATGCCTTACCAACATAAATAGCTCTTCTGCACCGTTAAAAAGAAAGACAACAGGGCGTGGAGGGACCCAGTCAGAGTCTACAGTGAGTCTAGCTACTTCCAGCATTGATGCTACAAAAGAAAAGGCAAAGATAAGTACGAACCAATCAAGCAATACGGCCACTGTAACACATAACAGGCTTAGATTTTCGTTGTACCCACCAACACACGAACCACAGTCACCGGCACCCGGGGATCCGAGTGGACTATCAAAATGGCCGTTCAATAGAAGCGACTGGTCTGTGTCTTGTGAATCTGCCGCTGATATCCTGTTGTCTATTTAAGTTAATTCGCAATGACACGTGTAAAAAGAAGAGTCGAAAAGATCTTTCTTTTTCTTTTTTCCTAAAAACAAAAAGAAATAACACTTCATTGGGTCATAAGACACCCCGGACTTACGAATTTCCTATCATATGCAGTAAATTTACTAGCTTCAAATTTAAGAAACCGCACACCATTCAAATCTCTGCCCAGACACTTTATCTCCACAGTAAACCATCTTTTAAGATTGCTTTTAGGGAAAGTTATTCCCCTGCCCCTCTTATCCTTATCCTTCCAATTTCCCTCAGTACCAAATTTCCCATTACAACTTACAAGCTTCAAAAATAACAAATTTGTACATCATTTAAATCTTTGCCGGGACAGATCCTCATTTTGCCCAGAAACCACCTTTTAAGATTGCTTCAAAGAGCTCCATTCCCCTGCCTTTCTTAATTTGGTTCTTTCCAATTTTCCCTTATATGGGGCCAACGTGTTTCCTTTTCTCCTCTCAATATCTAAACTTTGGAATGGTATAAAAGGATGAAGCTTCGCATGCTCTTCATGATATGAAAAAAGTTATTCCTATCCATCTTCTACTGCAAGGGCAAGTGGGCACGAGAAGTTTCATTGCTGATTGACACACTACCACAATTTGCATCAACGGGAACAAATTCCATCTATCACTTAAAATTCAATCAGAACAATGAAAACTTACTTCATTACAACGTTTATGTGGTCTCTATACGCCAGCGTGATGCTGTAGCCTAAGAACACCATGCTGAAGGAGCCATTAACAACATTCTCCTCGATATCTATTCTGCAATAAACATATTGGGACACCGCTGCAAACTATTAAAACTCAAATAAACAACCCAATCCTCCTGCTTAAGTGCAGCAAGACCGGGACAAATCGAGCTAGAACTCAGTCCTTCGACACCAAACGATAGAAACAACGGAGAAAAGGAATAACTTCGTAACGATTCAAAAATCAGTGAACCAACCTAATATCGGACCCCGCCCGATCCTTCATCATTTCTAGCTGGCTTTTGATATAGTGTGCGGCTTGTTTCAAACCAGGGCGCCCTTCCTGCGAACCAACAGATTTAAAACCAAAAACAAGAGCTTCCATCTTATGGTTCACATTACTATTCTTTCATCGCTAAAAACGTTCTAATGTTAGAAGAAAATGAATTTCGTGATCTTAAACCCGAATTTTGAAACAAATAAAAACAACATCAACATATAAATTAAAAATTTACCCAGCAACAAATTCAAAGCTCTTATGAAAAACCAAGAGCTTTGAGAAACTGTAATTTTAAATATCAAAACCGGAACATCGCAACAAATTAAAGAGTCAAAACGTTAACTTCTTAAGCTCTCCACCCTTTCCTTCCATCATTCATGGAAAAGAAGGGCTTCGAGAAATCCAAAAGAAAACGATTTCAGTTCAAATCTGAGGCGTAGAAGTCAAAGAAATCGTCTCACTTGGCGACCATCAATCTCTTTGGTCAAAACGCGGACATGCTCGACCGCCCTCGCCTCGGAGAACCGGTTGAGAGGCGCGTCGACTCCGAGCGGCTTGACGAACTTCATATGGATGACGCAGTAGGCCAGCATCGCCATGAGACCGTACATGAGCACCAAAGCGAACAAGAATTTGAAGCCGCGCGCGTCCTCACGCCCCAACCTCAACGCCATTCTCGTTGCCGTTGGATCGCTCCCTCCGAGGAGAAAGACGAGCAGGACGAGATTCACACAGCCCAATCAGTGAACAGCTTCTGAAGAAGCAAGTACCCGAGGTCGGCTGTGATGGCAATTCAATAGCTTGGGTTTGGAAAAGAACAGTGGATCGTGCCAGTGAAGTCGATAGAAAATAGGAAATAGACTGAGAGTGGATAGAGAGCAGCCAATGCCGCCTTACTCCCTCGACGTTGCGTTTGTCCCGGGCAACCGAATTCTCTAGCATTAAATGCTTCGTACGAAGTTTGGGCGCCTGGTTTTTTGACGATACTTTAACCTTTTTCTTCCAACCTTTTTTTGTTGTTTCTTATTTGGAGTTTACTCCTCTCTTAACCATTTAATTCTCTCATTATAATATCAATTGTGTTTAAAAGTAAACACGTGTCGGCTTCTAGTGGGCTCTTCGCCATTTGGGCGGAAAACGGAGGGGTTGCTGTAATGCGGCTGTCTTTCCAGGGATTGTCCAGATATTCCTGGTAGCACAGGCCTGTCGAGTAGTAAATCAAATGCCTTTTGTAAGGCAACGATCCACGCTCGAATGATTTTTACCAAAGACCAGTACAAAATTCCTAGTCTTATATAGCAACCCAACACTCCAGCACATATTCCTTGCTTCGGAATGTCATTATTCATTTTTCTTTATTATCCAACTCAAAAATTAATAACAACGACAACAATTATTAATTTTTTTTCAATTATACATGGTTAGTATATGTCCCGCATTACTAAAGTTGACTATTTAAATTAGTTATAAGATAATAAATGGTACTAACTTTTAAATTGAGTAATAACTCTCTTAAAATTATATCAAAACTTAAACTTTTCATTTAACATAAATATAGATAAGGGTAAATCTAAGCCAATTGTAAGGCACTATAATAGTCTGATAACTTTTCATTATAGTGATAAGCTATGTCTATGATGTATGGCATTTTTCCTACATTATTAAAGCATAAATATGCAAAATTATTTATAAAATAAAAAGCACTTCCAATTCTTGAGTTATTTATTTAGTTGGATATAGTTTGATGATTGTTCATTATAATGATTTGAGTGTATTACAGTGTGTGATACTTGTCTTGCATTATTAAAGCAAATGTATGTAATGTTATTTATAAGATACTAAATACTATGAATTATTGTGTTGACTTTTTGATTACCATAATCGCCATTTGTTAATAACAACTTAACATCTTTTCTAATAATTCATTTTAAGATCAACCTAGAAAGGCCAGGTCTTCATTTTGTTATCGCAGAGTTAACTCTTAGTTATTGATATAAATAATTTCTTATTTGGTTAGTTGAACCGATTCGAAAAAATATTATTTTCCCGAAGTTCAATCTTTTCATTTACTTAAAAAAAGAAAAAAGGGTTTTTCCCTTTATGCATTTTTATCTCCGACAAAACGGAACGAGCAGTTAGGAGATACATACCACAGTCGATAACACTTCGGAACACGAACGACTCCACCTTCAACAGAACACGACTGCGAGAATGTACGGGAAAGCTGCAGTCTCTCTGATTTTCGCTTTCCTCCTTCTGATCTCCTACTCAATCTTCATGGGGTCTGTCGATTTCAGATCGTACTTCTTCCCTATGCTTCAGTCTCCAGCGGCTGCGAGCTCCCTCTGTGCATCCACCACCCCGCCTCTCCGGGTCTACATGTATGATCTGCCGCGCCGCTTCAACGTCGGCATGCTGAACCGCCGGACAACGGACCAGACCCCTGTGACAAGCCGGACCTGGCCGCCGTGGCCCAGGAATTCGGGCCTGAAGAGGCAGCACAGCGTAGAGTACTGGATGATGGGCTCGCTTTTATACGAAGGAAGCGGCGGCGCCGAGGAGCGGCAGGCCGTTAGGGTTTCCGATCCCGAAATGGCTGACGCGTTCTTCGTGCCGTTTTTCTCTTCGCTCAGCTTCAATACCCACGGGCACACAATGACGGATCCCGAGACCGAGGTTGATCGCCAATTGCAGGTACTGGAACAGGTTTCTTTAACGATTTGCATTTTTTTTTTAAGGTTTCTGCTTTTGTTAAAGGCTGTAGTGAATTGGTTTAGGGGAATTGGGTAATGGGTTTTGTGGTTAATGGCAACGAATTCGGTGCTGTTGCTTGGGTTCTGGGTTTTGTAGTTAATGGCATTGAATTGGGTGCTGTTGCTTGGTTTTTGAGTGGCTTATTAGCATTAACTAGATTGCTAATCGAGATGCAAAGGTTTCTGCAATGAATATCCGTTAGACTTGCTATTCGTCCTTCGATGGTGATAGTTGCGAAAAAGGGGTGGAGAGTAAAACAAATTGGTTCATTCTTTCCTGATGTTCTCAGAAACATCTCTAGCTTTTCGTTGACCATGTCCCAGATCAGTTGACTGGGTTGATAATTTAATTCCCTTTTTTCTTTCTTTACGTGTTAACCATATGGGTAATACGCTGGTTTTCCTTTGACGTCAGTTGGTCAATTGTCTTAGTTCTACCTCAGCTGCCATTTTTCCTCACATAAATTTTACGTGGGATGAAAATATGTTTTCAAATGCTACACCTTTTTGAACTTGTGTATCTTGGTTTTTACTGTTCTGTATGCGTTGCTTCTGATTTCAGATTGACTTGCTCCAATTCTTGCGGAACTCCAAGCACTGGCAAAAGTCTGGAGGCAGAGACCATGTGCTTCCGATGACACATCCCAATGCATTCAGATTTCTGAGAGAAGAGGTGAATGCAACTATTCAGATTGTTGTAGATTTTGGCCGCCACCCCAGAACCGTGTCAAATCTGAGCAAAGACGTGGTGGCACCCTATGTGCATGTCGTGGATTCATTTACAGATGATGACACTCCAGACCCATATGAATCTCGCACTACACTTCTTTTCTTCCGGGGGAGGACATTCAGGAAAGATGTAAGTGACTTCGAACCTATTTGTTTTATATATAAACAACCATTTCTTATCCTTTTCAGAATAAACTTCAATTTATTTTTACTGGGGACTTGTTTTTTCGCAGGAAGGTATTGTCCGTGTTAAATTGGCAAAGATATTAACTGGTTACGATGATGTTCACTATGAGCGGAGTGTTGCCACAAGTGAAAATATAAAAGCGGTAAGTAGCTGATTATTGGATTACCTACAAGTTACTTTTATTTGCCCATATAGTTCATAGAATGTAGATGGTTAGTACTAACTCTAGCCATAGGGGATCAGCAATAGTTATTTTTATTCTGTCTTATTGACATTATATCTTTCCAAGAGAAGAAGATCGAGTGATTTCACAATAGTTCTTTTACTTTTTTCTTGATTTATAGCTTGCTTCTTGTAAATTTTTAACTGAATACCTAGATGAATGCTGCTAAGTGGAAAATTCAGCATCAGGCAGTGCTTTCGTCATATGATCTCTAACGAAGATTTCATGGAACAAAGAGAACCCTCTGAAAGATAATAGCGACCCTGAATGCTAAATTTTTTCTGTACTGAAATAGAATAATTGAGTCCCTGGAAACAAAAGTTCTGACTTTGCATCCATACGAGTATCCTTGTCAAGACTTTACATGTATATGGTTACCACTTTAACATCTTTCTTATTTCTTTGATCTTGTATCGATCCAGTCTTCACGAGGGATGCGTTCATCAAAGTTCTGTCTGCATCCTGCGGGAGACACACCTTCATCTTGTCGTCTGTTTGATGCCATAGTGAGTCACTGTGTACCTGTCATTATAAGTGATCAAATTGAGCTTCCATTTGAGGATGAAATTGACTACAGCCAGTTCTCCATATTCTTCTCATTCAAAGAGGCTCTGGAACCTGGTTACATGGTAAATCAACTTAGGAAATTTCCTAAAGAGGGATGGATTGAAATGTGGAGGCGGCTTAAGAACATCTCACGTCATTACGAATTTCAGTACCCTCCCAAAAAAGAAGACGCAGTGGATATGCTATGGAGACAAGTAAAACACAAGCTTCCCGCTGTCAAACTTGCTGTCCACAGAAGCCGGAGGTTGAAAGTCCCAGATTGGTGGCGGAGGAGAAGATGATCTTGGGAGCCTGCTTTTCTAACTTTTGTATACTCACGATCATTTCATCATTCACATTGAAAGCCTTTGAAGGCGATCAAAGCTAGAGTTACAAACGACAGATTGTTTATACATTTTCAACACATTTTTGGACTGCCCTCTTTTGGAGGCATGAAGGTGGTCCACGATCAGGGCTTCGTGACATCGACTTTATCAGGGAGGAAGAGGATTCAGACTGGCTTGCAGACAGTTGGAGTCAAATGAAATATGAGATTGTGTCTTACTGGTTGTAATTTTGTTTTTTGAATCTAAATATGGGGTCATGTAATGCAAGTTTTTTGAGCTTGTTTGTACAAATAAGAAAACAGTCCCTTCCGGCATTGACCCCACTTTCCGATTAAATGCAGTGTCTCTCCGGCTGTTCAATTCTGTTTCAGTAAAAAGCTTCCACTCCACTCTCCTCTTTGACTCTGCAACTGGACTTGGTCATGGCAATGCTACTTGGTCGTCTTTCCAACAGCAACGAAAATTAAAAATGACCTCCTCAAGCCAATTCTTAGATTTTTTTTTGGTTTAGATGAAATAAATAGTCCCTTTTCCTGGTCCTTCTACTCAGCAAGGTTGACAAGAAGGTTCAGCGTTGATTGTGGCTACAAGTAACGCTACAAGTAACGCTCCTGATATATGCTTCCTAAGCGCTCTGAACGCGAAAGCATGTGGTTGAAATTGATGTTTGGATGATATTTGTATTTCAAATTGAAGAATTGACTGCAGCACTAAAATTAGTGCCAACATTATGATTAAAGATCAGAACTTTTAACTCCTAACATCCAAAAAACATAATTGTGATCTTAAGAAATGTAAGTCAGCAAATGGAACTCTGTCATAATTTCTAGGCAACGTACATGGGAATATATGATTTTCCCGAGTAATAGACGACGATAAATTTCTTGGATTTCTTGATAACTGGGAGCGTCGATCCAATTTACCTGTAGCCCGAGGCCATAAAGGCTTCAGTATTCCTCTAAAATTTTCAGCAGTGTTGTGACTGTTACAGATATCAAAGGTTAGGCCTCATGGCAAGGCCAGGAAACCGAATGCGCAGTCAACCGTTAAGAGCCTTTCGTGGGATCCTGTGTCCATGAAAGGGGGTGGCGTAACAGGAGAGGCTAACAAGGACGACAAGGAGGCCCATGCAGTGAAGACAGTAGGTTGATGGCACATTTTAGGTGTCCTACTATTGTAACGTGTTCTGAAGTAAGGGTCAGTAGAAGAGACCAAGCTTCAACCGTCACCTCAGTGTCATGAGCTGAATATAAGCTGTCTTTTGTAAGCGTAAGGCTTTATAGAAGAAGCTAAACTTAAACTAAGGTGCTCGTCTCCCTTTGAGACTTCAGAGGTTTCGGACTCCCTCCAAAGGGCCGATCTTCCATTGTCATTGTATCATAATGTAGCATTGAAAGCCAACTCATAGCATGATTCCCAAATGGTTCCATTCATCACTTTTCATACGCAATTTCAACCTTCAATCTAGAAGGATTGATGATGGAAGAGACCCTAAGCAAATCAATCACAGACTTTTGCACTTCGAATTCAAGAAGGTGGTTTGGTTTCTCTTCCTGTTAGCGCGTCTCGCGGAATATAGCTAAATGAATCGATTAACTGGAGAAATAGTCATTTTTTTTCATGTGGGAGCAGTGTGATTCGGTTTTCTATCTTGTATGACATGAATGGACATTGACTTTATAATATAAGTTCTTCACAGTCGAACAACAATTCATTTTCATACCTCTGCAGAACAAATCGCTCCTCAGGCGCTATAATGTTAGTAACCATACATTTGTTCTCTGAAAATGGTTTCCTACCTGTTCTCCCTGCCCGATGAAGGTAATCTATGGCGGTTCTTGGCGGATCAAAGTTGTATATATGAGTTGTTTCTGGCAGGTCAACCCCTCTAGCCGCTATATCTGTTGCTACTAGAAGGTAGTTTCCCTGCTGTCTCACGTCCTGCATCGAAAAGATGAATTTTCAGTACATGTATATTTTGTGTTTTATCCAAGCAATGGGGAAGAAGAAAGAAAGAGAACTGAAAACTGACAAGAAGAAATGATAGGTATATGACTAACAAACAAAGAATTAAAAATCATTTCGTTCTATTCTATTACCATGTTATTAAGAAAGCTAATTCAGACTTCCGAAAATAAAAGTTACATGCTTGCTATCTTCATATAAGCAATGAAGGAAGAAATATAATTATGGATATAAGTCAACATACTGAACTGTTACAAAACATTATGTTGCTTTTTCTGATTGAGTTATTCAGCATCTGATACTCAGTACCATGTCCATTGTGTCACTCCACCCCCTCATCCTGAACTCAAACAAGTAATTGCCCGTCTAACAACTTTAATCAAAATAACTACCCTTTCCATTTTCTTAGATGATAATTTCCACGAAACATACTTAGAAAAGAAGCGCTTCCAACATTCATCCATAGTGGAACTGAACTGCACTTACCGAGAGAGAAGCTGCTCGTAAATGGAAATTTGTGTCTTCTTCTAAAAGATGGATGTCGGAGTAACCCACGTATGAAACCTTCAAGAAATCAACTAGTAAAGTTGTTTCGGGAACATTTCCAACTTTCTTTGACTTCTCAGACTGCATAAGTAGCCAAGATATCAATATCTCATATTGTTTCATTAAAGACAAGAAAATAATGATCACAACAAAATACATAAATGCAGACATGGAAACATTACTAACTTCAAATTTCTACCAGCACCTGATCTTTCTCAAACCTAATAGAAACGGATTCAAAAAGTGCACTCTAGGAAAATTGGTTAAAAGCATTCATTCAGCCTAGTGGAGGGAAAAGACTTGCTTGTTGAGATAAACCAACTTACTGACATAATTATGTAAGTAATTACAGTTCTAAACAATTTCAATTATTCTCAAATTTAAATGTAATCACTACATTATTTAAAATAATAAAAACACAGAAGGACGTGTGCAGCAGACCTGCTCACTAACAAAGACAATGCTAGACTCTGGTGCATCAGAATGTAACAGTGAGAGCAAGGTTTGATGCCTTCTGTTTTTGCCACATATCTGTTAAGCAAGCCAATATTAATATATTTTAAAGGAGAAGCACAACAAACTAACATTTACATTAAAAAGATCTCTTACCACATATCTATGATGTAGGCATGATGGCATGGGCTGAATTCGATTGACGTGGACATGAACCACATCACTCTGTAAATTGCAACAACTTCATATTAGGATAAAAAGAACTGGAAAGACATGTCTAATCCTAAAGAAAAATACACAGAAACAAGAATTATATCAGCAAACCTTGGTCCACTTTTGCTGTACACAGTCATATAAAAATCTTCTGTGATGGGGGATGGATGCACTGGCAAAAATGGTCTGACGGTTATTGAGTGATGAGTATGAGGTCAAAAGCTTTCGGAGAGAACTCACTTCTTTGGAAGAATTGAACATGAAATCAACCTAACATTACAGGGAATACAAAATGTCCATTATTGTAAAAGAATATTGTACGTCCTTAAGTTGCCATTAGGAAAAAGGAATATATTTTTGCATTACCTCATCAATTATAAGCACCCTCATTGATTCAAGCTTTAAGATTTGCTTCTCAAGCATTTGGCACAAACTCTTTATTGTTGCCACCACTATTTTAGGAGGCTCCGCCTGAAAATCTTATGCAATCAATAAATTGCTCTGCAGATGTACATAATATCACTTCAATTCTATGGTACTATCATTAACTGGCCACAATCCAAATATCGAAAACTAAGAATGTCAATATCATTCAAAGCAATGCTATGAAAAATCAAAAGAGCAAAAAAAGAAAAAATTGCAATTGGTTAGCCTAAGAACTTGGGCGAATCACATAAATTAGTCCAAATGATAGTATGCCCCTCAAAATGCTGACAAAAGAACATTACAAAGTCATTCATGAACCAGCATCAAAATCCATCTGGATGTGAATCAAACTAACTATTAATTAGATTCCTTAATGATCAAGTCTAGCTTAGGCCCCAGTGTTTTTATGTAGTATGTTAAGTCTCAAAAAGTATATGATTTTCTTCAGAGTCTGAATGCCTGTCATTCCAACTGCGTTTGTGAATGGAATCCCAGATGCCTAGAATCAAGTCTCCAAAGTCTTTGCCATCTACCCAGTTCTTTCTATAGCATGTTATTACATGGCTTCCGAAAGTGGCACCCCAAAAGAAAAATAAACATGCAGTCAAAACCAATCACAATGAGACACAATGAGAATGAAATAAACTCGTCAGATAAAACGCGAGGGAGAGAAGTCAACATATTTTATTCTTTTTTTTTTTTCTATGAGAAATTTCTCCAGAAAGAAGATTAAAAGTGATGATTTTTAAAGTTCCTTTGAGATTTTTCTACAGGGGGCACAGAAGTTGCAGCAACAGCCATCAGCAACGTACAACTACAAGCCTCTATTTGGTTAACGTCCAAGTCTCAAAGCTTTGCAAAATGATGACAAGAATGTGTACAACCTTTAGCCAACTCTTGTGTCTTCTCAGCATTCCCCCATCCAAAAGAGCCATGACTGTACACTTCTGCTCCGAATCAACATTTACAGGCCCCCCAGCCAACATCCGAGCAACTTTTGCAACCTTGATTTTCGATGCAAATTACCAGATTACTCCTTTAGCAAAAAGATAGATATGCCCAGCAGATAAAAAAATTAAAAACTATTCGAAGTCATAGAAAAATTACAAATGACATTCTTACTTGCATGCCTAGTTCCCGGGTAGGCACTACTATTACTGCTTGCACAGCAGATCTCTTAGGGTTTATGACAGAAAATATCAAAAGCAGATATGCCAGTGTCTTCCCAGAACCTGTCTAGAGGACCCAAGGAAACAAGCACCACGTGAAGTCTAGTCAGTAAACAGACGCTTTCATCCATTCATTTGTTCTTTCTTGGGTTGCTTTCTACAGGAAGTACAAATCGACACGAACATGATAAACTAACCAACAAAAGAATATAAAAAATAAAAAATAAAATCAAATGGGAAGTAGCAGTCCCAATCTGCAGATTAGACCTGCGCATGAAGTATAGAATCACGACCCGAGAAAAGAACTGGCAGTGCTTGAAGCTGTACATCTGTTGGCCTAACATACCCAACCTCCTCCGCCCTAGAACATGAAAAGGTTATCAGGTAAATTGCATTGTTTGCAACAAGAGAACCATTTTCAACATCTCAAATTCTCACTGCTATATGGATAAAGGTACAGACTTAGTGTATTATATAGCTATAGAAAGCACAACACATTCGGGTTTAGCAAGTGTTAGACCTTCGTAAAACATGTTCGGGAACGTGGCCTTCGCAGATTTCTCGGAGAGTTGAGGCGTTCGTTTTGGGATTGATTTCGATGGGTACCGAAGAAGAGATGGGAAGCGGTTGTGGAAGCCCGCGCTTGTATATGTTGCAGAGAGAAAGTCGGTTGGCCAAGCTAATGGAACACGGGGTTCTGGGGTTAGGGCTTCTAGATTGGAAGAGAAAACGAACACCGGAGATGGTTGTCTCGGAGCTCATGGCAGAGGAAAGAGAGAACCGCAGCTGAGTCGCTGGAAGTGTGGCCATTGGAGTTTGTGTCTGCGCCAGACCGGCGAGGCAACGGAATTGGAAATAGATAGACAGCTAATAAGAAACTCACTAGTACCTTAGCTTCGGCGAAAGAAAAAAAAGGGAGAGAGAAAAAAAAAATTTGGACCATTTCTCGATTTGTGCGTGTCATCCTTGCGCAGGGGCCATGCTAATCTTCTCTGTATCGTTCCAATTTTATCGGATGTCCCGAAGGACAAGTTAAACGCTGGTGACTCTCATATATAAATACTAATGGAATCCTACGTCTTATCGATGTGGGATTTAAATCTTATGAAAACAAGTGAACAAGTTGTTGACATATTCACTAAAAGATTGTCCAAGGAAGAGCACATCATAACAATTCTCCTGCGCATGAAACACACAACTATAGTCTTTGACAAAAAGATCTAAACCGTCAGTTTCATCCAATCCAGCGGTTCCTGCGTCCCGGACGCGAAGACGCTGAAGGGAGGAATCTTGCCGATGTGGGACAAACTGTAAAACGCAGCACAAAGATTGCTGCATTCTTTCATTTGCTTTGATGATTAAGTAATCATGTTTTTTTGGGTTTTGGGGTTCTTTTTTTTTTTTTCCTTAGAGGCAAAGTGTAATTTCTAAATATGTTGAAAACCTTTTCTTATCCTTTAAGGTAAGTGCATTGAGTTCCCTATAAAATTACAAAGGTGCATTGCATCGCCTTTTTATGCGAAAATAGATATCAACTCCCTTTAAATTAAAAAAACAATGAACACTAATAACGTAGAGAGCAATAATTTTCATTGATTAGTTAAATGGAAAATTTTGTTTACTTCCCTGTAAATTGGTCGTAAGATGCAAGATTTTAATTTGACCTTAAAACCTCAATAGCTAGTAATCTTGACGATTTATAATGAAAATCTAAACAAAACGATTCAACAGATTTTGCTGAAAATAATTAATTATATAAATTTAAATTTCTTTCTCGTATTTTTTAACAAACTTCAATTCTCTGAACAAATTTGTACATTGCCATGGCATCTCCAAGGAGCAGGCATTGAAGAATAAAATGTCAGTGAAATATTTGTCACTAATGGATAAGCAATCTACATTTAAATGTCTTTTCCTGTCCATGCCATGAAAAGATCCCCTTTTTAGGATATTTTAGAGTATAATTATTAAAATAATTACCAATATTTGAAGATGTTTATTTAACAGAATATACAACACTATATTATAGTTGTTAAGTAGGTGAAGGTTAGAAGGTTTGTCGAAAATTAATTGTGCATTGATCATGTTCCTTATATTTCTTCTACGGCTTTACGTTTTGAATATTTTTTTATACTATGCGTTTACGAGTAGGAGCTGGCATCGCTTCATTGAAGGTTATCCTTCCCTTCTCATCCTGGCATAGGTGTGGGGTAAGGTTTAACTTTCCCTCAAACATTCAAGAATCAAATGGAAAATGATTAAATTAGCAAGGTGCAAACTCAGAATATATAATTTTGTAATATGTATTTATCTCCAAAGTTAATCGGCAAATTTGCCCGTCCTTGAATGGAGAAAATAACTTGTCTTTTTATGCCCCGACATTGATCTTCCTCGGAGATTTAACGAGATAACATGTTCGGTAACGAGATATTGGGACATTGTTTGAGCAAGGTGAAACAATAAATGTCCGGACGTGCAACTGAACCGGCAGGAACAATGAAGAAAATCCAAAACTGGTAAAAAACTAACGATTGAATAACGATAGATCGATGGTCACAAAGGCCCAAACCGTCGAATCGGTTTTTTCCCTGTGTGTTTCTGCCTTTTCTTCTCTCAACAATTATTTTCTCTGGTCATTTTACTCTCTCTCTCTTTGTACGATCCTTTTCCTTCTGTAGCTGTTTTCTTCTTTAGCACCTCCTTTCTCCTCTCCATAAAAGTCTCCATCTTTCTCATCCATCTTCTCATATTCTGTCTGGCACACAAGTCCTCCATGGCAAACCTTAGCTTCCCTCCTGCTTCTTCTGTGGATAATCCAGTGGTTTCAGCTGCATCTTCTTCCTCTGGAGCTCCTGTGGACGATTTCGAAGACGCCTGCTGTATATGCCTTGAGCCCTTCACCACCGCGGACCCTGCTACTGTAAGATCATCACATTACCATTATCGTCGTACCATCTCTTTCTGATGTTTGCCTGTATTTTATGTTTCTGTTCTGGTTATATCTTTGCGTGACTGTAATGCGTGTAATGGGCTTGAATGTTCCTTTTCTTGTCTCTCAATTTAATTGAGTTAGAAGGATATGATGGTTTTTGTGTTTCTGACTCTGAAAATTGTAGAAACCTTAGGCGGCTAGTATCCGAACGACCACCATGCTACTGGCCTGTTGACCCGTTGACCTGTTGACCTGTTGACCTGTTGAACAGTTGGTTGGTTCTTTGCAAGGGGAAGGGAAAGTGGTTTCAATACGTTAAACTTAAGTGATCGTATGTGACTAACCTCTACTTATACTGGAGCAGGAGGGAGGAAAAATTGCATAAATTTAGAAGACTTCCAGACGGGATACTAAAGGATGGGGATATTATTTCAATGGGTTTGATGTTCTTTTACCTTTTTAGTGGATGCGGGGCTTTTGAGCTCAACTTGATCATGATGATCCACATCTGGTCTCAAAATCACGTGACAAGTGGAATGTGTTAATCAGATCAATGCTAGCTTTCCGAATTGATTATGTTTTGATGTGATCAGGAGGTGATAATACATTTATTTAGTATTCCAGATTTCTGGGCTGAGCCTCCATCTGTATACCCGTAGAACCTTTATGGGGTCTTTGTTTAGTATTTCCTGATTTCTCCTTCTTTTTTGGGATTTGGTAAAAGGGCTGGGGGAAGGGATAGTGAAGGATGCACGTCTCGTGAACTGAAAAAGATACATGCTTTTTCTTAAACCTTGCTGTTTGGAGTTAGTTACAGTTGAGTTCAACTCTTAACTGGGATTTTAAGACCTCGGACCTTGTTTCCTGTTTCAGATTACCGGTTGCAAACATGAATATCATCTTCATTGTATTCTTGAATGGTAATCTAATCCCTTTATATTTCCTACTTTATTTCCTTAATTGAAAATACAGTTTTTTGTCACCTTCCTCACTTCAAACACACACATACACACTGAAATTCCCTAGTTCTTTTTTAATTAAACTTACTGATTCTTTTAGGTCTGAAAGAAGTGAAGACTGTCCTATATGTTGCCAGTTTGTGGTCTTAAAAGACCCTGCCAGGTATGTAATTCATTGTGAAAAGATCTTTGCGATCCTTATCTCTCTTTTAACTGATTAATTCTGCTTCTCTAGCCAAGGACTACTAGCTGCAGTGCAGATTGGAAGGCAGTCGGGGTCAAAGGACATTTCTTCTACGGCTTCTGCATTCCTTCCGGAAGTTGAGGAGGTGGGTGATTTCCTTTCTCTGAACCTCCATGATTAAGAATCTCCATGCTTAATGGTTGCCTTTGTGGGATGGAATGCCTTTTTATAAGAACTGAAACTGAAACTGAGAATTCCAGGATGAATATTACTCGGATGACTCAGATTTTGATGAGCGTCTTCTGCAGCATCTGGGAGTTTGTGATGTTCCCAGAAGAGTAGCTGCTGGGATTGGTCCTTCCCAAGTTCTTCCTTTCACATTTCCTGTAAACATGTCACAACAAATATATCCGACTTCGCCAGGAAATTTTCAAAATTTAGATTATGTGTCACCTGAGGTTGATACACCGTCCGGTATACTTTCTGCTGCTGACATTCAGACTTCTTCACCTGTGGATGTTAATCTTGCCTCCAGCAGAGCTACCGATAGAGATGTCCTTTTTAAACCCAGGTATTCACAAGTCCTACCATAACAGATCATTCATACTTCCATTTTTTTCTAGCCTTGTTTCTTATTGCATTGTCTGTGTTAGTTCTGAATTGTAATTTCTGTTTATGACCAGATTGACAGTTAGAAATTACAACACAAACAGTAGTAGTCAGAGTAATACGCTTTCATGTTTCATCTGCTGAACTGCGCTTACTTCTCCATCATATTTTTTCATAAAGGAAATTGTGAACAGACGTAATAACATATTTGACCTCGCCATTCATAGTAGTTTTTCTTTTACAGGACTACTACATTAAGATATCTTTTATCCTTTCTGTCTGTAGCATATTTCTTTTTGGTACTTCTCTCTGTGTTCTGTGACTAATAGTGTCATCATCCAGACTTCTTCATACCCACCCACCATCTGACTCTTCAAGAAGACCAAACATACCTGAGATGTTCAGCTTTTCAGAGACACTTAAATCTAAATTTTCTGCTGCTTCAGCCAGGTACATATGGTGCCTTTTGGTTCTTCATGCAATTGATGTTTCCTCGTTATCACTTCCATATTGAGATGTGGGTTGTTGCGATAGATATAAGGAATCAATCTCAAACGGTACCCGGGGTTTCAAGGAGAAGCTACTTGCTCATAATAACTCAGTGAAGGAACTAAGCAAAGGAGTTCAGCGTGAGATGACTGCAGGAATTGCAGGTGTTACACGAATAATCGAACGTCTAGATCTTATTCCGAAGCGAACTGGATCATCGGTTCCTGTCTCCAGCAGTTCTGTGGGTCCTTCAAACTTATCCTTTAGAGAGAAGGATGTGGAGGATAATGTTGATTCTCAGTCGCTTCAACAAAATGGTCGGCTGGTTGCGGTTGATTCCTCCGTCTCTGCTGCTGCATTAGGACATCATGAGATTCCTCATCCTCTGGTTTGTAAATGATGATACCTTTGAAGTTACTAGATACAGAGGCTGTTTTTGGGAGTCTGAAACCGTAATTTCGAAGTATTACGCATTAAGTGTCTGATCTGGAAACACAGTGGAATTTCATGCTGACCAAAATCTTTTTTTCGTCTCTATTTGCAGAGTGGATGTTAATGCTGTCAAGTCTTCTGCCTGGCTCTTCAACAAAAAGTCCCTGTTTATAGCTCACCCGGTTGGAAGATGGTGCGAGTGACGTAATGTTGAAAAACCAAGCCCGTGGCTGGTTTTCGTCCGGCATTGTCTACCTATATCTGCAAATTAGAAAGCTTAAGCGGACCAAACACATGTTTTACTTTCTTGCATCAGAGTTTATTGGACAACAGAGTATTCTGGGGGGACCCGTATTAATCTCGCATTTGCTGCTTTTTTCTGCTATCGTTCCACTTTAATACCTGGTTTCTTACTTTTCATGGTTTGCTCAGTAAATTTAATTACCCTGATATGGTAGAAGACAATGAACCAGTTCGAATTTACTGCAAAGTTATCTCCTCTTCCAGGAACCCGCCTTGAGTAATAAATAAAGTAGGAGTGTGTTGAAAAGTCACTAGAATTGTTAGCATAAACTACCCCTAAGGTCAATACAAGATAAATTCATTTGAAAAGTTGCATCTTCTTCATTTACATGGCAAAGACTAATCATTTATTAACGGGAGATTAGTGAGAGCTCAGAGTGTAACAGAGAGAAGAGGAAGAAAGTGGAATTGGAAGATACCTCAATATTTAAAGCCCATACGAAAGGCCCATCCAAAGCGGACCTCGACACTCGGCCACTGGTCAACGGACCACGCTGTTACCGCTCTACAGTACACTGACAACACGAGGCTCACTCTCTCCCATCCATCATCAAGCTTTCGTGTGAGAAATCCGTTCTGCCGACCGCAATTCCCATGGCCTCCACAATTCTGAGGCGAGCAAGCTGCTCCGCCATTAAGTCAATGGCTGGCGGAGGAATCCGAATCGGAGGGGGGGCGTTCAGGGCCTTCTCGGCGAACGTGGAGGTGGGGACTGACATAGTCGCGGCCGCTCCAGATGTTTCTCTCCAGAAGGCTCGGAGCTGGGACGAGGGCGTGTCCTCCAAATTCGCCACCACTCCTCTCAAAGACATTTTTAGGGTTTGTTTGTGAATTTTCCATTTCTCATTTCGTTCGGGCTTTGTCGAACTATAGACTTTTTTTTTTGTGGTAATTTTGAGTGTAATTTCTTTGGGTTTTTCTTATATGAATTTCAGGACAGGAGAGTGGTCATCTTTGGGCTCCCTGTAAGTTACTCTTCACATCTGTTTGTGTATTTGTTCAACTGGTTATTCGTCTCTGATGATTTGTTGTTCAACTCCTGTGTAGCCAATTTTGCTTAAAAAAAAAAAAAGTTAGTGCTGGTGGTCGAGTTATTTTTGTTAGCACTTAGTTTAGGTACATTTCGAACAGCTACAAATGGGGATTTGTTGCCCCGGAAGATATGTACTACACATCACTGTAAATTCTTATGCATGGAGAGGATGAGTAGACGGGTGCAAAGCGGTTTGGGGTCTTGGTTCAATTTTCTTTGCTTCTTTTGGGATTTTTGTGTTTGATTTCTTGAATTGTTGATCTTGACGGCTGCATGAACTTAGTCGGGTATCTGAAGTGTAACACATGGGGTGTCATACGGTTTGATCATTGTTGGAATTCGCTATGTTTTTTGGGAATGGCTCTTATTATTTGATGAGGCAAAATTATGAAGCTTCATTGTGTGGGATTCATGTCTATATATGGGTGATAGTTGTTAGAATCGGAATTAATAACTAACTCATTTATGTATCCTCGCTACTTCTTTGGCTTAGAATTTGAACCTCTGCAGCTTTGCCTAACCAGAAATTTATGGTTCATTGCTTTAATGAGGAAGCTCTTTCATAGCTGAGGTCATTTCTAATAGGTGAAGTGTGATCAACATTAGTTTCTCTATTCTCGTAAAGTAATGCTATTATGATGAAACTTTGAACCTCGTTCAACTTTGAACCAAAAGCTCTTGATTAAAGTCTATTCACTTTTTATCAACACTAATTTACCATGGCTAGTGGAATGAAAATTCAATTGAGAAATTTGGGTTTTGATCAAATGAAATTGTATCAACAATTATTGTCTTTATTATTTTGTGTTCAGGACAGAGATTACTCCACATCAGAGTCTGCATATATTGACCCCTCTCTTTATTATAATTTGATGCTACGATTAGATGGACATATAAGATGATTTGGGTTTATCACTTTACAGGGTGCGTACACTGGAGTTTGTTCACAGCAGCACGTGCCTAGCTACAAGAAAAACATTGACAAGTTTAGGGCTCACAAGGTCGACTCTGTAATTTGTGTCGCCGTTAATGATCCATATGTCTTGAATGCCTGGGCAGAGAAACTTGAAGCAAAAGATGCTGTAAGCTTTCCTTTAAGTCTTATCGCCTTGCCTCAAAATAAATGACTTTAATATGTCTTGAATCTGCGAAGTATTTCAACTTCCCTAAACCACCCCCCCCCCCCCCCCTCTCTCTCTCTTTGCTTGCGTCTTCCTTTATGAGGTTTAATTCTTAATCTCCAGCTCTCTTATGGAATACCATTTTGAGGTGGGGATGATCGATAATGTGTCTTTTGATATGCTATTTGCTTGGCATCTTGGCTTTGGTGGCTACCTGACTTGTGAACCATCAATTCTCCGAGCTTATTTCTGATTTTAGTTAATGTATTCTCCTTGTGCGAAGCAGTGCTATTACCAATCTGGCTTGAGGTTAACTGGCCGGGATAGCACCTGAATTTTTTGTTCCTTTTCTCATATCTTGGCCATCAGTGTAATTAGTAGAATATTACAGCTGTTGCTGCTTTGTTAATATGGTGATATTGTGATTTACTTTTTCAATACAATAATAACTGACAGTGTAGATATCCCTTAAAGGAATAATAACTACTTCCTTTTCTTCATGTTTGATTTTACAGATTGAATTTTATGGGGACTTTGATGGAAAATTCCACAAGAGCTTGGGATTAGAGAAAGATCTATCTGCTGCTTTGCTTGGACCTCGATCTGAAAGGTATAATCATTTTGTTACCTTTTTTTTTTTTGGATCATTGTGGCTGGTTCCTGGAGGCTAAGACCTAGTTCAATTCATAGACCATCTTGACGTCCCATAAGATGTATAAATTGATTGTTTCTTTGTTGCTCTCTAGATATACGTACAGCTAGGCGAGAACAATTTCTGTGTATTACATTGTACTTTTTCAAGCTTTTAAGATGATGCTGCCTCTGGTGCAGATGGTCTGCATTTGTGGTTGATGGGAAAGTAAAAGTTTTTAATGTAGAGGAAAGTCCATCTGACTTCAAAGTTTCTGGCGGAGAGCACATCCTGGAGCAGATATGAAGCAGCTGTTGTTTTGGCGGAATTCATATGAGTTCAACAGATTGTGTGATTATATATATAACTCCAGTGACACCAGATGGCATGGTGAATGTAGCTTATATATATCTCTGATGTCTCATATGCTAGGCCGAGAATTATGTTGAAGAATTATTTTCTGCTTTCTTTTATTCCTGTTCTTCGAATAAAAGGTGGGTTCGACATCATTGTACATAAGTTTTCCTCTGCAAAAACATACTAAGTTTACCAGCTATTGGAAATGAGTATCAATCGCGCGGCTTATTACAACTATGCAGTGTGGCATTTCTTTTATACTATATTTAGTATTGCACTGATTCTGGTTGTTCGACTCAAGGCCTTCCCCCTTTCCCTATCTTTCTAGTTGTGTTCAGTCCAAACATGTCCCACCAACTTTACCACCATAACTGCAATGTGTCTCTCCTTCCTGTGGCTATTTGAAATGCACTGATGCCAACTTCCATGGAGATTTTTGACCGTTTGAGTGTTCCACAGAGCTACCTTGTTAGGACTTAAGCCCTACACAATCCACAATCCACAATTAAGAACACGAAGGCCCAAATAGAACAAATCCAAATGAATAACAATAATACTCAAAGCACCTATAATCTAATTTAGTTACAATGATGAACAATAACCAAATAACAAAGTATGATTATGAAATTATTGATAAACTACTCTTATGAAAGCTATAAGATAACTAAGGTTAGAAGTAAGAAGACTATTAAAAGAAAATAATGTTTCTCTACATGGATGCTTCTTTCTAAAGGTTGAGAATGCTTTATACATGCATATTATCTTAGTTAAACTAGTCCTAGAGTTTTAGTTGTCCTTAAGTGGGCCTCCTTCTATAATTACTAATGGGATAGGCCCAATCCTACTATGCCTATCAGAGCAAGTGAGTGTTCTTTCCCATTAAAGGTTGAGAGCTATGTAGCTCATGGGTTAGCAGATTTTGGCTTTGCTATTCTCTTAAAGAAGATCGCCACGTTGAATGTAAGGTATTGTTAATGGCTTGCATTAGAATGTCTGTCCCAATACTAATGATTTTTTGGGAACAACTGACCAAATATTTAGCTTAAAGTTCTTCCTTTTCTTTATACGCTTAGCCTGGTCAGACAGGTTGCCACTGAAGGAGGGAGTAGAAGCCGTCGTACTCCGTTGAGATAGGTTTGCTCGACCGCACTAGGGCACAGCTATTATAGCTCAAAGCAACAAAGAAAAAGAAAAAAAAAAGGAGGCTCTAGGCCTATGCTAAAAGCCTGGGTAAACTAGAAATCTTGTGAATTTTGTCAGTGCTTGAGATGGTTTCGTTTTTCAAATTTTGGGCCGCATACCAAATAAAATCACCAATGTTCCTCCTAGCAGGCTAAGATTCTCGTGTGAATTTTTCCTTCCCAAGGAATAAGTATACTGGGGAACTAAAGGATAAATGAAAATAATGATCTAGCTCATGCTTTTTTTCTTCTGAATTATTAATTATCTGAATAGAACATTCAATCGAAACAAAAGATAGAAATCACGATGAGTTACATTTACCGTGACAACTAAAATCAATATAATTTGTCAATTTTTCTGCAAAATTATCCAACAACTTAAACTAATTTGAAAATCATGATTTAAAAGCACGCTTTATATAAAGACGCCAAATTCAGATGGGTACTCCTTCTGCAGGGCTAAGCGGCAGCCTTTTGGATGGTTTCTTGACCAAGTGCCAGTACGACTTCTTATTGGCTTTACGTGCAATCCTTAACAATAAAGTCTAGAAAGATCTGCCGTAGAGATAGATTAGAATAGGTATTGGACCACTTCCGCTGTGAAGTGAAGATTCGCGACCTTCTCTTTCAACATTACATCCGGAAACTTTCTTCGGTCAGGGAACCTTTGATCATGATCCTGTAGGTCACGGACAGTCATAGCCATGTGGGTAGTAAAAGCAAAGCGTGGGTGACATTATGATTCCTGTGAGCAAAGTTGCCATGCTTTGATGGCTCCGACGCCTTTTGCAGTTCCACAATTGCAATCAAGAGGCCCGTCGTATCAAATTCTTATATGCAGGCGGCCAGAAGCCATCTCAGACGTCATGCCGAATCTAGACCTACCGTGTCAGGGTGATGAGACCTATGAAGCAGCCCCCTACTCTCTAATCGGCGATGACCTATATCCTATATCACTTTTTTTGAGCATAAGGGCTTTCTTAATACGCAACTCTGCAGTGTCCAGATTATAGTAATGCTAAGCAGAGTCTAAATACATTGTCATGTAGATATTCCGCTTCCCGTGGCTTTGAAGGTAAAGCATAACCCATATAGCCTGAGCTAAAGCAAATATAAAGAACCCTTTTCTTCTTCATTAGTGAGGATTCCTTTGACCTTGGCTTTCAGATTTTGTTCGCAATACTACAAATTCTCGTAAAGCAGATACAGAAGTGTCGCTTAACCATCGCGCCGGATTCATTTCCTAAGACTCGTAATCCATTCATTAGTCGGCCGGTCGGGACTTTTAGCGGGGCGTGCCATGTGGAAGCCAAACACTGTTTTAGCCCCCTTGTCGGCCCGAAAAGATACGTGTTTGCCGCCCACGGCTCCAAGAGGCCGATTTACAGAGCGATATCTGTTGTCGTCGTGCGACATGTACCTGCCCTATTCGACGCCAAAAGCCTACACTCCTGAGGCGGATGTTACAACAGATTTCAACTCCCACCAACCCAACTCAACGATTAAAAATTAAAAAAAAGGAACAAAATAATTTTTTCTTAATGACTTAAAACCCCTTTAAGATTTGCTTCACAATTTATATTGTGATTAAAAGAGTAATTAAAATGATAATTCCCTGTGAAAGTTGAGACTTATGTCAGATATAGGCATTCAAAGCGATGTGAATCCTCATTGATCAACGTACGATTTTAAGTTGGCCAATTATGTAAGCTAATGTGTAGCTGGGTTGAGTTAATTTTTCTTTAACAATGAAGAATATTCTTTATATAGATTAGAGTATTGATTTTTCTTTCAGTTTTGTTTTTATATAATAACGGATTTTTGGACCTTGGACTAGTCCATCCTTTGATGAAGTAATCTGTGTACGACTCTCTCTCTCACTTACTGAAAGGGGCCGAGGAGAGGCTCCCTCCCTCTCTCTCTCTTTTTTTTTTTTTTTTTTTTGATAACCAAGGTGTCCGGGCCAGCTTGCGCGCACCTCGACTAATCCTTGGGGAAGGCTAGCACAGCAACTCACCGCCATGACCCCCACTTAAATCACAAATGCTCCCTATGGAGAGTTGAACCTGGGACCTCAAGGATCTCAAGCCCAACCCTTACCAAGTGGGCTGTTCGAGTGTACAAAAGTGTGCGCTGGGAAGGAGCAGAGGCGCTGAGATGAGCGTGGTCAGGACTCAGCGAAGCTTCATCGCAATCCGTACTCTCTCTCCTTCATCTTTGATCTCCCGATGTCCTCACGCCTCTGCTTCTTCAGGTACACAGACACACACATTCTCTACGATTCAGAAGCTTAATATCTTCGTTTTCTGTTTTGTTTCTCCTACAATGTCCTCAATCTCGATCTACCCAAAACATTGGTGTCTTGGTTGATGACGCTTAGTTTCCTGGTTGAGCAACAGCTGTTGGATCCATTTTTTGCATGGTTCATCCGCCGTCACGACGGTTTCAGTTTGTTTTCCTTTTAGTCTTCTCGATTGTTCAATCTACATTGCTGAATCTCTGAAACATTGGATTCTTCAATCGATAAGCCTCTCTGGTACACGCGGAGATTAGGTAGAGTTTCAGTGCCGGACTACACGGCAATCAGGAAGTGGCTAGATTGTTGGACCGGACAGTCCAATGCATGCAATCATTGACCATCCATCCATCCCTCCATACCATCTCGGGTCCCGCCTCAAGGTGGGACCGATCTCCACAGTCACCAAATAAGTAAATAATTTATATATATATATATATATATATATATATATCCACGAAGGGTTTGATAGTGTAGCAGGTATTGTCTGATATCTTGTGTATTCATACTCGCTAAGATTTGAATATGTTTGCAAAGCAATGACTGGCAAGGGAGTAATCTAGCTGATTAGATAAGAAATTAGAGAGTCCTATTTCTCTGTATGTTTGCTGGTTAATTACTTTTTTCACGTCAATTTATTTGTGAAAACTAGGAAGATTCCTTTTTTGTCTAACTTTAATTCTTCCTTCCCTTTTACACTAAATATTTCTTATTTAAAATGTGAGGTTCGAATAATGTTAATAAAAAGATCATTATACGTCAAGATGTTTGGTTTCGCATGAAGAGAGGAGCATGGCCAATCTATACTCCCTTTCGTCCCAAGCGCGTGCCTATAACCCGACCAGATTAGATCAAGTGCTCACATGCACCCCAGATGTTCCCCATGTGTTTGGATGTGGTCCTGTGTCCCAGTCTCCGGTCCAAGGTTCCAGCTCAGCCTGTGTCCGACCCATCTTATTTTATTTTGTAGGACTCGCAATGATACCAATGGACTGTCTGCCTTCAGTGGGATCCATTTGTCAAATACGTACACCGGCAAACTTCCCACATGGGCTGGTCTGATTCTGGAGTGCACTGGTTTCCCAATACCTATAACGGAAGTTATCTTCTTCGTAGTTGCTACGAGTTGCTGTCTACTGTGATTTTTTGTGGTAGTTATCCAATTATGTTGTGAGACTAGTTTGATAAAATGTATAAAGTAGTGGTTCTTGTAAACCAATTAAGCTTAAACCAGCGGTTATTCTATGCAGATGATGCTACTTGCGGGGCACCTGCCTGGATTGGTAAGGGCCTGACTTGTGTTTGCTTCAAGCCAAAGGGAAATTATGAACGGATCTGCGTTAACTTGACTCCTGTACAGGCAAGTATTGTAATGCCAAGAATGTTATATTAAAGACGAGGGGGGAAACAACCACAAAAAGTACATCGCATATATTGTTCTTTGCTTTCTACTTTTTGAATGTATAGTTCCTTTAATGGAGCGGTCTTGATCATTTCTTTCGGCTAGTATAACATCCTAAGTGGTTTTTTCTACTTAATAGACAAGTTCCTTAGCAACAAAGCATGGGATTTTAGCTTGAGTTTTGACTTGTTGAACTGATTAAGAAATTGGAAAAATTTAAATTCTTTAGTTTCTGCTGTTCTGACGTATATTTGTCTTCATGAGTCCCGTTACATCTTTCATAAGCTTTATTCTATATCTTGAAGGAAGAAAGACTGAAAAGATTGAAGAACCGAATGAAGGTTTATTTTGATGCTTCCAGGCCCGACCACCAGGTGGGCAATTGTCTACATAAACATAGACAAAACTTGACGAAGGCATAGTTGGATTTCTGATATTTAATCACATTTTTCTGAGTTAATTTTCTCTTTCTAGTTACTAAGAGAGTCTTAGTAGTATAGGAAGCTTTGAGAGCTCTATGGTCTGCTACATTCCCTGGCCAGGAGCTGCATGGCCTGGTATCCGATCAATGGAAAGAAATGGGATGGCAAGGAAGAGACCCGTCAACTGATTTTAGGTTTTTTTTCTTCGCAACTCTTCATCCGTGTGCCTTTGGTTTTTCTCTCTTTGCTATCATTTTATGGTTTCGTTCATTCATTTGCTCTCGAACATCTTAAATGCACAGAGGAGCTGGATTCATTTCTCTGGAGAATCTGTTGTTCTTTGCGAAGACTTTTTCAGTGAGTTGCTTAACTTGCTACAAATGTTCAGACTTCTGACTTCCTTCGACCTTGTCTAGTTCTCTCTGGGCCATAGGTTTTACTGGGAGGTCTTGCCTTAAAAAATTTTGCATTCATAACTTCTGAATGGCCGTTTCACATACTGCGCTTTTTAGTTGTAAACTGAACTTTTTCCATATATTTTGACCATGATGTATTCAAAATAGAGAACTCGACCTAATTTTGTAGCTCCCTGTTTATTGTTGCAGACATCTTTTCAGCATCTGTTGAAAAAGCAGGGAGGAAAACGAGCTGCATGGGAATATCCATTTGCTGTTGCTGGTGTAAACATTACCTTCATGATCATGCAGATGCTTGACCTTGATGCCTGTAAGAGTGCATAGAGTACCTCTCTCACAGATTTGTATATTGCATCCTGCAAGTTTTGACAAAAAGCCTGGCTAGGCTGTTCCTCGTTCTCTAGGCTTTGTCTAAATGTAGGCCAGAAGCGTAAAGGAACTAGATAAAAATGCCATGTAATGTAGGATTTTTTTTTTTTTTTTTTTTTTGTTTCCTTTGGTGGGGGAGGGGCGTATACTAACACGGAGAAATGTTATTGTTTGCAGCAAAACCTAGGTCTTTTGTCAGACCAGTTTTCTTACAGATGCTGTCAGGTATGAGCTTACAACCACTTACAAGCAACTTTTAGAAATTTTGAAAAGCTCTCTTCCTGACTTGCTCCTGCGTCACGGAGGCAGCCTGATTCTAGGATAAATCATGCCTGAAAAACGGCTTAGAATATGATTTCATGACATCTAGAAGGTACACACTCGAATATGACTGTTCATGACTCTTGCTCTCATTTGTTTTTTCCAGAAAATGAGTGGGCATTCGACTTGCTTTATTGTGTGGCTTTCGTCGTGATGGACAAGCAATGGCTGGATAGAAATGCTACATATATGGAGTTCAATGTGAGAAAACCATGCTTTCTATTCGATTCCTACTAAACGAACATCATGTGAACTACATTCCAGGGGTACCTAGAGGGACGAATACACATGTTATCGTGAAGCATGCGTATCACAAATGACATATTCTTCAATGTGCTCATCAATATGCCATTTTGGTATACATCATAACTTAGGTTGATGGAGATCTTATGCTTCCATACTTTCATCCTTCCTAATCTATAGACTTGTTACTTCCTCTGTCCATCAAATATAGTCCCTTTGCTAGACACACAAATATTGAAAGATAGGCACTGTTTATACGAGCTTTTCAATTGATTATGAAAGGTTGTTCTGGGAATGCATTTGGGTAAACATGTATGGATTTACTTATGAGACATAGGAAATCTATTTTTCTGCTGTGTGGCTCTCAACCAGTACGGAATTCAAATGGTTCTAACGTAATTGCACATTGTACAGGACGTTTTAAAATCTACTCGAACTCAACTCGAAAGGGAACTTCTAATGGATGATGTTCTGCGGATAGAAGACATGCCTTCTTATAGCCTTCTCTCTTAACGGTAACCGATCCTGCGACCCTTCGACCCTCTTGATGAAAACTGCAAAGTTGTACAATCTCCATCGCCGGTAAGCTAATTTATAGCCTCAAAGATTTGATTCAAAGGCAGCTTCCAATTAGTTTATTACGATTCTCAACCCTAACTTTGAGGACTCTTCGATGCTCTGAGTTGATCGCTTTGCATGTAACTCCCAAAGTAATTTCATATTGATGGGTGATTTTGTACTTCCCTCTGAGTAAGTCAGAGGTTTCACTCTTAAAGCTTCGGGGAAGAGAAAGGCCTCTGTTTCTCATGAGATAACACTCCTGTTGGTCGTCACTGAGGTTGGAAATTCAATTTTGAGTGCTGATCAAATCGTTTATGTGAACAGTTCACTTCCAGCTACTTGTAAATATGAAAAGATTTTGGGTCTCGGGGGTTTGATCGGTGCTTGGTCTTTTGATTTCATGTGATTAATTGGCGAACATCTTCACCCATTTTACAACTGATAAAGCAAATAACAAGTATAAACTAAAGTTAACGGCATTACAGTCATTGCCGATAATCTTTTCAAGACCACCCTTAGATTACTAAACATCAATTATTCCATCATGTCTTAGCAGTGATACCGTGTGTCCCTCAACAATCGGACAGAAACCAAGAAATGTTGACCTTTAGTACTTCACATGCCCCACCATAATCTCTTATATCTCAAACTCGAGATGATGTTAAAAAAGAAACAATGATGAATTTGGTGCTAAAAAATTCTACTTCCTTCACGCATCATGATCTCCCTTTCTCCTTCAAATTTAATCAAATGGAACTAAAGAAACATTGTCTATTCTTGTTAATAGAGTGATATGGTTGCTGTTAGGTTTTAGGCAACCCAAAAGGGATGGATTGAATAGGGTTGATGAAAGATTTTTTTAATTTAATGTGATTAGTTTATTCAAGTACTATGTCAAGTGCCTATCAATTAACAAACATCACAACAATGAAATGTATTGAGCGAAGTTGGAGCTCATCCTTTCACTAAATCCTTCCAAGATTTGCAAGAGAAATTCTTTTTATTACACCCAAACTTCTCTAATTTAAGAGTAATTAGAACTCTAGCCCTTACCTATAGCATGAAACAAGCTAAACAAGCCTCAAATTAAGCAGTTCTTACACAAACTCTGTTAGTTTTTTAGTACATAAACCTATATATTTCACTTTTCGGATGTATAACAAATTAAGGTACATAATTTACAAGAGATTGCACAACCTTCTTGCCCAAAAAATATCTTAGCATTCAGTATCTTCAACAACAGCAGCAACGTGATTCCAATGTCACGGATTTTGAAATATTATTGTTGCTTCTTTAAACTTTGAGGAATAGCATAGATCATCGTTTGGAAAGAACTAGAAAAGGGCAGGTAACCTTGTGGATTTTTCGCTTCGCGGGGACAGGTTTCCTTTAAGTAGAAAGTTATTGCAAAAATGTGGGATATCAAGCCTTTTAGGAAAGTTTCCATCTGTCACGACGTCGAATCAGGATTAGCTTGTCACAACAAGTGGATTTTCTCAAGAACACTTAATGAGACAACGTGAAATACTTAATATAACAACACATTACCATTGTCACAATAAGTATAGAAAATCTTATCAATTGAGTTTTATGCACATGTATGACATTTTGATTTTACATATCCAGTTCTGGATGACATATGATGAAGAGTTTTGTATTTCTTTGAGACCAAGAATATAGATACCTAAGAGTTTTATGTTATTAAATGACGTAAAACTTGTCAACTTTAGGAGGTAATTGAAATATATTCATATTATAAACAAAACTAGGATTTTGAATAAGACAATGTAGTTTGATGAACTCAAGAAAGAATTTTGTATCTTGAATACAAGGTTTTATTGGAAGCGTAAAATATATAACAATTAATATGATATATATATATATATATATCAATGGCTAATTAATGAAAACGTGTCTATATTTTCTAGTTTTTACGCTAGTGCGGGAAGATTGTGTTGAAAATATTAACAAGACTGCAGGTAGATGTGAAAGGAGCAAAACTTGGTTATGGCAGCACACACTTTTTCTTCCTCCTTTTTCTCCTTTCTCTCTCTTGTTTTCGTCTCTTTATGCTGTCTTGGGAGGCGTGCCCTAAGATTCTCCCTTACAATTCACGCCTCTCTCTTCTCCTTTTACTTTTTTATCCTTATTGCCGTTTTGCTTCTCTTTTACACGTTGCCTTCTCTTCTTTTCTTTTTTTCTTTTTTCTTTTTTTTTTCTTTTTCTTTTATTCCTCACGTACCTTGCTCATTTTCTTCATGTTTCCTTTGTTTTTCATTTCTTTGGGAGTTTTCTACGTAAATAAGACAAATTTACATAAATATATAAATATTTAAATATTATCTTGTGAAACTTATATTATTTATATCCTAAAATAGTTAAAATAACTTTATAAAAATAGAGTTATCATGTTTCATACATCTAGCATACTCAACTTATATGGTTTTAATGATGCTGATTGGGGAGGATGTTCAACTACACTACGATCTACATCTGGTTATTGTTTTTTTTAGGAGCCAATTGTATTTCTTGGAGTTCTAGAAGGCAACACACAGTTTCAAGATCATTTGCTGAGGCTGAATATCGAGCATTGGCTAATGTTGCTGCAGAATCAACGTGGATAATGTCTCTTTCGCGAGATCTACAAATTCCCCAATACTCTCCAACTACTATTTTTTGTGATAATATTTCTACCTTGCATCTTATTACTAAACCAATTTTTTATGAGAAATCAAAACACATATCTATAGATTGCCATTTTGTTTGAAAAAAGGTGGCATTAGGCTCCTTAATTACTCAGTATGTTCCATCCCACTTACAGCTTGCAAATGTCTTTACAAAGGCAATAGCTTGAGTCCCTTATCAACTAGTAAGGTCCAAACTAGGCGTTTGCACTCCCAGTTTGCGGGCACCTGTTGAAAATATTAACAAGACTATAGTCACGTCAGATGTGAAAGGAGCAAAACTTGAAGCACACAGCAAAGAAATATCAAAGCAAAAAGAAAAGACAACATACGTATGACATAAAGCAAAAAGGAAGCATGACATTGAAAACGTGTGGGCACTTAAGTCAATCTTTGCGATAATTACAAATCTTTGCAAAGATTTGTCTTGGATTACTCTAAATCTTTTTCTCTCTCACTTCTTTGTAAACTATAGACCTCTCTGTATAAATTGAGTGCAAAGCAAGTGTGACGTTGTCTGGATTGCATCCATTTATCACGGTTATTCTCTTTCTTTCATCTTTCTTTAGATTGAAGGTCAACTTCCATCAACCTTGTAAAGGTTTGTTTCTCCAAAAGCTTTTTATTTTGTGGCTTGAGTTGTTGTCTTGAGACTTTGTTGCCTTGAGACTTCATGTGTCTTTTGCTCCAAATTGAGCTTGACATAGTATAGTACAACTGGATCACTTTAGACTCCTTTGGCTTCTTGAAATGTGTTCTTTGTTTTGATTTCTTCATGGGTCTAGTCTTTCTAATTCCTTCATTTTGTCTTTCTCATAATTTTTCTTACTAACAATTATTACTTATATAATATGTTGGAAATGTTGTTCTATGTACCTCTCCCGTGACATGCTTCACCCCTTTGTCCCATCAGTTTGCAATAGACTAATCTATGGACTAACTGATGAATTTAGAAATCATCTGTAACGGTTTATGGATTGACAATACTCAACTCAAACTCTTAAATTTTGATAAAATGACATAAAATGAATGTGAAGGAAATAATGACTGAGTATACTCTTTTGGTGGTTTAATCTATTGATATTATCTAGATTTAATCAAATCTATAAAATACAAAATACATTATTCTGTTAACAAGAATGTCAAATCTGAATATCAGAAACTGGTGGCCTAGGCTCAAACATTGGCATCTGATTCCGACTAAAAATGTAGTCAGGTCTTTCTTATTCTTCGCTTACAGAAACAGCAGATACGAAAACATTTTCAGGCATGGCAACCGCACCGGAGAAGACAATCCTCAAAAGCCCAGCCCTTCAAAAGGTTAGTCTCCCATGTCTGGTGCCGTCGTTAAAGTAAAATAAACTAAACCAAACTCAAAAGCCAAGCCAATCAACTTTTTATTTTTGTTATCTTCTTTTTCCTAGAAAGTACAAGAAAAGCTGCCATTGTTGGTTTCTTAAGAGGCTCTCTGGTGGCTAGTCTTTGAAAAACCGATGGGGACGCTTTGTTCTTTTCCCCCTTTTGTATCTATATACGCCGTAGAAACGTTTTTGGTTTTTTTTTTTTCATTTGTCTTCTTTTCTACGTTACCATCCCTCTTAGTTGACGAAGCTGTTGTCTCCATCCTAACCCTGTATATTGGGATGGGAAGTGGGAAAAATATACATGGTTGTTAAGTACAACCAAAAACGACGGTTTGTATCAGAAGATAATGCAAAATCTCCACTCGTTTGACAAAGTTTCATGCACAAAGCTTGATCTTCCGGATACTCTTGGAAATCCAGTGTATTAGCATACTGAAGTTTATGTGCATGATTTATGGATCCTCTGCCCCGAAAAGGCTTCGATTTTAAGGCAAATAACCTATCCTCTTGACTAACACTCCAAACAGCCCATTAGGCATATAGTTAATATCATTCCGTGTTGTCCATGTACCATTATACGGGAAAATGGGATTAGATCTTCTTCCTTTGTATCTTAATTTGGCTGGACTTCCTCCAAAAATGACTAACACCATCTATATTTCAGTACATCTTAGAAACATGTGCTTATCCAAGAGAGCACGAGCAATTGAAGGAACTCAGAGAGGCTTCTGCGAAGAAATATCCATTGTGGTAGACCAAGATCCACAATATTATTTCCATGCACTGTTTAAAGTTGTTCTAGATGTTTGATGTTCGTAGCATTGCTTTGTCGAGAACATTCAAATTCAAATTAAGCATTTAGATTTGCTCTGCATTTACATGTGGTAGGTGTGTGATGAACGTGCCTGTGGATGAAGGTTTACTTCTTGCAATGCTTTTAAAGATCATGAATGCCAAGAAGACATTAGAGATTGGAGTCTTTACAGGGTATTCTCTTCTTACTACTGCTCTAGCATTACCGGCCGATGGCAAGGTCAGCTCGGTTTTCTTTCTTCCCTCTCTTTTTATTACTTGGGTCAACATCATTAGATTTTCATTTTTGCAGATAATAGCTGTTGACCCAAACAGGGAAGCCTATGAAGTTGGGCTGCCATTTATTCAGAAGGCTGGAGTCGAGCAAAAGATTGACTTCATCGAGTCAGATGCCTCCCCGTTTCTAAATGATCTAATTGCCAATGTAAGTTTCCGTCGATGATGCATGATGCAATGGTGCTTCAATTGGATAAACTCTCTATGATTCAATCTTAAGTTGTCTATATTTTATGTTCGATGAATTCTATCCATCAAAAATGTGCTAGCAATTATTTAAGCATCTTTCCTTGGGACAACTTCCCATGCCCCTTTTGTAGGATAACCATATAATTGATATATTCTAAACGATTATATGTCACATTCGTTTGTGTATGTGACTTGTCTTTTGAGAGACGACTAGTCCACATCCAACATGATATATGAACCAATTCTGCTAACATCAGCCAAGTTTGAATTCTAGATTTAGACATGAAAAAACACAGAGGAAGTAGACCCAAAATAACAAGGGGTACTCTTCAAAGCTACGTTAGAATAAATTTTTAATAATTCCTATTTCTTGCATAAAATAATATGACCCATATATGGTTAAATAGTGACGCGTCAACCTCGATTTTTCACAAAAAATAATATGCAGGGTTCACAAGAAGGGACATTTGATTTTGCATTTGTGGATGCTAATAAGGAAGGCTACATCAAGTACCACGAGCTACTCTTGAAGCTAGTTAAAGTTGGCGGAATAATCGCATACGATAATACGTTGTGGTTTGGATCAGTGGCAGTTGCTGAGAACGATGAGATGGAGGAACATATAAGGAAAGGGAGAACATATTCCATAGAGCTGAACAGCTTTCTCGCAACTGATCCTCGTGTTGAATCTTCTGTCGTTTCGATTGCCGACTGTCTCACCCTCTGCCGGCGCCTTTATTAAAGAATACTAGAATTATCTGCATTCAATAAGAGGATTCTGTACGACGATGGATGTACGATCAATGACTAAGCATGTTACTTTTGAGTAATTTCAATATAGAATTTCATAAAATACAAAATTCAGACTCTAGCTTTTTTTTGTTCTTTTTTTATAATTTTCATCATATTTATCTAGAAGATATTGCTTTGACCAAGTACAGTGGTAGGATGTTACAGGACACCCATAATCTAGTGAAATTCAATTGTCAATTCCAATATATATAGCAATAACACTAATAATTTGCCTTCATTCGAAAGAACATCAATAAATAAATAAATAAACTATTGCTGGAGAGCGCATAACCATGGCGGATAGGACAGCAAGGTTCCCAATCTTTTTTTGTGGTAGCTTCTGAAAGGTGGTTGTTCTGATGCTTGGGAAACCAAATGGGCTAGGCTCACAATTGTAGGACCCCATTTGATTCTTGGATTACAATCCTCGTTTTGATTCTTGGAAAATTTAAATTCTTTAGTTTCTGCTGTTCTGACGTATATTTGTCTTCATGAGTCCCGTTACATCTATTCATAAGCTTTATTCACTATCTTGAAGGAAGAAAGACTGAAAAGATTGAAGAACCGAATGAAGGTTTATTTTGATGCTTCCCCACCAGCTGGGCAATTGTCTGCATAAACATAGACAAAACTTGACGAAGGCATAGTTGCATTTCTGATATTTTAATCACATTTTTCTGAGTTAATTTTCTCTTTCAAGTTACTAAGAGAGTCTTAGTAGTATAGGAAGCTTTGAGAGCTCTATGGTCTGCTACATTCCCTGGCCAGGAGCTGCATGGCCTGGTATCCGATCAATGGAAAGAAATGGGATGGCAAGGAAGAGACCCGTCAACTGATTTTAGGTTTTTTTTCTTCACAACTCTTCATCCGTGTGCCTTTGGTTTTTCTCTCTTTGCTATCATTTTATGGTTTCGCTCATTCATTTGCTGTCGAACATCTTAAATGCACAGAGGAGCTGGATTCATTTCTCTGGAGACTCTGTTGTTCTTTGCGAAGACTTTTTCAGTAAGTTGCTTACCTTGCTACAAATGTTCAGGGTTCTGACTTCCTTCGACCTTGTCTAGTTCTCTCTGGGCCATAGGTTTTACTGGGAGGCCTTGCCTTAAAAAATTTTGCATTCATAACTTCTGAATGGCCGTTTCACATACTGCGCTTTTAGTTGTAAACCGAACTTTTTCCATATATTTTGACCATGATGTATTCAAAATAGAGAACTCGACCTAATTTTGTAGCTCCCTGTTTATTGTTGCAGACATCTTTTCAGCATCTGTTGAAAAGGCAGGGAGGAAAACGAGCTGCGTGGGAATATCCATTTGCTGTTGCTGGTGTCAACATCACCTTCATGATCATGCAGATGCTTGACCTTGATGCCTGTAAGAGTGCATAGAGTACCTCTCTCACACATTTGTATATTGCATCCTGCAAGTTTTGACAAAAAGCCTGGCTAGGCTGTTCCTCGTTCTCTAGGCTTTGTCTAAATGTAGACCAGAAGCGTTAAGGAACTAGATAAAAATGCCATGTAATGTAGGATTTTTTTTTTCTTTGGTGGGGGAGGGGCGTATACTAACACGGAGAAATCTTATTTTTTGCAGCAAAACCTAGGTCTTTTGTCAGACCAGTTTTCTTACAAATGCTGTCAGGTATGAGCTTACGACCACTTCCAAGCAACTTTTAGATCTTTTGAAAAGTTCTCTTCCTGACTTGCTCCTGCGTCACGAGGCAGCCTGATTCTAGGATAAATCATGCCTGAAAAACGGCTTAGAATATGATTTCATGACATCTAGAAGGTACACACTCGAATATGACTTTTCATGACTCTTGTTCTCATTTGTTTTTTTCCAGAAAATGAGTGGGCATTCGACTTGCTTTATTGTGTGGCTTTCGTCGTGATGGACAAGCAATGGCTGGATAGAAATGCTACATATATGGAGTTCAATGTGAGAAAACCATGCTTTCTTTTCGATTCCTATTTAACGAACATCATGTGAACTACATTCCAGGGTACCTAGAGGAACGAATGCATATGTCAGCGTGAAGCATACGTATCACAAATGACATATTCTTCAATGTGCTCATCAATATGCCATTTTGGTATACATCATAACTTAGGTTGATGGAGATCTTATGCTTCCATACTTTCATCCTTCCTAATCTATAAACTTGTTACTTCCTCTGTCCATCAAATATAGCCCCTTTGCTAGACACACAAATATTGAAAGATAGGCACTGTTTATACTAGCTTTTCAATTGATTATGAAAGGTTGTTCTGGAAATGCACTTGGGTAAACATGTATGGATTACTTATGAGATATAGGAAACCTATTTTTCTGCTGTGTGGCTCTCAGCCAGTACGGAATTCAAATGGTTCTAACGTAATTGCACATTGTACAGGACGTTTTAAAATCTACTCGAACTCAACTCGAAAGGGAACTTCTAATGGATGATGTTCTGCGGATGGAAGACATGCCTTCTTATAGCCTTCTCTCTTAACGGTAACCAATCCTGCGACCCTTCGACCCTCTTGATGAAAACTGCAAAGTTGTACAATCTCCATCGCCGGTAAGCTAATTCAAAGGCAGCTCCCAATTGGTTTATTACGATTCTCAACCCTAACTTTGAGGACTCTTCGATGCTCTGAGTTGATCGCTTTGCATGTAACTCCCATAGTAATTTCATATAGATGGGTGATTTTGTACTTCCCCGAGTAAGTCAGAGGTTTCACTCTCAAAGCTTCGGGGAAGAGAAAGGCCTCTGTTTCTCATGAGATAACACTCCTGTTGGTCGTCACTGAGGTTGGAAATTCAATTTTGAGTGCTGATCAAATCGTTTATGTGAACAGTTCACATCCAGCTACTTGTAAATATTAAAAGATATTGGGTCTCGGGGGTTTGATCGGTGCTTGGTCTTTCGATTTCATGCGACTAATTGGCGAACATCTTCACCCATTTTACAACTGATAAAGCAAATAACATGGTATCAACAAGTATAAACTAAAGTTAATGGCATTACAGTCATTGGCGATAATCTTTTCAAGACCACCCCTAGATTACTAAACATCAATTATTCCATCATGTCTTGGCAGTGATACCGTGTGTCCCTCAACAATAGGATAGAAACAAAGAAATGTTAACCTTTAGTACTTCACATGCCCCACCATAATCTCTTATATCTCAAACTCGAGATCATGTTAAAAAAGAAACAATGATGAATTTGGTGCTAAAAAAATCTACTTCCTTCAAGCATCATGATCTCCCTTTCTCCAAATTTAATCAAATGGAACTGAAGAAACATTGTCGATTCTTGTTAATAGAGTGATCTGGTTGTTGTTAGGTTTTAGGCAACCCAAAAGGAGGGAGGAATTGAATAGGGTTGATGAAAGATTTTTTTTAATTTAATGTGATTAGTTTATTCAAGTACTCTGTCAAGTTCCATATCAATTAACAAACATCACAACAATGAAATGTATTGAGCAAAGTTGGAGCTCATCCTTTCACTAAATCCTTCCAAGAGTTGCAAGAGAAATTCTCTTTATTACACCCAAACTTCTCGAATCTAAGAGTAATTAGAACTCTAGCCCTTACCTATAGCATGAAACAAGCTAAACAAGCCTCAAATTAAGCAGTTCTTACACAAACTCTGTCAGTTTTTAGTACGGAAACCTATATATTTCACTTTTCAGATGTATAACGAATTAAGGTACATAATTTACAAGAGATTGCACAGCCTTCTTGTCCAAAAAATATCTCAGCATTCAGTATCTTCAACAGCAGCAGCAACGTGATTCCAACGTCACAGATTTTGAAATATTATTGTTGCTTCTTCAAACTTTGAGGAATAAGACAGATCATCGGTTGGAAAGAACTAGAAAAGGGCAAGCAACCTTATGGATTTTTCGCTTCGCAGGGACAAGTTTCCTTTAAGTAGAAAGTTAGGGCAAAAATGAGGGGTATCAAGACTTTTAGGAAAGTTACCATTTGTTACGACAATCAGGGTTAGCTTGTCATAACAAGTGGATTTTCTGAAGAACACTTAATGAGACAACGTGAAATACTTATTCTAACAACACATTACCATTGTCACATTAAGTATAGAAAATCATATCAATTGAGTTTTATGCTGTAACATTCCTCTTAACAACCTAAATGCCACGTTAGTAAATAGGCATAAGTCAGCTGAAGGACCTGGAGTTCAGTTGTTTTGTTGAGCTGATTAGTTAAGCAGTTGTAACTAACAAGCTTCGTTAGTTAACTGTTAAAGTCAATTGTAATTGAAGTAGGTAATCCTGTTAGATACCCTCAGTGAAGGTAGTATTGTAATCGAGTTAGTTAGTTCCCTTAAACTAGCTGACTACTATAAATAAGAGGCTAAGGCCTTTAGGTAGGGTATGGAATGAGTAAGAAGAAGTCTCTGTGTAAAGAGTCGAGGTCTTGGGTTCCCTCTTGAGCAATCCGTGTAATTGTTTTCAATTCAGTAACAATTGGGAGGAAGGCTAAATCTTCCCAGCCATTCCTGGCATCTTCTACAGCCAGTGTCAATCGTCATGTTACTCGTTTTGTGTTTAAGTCCGTAAACCAACATCAGGATTATTACAAAGTGGTATCGGAAATGCCCAGCGCTGATTAGGAGGAGAGGGTCCATCCACGGATCTAGCTATGAAAGACTTATATGATACTATGCAATAGTTATTTGTTGCCTTGAATGCCAAGATTGATACTATCGCTGTCAGAATTGAGAAGGATCAGGGTGACTATTCCTCCTCCTGGAATGGGGATCAGCGCAATAGGGAGGATAGACGATCACATTCTTCTCAACTTCAACCCCGCACTATTTGACTGGAGTTTCCTAAATATGAAGGAATTGTTTATCCTACTCCTTGGATTAATCGTTCTAATCAATTCTTTGATTACTATCAGACTCCTAAGGAAGATAAGGTCAGGATCACCTCTTGGCACTTGGATGGTGAGGCACAGGTGGTTTACTAGCTTCTTAAGAAAGAATATGGAGAAGGTAGAGTTTCATGGCAGTTACTCACTGATGAACTCCTGAAGCAGTTTGGTCCTACCATTCTAATTGATCCTTTCGGGGAGCTGACGAAGTTGAAACAAACAGGAACTATTCATGACTACCAATTACAATTTGGTAAGTTACTTCTTTGTTTTGGCCATATTAATGCTTCTCAAAGTATTAGTTGCTTCATAAGTGGTTTGGAGGGAAGAATTATATTAGATGTCATGGCCCATAATCCTGCTACACTCTTGGCTGCTATTGGCTTTACATGATTATTTGAAGCCAAGGAATTGGCTAGTAAGCTTTCAACCACTAAGAAACCTATAGCAATAGGGAGGGAGTCAAAACAATGGGAGAATAAAACATCCTTACCGGTTAAGAAACTCACTCAACCGGAAATTATGGATAGAAGAGCTAGGGGGCTATGTTTTAATTGTGATGAACGTTTCACCCTTGGTCATAAGTGTAAGAAATTATTCTTGTTGGAAGTAATGGATCTTAAGGAGTCAGAAGAAGTAGAAGATCCTGAACTGGATAACGGTGAGTTTCAAATGCTATCCTTGGTAGCATTCTGTAGTGTAAGGTGTCCTAAAACAATGAGAATTCAAGGTCACATGGGAGATGAAAAGATAAGAGTTATGGTATTAATAGACTCAGGAAGTACTCATAACTTCCTTAGTGCTCAAGTGGCTAAGAAGCTTAAGCTTACACCAGATACAGTGAAGAAATTTAAGGTATAAGTAGCCAATGGAGAAATGATTCTTAAAGAAGGATTATGCTCAAATGTGCCTCTGGTGTTGCAAGGAACCCGAATGATAGCAGATTTTTATGTCCTGCCTATTCCTAATCTAGGAGTAATCCTTGGAATTCACTAGTTGGCTACACTGGGAAAGGTAAGGTGGGAGTTTGCGGAAATGAAGATGTCATTCATGTATGATGGTAGATTGATTAAACTCCATGGTGATCATCATCTTAAAAACAGAATTGTGAATAGCTCAGAGTTAAACAAGTTGCTGGAACAACAAAAGGAAGGGGTGTTTCTGCATCTTAAATCCACTACACAGAATTTGGAAGGAAGGCAGCAAGGTGACTATCCGAAGGCTATGATGGATATGTTCACTCAATATAATGTAATTTTTCAAAAGCCCCATGGATTGCCACCTCATCGAGGCCATGAATATCAGATTATGCTAAAAGATGATTCTAAGGTAATTGCTAACAAGCCTTATCGATATCTTTACTTACAAAAGAAGGAAATAGAAAAACTGGTGCAGGAATTACTAGAGGAAGGAGTAATCCGAGAGAGTTGCAGCCCCTTCTCCTCTCCAGCCATTTTGGTAAGGAAAAAAGATGGAACTTGGAGGATGTGTGTGGATTACCGAGCTCTAAACAAAGAAACCATTAAAGATGGTTTTCCAATTCCCACGGTTGATGAGCTTCATGGAGCAAGTTTTTTTACTAAACTGGACTTAAGGTCTGGATACCATCAGATTCGTATGCAGCCTAAGGATGTGGAGAAAACTACTTTCCAAACACCTCAAGGGCACTATGAATACCTAGTCATGCCCTTTGGACTTTGCAATGCACCTTTAAACTTCCAAAGTTTAATGAATAAGGTATTCAAAGAATATTTGGGGGCATTTGTCTTAATTTTTTTTATGACATATTAGTGTACAACAAGTCATGGGGGGAGCACAAAGAGCACGTCCGATTGGTGTTTGAGAAGCTCATGAAGAACTAGTTGTATGTGAAAAAGGAGAAGTGTGCTTTTGGGGTAAGGACAGTGAATTACTTAGGCCATGTCATATCTGAGAAAGGTATGGAGATGGAGTATGAAAAAGTCAAGGCTATGATGGACTGAACTGCACCTACAAATGTAAAATCTTTAAGGGGATTTTTTGGTTTAACCGGTTATTACAGGAAATTCATCAGGAATTATGAATAGGTTGCAGCCCCTCTAACGAAGTTATTGAGAAAAGACTCATTCCAATGGGGTCCAGGGCCAGCAAAGGCCTTTGAAACTTTAAAAACTAAGATGACTGAAGCACCCGTATTAAAACTACCTGATTTTTCCTTGCAATTCTTGATTGAATGTGATGTATGTGCAGTAGGAATTGGAGCTGTGTTGTCCCAGGAGAGTAGACCTATTGCTTTTTTCAGCCAAGCATTACAAGGAAAGAACCTTTTGCTGTCCACCTACGAGAAGGAGTTGCTAGCTCTTATTCTGGCAGTCAAGAAGTGGAAGTAGTATTTGCTAGGGACAAGGTTTATAGTTCAAACTGATCAAAGAAGTTTGCAGAATCTGTGGCATCAGAAAATCATTACTCTAGCTCAGCAATGTTGGCTTAGTAAGTTGGTGGGATTTGATTTCGAGATCCATTACAAACCAGGCAAAGAAAACAGTGTGGCTGATGCAATATCTAGGAGAGAAGAAGAGCTACATATAAGCAGTGATGGCACTACTACATATTTGAATGAGCACAAATCAGAATCGAAACAATCTAGAGTGGTGGGAAAGATTGAAGGTAAGAAGAAACCACTGATGAGAAGCACTCTTAGCTCCATCCCAAAATCTGAGGAAACAAAAATATTGAGCAGTTGGGAACCATGTGAAAGTAGTATGCAAAAAGGGGAAGTTAAGGAATTAAAAGCAGTTTCAGTTCCTGTGCTGGAGTGGTTAACTCTTATACAAGAGGAAGTATGTGCTAACAGAGCGGCTCAAGAAGTGTTGAATAAAATCAGCACAAGATAAATGGGAATTCAATGGCAATACATGAATGGAGTCATATTTTTTAAGAATATGATCTTCTTATGTAAGGATTCAAACTTGATTCCAATAATCCTCAAAGAGATCCATGAGTCTACACATGAAGGATACTACAAAACCCTTCAAAGTATCAAAATAGAAAGAACACAAGTGGGAGAAATTCTGTGTATTGATATTGCAGTGACTAATTACATAGACTCAGTCTGTATATATACAAGATTGGACCTACCTATACATGGAAAATCTAATAATTGCATATATTCAGAATATATTTAAATTAAATCCAAATATTCTCTATAGCTGGCAATATTGGTATTTGGCAACGTAATATTCTCATTAACACTCTCCCTCAAGCCGGATATTTGAACAAATCAAATACTCCAAGCTTGGAGAGAAGATGCCAATGTTGCTTGCTGCATAGTGCCTTTGTGAACATATCCGCCGGTTGTTCTCTAGTGGAAACATGATGTGTGGCAATGATTCCTTGCTGTAATTTTTCTCGAACATAATGACAATCGACCTCAATATGCTTCGTTCTTTCATGGAAAATCGGATTGGCAGTAATCTTTTCTGCTGCTTCGTTATCACAAAATAGGAGTACTGGTTGTCGAAGATAAAAACCAAAATCTTTTAGTAATCCCATGATCCATATTATTTCACAAGTCATTACCTGTATAGCTCGATATTATGCTTCAGCAGATGACAAATAAACAATGGGTTGCTTCTTTGATCGCTAAGATATCAATGAGTCTCCAAGCATTATGCAGAAACCTGTAGTGGATCGTCGTGTCATGGGGCAAGTGCTATAGTCTAAGTCACAGAAAGCTTTAAGCTCCAATTTGGATGATGTAGGGAACATGAGGCCAAGACCTGGACAACTCTTCAGATATCTAATCACTCTCATGGTTGCTTCCATGTGGGATTGCTTAGGTGCATGCATGAATTGGCTGAGTAATTGTACCGGGAATGTGATGTCAGGTCGAGTAAGGGTCAAATATATTAATCGGCCCACAAGTCTTTGATAAACCGATGGGTCGTCAAGTGGTGGGTCATGACTGTCTTCTGGTGAGCTAGCATCATATTCAACACTCGTGAATTTCTTGTTCTGCTCCATAGGAATCAGCGAAGGTTTTGAGCCCGCTAATCCGACTTCAGAAATGAGCTCCAAGGTGTATTTGCGTTGACTGAGAGAAATCCTATGCAATGAGCGAGCAATCTCGATAGCAAGGAAGAACTTGGAGTGTCCAAGATCTTTCATGGAAAAAGTGGAGTTCAAATAGTTCTTCAAGTCAGAGATAGTTGCTTGATTATTTCCTGTAATGAGGATATCATCAACATAAATAAGTAGGGCAATGAAAGAATTACCCTGAGATCGAACGAAGAGAGAATAGTCATGCCAGGATTGTCGAAAACCATAGGTGGTGAGAGCAGTAGTGAATTTAGCATTCCACTGGCGGGATGCTTGCTTCAACCCATATAAGGATTTTCGCAATCGACAAGCCAAACCCTCCCCTTGATTGTGAAATCTGGGGGGAAGAGCCATATACACTTCCTTATGAAGGTCCCCATGAAGGAATGCATTCTGAACATCCATCTGAAATAAGGGCCAATGATGGACAGCAACAATAGTGATGATAAGCCGAACAATGACATGTTTAGCAGTGGGAGAGAAAGTATCCTGGTAATCAAATCCTTCCTACTGGCTATACCCTTTGGCCACAAGACGGGCCTTGTAGCGCTCAACAGAACCATTAACACGATATTTCACCTTGTACACCCATTTACAACCAACTGTACGTCGACCAGGAGGGAGAGCGACCACATCCCAAGTGTGATTCGCCTTTAGAGCAACGAGATCATGATCCATGGCAACAACCCAATTAGGATCCTTAACAGCCTCATGGAAAAAATAGGGTTCGGGAATGGCAGAGATAGAGGCAACGAAATGTTGGTGATGAGGGTTGCAGTGGTGAAGAGAAACGTAATTGGAGATAGGATATGGGGAAGTAGAATTAGAAGAAGGTAAGGTGGGACAAAGATAATCAGTGGTCCAAATGGGAGGTTTGGTGGGGCGGGTGGATCGGCGAGGAAGAGGAGAAGAGGAAGGTAGAGGGGCCAATGCCGGAGGTAGTGAGGGGTCAAGGGAAAGAGGATCAGCAGTCACAGGGATATCGAGAATGGAAAGGGGTATGGTGGAGGTAGTGAGAGAAAGAGGCTCAGGAGAAATGGTTTCAGGAAAAACAGGGTCATCCACAGGGAGAGAGGAAGGAGAGTAGGATTCCACAAGAGGGACGATGGGAGCTGACGAGCGAGTAAGGCAGTCAGGGGACGAAGGTTCCTGCAAAGCAAAAGGAAAAACATCTTCGCGAAAAATGACATCACGACTGACAAATTTTTTTCGAATGACAGGATTGTAAAGTTTGTAGCCCTTTTGATAAAATGGATAACCAAGGAAAACACAAGGAAGGGCAGGAGGACTGAATTTGTCACGAGCACCGAGAGTAGTGGCGAAACATTGGCAACCAAAAACACGGAGGTGGTCAAGGAGTGGAGGTTTGCCAAAAAGACGTTCATAAGGAGTGATCCCACCAAGGGGAGAGGAAAATAGGCGGTTGATGAGGTAGGTTGTAGTAAGAATACACTCACCCCAAAAACGAGGGAAGAGATGAGATTGAAAAAGTAAAGCACGAGCAACATCTAAGAGATGACGATGCTTGCGCTCAACGATGCCATTTTGTTGAGGAGTATAGACACACGAGCTTTCATGAAGAATGCCTTGAGAATGAAGAAAGGAAGAGCACTCAGAGGAAAAAAATTCGGTGCCATTGTTAGAGCGGATGCGTTTGACAATAGAACCAAATTGAGTGTGAACATAGAAAGAAAATTTTGAATTTTTGAAAATACTTGGCTTTTAAATTGGAGGAGAAAAGTCCAAGTAGCGCGGGAGAAATCATCCACAATGGTTAAAAAATAGAGAGCACCATCATGGGTGGGGTGTTTGTGAGGTCCCCACACATCCATGTGAATGAGTTTAAAAATATTATGCGTGGCAGAAGTGCTTGAAGGAAAAGGCATATGGGTTTGTTTGGAGCGGACAAATGTCACAAGTGGAAAAATTCGGACAAGAAATAACGTGACCATTTGTGAGATATGATTTTAAAGAGGAGTGGCCAAGTCTTTTGTGCCAAAGGGAATAATTGTTATTTGAAGAAATAAAATTGCAAGTAGGAGTCTGCTGTTTATTACAAGAAATAGACAAAATCGAAGATAAATAACTCGAAAAAAGGGAATGAAAAGATGACGGGATAACATGGCACAAAAAATAAAGTCCCCCTTCCGCCTTGCCGAGCCCCATCAGCGCCCCAGGCGTACGGTCCTGGAAAACACAGAATTGATCGAAAAAAATTGCAACGCAATTATTATCACAGGTTAGTTTATAGATAAATAAGAGGTTATGCTTAAAATGAGGGGCAAAAAGGACATTTTTCAAATGTAAATGAGGGTTGGGTTGAAAATTACCGATATGGGTAACGGGGCTACGGGTCTGATCGGGTAAACGAATAAATATAGGAGATGCACATGGATGATAATTATGTAAAATATGCAAATCACAAGTGATGTGGTCACTGGCCCCTAAATCGATAATCCAATTAGATGAAAAAGAGTGAGGTGAAGAAATATTATTGGTGAAATTAGCACTGGCATCATAAGGGCCTGGTTGATTGAGGAGGGCCATCAATTTTTGTTGTTGATCAGAGGTCAAATTGAGCCCAGTAGAGCTGCCAATAACACTCCCAGGAGTAGGAGAAGTGGGGCCTAAGAGGCCCACACTAGGATAAGGAGGTGGGGATGGGCCGCTGGGAAAAGATGGCCCACTATGAGCATAGAGGGCGTCCGGCGGTTGCGGCCCAAAACCCTACAGGTTGGAAGGGTCATCAAGAGCAGTATGATGGGCCATAGGATAAGGCCTAGTAGGTTTGCGGCATGGCCCACTGGGCTGTTTGGGCTTCCAGCTGGGTGGGTACCCAACAAGGAGGAAATAGGACTCGCAAACATGACCGGGCTTTTTACAGTAAGTGCAGGTGATTTTGGAGCCCATGGAAGAATCGGACCCAGGGGAGCTGGATCCGTGAGAAGGATGCCCAAGCTCGTGAGGGCCATGTGGCCCGCCTGGCCCACCCGGCCCGCCAGGCCCGCGCGAAGCAGAAGGGAGCCCGAGCAGGGACTGCGACCCCCATCCGAAAGAACCTCCGTCGTCGCCACCCGCAAAGTTGCCGGCGTTGTAACGGAGGCCGGAGAAACCGGAAGCGTCGCCGGAGAGGTCGCCGGAGCAGAGACGCTGCTAGAGTTCCTGCTTCGACATCGCATAGGTCCGCTCCAGAGATGGCAAAGAGTCCCGGGAGAGAATGTTCGTGTGCAGATTCACGAACTCATCCGGTAGGCCACTGAGAAACTTCATCAATCGATTCTCTTCGGCGAGCTCACGAAGTCGATCATTGATGTTGCACGTACAACCCCCGCAAGAAAACCGAACATGGGGCTGTTGCGCGTCGAGATCTCCCCACAGATCGCAGAGAGCGACATAGAAGCGTGTCAGATCGTCACTGGTGCAGCTGCCGGTGAGCTTGAGGTCAGTGATGGCCTGTTGAAGACCAAATCATTGAGTGCTGAAGATTTTTTCAAATGAATCGTGCAATAGGGACCAAGCTTTCGCGACTGTCGGCTGATGAAGAATGATGCTCTCCAGGGACGAATCGACGGAGTTAATCAGCCAGGTTTTGACCGCAGTGTGACATTGGTCCCAACGCTGCACATCCAAGCCGTCACCGTCCGGCCGAGAGAGAGAGCCGGTGAGGAAGCCCAGTTTATTCCGGGCAAGAAACATCGTGCGGATTTGATCCGCCCATAAGTGATAGTTGCTCTCGCCGACCAAAAGGCGAGAGACAATGCTGCCGGTTTGCAAGTCGGCAGCGGTAAGGAGGTAGGGGTCAGGAGAAAGGGGGGAAAAAGCATTGCCAATGGCGGAAGAAGTATTTGCGGCAGTTGGATCAAACATGGTGAGGCGGCTAGGGTTCGGGGGTAATTTGGTGAATTCAAAGAGGGGAAAGGGTAAAACGGGTAAAACAGAGGAACCGAGTCGGTGCGAAGTCGGGTAGGGTAAAGGGAATAACGGGTCGGCGGCAAGGGTAAGAGGGAGATAAAAGAACGGGCGGGCGGGTAGGGTTTATGAAAGAAAAAAAACGCTACAATAGAATGAACCACTCGTGGAGGAAAAATACGGAAGCGAAAAAAGGAGCTCAGAATTGTCTGGCTCTTGATACCATATCAAAATAGAGAGAACACGAGTGGGAGAAATTATGTGCATTGATATTGCAGTGACTAATTACATAGACTCAGCCTGTATATATATAGGATTGGACCTACCTATACATGAAAAATCTAATAATTGCATATATTCAGAATATATTTACATTAAATCCAAATATTCTCTATAGCTGGCAATATTGGTATTTGGCAACGTAATATTCTCATTAACACAAAGGGTGAAGGCAGTTTTCTTTTGGGAGAATATGAAGAAAAGCGTGCTCAAGTTTGTCAAGGAATATCCAGTCTGTCAACAAGTCAAATGGCAGAATACCAAACCAAGTGGCTTGCTGCAATCACTGCCGATTCTTGCTCAAATCTGGGAAGATATTACTATGGATTTTGTAAAAGGCCTTCCTAATTCAAAAGGTAAACAAGTTATTATAGTGGTAGTAGACAGGCTGTCAAAATATACTTATTTCTTGGCCCTTGCTCACCCGTATATAACAGTCAATGTAGCTCAAGTGTTCTTTGAAGGTGTGTTTAAGTTGCACGGCATGCCCAGAAGTATAGTGTGTGACCAAGATGCTATCTTCACTAGTGGTTTTTGGAAGCAGTTGTTTGAAATGTAGGGTACTAAGTTCAATTTTTCAACTGCATACCACCCTCAAACAGATAGGCAGTCAGAGATAGTAAACAAGACCTTGGAAGTATACCTGCATTGTTTCACTTGGGAACATCCAAAAGATTGGATGAAGTGGCTGCCTTGGGCAGAATTTTGCTACAACACCAGCAGCCACGGATCCATTAAGATATCCCCCTTTGAAGCGGTATATGGAAGACCTCCACCTACTCTTTTAACGTATATTCTTGGCTCTTCTATGTTGGAGGTTGTGGATCATGAGCTAAAAGACAGGAATAAGGTGATAAAAAAGGTTAAGGAAAGAGTCAGAGTAGCACAAAACAGGATGCAAAAGTACTTTAATACTGGGCGCAACGAAGAAGTTTTTCAGGTAGGTGATTGGGTGTATTTAAAACTCCAACCCTACAAAGGCACATCAATAGCAGTACGTAGGAACCATAAGTTATCTCCAAGGTATTATGGTCCTTTTGAAGTACTACAAAGAATTGGAGAAGTAGCTTATCATTTGAATCTTCCTAAAGGGTCCAAGGTACATGACGTTTTTCATGTATCCTTACTCAAAAAAGCTCTCGGGGACCATGTAATGGTGCAGCCAACCTTACTAGCATACATAGCTAAGGAAGGTACTATTAGCCTGCAACCTTAAGCCATTCTGGATCAGAAAATTGTAAATAAAAGAACTCATTTTTTAGTCCATTGGCAAGGACTTCCATTACATGAGGCCACATGGATTGATGCTATACTATTTGAAGAACGTTTTCCAGAGTTCAACCTTGGGGACAAGGCTGTAGCGAAGTGGGGAGGGATGTAACATTCCTCTTAACAACCTAAATGTCACGTCAATAAATAAGCATAAGTCAGCTGAAGGACCTGGAGTTTAGTTGTTATGTTGAGCTGATTAGTTAAGCAGTTGTAACTAACAAGCTTTGTTAGTTAACTGTTAAAGTCAATTGTAACTAAAGCAGGTAATCCTGTTAAATACCCTCAGTGAAGGCAATATTGTAATCGAGTTAGTTAGTTCCCTTAAACTAGCTAACTACTATAAATAAGAGGCTAAGGCCTTTAGGCAGGGTATGGAATGAGTAAGAAAAAGTCTCTGTGTAAAGAGTCGAGGTCTCAGGTTCCCTCTTGAGCAATCCGTGTAATTGTTTTCAATTCAGTAACAATTGGGAGGAAGGCTAAATCTTCCCAGCCATTCCTGGCATCTTCGACAGCCAGTTTCAATCGTCCTGTTACTCGTTCTGTGTTTAAGTCCTTAAACCAGCATCAGGACTGTTACATATGCACATGTATGACATTCTAATTTTACATATCCAGTCATGGATGACATATGATGGAGAGTTTTGTATTTCTTTGAGACCAAGAATATAGATACTTAAGAGTTTTATGTTATGAAATGATGTAAAAATTGTTGACTTTAGGAGGTGATTTAAATATATTCATATTATAAACAAAACTAGGATTAAAGGTCGTCTTCCATCAACCTTGTAAAAGTTTGTTTCTCCAAAAACTTTTTATTGTGTGGTTTGAGTTGTTGTCTTGAGACTTTGTTGCCTTGAGACTTCATGAGAGTCTTTCGCTCCAATTTGAGCTTGACATAGTAGAGTACAACTGGATCACTTAAGACTCCTTTGGCTTCTTGAAATTAGTTCTTGGTGTTGACTTCCTCGTGGGTCTAGTCTCTCTAATTCCTTCGTTTTGTCTTTCTCATAATTTCTCTCACTAACAATTATTACTTATATAATAGGTTGGAAATGTTGTTCTATGTACTTCTCCCGCGACATGCTTCACCCCTTCGTCCCATCAGTCTACACCTAATGTATGGACTAATTGATGAATTTAGAAATCATCTGTAACAGTTTACGGATGACAATACTCAACTCAAACTCTTAAATTTTGATAAAATGATATAAAATGATGTGAAGGAAATAATGACTCAGTATAATCTTTTGGTGGTTTAATCTATTGATATTATCTGGATTTAATAAAATCTATAAAATGCAAAATACATTATTCTGTTAACAAGAATGTCAAACCTGTATATCAGAAACTGGTGGCCTAGGCTCAAACATTGGCATCTGATTCCGACTAAAAATGTAGTCAGGTCTTTCTTATTCTTCGCTTACAGAAACAGCAGATACGAAAACATTTTCAGGCATGGCAACCCCACCGGAGAAGACAATCCTCAAAAGCCCAGCCTTCGAAAGCTTAGTTTCCCATGTCTGGTGCCGTCGTTAACGTAAAATAAACTAAACCAAACTCAAAAGCCAAGCCGATCAACTTTTTATTTTTCTTATCTTCTTTTGCCTAGAAAGTACAAGAAAAACTGCCATTGTTGGTTTCTTAAGAGGCTCACTGGTGGCTAGTCTTTGAAAAACCAACGAGGACGCTTTGTTCTTTTCCCCCTTTTGTATCTATATACGCCGCAGAAACGTTTTTGGTTTTTTTCATTTGTCTTCTTTTCAACGTTACCATCCCTCTGAGTTGACGAAGCTGTTGTCTCCATCCTAACCCTGTATATTGGGATGGGAAGTGGGAAAAGTATACATGGTTGTTAAGTACAACCAAAAACGATGGTTTGTATCAGAAGATAATGCAAATTCTCCCCTCGTTTGACAAAGTCTCATGCACAAAGTTTGATCTTCCGGATACTCTTGGAAATCCAGTGTTTTAGCATACTGAAGTTTATGTGCATGATTTATGGATCCTCTGCCCTGAAAACGCTTCGATTTCAAGGCAAAAGACCCATCCACTTGACTAACACAAGTTAATATCGTTCCGCGTCGTCCATGTACCATGTACGGGAAAATGGGATTTAATCTTCTTCCTTTTGTATCTTAATTTGGCTGGACTTCCTCCAAAAATGACTAACACCATCTATATTTCAGTACATCTTAGAAACATGTGCTTACCCAAGAGAGCACGAGCAATTGAAGGAACTCAGAGAGGCTTCTGCGAAGAAATATCCATTTTGGTAGGCCAAGATCCACTATATTCTTTCCATGCACTGTTCAAAGTTGTTCTAGATGTTTGATGTTCGTAGCATTGCTTTGCCGAGAACATTCAAATTCAAATTAAGCATTTAGATTTGCTCTGCATTTATATACAATTGTTATCTTTTGCTTGTGTTTACATGTGGTAGGTGTGTGATGAACGTGCCTGTGGATGAAGGTTTACTTCTTGCAATGCTTTTAAAGATCATGAATGCCAAGAAGACATTAGAGATTGGAGTCTTTACAGGGTATTCTCTTCTTACTACTGCTCTAGCATTACGGGCCGATGGCAAGGTAAGTTCGGTTTTCTTTCTTCCCTCTCTTTTTATCACTTGGGTCAACATCATTAGCTTTTCATTTTTGCAGATAATAGCTGTTGACCCAAACAGGGAAGACTATGAAGTTGGGCTGCCATTTATTCAGAAGGCTGGAGTGGAGCAAAAGATTGACTACATCGAGTCAGATGCCTCCCGGGTTCTAAGCGATCTAATTGCCCATGTAAGTTTCCGTCGATAATGCATGATGCAATGGTGCTTTAATTGGACAAACTCTCAATGATTCAATCTTTAAGTTGTCTATATTTTATGTTCGATGACTTCTATCCATAAAAAATGTGCTAGCAATTATTTAAGCATCTTTCCTTGGGACCACTTCCAATGCCCCTTTTGTAGGATAAGCATATAATTGATATATTCTAAACGATTGTATGTCACATTCGTTTGTGTATGTGACTTGTCTTTTGGGAGACGACTAGTCCACATCCAACATGATATATGAACCAATTCTGCTAACATCAGCCAAGTTTGAATTCTAGATTTAGACACGAAAAAACACAGGGGAAGTAGACCCAGAATAACAAGGGGTACTCTTCAAAGCTACGTTACAATAATTTTTTAATATGGGTCATATTATTTCTTGCATAAAATAATATGACCCATATATGGTTTAATAGTGACGCGTTAACCTCGATTTTTCATAAAAAATAATATGCAGGGTTCACAAGAAGGGACATTCGATTTTGCATTTGTGGATGCTAATAAGGAAGGCTACATCAAGTACCACGAGCTACTCTTGAAGCTGGTTAAAGTTGGCGGAATAATCGCATACGATAATACTTTGTGGTCTGGATCAGTGGCAGTTGCTGAGAACGATGAGATGGAGGAACCTATAAGGAAAGGGAGAAAATATTTCATAGAGCTGAACAGCTTTCTCGCAACTGATCCTCGTGTTGAATCTTCTGTCGTTTCGATCGCCGACGGTCTCACCCTCTGCCGGCGCCTTTAGTAGAGAATACTAGAATTATGCACTCAATAAGAAGATTCTGTACGACTATGGATGTACGATTAGTGACTAAGCATGTTACTTTTGAGTAATTTCAGTATAATTTCATAAAATAAAAAATTTTGACTCTAGCTTTTTTTTGTTCTTTTTTTATAATCTTCATCATTTTTATCTAGAAGGTATTGCTTTGACCAAGCACAGTGGTAGGATGTTACAGGACACCCATAATCTAGTGAAACTCAATTGTCAATTCCAATATATATAGCAATAACACTAATAATTTGCCTTCGTTCGAAAGAACACCAATAAATAAATAAATAAACTATTGCTGGAGAGTGCATAACCATGGCGGATAGGACAGCAAGGTTCCCAATCTTTTTTTGTGGTAGCTTCTGAAAGGTGGTTGTTCTGATGCTTGGAAAACCAAATGGGCTAGGCCCACAATTGTAGGACCCCATTTGATTCTTGGATTACAATCCTCGTTTTGATACTGTAGAACCGAAGTCGACAAAGTTCTTTAAAATATAAAGCTCCAACAGTTTCAGTTCCCTCTTTATACCATCAATAGTCCTTCACACGCTTGGTATCCAATTCTCCTTCTCTCTCTCTCTCTCTCTCTCTCTCTCTCTGTCTTTTCTTCCAAATTCTGGTGTCTTCCACTGCAAGAAGCAATGCCCAATATTAGGAAAAATGGATAGTGGGAAGGTGGAGAGGCTGTAGCGTTTTGTTGAAGATGATGAAGTGTTCAACTCCTAGACCCCGTGATAATGATGCCTGCGAGACTGATTCCAAAGCTAATACCCAGAAATCAGCAAAACCTTTATCCCACCTAAAAGGAAAGAAGTATCTCACCTATCAACATGTTGGGTTATTTTGATTAATAACTTTAATGCATAAACAAGATCTAAAGTTTTGTTGAGAGTGACAATAGATTAAGTCCTAATCACGTCAGAATGATGCCAAATGAAACTGGCAAAAAGACAATAAACCAGTAAGGAAAGAAGTGTGCCAACAATCAGTTTTTGGCGGCTTATTAACTGACATTTATTGCTAATCTAAACCAATCAAAACGCACTCGAGTGAAAAATCTTGCAATCTAAGATTACTGTATCGCATCGCATGGTCCAGATTCTCTCTTGTTCATCCTAGAGACAGTCATATATGTAACTGCGAAACGAATGAAATGAGCATTCTACACCTGGGCACAGGTTGCTTAGGAATCAAGTTCTGTAGGAGGCTAAAAGATAAAGAAGAGAGACCTTTCTCACTTTCTTTAAATTCAAATAATAGGAGAGGGAAAGACGACCTGGAGGATCAAAAGAAGTGACTGATCCTTGAACCCAAAGCCTCAACATTACCTACCTCTGTCACCCTTGTCTTTTAAGCAAAACTCACACCCAAAGCTCCCATCCCATCATTCATCTTTCTCCACTTTCCTCAATCCTAATTGAGTTATCCATGAACTTCCAGAATCAGTAGCTTAGAGTTTCCTGAACTCGACCTTTTCTAATGGAGTATCAAATGGGTTCACTCCAAACACCAGTTAGAATGAGAAGCTCTGCGCTGCTAGAAACTTCGTGTGGATACTTGCTTCAGGAATTGCAGGCAAGAACTTCTCCTTTTACCTCTTTTATACACAAAGTAATTAATAAAAGTGTTTCTCAATCGGGTGTTCTTTTATCATTATACTGAAAACAGATGATATGGAATGAAGTTGGAGAAGATCAATTTGAAAGAGAGAAGGTTATGCTGGATTTAGAACAGGAGTGCCTAGAAGTTTACAGGAAAAAAGTTGATACCGCAAATGTATCAAGAGCTCGTCTGCACCAAGAGTTGGCTGAAGCTGAAGCTGAATTCACCCATCTTCTTTTGTCCCTTGGAGAAAGATCTCTCCCTGGACGGGTACCCTGCCATCAAACCCTTCGCAGTTATAAGCTAGTTTATGGTTTTTTGCATGCGAGAAGTAATCAGCATTTAAGCACAATTCAGGAATCCTTTAGAGAAAGGTCGTCAAAATTATGAATACAGTTTAAGAAACAACTTGCAAGCTTCTGGTTAGAAAGTGACATAATTCAAAAGAACTCAGAATTTTTTCATTGAATAGGTCACAGTGGACGTCTGGCCACAAAATTTGCTTGCCATTTATGGATGATCCAAGAAGATGGTGTAACCATTTTGTCAAGGCTGACTACCAGCCAGGTTTATGGTTCTTTAGATGAGCCAATCAGTATGTGACTATTATGAGAGGCATACACATGCTAAAAATCTAATCCTCTTTATACACGAAATTCTCAATTCACATATACTTAATTGGACTGATACCAAATCTTGTCCAAACAGCCGCAAAAAATGACTGGAACGCTGAAAGAGCAGCTAGACTCTATCACCCCAGCTTTGAGGGAGATGCGGTTGAGGAAAGAAGAGAGGGTGAACCAATTCCGAGCTGTGCAAGGACAGATTCAGAAAATTTCTGCAGAAATAGCCGGTCAACCAGAGAGCAGTAATCCATCAATGGCCATAGTGAACGAGAATGATCTTTCACTAAAGAAACTAGAGGAGTATCAGGTTGAGCTGCAAAGACTCCATAACGAGAAGGTACCTCAACTATAGTTAAGAAATTGTTTAGTAGACAATAATTACATCATTCGTCAGATTAATTGATGCCCAATTATTTTTACTCTTTTGTTTGTTGAAGAATGAAAGGCTGCAAAGACTGGAAAAATACATGAATAAAGTCCACAACTTATCTGCAATATTGGGGATGGATTCCTCGATGATCATCACCAAGGTTCACCCCAGCCTGAACGATTTGTCTGGAATGTCAAAAAATATAAGTGACAGTATTTTGGCTGAACTTAATAGCACAGTGGAGTCTCTGGAGAAAGAGAAGCAAATGCGGCTTGAGAAGGTAACATTTATGTTCTTGCGCCAGCATTTATTAGAGCAAAATTCATTTGCAGGAACTGCACCTGGTTTGTAGGAAAACAAGGTTATTTACAAACCATATCTCAGAAAGTGATCAGATATGCAATAAATAACACATGCTTGAAACATACAATGCACAGACATTATTCATGATCAATTCACATAACTCAACATCAGGGGAGCTAATCTCCTTCTGCCTAAACCATTTGTTTTCCAGTTTCATCATTATTTATGTCTTCAATTGTTTTCGCAGATATGCCAGCTCAGTAGAGCACTGACGAACTTGTGGAATCTTATGGACACACCCTTTGGTGATCGTCGGATGTTTTCTCATGTTACTGCTTTATTATCAGTCTCATCTGAAGAAGTATCGGCTCCAGGGACCCTTACTACAACCGTAATCCAGGAGGTCAGTATATAACATTTATGACACTCAATAGTATCAGAGAAAATAAGACATAATATTATTACAATTTGTTTGAAGGCCGAAGCCGAAGTAAAGAGACTGGATCAACTGAAAGCAAGCAAGATGAAAGAGCTATTTGTCAAGAAACAGAATGAACTTGAGGAGATATGCCGCAAATCACACATGGAGATTCCTTCACGGTCAGAGATGGACAATATCTTAAAACTCATAAGCTCTGGTGCGATTGAAAAACATGTATTTGATTTCTAGATCCGTTGTGTTTTGTTTTTGATTCAAATTAAAAGTGTCCCACAAACTGACTTGAATGCACAAAAGGGGAGATTGACCATGCTGATCTCCTCACAAGCATGGATGAGCAGATAGCAAGGGCAAAAGAAGAAGCATCTAGTAGAAAGGCAATAATGGAGAAGGTGGAAAGGTGGATGGTGGCACGTGATGAAGAACGCTGGTTGGAAGAATATAACAGGGTTATTCTTCTCATAAACATTGGTTTATCTGATTTGTTGCCTCCAACCCTTTACCATGTCTATTGCATCTTCCTAATTCCTAGTATGCTTTCAGGATGAGAATCGATATTCTGTAAGCAGAGGTGCTCACAAGAACCTCAGACGTGCAGAGCGTGCCAGAATAACAGTCAACAAAATCCCAGGTGATATTCATAAAGGGTTCCTCTATGTTATATTATCATACCCACTAAGAAGCAGGAAATGAGTGCATTGACCTAACCATCTCAAAAATTTAGTAAGTTTTTTAGGTGCACACCTAAATTATGCAGATATTGCTGAAACACTGTTCCTATGCAATAAGTAGATGGGGTAAAACAGAAAATTTTGATGCGGAAATCTATTTTTTTTTGGACCAATTATGAAACTTTACGTTGGACCCAAAATACTTTAGGCCGTGACACGAAATCCAAATCAAAGGGCAGTTCTGATAAAACTATTTGACTGTATGGTATTTCAACAATGGCACAATTGCAGCTTTGGTAGATTTGCTAATGGCAAAGGCTAAGAGCTGGGAAGAAGAAAGAAAGAAAGTTTTCTTGTATGACGAGGTAAATATTTTCTTGCTTGTGCTTGATAAATATTTCATTCCTATTATTGCATGACTTTAACCTGTCTATGGGCTGAAAATATGAATTCCCATTCTCAATTTCATACAAGTAATCAACTAGAAGTTTAGAAGCAGACGTAGGTGAACCAGCATTTTTTGGAGATTTTCTCAGGCTGACCCTTAATTTTGGAGATGTTCAGCAGTAGCACCCCATCTACCTTGATGCTTATCCAACCATGCTCAAACAAGAGAGGCCCAATGCACTCAATTGTTTTTTCATTCTAACTTTAGACTGAATTGATACATTTATATGTTGGTCCTCATATCTAGAAATCAATCTTGTAAGTCATTGCTCTGCTTATGGTACCCCACCTACGGACAGAAACCACAAGCCACCAAAATTTACTTCAACTTATCTAAAAGAGAGAACAAAAAAGCAACTATTCTATTCACCATGCATTATCTCCATTATTAATCGCAAAAAATTTAACAAAGAGTGCTTGTTTTAAGTCAAAATTTACTAATCAAAAAATAGGATTTTCAAGATCAAAGAAATGCTGCAATGTTCATGGTTCAAAAGTTAAAAAATGTATTTACCTATCATAAATTTCTCTTGTTATACAAAAATTTCATATTGAGAATTCCTTTGTGTAAACAAAATGAAGTTCATCAAGAAATGTAATAAATTTAAATCATACCCAAATCCTTAGAAATTTGTGTAGAGAGTTTATCAAATAAATGGAATATAACTCCTGGGTTCTTTTAGTGTCTAACCCTTTGAAATTCCTAAAGGTTTCAATTATTGGTGGCCTCTGACACTCAACTGGCAAGCTAACTAAACTATTACATTGAAAATGAATCTCTTGTTGTCTAGGTACCTCTCTTGGCAATGTTGGAAGAGTATAACATGTTAAGGCAGGAAAAGGAGGAGGAGAAACAAAGACATCGGGTTAGTGTGACATGACGATGCAATAGCTTATTTTGTTTATTTTCCTGATTGTATTCATATATTCAAACAAGCATAATTTATATTGTTCTTTCTCTAGGTAAAGTTCTGCTAAAAGCTCGTATTACATGTATGTCACAGACATTTCACATTGGCCAGTATATTCTTACCTACTATATGATATGGTCACACAGGAAATGAAGAAAGTACAGGGCCAAGTAGTAGTTGAACAAGAAAATTTGTTTACATCCAGGCCAGGTACCAGCAACAGGCGTCCTTCAAACAGGAGCATGAATGGAGGTCTTGGCAATGCTATGCCTTTAAACAGAAGGCTTTCTCTCGGTATTCAACACTTGGGATCCAATAGCATTAATTCGGCAACACAAGGCATATCCTTCATGAAGGAAGGAGGGAAGGCACGAGGTGAAAAGATGTTTCCTCGACTGAGCCTCACTTCTCACCTTAGAGATGAAACAGCTTCAGTGGTGTCAACATTTTCAGGCCCAGTATCTCCCTGATTTTGAATCACACTTGCATGAAAAGGCACAACAGATTTGAAAAAGTGTTCTTCTCTAGAAAAGTGTAATAAATCCTGAGGACAGATAATTTTAGGTTTCTGCTACAGATAGAAATACTTACATACTGTGTATTTCTGCACTAATTATTCTGTCTTAGATTTGTCATTCCAAGGGCAAATAAAATAAGTTTTGGGCTGTTTACTTACTCTGATAGATGCAGCTAGACAGACCAACTAATCAATGCTATTGCTAATGCTCCCTCAACTTAAATGTTTCTACTTCAAGTTGAGAAGGCAATCTATGAGATTAAAATGGTGTGTCTATCCCATTTTACTCTGTCTAAAGCAGTCCCCTATTGCATAAACTCTTGAAATTTCAAGACCAAAAACATTCATAAACTCATATGCTCAACTTCAGCATCCACATGGTCGACAAGCCTCACTCCAATGAAGTTTTGAAGATAGTGTTGAAGCTAAAAAAGGAAAAGAGAAAAATAAGAAGTTATAACACAAAATATGAACATTGCCACCAATCCTTTGGGAACTGCAGCTAATCAATGACAGATTTAAATTTAGAGGACATCCTCCACTGGTCGTGAGGGAGATTTTGACATTAAACTCAACAGTGATATCATAATGTTGGGTTTGGCAATGGTTGCCAAGTGGCTAACAAGCCCGAAGGCGCTGCTTCTCAAAGAGTTAAGAATAAGATATGTACCTCACTAATAGTAATTGCCTTTAATATAATGATAATGCTTAAAAGTTCTAACGAATGGTATCAAAACATGTTGCAAATTTAACCCTTACTGCCAGCAGGTTACTAGGTGTGAGAAAGCAAAAAACATAAGAAGGTTTAAAAGAAATCCTATAAAAAAATTTATTCCAAAACCTTCTCCACGGATATTTATAGATGAGAATATGTGATAAAATTGGTCTAATGGACCATGAAGCTACAAAGAAACAGATATTTAAATCAATGGACCTATTTTCAACACTAGAGGAGATTTAGGCTTAGTGGAGGGTGTCAAGTGACCAACAGGCCTACAAGCACTACTATTGAGAAAATTTAAGGAATAGAGAAAAAGCCTCACTAACAGCAATTGTTTTTCATGCAATAGTAGCACTTGAGGGTCTTCATTCATAAGAGAAAATTTTAGATACTAATTCAAAACATCCAGTCTACAAAATTTAATAATGAACACCCTCCTCCTAGGTGTCATATTCCGAGACCCAAGATGTTTTGAGAATCTATGTTAATAGCTACTGGGTGGAAAAGTAGCATATTCAAGCCACAAGCATACTAATGAATCAAGGAACTACTAATGGACAAGTATGCTCTCAAACTCCATGATCTTCGGAATCCAAATTTGAAACCAAACTCCTGGGAGTTTCTTTTCTAAGACCCTTGTATGAATTCTTGTATTCTCCCTCCTGAGACATAATGTAAAACCAGCAAATTCAGCTTAGCATCCATAATCATGAACACAAGTAAGCAGAGAGTTATCATTATGCAAGGGATAAGTTTAAACAACGGTATAACCCGTCAACTGAAGAGAAGGCCAAAAACAAGGACAACAACGGGAATAGGGGAACTATGCTGGTCAGTTTCTCTCCCCAAGGAAGCTTTTCATGATCAATATATGGTGGGTAATTCTTGCATAATTGTAAAGAATAGAAACCAGGCACCAGCACAGTGATTAACCCTCAACTGTTTTAACATGACACGTTCTTTAGAAAACATAAAGATTTTGTTATTGTCACGTTCATTACCTTCCAATTAAAACATCCAAGTGTCAGGCTACCTAAAAAGATGGATAAATCGGTATCACCTGCAACTTTATAAACTGGGATTGTCTGCTGAAGGTAAGTTTCTTAGTCCGCGTGATGTAATGGAATTACCTTAGCCACAATTTCATTGTAAACCACCAGATTCTTTTGCCCGGAATGTAATTATCTCTTTCCTTCACTGAAAAGAGAATTAGCATTTCCACCCCTTTGAGGCCCATTCCTAAACTACATACAATTTTGAGACACAAAATGAACCTTGATTTGGCATGATTGCACAATTATCTCAATTTTCTATCTTACTTTTTTCTCTCTTCTTGACAAAATGCGTAAACGATCATCAACTTCGTTCTCGCATTATACTTTCATAGATAGTGACGATCAGGATCGAAAACATTCAATTACAACTAGATAAACAAGATTGCCAAACCGAAGTAACTGTTGCTTCAATTAATCAACTAGGCCCCGATCCTTTCCACGTTACCAGGATTCTATCTACGCCTCGTTGTTGTCGATCTGAACCGGCATTTTATCCACAGGCTTGCTGAAGAAGTCGTCGATACGCCGAGTGCCAGCTGGGGCCGGCTTCTCCGCAACGGGCTGAGAACGGTTCCGATTGGTTGCCGGGCGATCCAAAGGCTGAGAGGGCAAAGGAAGCGAGTCAAGGAGAAAATCGCTCGTCGACCGGTGCCTCTGGACTGCGACTCGCAGGTGTTCGAGCTTAACGGTCTTCCGTTTCTTCTCAATCGCCACCTCTGCGGATTTTTCGGCGAGGAATCGGAGGAAGAGCTCCGCAGAGCACGACACTAGAAATAGGGCCTCCGAGTTCACCTTGTTGATGTCCCTGTCAAGCTTCATTATCTTCTTGACCCGCCCGGTAGGGAATTCGGGTCGGATTGCTTCAGTGTCTTGCTCGTCCGCCATTGGATGAGATCTCAGGCGTCGGTTGAAAAGTATGTAACGATGCTAGTGCTTCGAATGGGCGCGGAACTGAAGCTTGGGAACTCTCTTTTCTTCAGGTCGAAGAACACCCTTGGTCTACTTGAATTGTCAATAACGTCTCTGGACACAAACGAGGGTGCTTTCGTCAGAGAGTCTTTTTTCCCGCCACAAGGAGTGACTGCTCCCGCCAGAGAGAAATTTGAGATATTATTTTCTTCTCAACTCGGATATTTCAACTTGGGAAAGTTTTTGAATATTTTCAAAATTGGATTTTTCTAAAGTTGGACATAATATTATAAATTTTTTTATGTAATTTCCGATGAAACATTTAAGGGAAATAGTGAAAAAAAAAACCTCATTTGAGCAAATAATTTAATTTTTTTCTTTGTCAGCAAATATATAAGTCAGGTTTCAAATTTGATATTCAATTCTCTTATATTTTTCATTTGCATAACCAAAAAAAAAAATTATTTTCTCCCATGAGCTTTGTACTAATAGACTTGACAATTTAAAAGTTCAAATAAAATGATTAGTTAATGAAGTTAAATTCTCCATATACTAATTGGGGTCAATTTATACTCAAATGCTTCACCTATCATTTTCTCTATACGAATAAGGCTTTTATTTTTTACGTTTACATAAATCATCGACTTACAAAGAAGAATAAAAGAGTTAAAAATAATAACAAAGCAAAATCAAAAGGATTTTCCTTTCTATATTTATCAAGTACCAGAAGTTCTTCTAATTATTGTAAATTTCTTCCGAAATAGGATTCCTGATGGACCCGTTCATTGGCAGTTCTTGGGTTGAACCTACTAATGACCTTGGCCCATAGTCGGTCAGCGGTTTGAGCATGTTGTTCTGGTCCGTGCGTCCAACGTGCGAGCAGCGAAGAATTTAAAAACGCGCGTCACGGTTGGCACCACTCGCACAACTTCTGACTACTTCAGGGCCGCAGGGTTGGGGTTTTTAAACCCTAGGGTTTTGCTTAGAGTTGCAGACCGATCACAGCTAATCCTAAACATGGAGTTCGGTGAGGAAGAATTCAATCGGCTCCTGCTGTTCGAGCACACTCGCAAAACTGCCGAAGCCAACTATGCCAAGAACCCTTTAGATGCTGAGGTTTGTATCTCCTTTGGTCTCTGCTATCCTTTGTTGTTTTCTTCACATTTAGAGTATTTTAAGAACAACACGTTTTACTTTGTTGCTATAGGTTTTAAGTGTCTGCGGAAGTTAATTTTGATTTTATGCTGTAAACATCTGGAACTCTTGAAAATTGCTTTTTGCGGGCGCTTTAGTTTTAGTTAGTATTCTTAAGATGGGGCAATAAGTTCCACGTAACGAAAGATATATTAGGATTTCTGCCTAGATGTGAATGGTTCCACATGCACTTAAGTCGGTTATAAGTTAGATAATGAGATTGTATCCCTAGTTTTGATTGTCATTGCTTTGAGTTTTAGTGCGTGAATTACGAAATTGTTTGTTTGGCTTCGGGAATCTATCTGCAGAATCTAACAAAGTGGGGAGGAGCGTTGCTTGAGTTAGCGCAATTCCAAAGTGTTGCCGATTCAAAGAGGATGATTGATGGTACATTCTTAAACATTCAAAGTTGCACTAGGATCTGTGTTGTGAAAATTCTTTGAACCTTATATATGATGGATTTAAATGTTGGAATTTGTAGATGCCATTTCGAAGTTGGAGGAGGCTTTGCTTATCAATCCTGCGAAGCATGATTCTCTCTATTTCTTGGGAAATGCCCACACTTCTCAGGCCTTTCTGACTCCTGACATTGATGAGGCAAGGGTTTCTTTTGATAAGGCGCATGATTGTTTACAAAAGGCAGCAGATGAGGTAAATTTAATTCATGAGATTTTAAACTAGGTTCTATTTTTGAAGTTATGGAATCTCATAGAGGCTTGATGGTGGAGTTTGCTTTTATAGGATCCAACTAATGACCGTCTATCTCAAGTCCCTAGAAGTTACATCCCAGGTATAATTTGAGTTTTGACAATGATTCATCTGTACTTGCTGACTATGGTGGTGCATTCTACTATGTTTATGTGCACCATATGAACTTTGGCTGGAACAAAGAGGATGTCTTGTTTAGTTGCTTGCATGTAAAAGCCTTAGTTATTTATTTTGATTATAGTGCTTACTGAGCTATTGTAGAAAACATTTTCCCGTATATAATTTAAAACAACAGGATCTTAGCTTTCTGTCATTTGTTTCTGGGGTGGGTTTAGTTTGGTTGCATATAAAAGTTTAGTTATTTATTTTGTTTCAAATTTTGAAGTTTAGAAAACATTTCTGCACATAAATTAAAACAACAGAATTTTAGCTTTCTGTCATTTGTTATGGGATGGGGTTTAGTCTATACAAAACCCGAGTGAGGTTGGTATTGCAATGAGATCTCTGTGAAGGTGGTAAAGGTATGTGGTATTTGTTCCTCTTTTATATAAATGCTAATAAATACTATCATGCCTGCGTGAGAACTCAAATGTAGGTAACTTCTTTTACTGGTGACTTAATTGAGTATATAGAGGAAGGAATTGGTCTTTTTAGTAAGCAGGTCAAAGCAGAGTTCACTATTTATGTCGGGTTGGTGTAGAGCATGTGTTATGGGGGGGTGATTTGGTTGGCATAGGCATATAAATTGTACTATTTTCTGACAATGATGGACTCCTGATGCTTTCATTAGTATGTTATTTTGGGGCAATTTTTGCTGCCTATAATCTGATATTTACATTGTTGCACTAATAGGACCAATAAATTTTGCGATCATTTTTTATTTTTTATTCATAGGCACCGGAGCTGCACATGCAGTTCCACAAGCATGGGCTTGGTCAACAGACTATGGCTGGGGGAACTTCTGGTTCATCTAATGAAAAGGTTAGATCATCAAACTTGTTACTTTGTTTATCTTTTTATGGGTAATAATAACTTTAAGGAATAGAAGTTTATTTAAGAAGCTTCTATAACTTGAAATGAGTTATTTGTTTGAAATTCTTTTAGTTTGTATTATAGTTGAAGTCAGCTATACTATGTTGTCTGGTTAGCTATACCATAACCAAGTCATCTCATTTTTATTTCCAATTTCTTATCAACATCAAATTTCTTCAAAGTCCCTGTTCGTTCCTTTTTTTGAGATTTGATGTTTGTAATTGGATATATAGCTCCACTTTATTGTAAGTATAGTTTGAGCAAACAAAACCTATTCGGATTGAGGTGTTCCTTTAGTTGGTCACTTTGTTTCCTTGCTCTTGTTTTCGTTGTCCTTGATATAGGTGATACAATATGATTAGAAGTTCTTATGGTATAGATGCGTCAATTATAATTACCTGTTCTATGTGAAGTGTGATGTATGTAACTTCTTTGTCTTAAGAAAGTATGAAATTAGTTCTTTGCTTTGAATTTTTTAAAGATTCCAATTGGATTGTTTACTTAGTTGCAGTTCTTCCTGCTCTCATATTGGGTGTCCCTTGTCGTAATTGGTTTGTTCAGCATCACAAATTCTTCTTATCATTTTCTGTTTTTTTGGTCCTAACTTCCTCCGTGCTTATCTTCCTTTTCAGTCTTCATGAGTGAACCATTTTAACAAACTTTTTTCTAACCTTCTAGCAACATGTGCAGCTTTCTGTCAACAAATATACTTTTGCTTATATAGAAGTGATAAGGCCATGGATTGATCTGATGTGCATGTGAATTTCATTGGATTTTCTTGGTTGGCAAAATTTGGAATCCAAAATCCTTGCGAGATCCATTCTCTTGTATGGCATTTGTATCTAAGCTAAATTTAGTTAATACCATGTCATGTTTGTGTTGTTTGTTCTATGTTACTTATGATCTATGAGTATATCTTGGCTTCTATGTTATTGTTGTATGGAGCTATATGATTAAAGCACCATCAATGTCCCCTCTTTGTTCGGGTTTGAGACTATTAGCACAGTTTGATGTGTGCCATCTTGAAACATTCACTAGTTATTGGGCAACGTCTAAGTACAAGGATATTGACTATTTATGCAAAATGTCTATGGATTTGTTGTCTTGTATACAGCCACCTGTGCATGTACACCAACATTTTAGCTCGTGGGGAAACATCTATAAATGTCTTGTATATATAATCTATAGGAGTTCTCTCTCCGTCACACACTTAAGCAGATACCAATGTCTGTCTATTTAATTTCTTGTATGCACATGCATGCACAAATATATTTCGTTTTGTTTGTCTGGGAAAAATTATTGAAGTAAAACTATAAACATCATTTGTATATAATTTGCTAGAATTAGGATATAAACAATAGCATTCTTATAGGTTGATTTGGGGAAACTAAAAGTGTGATTTTCCATGATGCTCTCTCCATTAGTGGACATGGATGTTGCTATTGCAGCATTCCTTGTTGTACCAGTCGATGATTCAATCTTTTAGTTTTTTCAAAGTCTAAGTGAAGATGTGATTTGTTTATTTCTCTTGAACATGTGTTATTTTGTAGAGTTCCAAGAAGAAGAATGAGGGTAGTGATCTCAAGTACGACATATTTGGATGGATTATCCTAGCAGTTGGAATTGTTGCATGGGTGGGAATGGCAAAATCCCAAATGCCTCCACCTCCTCCAAGATAAATCTTCTATTTGACCCCGAATTCAAGGCAACCGTTTACAGAAAAGTTCAAGTTGGGCTGATAAATTCCCTTCTGGAGATGTAGGAAATTCGGTATTATATGTGGTATGCCACCCACATGCCGATTTTTGGCAAATAATTTATCTATCTCGCTGATTTAGTTGGGCAGATTGTTCATTTTCTTTGTTGAATTTTGTTTATTCGGCCTTCATTGGTTAGTATTGCAGTTGTAGTTAGTATCTGAAGCTAGGCTTCTATTTTTTTTTATCCTTCCCTTGATGCACAGTTGGAAGGGTGAGATTCTGAGCATCAGTACTTACCCAAAGAAACAAGCAATAACGTATGTTATTGGAGAACCGTATAAGAGGACACGAGAGATGATTTATATCTTTTTGGTCTCTGGAATCGTATATCTTTGTGGCATGACGTGTGGATGTGATGATTTTATCCATGATTAGATCTATCTTTATTGATTAGAAAATCCTTTCCATAGTTTTTGTATCAAAGTTTGTCATGAGATATCTAATTTAAGAACCTGATTCCATATAATAAAAGAACTAATATTTGTTTCCTCTCGTCACATGACGCTGGTTTTTGTGCAATTGCTTCCACTTACCTTTTCTGTGACAGTTTACCCAATTGGGCCCTAAACTCTGCGTCATAGTTGACAGCCCAAAGTTGCAGTTTCGAATCCAAATTAAAATAAATTTCCATTTGTGTATCTAATTTTAGAGTCCTTGGTTTTTGGGGAAATGGTAAGCTGTGGGATGACTTGAGAGATTTATTTCACATCCACTGTTTTGGTTCCAAACCGACGGAAACGGGTACACACACCCCAGACAGCAACACATATCTTGGGGTTTCCAAGTCTTCTCAATGGAACCTTTTCAAAGCTCTTCAATTGGATTTTAGCTAGTTTTTGTTTTAATATTACCTATATGCTGTCTGACAACTCCGTATCACTTTTTGCTGGCAATTGGATACGGTCCTTCGGATGTGGAGATATAATGCTCCTTTTACCGAATCCGGAGACAATCTTAGTCAGTACTTGACTTCGTTTTAAGAAGACAGGTGGCTATGCCTAAAGTTTTGGCGTTTCAAACTTAGCCGTCCATGAATGTTGCCCCATTTACACTCCCTCTCCCCTTTGTCCTTTATTATGGGTACAAGGCTTAGTTTAATTGTTATCAGCACTATCTCCTTTTCAAGGTGGTATAAGTTCTATTGTTCACGCGGTTGTAGAGAATTTGATTATGGGTAAAGCCATTAGCAGGAAGCCGTTCCTTAAGTCTAAAGGCTTTTGAGGCCAGGCATCTTGCAAGAATTGTTTTCCGGATTAGCAAGCCCTTGGTTTTTGTGGGTAGTCAAAACTGGCACCCTTGAATGAGGCTCGTCTTGTTGCATGCTTGAGGCCCACCACTTTCTTTGTATGGAATTAAGTGGTGGATAAGCTGTCAAATTTGTGCTGGACACCACGCTATTAGTGGAAAGAAATCTCGCAAAAAAGAATAATATATGAAGGTGCAGTGGTTTGTGTGTCATATGCTGCTGTTTGGACGTACTAAAATAATTCTTAAAAGTATCAAAAGTTGGCAGGGGATTCCCACTTTAGGTCGCTTTTTTTTATTTCTTCCAGGGAAACCTCCCAGAAGGATCAGCTAGAGAAACATTTCCGTTGGCAAAGATGACCTGCTTTTCCTATTCTTTTAGCCTTTTCGATCCATTCCAACTGGTGGAATCCCTATCATGGTCTTTGTACGAAATGCTATTTATTTTTAGGCTATCTACCATAGGTCCTAGGCCATTATCTCGTTCCTTCTTCCAGGGGTTATTGGAGGCCGCAAAGACACCATAGGACTTAGTGGTGTGCTTTATATTCCCTGCAGCAGTGCTTTCCGCAAAGTCGAGTCTTTGTGGTACTAAAATAAACTGGTTGGCGATAAGACTTTTTCTTGGAAGATTATCTTGCAAAAACAAATGCAAACACAGTCAGTCAGAATACGAGAGAACTAGTATGGCTCGGGATAAGTGTTAGAGAAGATGGATCCAAGACCCAATAATGTTAGAGAAGATGGATCCAAGACCCAATAATGTTAGAGAAAATGGATCCAAGACCCAATACATGTTTGGGCCTATTCGGATATGAGCACGCTCCTTAGGACGCTCCTTAAGACGCTCTTCAGGACGCTCCTCAGGACGCTCCTCAAGACTTTTGAATTGTATATAAATATGAACCTATGTAACCATTCTTCATCATCAGGGGAACTACTTCTCCCATCTCTTGTAATCTCTTCTCTCATCTCTCGTAATCTAGTTTTCTCCTTTGCTTAGGCATTTATCTAGTTAAATTTACATGGTATCAAAGCCATAGGCTCACGCCTGTGATCCTCTATCTTAAAGTCTGATTCTTATCTTCACCCTTTCTCTCCTTACAATTGTCGATGGCTATCTCTTCCCCTCTCACTAATGAAAACTCTTTGGTTTCGGCAACTACCTCTGCACCATCGGTCCCTCCCCTCAACTCTCTCGAGCGTTTCGACGACTCTAACTATGTCGTCTGGAAAACCCGTTTGATGCCGCTCCTCCATTCTTACGGCCTCCTCCATTCTTACGGCCTCCTCCACTTACTCCTCCCCCCCACCCTTCTCTCTTAACCTTGCCTCATGGCACCCCGACTCTGGCGCCTCCCACCATATAACCGATTCCACCGCCTCTCTCTCCAATGTTTCACCTTATATTGGCAATCAACAACTTACTCTTGATGATGGTGTTTCTCTTCCCATTACCCACACAAGTAGTCTTTACTCATCCTCTTTCCGTTTGTCCCATGTTCTTGTCGTTCCTTCCATTACCAAGAATTTATTGTTTGTCTCTCAATTCTCTGCTGATAATGATTGTTATTTCATATTTTATGCTCATCACTTTTGGGCCATCTCTTCTCGTACGGGTCAGCTTCTCTTCCACGGCACACTTGATCGTGGTATCTATAGTGTCTCCACACTAGCACCTTTCCACCTCCTCGTGCTTTCACTGCTGTCCGTTCCCATTCTCCTGTTTTGTGGCATCATCGACTCGGTCATCCCCTTTCTTCGTCTAGGTCTTCTGGCCCTCTCCAACTAGTCCATTTTGATGTTTGGGGCCTATCTCCAGTCGTGTCTTTGAATGGTAATAAATTCTATGTTTGTTTTATCGATGATTATTCTCGTTTCACCTAGCTATATACATTTTCCTCTCGCCATCACTTTTTGATATATTTATCACCTTTCGTACTTTTGTCGAGAATCAACTCCTGAATTTGTCTCCTCTGCCTTTCTCTCTTATCTTTATGCCCTTTTTCAAAATGACACCACTGAGCACAAACACCGGCACATTGTTGAAACTGGTCTTGCTCTCCTCCATCATGCCGCTATTCCCTCTTACTTCTGGGACTTTGCATTTGAGACTGCTGTCTACCTTATCAATCGTCTCCCTCACCCTAGTCAACAGTCATCTTTCCTCTTGTCAACTCCTCTTTCATCATCCCCTTCCTCTCTCACATCTCCATGTTTTTAGGTGTGTTGTCTTTCCCTACTTACGTCCTTATTCTCCTCACAAACTTGCCCCTCGTTCTCGTCAATGTGTCTTCCTTGGTTACCCTCCAGGCTATCATGGCTACTGCTACTATTGTCCCAACACTCGTCATTTCTTCACTGTCGCAAATGCTCTGTTTCATGAGGATGTCTTCCCATTTCACTCCTCCCCTCCTTCCACCAGTCCCATTGACATCACCCCATCCCTTTCTTCTCCAGTTCTTATCCCTCTTCCTATCCCTTCTCCTCCAAATCCTCTACCCTTAACCCCCTGGGTTCATGGATCCTACCCATCCATCACATGTGTGCAAACTCCACTGGTCCCTCTATGGACTCAAGCAAGCTCCTTATGTTTGGTACAATCGCCTTAGCACCTTCTTAACCTCTATTGGATTCCTCATTTCAGCTGCAGACACCTCACTGTTCATTTCTTCTACTGATCAACCCGTTGACATCTTCACTAAAGGTCTTTCCTCCACTCGCTTTCGCACACTTCACTCTAAGCTGATGATGCATTCTGCCCCTTCAGCTTGCGGGGGCATGTTAGAGAAGATGGATCCAAGACCCAATACCTGTTTGGGCCTATTCGGATATGAGCACGCTCCTCAGGACGCTCCTTAAGACGCTCTTCAGGACGCTCCTCAAGACTTTTGAATTGTATATAAATATGAACCTATGTAACCATTCTTCATCATCAGGAGAACTACTTCTCCCATCTCTTGTAATCTCTTCTCTCATCTCTCGTAATCTAGTTTTCTCCTCTGCTTAGGCATTTATCTAGTTAAATTTACAATAAGTCAATCCTTATGTTTATCGGACACTCTGTGATTTGTTGTATACTTTCCCGTTAATCTGTCAGCAACAACGTCTGCAGCAGACCTCGATTTTTCAGAATTTGTTGTATACTTTCCCGTTAATCTGTCAGCAACAACGTCTGCAGCAGACCTCGATTTTTCAGAAAGCCTGAGGTGATTTTGGAGACGATGTTGCATTGGTCGTTGCGTGTGTGTTGCACGAATCCATTCCCCTACTATGTGGTGAAGAAGCACCACGCTTCTTCTTCTGCTTTTCTGAGTATAATAATATTCCGGGTCGCTGGTCATTTAATATATGATAATGAGCATTCTGTTGTTGGCCTAGATGGCATTGGACACTACAAGTGGAAAGCAAATGCTTGAAAAAAACCGTTGAAAAGAATGTAATGCGCAAATAGTTATGCCCGAGGTTTCTCATTGGTGTATTTGGGGTTGTAGTGCCGGTAGGGAGAAAGTAGAAGGCGTTGGAAAATTAGGGCCTGTGGGTTTGTCTGCACAACAGAGTGGATTCTTGCACGATGGAAACGTAATACCATGCTCAACCTTTGGGAGGACAAACGACGTAATAGGAAGATCTATTGCAAGGCCTTTTCGGGTAAAACGAGATTTATCAGTGCCTCGAAGTTTCTGGCTGGTTTATGTCCAGTTTTAGTGCCGGTCGGGGGAAAGTTGAGGGCTTTGATTCGTTGATATGGTTGAGAACGTGGGTTTTTCTTTACTAAAAACAGAGTGGATTCTTGTCCGATGGACACCCTGTAACAAGAAAACCAGCCTTTGAGAGGACGAATGAAGCATCAAGCTCCCCACTTTTTTTATGTGTCAAACGAGATTTCTCAGTGAATCTTGTCAGAAGAACGACCTAGGAACACTAGGGTCGGCCCCTCCTGCGACCTGTAGCGACCATTGATGATGGAAGATGATGTTTGAACAAATGAAATCGTCTCCTTGACTTCCGCAACTGTTGCAATCTTATTCAATTCGATTTTCTTGTGTCGAAACAACGTGGCCTTAGAATCCCCATTCGTTTTTCTAGGAATTTGCATTTCGACTTGTCCCAAGAGCTGCCTGAATTACTCTCTGCTATTGCGTCATTGCTTAGGTAACTCTACGAGACGACTGGAACATTATTCTGATACTGTAATGCTCATATTTCATTTCCTCTAGAAGATACGGGCGTATCCGCACTAGAGCTCGAGTTCTCTGGCTGAGATTGATTGGGCAAATGTAGGGCCGTGGTTCGTTGGTCTTGAAAGCATTATGCGCCTTTTAATAGGAAAATATTCAACACTCAAGTTTCCCTTTCAAAGAACAACGATAGAATGAAATATAATCATTCTCTATTTTGAATAATAAGGACAAAAAAAAAAAAAAAAGAGCTACATCCAACAATAGTCACCCAGAGTTGCTAAGAGCCAATTCTTTTTTCTTTTTTTTAATGAATAAGACTTTATTTTTTTAATCTTTATTCCAGATAAGAATTTTAAACGGATTAGTGTTAGCAATCAATAGAAATGCACGATCTTGAAACTGAAGCATCAAATCGTCTCCAAAAATAAATAAATAAGGTCGTCCCAAGATTGAAGCTGAAAAGAATAACCCACCTTCGAAATCAACTTTGGAGCTGGGCTAATATCATTGGTGGCGTTGTCTGAATCGGGGGTGGCCGAGCTCAGAATATTAAAAGTGGAGCCCAATTGGAGTTTGATGCCTAATTGGGGTAATGGGGACCTTTTCCCCCTTTTTTTTTATAGGCAGAGGCTGTTTGCACACAAGTGAAAGCGTCGCTTTCCATGTTAAAGTCGGAAAGACCAGGAGAGATTTGAAACATACGCTACGGTTAAATTAGTGTAAAGCATTGTGCAGCATTTAAGACTATTTCTAGTCCAGGTGTGGCCTTTTGAATATGCTTGCAGCATTAATGGGGAGGAAGAGAAGGGTCTCAAGGGCCCGTTACTGTTGTCGAAAAGCTTCTTTTCTTTTCTAATGATATAAAATTAAGATTTTTTATGTCTTAAGATGCATAAGTATGGAGTATGTACTTATCTCCAGAAAAGTGTGCCCTTTCCTGATCCCGTAGCGACCTGTTTTCTTTTCTCCAGCCACTCACAGAACAAGAAACCGGCAACCGTAGAAAGCGCAGGACATATGAAAACTACTGTATGTTTATGAGAATAAAATTAATGTCGTGCCCATAGAAGAAAAATAATATAATTAGCTTTTCAGTCCATGAAGGATACTTGACTGTGATCGCCGCCATGAAAGCTTGTGCTTTCTCCAATGGGTTTGGAGAAGCCCAGTTGAGGGTTTGCATAATGTAACCCTGGTTACCAAACTAACCACACCCATAACCGTGGTCACTTTCCACATACTATATATTCAAATCACCAGCATGCAATCCTCCCACGACAGACGTCCATCTCTAGACATTTCCATTTGCTTTCTCATAGGGTCTTTCCTCAATTATTACCAGGACCTTGCTTCAGATTCGGAGCAAGGATGAAGCCTCTTGTCCTAGCCAACCTCACCCTTTTATTCCTTTGCATTGCAGCCGCGCAACAAGCTCCATGCCCCACTTTCCTTTTCCCGTTCATGTTTTTCGTAGCTATCCTCCTGAACCACTGGCTTGTCCCGGGAGGCTTTGCATGGAGGAACCACCATCAAAGCACTTCCAAACTACGAGGCCCGTGTGGTTGGCCGATCTTGGGCAACTTACCTGATCAAATGGGTGCTCTTGCTCACCGCAAATTGGCTGCCATGGCGGCGTCACATGGCGCAACGAGACTCATGGCATTTAGCCTGGGAACCACTCGGGCAATCATTAGCAGTCATCCTGAGACCGCTAAGGAAATCCTATGTGGGTCTTCCTTTGCAGACCGACCAATAAAAGAATCAGCTCGTTTACTAATGTTTGAGCGTGCCATTGGTTTCGCTCCCTCAGGCGACTATTGGCGCCATCTTCGTCGGATTGCAGCAAACTACATGTTCTCCCCAAGGAGAATTTCTGGCCTAGAGGAACTGCGGCAACGAGTGGCCGGTGAAATGTTGGTTGGAGTGTGGAAGGAGATGGAGGAGAGAGGAGTTGTAGAACTGAGAGGCATATTTCAGAAGAGTTCCCTGAGTAACATACTAGAGAGTGTGTTTGGGAGTAGCTTAAACCTTGAAAGAGAAGAGTTAGGTGGTATGGTCAGAGAAGGGTATGAACTTATCTCAACATTCAATTGGGAGGACTATCTGCCTCTGAGGTTCTTGGACTTTCATGGGGTGAAGAGACGGTGTCATAGATTGGCGGGTAAAGTTCAGAGTGTCGTGGGTCAGATAGTGAAAGAAAGAAAAAGTGCTGGAGATTTCAGCACTCGGAACGATTTTCTCAGTGCTTTGTTATCCCTGCCTAAGGAAGAACAATTAAATGATGCCGACATGGTTGCGATCTTGTGGGTAAGGACCCTCTTCCACACACCAACACACACTTACACTCCTTACCCTGCAGGGGAAGGATATTGCCAGTATTCGTGCTAAGTTTTGTGCTTAATTACTTCAAAAATACTTGAAAATGAATTATGGTTGACAATCTACATAGTATTTTTTCTCTTCACGATAGCTGAGCCTCTGTTTTACAGCCGGTTGGACTTATCTTTTCTGGGGTTCAATGGGTACATAGATATTTTCTTGCAGCCATTTTTTTACGAAGCCTTTATACCAACCTCACACTGTTGACTCAGAAGCTTATCTATGTTGAACATATCATGGGCGTCTTAGATTTGGACACAATGATTGTGACATGACGGCAATACTATGCACGCACCCTGCATATGATTTGCAGTTGACTAAAAGTGTCCGGATGCACTGATTAGATTTTCTCCTTTATGGCTCCATGGCAACATGAGCATGCACATGTCCCATGTCATCTAATCTATTATGTCTCATTTCACCTTTCTTCCACGCAGGTTTCTTTTCTTTTCATTTCCTCTGTGATTCTCAGAGCACTTCTTTTATAGTGGTTTGGATTTAACATTCTAAGATATTTTGGTGCACTTTACGTCCTGCAGGAAATGATATTCCGTGGAACGGACACGGTTGCTGTACTCCTGGAGTGGACGATGACCAGGATGGTTTTGCACCAAGACATCCAAACACAGGTGCAGCAAGAACTGGACACGTGCGTTGGCAATCACCGGCACGTGCAGGACTCCGATCTCCCCCGCCTCCCGTATCTCCAAGCCATAGTCAAAGAAGTTCTTCGTATGCACCCTCCAGGCCCCTTGCTCTCGTGGGCCCGCCTTGCAGTACATGATGTCCATGTTGGAAAGTTCTTTGTGCCAGCTGGCACGACAGCAATGGTCAACATGTGGGCCATAACTCACGACTCATCCATTTGGAAGGACCCATGGGCCTTCAGGCCCGAACGTTTCACTGAAGAGGACGTGCCCATCATGGGTTCCGATCTGAGGCTGGCACCATTTGGGTCGGGCCGTAGGGTGTGCCCCGGCAGGGCTCTAGGGTTAGCCACCGTGCAGCTGTGGCTAGGACGACTTCTTCACCAATTCCAGTGGCTTCCGGCGGAGCCTGTGGATCTTTCGGAATGCTTGAGGCTCTCGCTCGAAAAGAAGAAGCCGCTTGCATGTCGCGTGGTTTGTCGAAATAGCCTCGTGGATCCACCTTATTAGAACTTTGTATATAGAGAAATGGTGTGAGAACTATGCAACAAAAAAGACAAAAACAAAAGAAAAAAAGGTATGGTTTGGGATATGGTAAGCCCGATGTACGCGTGGGGAGGAAGCGGAGTTAGAAAGAGGCTGCTCCCCATTGCAAATTTATGTTTATGCACACGAGCAGTGGCTCGTACTGCTCATGAATGTTGTAAAACTATTCTACTTGCTTGCATTTTCAAGTTTGAGTTCATGCCGTGTCTAAGGTTTGTCCGCAGAAAGACAAAAGTAAGGTGCGAAACTATTACTTTTCTTCATTCAAACCAAAACAACAATTAGCTTTTCATTATTAATACATTTCGAAAGCTTCTATGTACTTAAGTCATTTGTTATATATTGACGCCTTAGAAAAGACCAAGAAAGCTCGACATGGTTCATGCTTAGAATGGAGTTTAGAGGCTGTTTCTTTTGTTTAACTTTAATACAAGTACCAATTTGTATCATTAAACAACAGTGGGTTACAGAAAACCAGTCATTTGCCTTCAGCTAATGCCTTTACGTTCAATAAGGTAAACAGGTGATCAATGTCGGGGAGTCAATGGGGTCTATTTCTTTAACTTATCTCTTCCTATTAAACTAACTTTCCAGACTATGTATTTCCACACTGATAGACGAAAGTCAGTGCAGACTGTCTTTTTTTGGCCTAGACCAGTATTTTTAATTACATTCTTATCAAACCTCCTGCATATTTGCAAGTGCTTCACCACTGTAATTCACATAGAATTAATGTTGGTCGAATGTGCAGCAAACATGGCTGTGAAGCAAGGCCGTAACTAGTCTAAGTAAATGTTCGGGAATCTAGAGAAGAAGATGACGAGGAGATCGTTTTCCAAATTGATATCGTGGGAATAAAGTTAAAGCCTTTGGAGTAAACTAAAGTAGATCCAGTAACGATTTTTGCAAGAGAAGACCCACCACTAAGGCAGGTTTAATGCTTTAATAGCATGACTAGATATGCTGTTTTTTTATCATTGTATTTTGCGGTTATCAGAGCTCCAAGGAATAGGTTTTATTAATCGTTTGTCACCTGACCTCAGTTTAAAACATGTAAGCTCACATCTTTTTCTTCTCTTTTTATAAAGTTGTCTTCGATGGCTAAGTTACGTGACAGAAAGAAGATATATTTTATGCTGATCAAAGCTTTTCTTAAATTTGCTTTGGAACATGACAAGAGGTTTAAAACCATCTGTTGTCTAAACAACTCAACATGTTTTCTCTTTTATTTTTCAAAAGGAGATTAGAAGCCCCACGAAGAATCGATTACAAATCATTAGGTTCTAAGGATAACAACTTCATACAATTATATAATTACCCCTCGTTCTCTATGGATCTATAACACAGTGAAAAATATGCTCTTTTGGACAAACCTTATGCCTCAAACTCGTACATATTAATAGTAAAGATAGCACGCCCCAAAAGTTTAGGCTTTTATAGATCGAAATCTCTTAACTTTTTTGGGTTTTCCCCCTTCAGCATAGAAGGCTAGGCCCTTTATCCTTTAACTTTGCATGCAGACACACACTTCCAATAACACGTTAATGCTCCACAAAACTAAAGTCGGATTGATTTGGGACCCGCCAGTATCCTCCAAAGTAAAACGTCTTTCCAGCATGTTGCCATGCTTTCGTCGGTACATAATCATAATTGCTATACAGAATAAGAATGATGATGATTTTGGAATTCCAAGGTACTAAAGTCATTTCTCCGTGTTCCTTTACGCTTGGCCCGGTGTACTTGTAAGCTTTAACAAGGAAATCGGCCCCCACCTCTTTCAATCGTGGGCCGCCCATGCTCACCACATGTGGTCAATATCTTTCGGCCATCCTATGCGTTTGGGCCTGCATAGCTCTAGTCTCTTAAGTTACCAATTAAAAAATATATTGCACGGAGACCTACACCCTTTTTTATCTAGGACATGCTGTGGTCAAATCTTATGCTACGCTGTTTTGGTAAATAAATATGTAAACCCGGAAGTTCACACTAGTTGACAAGTGGATATCTAATCTAGATTTACTCTAAAATATTATTAAAGAAAGGTACATACCATGAATTCGTTTGGTAGCCTTTATAGGAGGGTGATCATTCCTTAGTCATCTTTATTTTTTTATTTAAAAAAAGTACCTAATGAATGTTCATCTTTAACAGTAAAGCGGACATGGTCGAAACCACAGAAGTAATCATCCATTTACTTATTCTCACACGGAATATGTAGGTAATAAGTATCTTCATCTTTTTGACCAAGTTGTAGTTCCCTTTATCTTATGAAGAACTACTCGTTGATCGTTCTTATCCTAAGTCACCTATCTTGTGAGCAATAGGCACCTACTAGCACCCTTATCTCATAAGGTTAACTTCCTTATGTGAATATAATAACCCCTCGTAGGAGAACAATAGTCAGTCTTCCATGAGAAAAGGTGAACAAAATATTATTTTTTTTTTTTTTATAATTTTGACTACGTTTCCCGTCTAAATAAGATTTGATATATTCAAGAAGCCATACGACTGTAATTGTCAATAGAATAATCATTTCTCTTACACAATTTGGCCAAAGGAATCAATTTTATAAAATTCAAGTCGCATAAACTTATCTTGTAAGGATGCAAACTATAGAAATCAACGTCACGTTTTTTCCAATTCACGAAATTGAGCACGTATGGCATTTCTATTAAGGTGTAGACGATTATTAAAAGGGAAAGACTGCAGCCAAATTATTCAACATTAGAAATCTGTAAGCTTAAGGCAATATAACCTTCATTAAGTCATGCTTTTGTTTTATTTTTCTAAACCACTAACTAACAAGGGTTAGATAATTAACAAAATGCTTAGGCTTCTATTTTTATACTTGGTAATTTGTAATGAAGTCATAACTTGACATATTAATGTAGAAGCTATGCCCTCAACACATTTGCTTTCACTTACTATATTATTTGTAGTATTTTTATTCAAATTTCATCTCGTACCTAATGTAAAGTTTTATTATTGAAGTCTTATATGAGTTGGTGTCTCTCTTATCTAATGAGCATTTATGGAAGAAATATCATTGAGTCTACTTATTATGGTACTAAAACAAGCTTTTCTATCCCTTATGGGTTTAGACGATAGTCAAAGAGACTTTTCATTTAAATATCATTTTTTGATAATAATTTCTATCAACAAAACAATTAATGTTTGTTTACTTGATCTAAGAGCTCAACGAGCGACTGCAGATCTTGACCGTCAATGAGTTTTATTTCTTATTCTCCTCTCCTGCAATTGAATTTTTTTTTTTTTTTTTTAACTAACTATCCAACACTGCTACTAAACCAAGAAGACAGCGCAGACCCTTTTCCACTTTTGCTAGGATAGTAACTTTTTGACGAACTCTTGTATACATTATTTACATTCATAAACTAGGAAAAAAGAGTTCCTTCGACGATAAGCTACATATAGTGTAAACAAACATGGCTACAAAGCGGCAACGAATCCTATGTGGCCAAGAATCCGGTCGAGGGGATCACATCAAGTCGTTTTCCAAATTGATGACGTGCGGGTAAAGTTAGGGCCTCTGGCTGCTAACAAAAGTAGGACCCAATAATTAGATCTGCCAGCTAACATCCACCACTAACCCAGATTTAATGCTTTAACAAACGACTAGACATGTTGTTCTTTTATGTCGTTATATTTATCTGGTAAAGGTGTTCCAACTCATCGGTTTGAACCGCCTTTTGTTTAATCCTTCGCTTGTCATCTTACTTCTGCGATGGTACTTGTCTTGTAACCTCACATCCTCCTTTATTTTTTTTCCTCTTTTTATAAAGATGTCGTGGCTACTATAAGTTATATGGCAAAAAGGTAGAATCTATTTTGCTAATCAAATCTTTTTCGAGATTGTGCTTTTCGAACATGACAAGAAGTTTCGAAGCGCCTGTGTCGAAACAAATCAACAAAAACGCAACTTTGCTTTTCGTCTTCAAAAAGGAGATTGGAAGTCCAACCACGACTTGATTGCAAATCATTAGATTCTACGCCGAAGATCTTTTAGTATATGGTTGAAAAATATTATTTTGGGACAACCCCAATCCTTAAATTGGTACGTTAGGGTAAAGATGTTTAAACACATGACCCATAAGCTTTGGCTTTCTGAGATTCAATTTTTTTTTTTCCCTTTTCTTCTCGACCGCTCGTTCAGCATGGAAGGCAAAGCCCTTTAGCCTTTAGTCTCGCATACACCACACGCACTTCTAATAGAATGTTAATGCTCCACATATCTGAGTCTGATTGATCTGGGACCCCCCCAGCCTTTCCCAAAGCATGAAATCATTACCTTTTTCCAGCGTGGTGCTATGCTTTGATCCATTCATAATCAAATACGTGACATAAAATAAGAAGGCTTCCTTTTACATATTGCTTTTTTAGCTTTTAATTTACAAGGCACTTAACTCGTTTCCTTGTGCTTCCTCTGAGTTCCTTAAGAATGGCAACTTCGTCCGTACAAACTTTTATTAAAAAAACCCCGAACGTCCCCACGCACCAGCAGCCTCTCGCTGTTACGGAGTGGTTCTTAAATTGCTGATCATGGGCTGACCTACTCAGGTTTCGATGGGTTTCCAATTTTGGGAAAATAAATTGGGCTACCTCTCACAATGAGTTCAGCCCAGGATGGTGAGCCAAGCATTAGGGTTTCTGGAACTTGAAGTTCGGCGTCTTATCAAGGAATTGTCCTCGTACGAGTTTAACTTGTCTCCCAAGTTACCGAGAAATGTCTGGTAAATGTATAACCATTGTGGAATAATACACAATCTCGATGTATAATATTGATGGATCCAGCAAGGGCGGAAGTAGCACGTGAGGTGTTTGTGGCAAAGTTTGACACGGAAACCGCCATGGCACTTGAAGTGTGTTGTTTGCCAAAGTGTCCAATTGCTACGTCCTCAAACTATTATTAAACATATATGCAAGAAATAAAATTCAATAGTAAATAAATTAACAAATTTCGGCCGTCAAGTTTAGAATGTGCATATTGTAGATCAATTAAGGTCATTACCGCACTCATATTGGAGTACATTCAAAAATGAGTATTTAAGTATAAGTAATTATAGGCCTTCATAAAGTTAAACATATGTCACCCTTTGTAATTTTTCTTTTGAACTTTTTGTTTCAATTGTTTGAATTGTACCACATGTTGCATTTAGTCTATTTTATAAGGGTCAAGTTTGTTAAGATGTGGGCAATAACTCTAATATTGCTAAAGAATAAATTAAAAATCATGCTCATAAGATAATGGATTTCAGCACTTAATGTTTTAAGGTTTTAAGTTGTTTATGGGCCATTCTTTATAAAATTTAATATAGTATTAGAGTTTAAGTTTTGCATTAACATCTCTATGGATATAAATCAAATATTCATATGGTAAAAGTAGTACCACAATATAATTTTGCTTGCCATTACAATAAAAAATACATGTCAAACTAACAATGCAGAGGTGTCCCACGTTGCTAATAATGTAGGTTAAGTTTATGTCATACCCTTTGTAATTTTATAAGATACGATTATTATGTTTAGTCTTGATATTACTAATAAAATTTGTTAAGATACCATTTATATTTCTTTAAAAAAAATCTTAATATATGGTACCATGAGTGTTTTAATTGATTGTGCTTTCAAACAAATACACACAAAATATAAATTGTAATTTGTTAATGACTTTGATTGTTCAAATCTAACCTTTAGCAATTGTCAAATACTCTGAAGCCTCACCAAATATGTGGCTAAATTAGAAATTAAGAATCATGCTCCTAAAATAATAGATTTTACCACTTAATGTCTTAAGCTTTTAAATTGGTTGTAAGCTATTCTCTAAAAAATTTAACATGGTTCAAAGTTCATGTTCTACCTTAACACCTCTTTATATATAAATCAAATATTCATATAGTAAAAGTAATAATACAACATAATTTGGGTTGGACCATTACGATAAGGGGGCATATTAAATTAATAATGAGGAATTGTTTCACATTGCTAACAATGTAGGTAAGGTTTATGTCATACATTTTGTAATTTCATAAGATATGGTTATTACGCTTAATCTTAATATTATTAATCAAATATGTCAATATATCATTTATGTTTCTTAAAAAAAAAATCTCGACATATGGTACCACAAGTGTTTTAGCAAGATCGGTTTAATTGATTGTGCCTTCAAACGAATACACGCAAAATATTAAATTGTAATTTGTCGGTGACTTTGATTGCTTGAATCTAACCTTGGGCTACTGCCCAATCCTCTGAAGCCCCTCCAAGTACGTGGCTAAGGTTTTGGAACTAGTTCGGGCCCCCAGTAGCGAAACCCCACATATGTGGGTGGCTCGCTTCATAGGCCCTCCATTGAATGCGGTCTAGAATTGTCAAACGATCCGCTCTGTCCAGGCCCTACCCAAACAGACCCATAAGGCAGGCGCATTGAATAATATGCCCCCTTACACATACCAAACCAAGTCCCGCCCCCACCAAACACCCGTCGATTTGGGGACGGGTGTGAAAGGTCAAATTCCAAAATTTCAAAAAGATTCTCTCCGCGAGGCACCGCTGAAATGCAATTGGAAAACAACACGACCCGCCCATTACTTTTCCATTCCGGTAAGTTGGTCGCAGCGGGCAACGTGCAGAGAATCATGATTTTTTGTCTGCTGCGTTGAGGATGAGACTGACACGGGTGGAATTGAAATGGACCGGTAAACAAGAAAGCATTTGGCCACGAAAGTCATCTGCAACCTTGCATTCCAATGTTCCTTCTTAAGTTTCCACATGGATAGAACTAAAATAGGATTTATTTCCATTACAATACTAGATATTGGTTTAGCCAATAAATTATAACTCTCAAACATGATAGATTAAATTCTCTTTCCCGGTTAGATTGACACTCTAAATATAGGAAAAATAGACTTCTAACTTATCCATAATAAAATGTCATATCTAGAAATAAACCCATCTTCATTTTTAATGTGTTATACTTTTTTTAAACAAGTGATAACCGCTGTATTGTTAAGCTTGTTTGAATGAGCTAAAATTCTCTTGGTAAATGAATAAAAACAAATATAATCCTTTATTATACATAAAGACTTGTAAAATCAAATTTCACTATTCTTGGTTTATAATGGTTATAACACTAGCTCATATTTGACATTTATACTCTATGTACAAATTTTGAGTATACCCTTATATTTTGAGGATCAAGAAAAGATTTGAGATCGAGTTAAAGCTATGACATGCTCGTTCTAATATAAAGCTTGCTAATAACAGGCACGTGCCAAATGGAAAAACCAGAGCTTCTACCCATCGTTAACTATAAATAAATTATTTTTTCCCGTAACTAATTCTTATCCTCGCACCGCTCTGTTCAGAGAAAACTAAATTTTCGATCCCTCGTCATTTCCCTCTCATTTTCCCAACCTTTGGAGGGAAAAAACTCCAAAAGCTCCAGAGCCAAGTCCCTGTACACACTAGTCAACAAAATCTAGGGGTTTTGCTCCGAAAGTCTCACTCTTCCCATTTCTCCGTACTAATTTGCCGTTCTCATACTCTGATCACAAGAATACGGCGATCCTGGGTTTCTGGTATTTTTTGCGATTAATTTGTTATCGGGTTGGTTCCTGACTTCTAGTTGTTTTTAGCTCTTCTATAATTTACTGCTTCAATTTCGGTTTGCTTTCGAGTTTGTTGGGGCGTAGTGCCAAGCTTGGGTGCTATTTGCGATTTATTGTAGTATTGAACGATTGAATTTCGTTTCTGTTGCGGCGTTTTGAGTTTGGGAAATTGATGTGGGTTTAGTTTAATTGCTGCGGTTTTGGGCTTCTTGAATCAATCAGCTTGGGTTTTTGATAGTTTCTGTGGAGGGTCTAGGGTTTAAGCATTAAGCTTTAAGCTTTGAGTTTATGATTCATGGGTATGTGCATGTTATGCTAATAAGGAGGCAAGGGGGAAGATGCAGTGGGGAAAATGTTTAGATTCATATTTCAAGTTCAGTTCGAATGTTTAGTTGGTGGAATTCGGAGAACGCTGATTTCAAGCGCCAGGGACTGTTTTGTTGGTCAAGTTGAAAATCCGGAAGCGGGAGCGCTTCTTTCCAAATCTATGAATTTCCGGCTGAACTGAATAGTTTTCCAGTTTCAAAACGGAGGACGTCTTATTAGAAAATAAAAGTTCTGGTCTATTTGCTCTTATACCCACTGTGCAACCATTAGTAGGAATATCTGCTGCTGCAGTTTCAGTGTTGAAAAGCCATGTGTAGCATTGCAAATGAATATGGAAAGTCTGCCACTGAGAACATAAAAATTTGGGTGTTCGTTAACTACATGCAGCCAATAAAAATTAATTTGTGAGCTTTTCTGTTTTTATGCTGTTTCTTTTCTCATTGTATGACTTTCTATGACCTCCCATGTCAGATTATTACGTGCATTATTCTATACTATTGATGGCTATCTACTGGTAATTTTGGTTTTGCATTCGAGTTCTGTATGATGACTGCAAAATTTTGGTGGTGAAAATGCCGTTATAAATATATATCAGATGTGCTGGTTTCTCTGTTTTCCTCCGTACTTTGATGATCTTGCCAAACCTTTGAAGATATACAAGGTGGTTTTTGCAATTCTGACTGCTTGGAGTGTCTCAAATGTTTTTATGTTAATTTAGTAAACCAAACTTTTGTAATGTTAGTCTGTTGAATTTCATGGATAATCAATTACTTTTCCACTATCCTTGGCTGGTCTTGATTGACAGGTATTGTCACAAAGCAGGAGAGATTGATTAGGAGCTGTATTTTGAGTTGTTCTGCTGAAGCCAATTTGTGATATATAGTTGGTTAAATAGTGGAGGATTTCTTCCAATATAGATATGCCAACAAAGAAAAAAGGGCCCCGAGGAAGTGCTGGTCGAGAGCTTACCAATCCTAGGGTTACTAGATCTCAGCAGAAGGTATCTGAAAATGCACAATCCGTCGAAAAGAAAGTTAAAGACTTGATTACATCTTCAGCAAGAAAGCAGAGGCCTGGTAAGTTGTTACCTTCTTGTTTGCGTGATAAATTTACCACAATTACAGTTCATGATAGTGGTCCTAGGTTTCCGTAGTTGTAGGTCACAAGCTTTGGAAAAGGTTCATTTTTGAGCCAATCTTCTTCGTTTCATCCATTTGATTTTGAAATGCTCTTAAGATAGAGGGGAGTGGCATTCTAGGTATTGCTCACATGCATCACTCGTGTTAGATTATGCCAGATTATTTATATGGGGAAGAGGGGTGGGAGCTTATATAATTTAGACTTTAATACTACAATCAATACATGTGAATAATGTATCTAGTAACATTATGTATTGTTACAGTGAAAATACCTTGTAAAGGTAAATAGTCTATTTAGGTACTACTATATGATTTTTTTTTTTTTAAAGTAAATATCTCATGCATCACACATATGTTGTGCTCTTTCTTTGCCGTAATATGGTCCATCATGTGCTTCTACAATATTAAAATCCACAATTGAATATTTTCAGTTGGTGAATTTTGTATGGTACAGTAGGCAGAGTATGGAATTTTGATGTTTATTTATTTATTTTTTAACCAGTCAAGTTCAAATGACCACCCCATGTAAGCCTGACTTGTTTGAAATGACTGCTAAGTATGAGTTTAGTGCTTCTGTTATACACCATGCGTTGCCATCTGTCCTCTTAGTGTACGTTATGTCTTCTTTATCCTTAATCTTACCCTTATTGAGTGAATTTGATTCTCATCTTCTGATGATAACTTTCAGTTGATGCTCTCCCCAAGAAGAAGAGGGAGCCTGTTGTGGCAGCAAACTTAAACGCAAAGTATGAATTGTTGCACAAGGAGTCTTCTAATGTTGGTTTGGAGCATGATGATGTTAATGCCGTTTCTGTGAATTATAAGGTATTATTCCGCCATGCCATGTTGCATGCATGAACTTCTCAACGTTTTATGCAAATGCTGTCTTATTAAATCATCATGTGAGAGATTAATGGATCTATAAGGTTCTCTTATCAAAACTTCTCAAAACATACAGCAGAGTTGCCATGAGGAAACTGCAGATCCCATTATGGAAACTATATTTTCGCCGACCTTTCACATGGCTAAGCATGCTGGGGGGGATCACGCCAAAGGAGGTTAGATACGAGAATTGATCCTTTAGTTTGAAAATTGAAAGTATGCTTGTCTGTGTTTTCAGCGTGTTATTAACTTTATTTCCTCCCTCTTCTAGTTGATTTTGCTAAATACTTCAGGGGTGGAGACCATAACGAAGATCACAAGATAGCATACTCCCATGATTTGTTGAATGTTCATATCACTCAAATAACTTCTGAATCCGTTGGCGGGGAAGAAAGCAATTCTGCTGCACATGCTGTAACTTCAATGACATTCCCTGTTGATATGGAATTGGATACAAAAAATTCATCTGGAGATTTGGATTCTCGGAGCCTCAATGATCAGATGCATGGTGTATGTAGAAATGATGTAGATTCTTGTTATAATGTGGATTTGGAGGGGGCAAGTCTTTCATCAGAAGTTTCAGCCATATATCTTGCCATGAAAAATTCTAAGCTTGAATGTGTTGATGAGCACGGTCAAGATTCCATGTCAACTGATGTTTATGTGGAGGATGATCAATATGAGGAATTTGATGATTTTGATCCTTATTTTTTCATAAAGAACTTGCCGGATTTGTATTCAGTTGTCCCAACCTTTCGGCCCATGCTACTACCAAAACAAACACGGAGCTGCCCTTCCACTACACTTGTTTTGGACTTGGATGGTAAGGAAATGTAAAGTGATATTTATAATATGTCAATTCTAGTATTTATCTTCCAGTGATGGATGAGGAAGAGTCTTGTGGTGTACTTTTTTATTTTCAATGTTCTGCCATTCATCATAGGTATTTTTTAGATGAGTTCATTGATGCGGAATATCAATCATCAGTTTAGTTCTATATAAATTTAGATATATGTGGTTCCCAGTTTTCGGCATTTTCGAATTTTTGTTTAGATTGAGGTTTAGAAGTGAGAAAGAGTGCCTATATTGGTTGGCAGGGATCACTTTCAGAGGGTCAAATACGTAGAGGCAACTTCTTAAGGCAGACTAAAATTTGACGTATTTAAGTTTTTTATATCCCTTTGTTGACACTAGTTCCGTAGATGTCAGGTATTTCTTGATTTAGATGCTACTAAGTTCTTCAAGAATTGTTTGGGCAGTTACACGTTGTTGAAGTTTTAATTATGCACCTACTATGTGGTATGTATTGGAAAAAATGATAATTTTAATAATTATATTTATTATCTTGTATGTTGAAAATATATTTCATAATCTGAACAATTTTTCTTTTGTCCCTTTCCAGCTTAAAGGTGGATATACTAATACAATGATTTGTCATGTTCTTGAACTGCGTTTGCCTGTTGAGCCATTGGTTGAACCTTTTACATCTATGCTTGAATGCTGAGATTGACATTGATTTGCAGAGACTTTGGTGCACTCTACTCTAGAACCTTGTGAGGATGCAGACTTCACATTCCCTGTAAATTTTAATCTCCAGGAGCATACGGTCTATGTTCGATGCCGTCCTTATCTCAGAGATTTTATGGAGAGAGTTTCGAGTCTTTTTGAGATTATTATATTTACAGCTAGCCAGAGCATTTATGCAGAGCAGCTACTAAATGTGCTTGATCCGAAGAGGAAGGTGTTTCGTCACCGTGTTTACCGTGAGTCCTGTGTTTATGTCGATGGGAATTATCTCAAAGATTTGTCAGTTCTTGGTCGTGATTTGGCCCATGTTATCATAATTGACAACTCTCCTCAGGTACCGTTGTAACCTTCCTCTGTTGTTCCATCGGTGGTTTGTGAATGTCATCTTCTTTAAAACGTTTCTTAGCTAAAATAGAACGTTTGAATTATGCCAATTATGCAACATAATATGGCATACTTATATTTCTTTCTTTACACAGGATATGCTCCATAAATGGAAATCTTAATTTTTTTAACAAGTATGTTCGCTTTCTCTTAGGCATTTGGATTCCAAGTTGACAACGGGATCCCGATTGAAAGCTGGTTTGATGATCGATCAGATAAAGAATTGCTTCTGTTACTTCCCTTTTTGGAGAGCTTGGTTGGAGTTGAAGATGTTCGGCCATTGATTGCAAAGAAATTCAACCTTAGGGAAAAAGTGGCGGCTGCTGTTTGCCCTCTGAACTCCATTAGAGATCCTTTTGAAAGATAAGCCTGCAATGTGACTTTGAGTTGTATGGTCTCTTGCCATTTGCATTGAACTTGATTTCATCAAAGATACAGCGGAGCTTCTGCCGGGTCGGTACTGGAGTTCAAAACGTTTTATGCGCGTACAGAAGGGTTGAACTTATGTAATGTAAACTGTGTTGGAAGGTGATTGATGTAATTGGGAAGTTGTTCTTCGAAGGTGGGAAGGGTTAAAGGTTTCAATAAAAAAAAGTGAAAACAGTCAGTTATATTATTTATAGCATAGACTAGAAATTTAATTCTGATTTTACTTCAATTATTGAAAAACAACAAGCCCTTCTCTAGTTAAATTCAAATAACATTTATTATGATATTTCTAGATTCTATTGATCAATGCCTACACCAAATTCTCACGTACGCTTTCTCCTAGATGATGGACGGTGTAACCGTGCTTCTCAACCATTGCCCGTTGGCTTGAGTATGGTACTTTGTGCCAATTTGCGCTCTACTTAACTGCCTTTTTTTTTTTTTCTCTTCCTTTCAAAAGCTGGAAACAACAATTTGTGATATATCTTAAAGAACTTGGAAAAACGAAAGTGCTGAGGCCTAACAAACTCCTCGTGAGGGGAGGAAGTGGGGCCCATAACAATCTTTAGTACTGAAGCCTTAACAAACTCCTCGGGAGGGGAGGGAGTGGGGCCCATAACAATCTTTGCCGCCAAGTGGTCTCGTTTTATAAGAGTGCCTAATTCCTTCACCTCCCGCTGCATTGTTCAGTCGGAAACGCCAATTCAAAATTTCAAAGAAAACGCTCTCAACTGTTCCCTCTTTCTCGCTCCGATTGTCCATTTTGATCTGGAAGCGTTGAAACCATGGTCAGCTGTGAAAGCTTTCTAAACTACCGTTTCTTACATAACTTCTTCGCGTCACTAAACGGTGTAACTTGCTCACTGTAACGTCATTTTCCTCAGGTGGTGGCGCAGAAAGTGAAGGAAGCTGAAATAACCGAGCAGGATTCTCTTCTTCTGGTAATAAACTTCACAAGAACACTTTGCTTGATTTTATGGCTTAGAAATTGTGGACGGCCGTATTTGAATTACAATTGAGTTTGTTGCTGTTTTCCAGATTCTATGTCTCTGAATTAACGGCTGAGTTACTTCATTTGCTTATATGATCGGACTCGAGCTTTTTTTTAAACTTACTTTAATCTTCCGGATCAATTTTGTCTTAGTTGATCCGTGAGGTATCTTAATCAAAATCCATTTCTTCGGATAATTGTTGAATTTTGTTTAATTTGACGAGATATGGATAAGTCACATACGTACTGGAAAGCATGGCTCGGACTGAGCAAGTTTTGCGCGCTATAGTCAGTCAGTGTTATCGAGTGAGCTTTTCTGTGATATTTTCTGATTAGTTGCTGATGCATTCTTTTCTACGACCATCAAACAAATTATATAAATGTCGCCACCAGCAGATGAATATATTTGTTCTCCGAATATCATTACTGGAGTTATTTCGTAATCCAGAAAATCGTGTTCCTTTCTCGACTGTTCCATGTAAATTTTTCTTTGAAGTAAACGAGATCCTCATTTCCTCGATCAGCTTGCTAGATCTTAGAGCTGTGAGTCCAGGACAGCTGAATTAATGAACAGAGTCGGGAAATTGACTCTAATTATTGCATACTTTGATTACGTTTGTGTTAATTTAAGCAGACGAGGAACCTACTCCGCATTGCTATATTCAATATTAGCTATATCAGGGGCCTATTTCCAGAGAAGTACTTCAACGATAAATCTGTTCCTGCTTTAGGTATGCTCAATTTAGTGAGATTTTTCTTTGATTTCTTATTCTTCTGGTAAAACTTCAAAATTTCGGTTGGTAATATTCTTTGGATAATTACATCATCTTCAGAGATGAAGATCAAAAAGCTGATGCCCATGGATGCGGAGTCTCGCAGGCTGATTGATTGGATGGAAAAAGGCACGTTGAGTCAGAGCCTCTTCATCTGAAAAAGCTTTTTGGTTCTTCATTTGTTTTTCTCCTTTCTGTTTCTTTTACTTGATTTGTTAATGCCTCTATTGGGGTATGCAGGTGTATACGATGCATTGCAGAAGAAGTATCTACAAACACTTTTGTTTTGTGTTTGTGAGGCAGTAGATGGACCAATGATTGAGGAATATGCATGTAAGTTTCTATAAGCACCTTCATCTCTTGAAATAAATTGTTAAGCATTCAGTGGGCACTGATTTTTCACTGGAAGAATGGCATTGTGCTAAGCAAGTAAGATAAGGTCATTTTTTAGAGGATTAAATTTATTGGCAGCTACAGTTTCTTTCAGTTACTCGAATTCTGATAGCCAAGAGGTTTCCATGACTCTCAATCGCACCGGGAACAAGAAACAAGGTGGAACATTCAAGTACAACTCCACAACTGAAATTACTTCAAATCAGATGAGGTGATAAAAATATGGAGTATGTCTCGCTTCGTCCTTTTGTTGTTTGCTTGCAATTTATTAAGCGAAGTTGGGTTGGGACACCTTGATTTTTTAGGAGTTCGGCTTGTAAAATGGTTCGGACACTGGTTCAATTGATGAGAACTCTGGATACTATGCCCGAAGAGGTAATCAATTTGTAAGGCTAATTCATGTATGACATGCTGACATGGGATTATGCAGATTGGTTTACTTACTGTGTAGCATTTATTTTATTTTTGTTTCAGCGTACCATTCTGATGAAACTCCTCTACTATGATGACGTAACGGTATGCTCGTTTAATTATTTCCTTAGAACTTGTTTTCGTGTACTTGGTAATTACTACTCCAAAATGTAGATTACGAAACTAATTACGCAGTTCTGATATTGTGAGATACAATCATAAGTTGTTCGGTTTGCCTGTTTGGATTGGTTAAACATCATCTGTGACATTCATGCGGTAGTATTCTTTTTCCCCCTCATAAATATAAGATGCATGGTATAGTTTGTTAGCTGTGAAAACACTTTGTCGGAGAAAAGTCTTCGGAATTCATGTTCTCTTCCCGATATATAAGAGACAACTCAGAACTACGTATCCTTGCAGCCTGTGGATTATGAGCCTCCGTTCTTCAGGGGCTGCACAGAAGAAGAAGGTCGTAATGCATGGACCAAAAATCCTTTGCAAATGGAGGTTGGGAATGTGAATAGCAAGCATCTTGTATTAACTCTTAAGGTAAGGAATGATGATCGTGGGGTTGCCTTATCTTCAAATCTGTGGTCCTTATTTGGGATTGATTCTTGTTTGGCTGCTTATGTTTACAGGTAAAAAGTGTGCTCGATCCATGTGAGGACGAAAATGAAGATATTCAAGATGATGAAATGAGCTTGGGAGCTGATTCTGTTCAAAAGGATGACCGTTCTGAATCTGACGGTGAGGTAAACCGACAGCATAACTTCAATCTTGTTTTCATTGCATTTATAGATTAAACCAAGCTTGGGATGGTGCCAACTTGTACAGTGTACCGGTACTAAACTAAGTTCGGAAAAATTGGTAATAATTTTTGGTACTTCCAGGTTAACCAGTCAGAAGAAGATCAATACATAGTAGCACCAGTTGGTAATTACTTGAAGCTTCTTTTACCTTGACTATCATTTCTCCCTCCGTTTCCAATTTGCTTATGGTCTAAATTTTGGGCATACTGGAAGTAACGATATATTTATTCACAGATAGACGTCAACAACAGGAAGATAACTCTGACATGGTTGATGGAGGTAATATTACGAGTACGATCTCAAAGATAAAATTGCAGACCCCTGAACAATCCATCGAAGTTGTCGCTTCAAATTCAACTTTCTACATCTATTTCCTTTCCTTTATCGTCTAATTATGGAGGTTTTGTGGCCCAATTGTGGGACCGTGGCTACTCCTCACTGACACTCTTGTTATGCGTGTAGATGACACTCAGGATCCAGAGGAAGATGAGAAGCAATTGGCACGGGTTAAGAATTGGGTCAACTGCTGTCACCTCGATTCTGTTGAACTTACTGATGTTCTCTCCAATTTCCCATACATCTCAGTGGTAAGGAATCCCTCGTTTTTGTACTCCTTTGGACTAGTACTGGCAGAGTTCATGACAGTGCATTTACTACTTTGATTAAATTCAATTCTAGGTTTTTCTAAGTTCCGGGTCATTCAATGTTAATGATAATGTTTGTGTTAATGCATATACAGGTTTTGATCGAAGGTAACTGCAGATATGATCCTTGTTAAAGGCAAACATTATCTGGTCCTGGACATCCTGAGGTTCATGTTTTTCTCACTTTCTGATTCTAACTATTTCAGAAATCATAGAAAATCTGGTGAAGGAAGGTGTTCTATCGAAAAATGGAAGGGACTGTTACACCATTAACAAAAAGGTTGTTTTATCCCCCCACTGATCTCCTTCCTCTTTTCTACGATATTGGAGGTGGTATCTATGTCTGTTGGTCTTACTCACCTGTTTTTTTTTTTTTTGGGGGGGAAAACAAGGGCTCTGACTACGAATTCACAACGGTGAAAGATGAAATCGATGGTCAAGTAACCCCCCTTAGTGGCAAAGGTCCGCAGGTCGAAGATCAGATGTACATGAAGGTGGAACTTATAATAATATTCTGTTTTCCTTGTTTCAGGTCTACAGGGCAGACTTCTGATCACACAGTTAAATCATTTCCCTTTATGATTAACATGTGTATGTGGAACTAGTAGGCGATTCCTGTGTCCACGTAGGTGGTATATATTGAGTGGTTTTCCCTACGATCTTCAACGTTCTCAATGTGTCCACAAGTGATAGCATAACAAATAAAACCAGCAGTTGAACTAGTACCATTGACTTCGTACGCGTTACGGAAAATCAAATTTACTTGAAATTTTTATCGGAGCCATATGGTAAAGTTACTTGTATCAGCTCAGGCTTCTTCGGTCGGACTAGAGGAATATCCGATAAACATAAAATTGTGGGAAAGGATGGGTATATAAAAGGGTCTTGTCAATATGTTTTTGATGGCATTTCCTGACTTTATTTTTGACTATTTCAGGCTTTGTATCATGCTCTTCCAATGAAGTATGTAACCGTCACAAAGCTTCAGAGCAAGCTAAAAGGAGAAGCTACCCAGTCAACTTTGCGCAAAATAATCACTAAAATGGCTCAAGATGGTTTTCTTGAAGCCAAAGGCAACGGAAGGCTAGGTTTGTGCAGCTACAATGCAACTTCATGGTTGCCATAATGTTGCACGGTCAGATTTCTTGCACTATTTACTTATCTTTCGTCTATGACATAACATAGGTAAGCGTGTGATTCATTCTGAAAGGTCCAGCAAAAAGCTATTGGAAGTCAAGAGAGCCTTGAACACTGAGGCTATGGTATTATTAAAAACTTTTGCGTTTTGGGCAGAGTTACATCTTATATAGATGTTCCGTACTAATCTTCTCTGACTATTCAAATTGAACAGGATGTCGAAAATGAAGAACCACGTGAAAAGTCCAGCCATGAAGTTTCCCAGATAAGGGGTACCTAACTAAAGTTTCTTGTTTTTGCTTGAAGCTCAGCTTTACAGCTTTTCGGTATCTTTATCCTCGCACTGCGTACAATTTACGCTTGATTAATATCAGAGAGCAACTACACGGACATGTCCACTTGTGGCGCCGTACGCTCCATTGGATCAGATCTCACGCGATTGAAACTGAGATCTGACGTGAATCAGAATGTGTCAATCGGAAGTGACAAGACAACTTCAAAGGCAAAGGAGCCTGGAAATACTCCTACAAGTAGAGCCGAGGTAAGATAGACATAAGGCACCCGACGCATTTCGGTTATAACAATCGCTGTCTTGCACTTTGGGTTACTTCACTGCCATCTGATGAGTAATTCACGGAATTGTGCAGCCAGTCACTTCGAGAGAGAGTTTTGCGCCAGGTTATGAGATCGGTAGAGGAGACGGAAATACAAATTTCTGTGATCTGATGGATACAGTTATCTGCAGTAGGTCCAGTCAAGACAAGCGATCCAGAAAAACAAGCTCGGTATACTTTGTATTACTATGAAATGACTAGTCGTTTATTGTTTGCATACCTAACTCGTGGGAAGCTTTGCATATCGGACCTGTGACATTTCTCCTTTGCAGGTTAGGGAGCCTATCCTTCAATATGTGAAGCGCCAGAAATCCCAGGCTGCCTAAAAAGCTTTGCAAGTGTGGTGCTACTAGATTGTATCTTCTCACCTGTTTCTTGACTTTGTTATTTCCCTTTTGTTTACTCGGCGACCGAGAAGCTGACCTTTCCGTGAACATGGATAAAATATGGCAGAGATTGACAACTTACAAGCCCCTCAGTCTAGAGCTTAGGCAAATGCTTTTGCGTTTATACTTTGGGATTATATCACCCAAACTAGCATTGTAGGTTGGCCCATGGAAACTTTAAATTTGTTTCTTTCTAGTGCTATTTGTCTTAGCATAATGGTGGATGAGCAGTAGTAACAATGTCTATAGGGTTCCGCAATTCGTTTACCGTGACTTCTGTTATACAAGGATCCTTTTAATCATCTAGAACCAGCCAATCGAGCAATGCTATTTTTGGAGAAATTCTGTGCGTAAACAGCAATAGGTACTTTAAAGTAGGTTGAATAGTCTTACGTGGTGTTGGTGGAATTAGCTATGAAAAATGTAAAGCTAAAGTTTTAAGCAATGCCCATTTACAGGGCAACTGGTTTCGTGCGTAGTTAACCCAAAATGTGAAAGACCTAACGTTTAAGAAGGAAGGAATATATGCAAAGGAAATATTACCATATTCGGTAGCTGATGCCTGAAGGTGATGTTCGTAGGAGTAAGGTGAGGAGTAGCTGACCTAGATGGCTACATTATGCTGCAGAAACTTTCAGGATTCAGAACTTTTGGGTTCAAAAACAAAAACACTTTTTTTAAACAAAAAATAGAAGAAGGAACAGTATAAACATTGCAGAAAATTTTACCGGCCCTAAAAGAATTTTTTATCTTTTATCAGTCATGTAGATTGATTTATTATTCTTAGAAAACATACACTATAAATAAAAATATAGAAGGGTATGTATTATCATGAAAAGATTAAAAAAATGGTTTTATATCTTTAGGTGAGAGTCTTCGTATAGTCTCTTTTATTTTGTTTTTATGAATAAGAAATTGACCCCTATGTTTGAAAAAGTAAATTATGATTTCATAATTAGTGTTCTTTCTTTTGCAAAAATGAAACGCTGCTAAATTAACCTTATAAAAAATTTTAAATATGCATACCATCAAAATTAATTTCTAATTTTTTGTTGCCTAAAATGATCCAATGAAAAAGCAAACAATCATCTTTTGAATCATACAGCACAACATTTAGGGTAATCGCTTCCATTTTTTTTTGTTTTATGCAAGGAGTCAATATTCCTTTCAAAGCCAAGTAATTAGGTAGACATTCTCCTCGTAGCCCAGATGCTTGCTCTGTCGCATGAAAAATCTCCTGAAGCTTACAGTCTTATTAAAAAACTGTAGGACTACGGTGACTTCGTACATGATCACTGCATGCGTCCTTTTCGTGATCTGTCAACCAAAACAAGGGGCGGAAGTAAGCAAATGACTGTCTTATGTACCGAAATATTTTAAGCAACAGGTTCTGCCCACAGATTAGCCTCGGTAATCAAATCGTCATAATGATCTTGCCCTGATAAGATTAGATTGCTGAACAAACCACTATCTATTAGAAAGGAGAGGAAAGGATAATATTAGAAAATCTGGATTCGATTATCCACTCCAATTGGCCTTATCCCGTACCACAGTATTTGTTAGTAAATGTATTGTCACAGCTGCTTTCTAATTTGAAGGGTCCGCCACATTGCCCCGGGCGAAGGCAACAAAGTGCCCATGTCGGAAAGCTACACAATTATTTTAGTTATGCGGTCCTCAAGCAACGAGTTGGACAATGGGCCCCACACTCCGACCAGCGTGTCATCAACCGCCACGTGTCGCTCCCGAAACCTCTACTAGCCTCTAGAGCACTCTTTAGCCTACGCCTCTACCTTCTTTAAAACCACAAAATCGTCGTCTTTGGTTGTTCACTCGCGGGCCCCACTGAACACCTACCAGATCCAATCTCGACCGTCGGATCTGCCGTACGTTGCAAAAAGGCTTGGTTGTGGCCATTGGCATAAATACCATCCTCTGCGCCTTCGTTCTGACATCTCTCAGTCACGACTCCTGCCCGAGAATCTGCTTTAAACAAACGCAAAAGATAGTTCTCTCATTCGCGGCGGCATCTGTGAGTACCTTTCTTCCTCACGAAATTTCCTTTGAAGAAAATGTTTTTCTTAATTAGTTTCGTTATTCGCTTGAAATTTGAAGTGTCTCTTTGCTTAACCGGAGATTTTTGTTACTGCGATCTTTGCAATCAGGAAATGGAGACGGAAAGAAAGAATAAGGAACTGAAGCACCTAGGGTTCGTGAGGTTGGCGGCGATCCACACCCTTGTGTGTGCCTCGAGTCTTTACGATTATGCGAAGCGGAATTCAGGGCCTCTGCGACCCGCCGTGGGGACCGTGGAGGGTGCTGTGACCGCTGTTGTGGGTCCCGTGTACCGGAAGCTCAAGGACGTTCCTGATGATCTCCTTGTTTTCCTCGACAAGAAGGTACCGAATCTTTCTGTGGTTCTTGATCCTTTGGTTCCTTTGAGATTGATGATTTTTGTTTGTAGAAAGCGTGTATGTTATTTGTTGATTCGATTTTCCTTTCCATATTTTCTTTCTCTCCGTCGCGAATCTATATGTCTTTCATAGCGTTCCGATTGTGATTTTAGTTTAGCATCTCGAAATCGATCGCAGTAGTACCACTTATAGTGACGGTAAACCACGTTTTTCTTTTCTCTGCTCTTTTGCCTCCTGACTTACCTGAGGATATGATTTTTCGTTTGATAACGTAGGAGTTGTACACTATGTGCTCTGCTTGCATACAGAGAAACATTTAACTTTGTCCGATTCCCCTCATTGATATGCGCACACCGATCAGGTCTTCCAAGTTTCTCATCTAACACGTCCTGAAATCCTTACTGATATTTTAATCGAGGAGTTACGTTGGGTTTGCATATCAAAGTTTGTTTTAGATGGTCTTAGATATCACCGCCAACCATATAAGGGCTGGAAAATAATACCTGAGGAAAGTGTTGTCATCAGCATGCATACTGACATGTTACTGATTGAAATCTTCAGTATGAACTTTCAAGTTCGACGAGGGTTGGTGCTAGAGTTATATGGCCTCTATATACATGAATTAAACCTTTTTGGCCCATTTGCTAATGAAACCCAAAGGGAGAATTTCGAGGATCTCATCAGTTGTTTGACTCCTGCAGGTAGATGGAGCTTCACACAAGTTTGATGAGCATGCTCCACCTTTCGCAAAGCATGTTGTGAGCAAAGCTCATAATTTGGTTCAGAAGGCATCACAAAAGGCTCAGAAGCTTGTAAATGAGGCTCAAACTGGGGGCCCTCGTGCTGCTGTGCATTATGCTGCTTCGGAGTATAAACAATTTCTTCTGAACCAGAGCGTCAGGGTGTGGGTTGTATTGAACCATTGTCCACCCTTCCATATGGTGGCAAAGAAGGTAGTGCCCGTAGCTACTCACTTATCGGAGAAGTACAATCACAAGGTGAAGGAGATGTCTCAGAAGGGTTATCCTTATCCTATCTTTAGTTATTTGCCTGTAGTTCCTGTGGAGGAGATATCTAAGGCAGTCAAGAAGGGACAACCTGGAGAGGAAGGAGGGGCAGTAGGTGCTACTGAAATTAAATCAGATTCTTCGAATTCAGATTAGAGGAGTTTCTGATTCATCTAAATCCGTTTGTTCTCTTTAGCAGTCTGTTGTGAGAGCGCAATGGTGCTATATGGATGTGGTATGGTAAATGTGGGTAACGTTGGGCTGTAAATGACTTTAAAATCTCAACTTCTTTTCCACAAAAGAATGAATGCGTATGGTTTCGAGTGTACGTGGCTTTGTGGTTCAGTAGAATGCTCGTGCTTGCGCTCTGGTCCTGACTAGTTCTTCCATATCCGTTTAGTAATCCGATTTCCTAATTGCTTCCGCATTTTCAACTGTAAATGACTTCAAAATCGGATGCAGCGCGTCATCCGATTTAGACTGAATGAGCTATGATTATATTTTTTATCAGGTTTTTAATTACTATGTCTTTTGTTATTTTGACTCGAGACTTGAACCAATGTAGTAGACAATGGCATCTTTACGGCCTTAAACGACTTCTTTCATTGTAGTTTCCTTTCTAGTCGCCTCTCTCTTGAGGCCTCTCCTGATGTTGAACTTCTTGACCGCTATTGCGTCTCCCCAAAGCCTGCATCACCCGCTGCTCCTTCTGGAGTTCTCCACATGGAAATCTCCATTAGCGACCACCTCTTCGACATGCTTTTTACCGCTTCAAGCCACTTCCGCTTCCTGCCGATTCTCCTTTTACAGCTAGCAAAGGCCTCTCAATCTTGCAACGAGGCTAACACCATTTTCAAATTATGACCCAAAAACCAAAATAAAATGTAAGGCATTTTATGTCGGATCAATCGGAGCTTTAAACACTAGTATTTTTCCAACCACCAAATGTCCACTGTGAAATTACCATTTTGTGCTTTCTTCGAAGTAGTTAAGATGCAAAAATCGCGCCCAGATCCTAATTTCTATGTTGCAGGCTTATATCCAATGACTTCATGTGAATGTTCTAAATCTGTTTGGCGCACGCAGAAGTCTAAATGCAAGTTCTATTATTCCCTTCGCTTCAGTCGCCTCCAGGCAGCCAGTGGCGTATACCCCTTGAAGGTAAAAGACTTCTCCAACTTAAAAGGTAACGTGCAGGACTACGATCACAGGCTACAAGGAGAAACTGAAAGGGTAGCCAGGACGTATATTTAGTCAGCTAGGATTCAACCCTCTTTGAAACGAGACTGCTAATGACACTCTGTCAAGTCAGCAAGATAATAAGCATTCAGAAACAGGTTTTTTTTATAACACCTTATTCAAACTCAACAGAAATCGTGAAATCTCAAGTATAACAAATCAACTGATGCTCCTGCACCACACATTGGACTTAGGTTCCACAGAACAAGAAGCTTAAGTTTCTCTAACCATTTTCCTTGGGAAAGCTTCAATTCACCCTGCAGATGGCATAACAGATTTCTTCATCAATATATTAATGAACAACCAATGGAGCAATTAAAATGACATAAATTGATTTTCTGGCTCACTTCAGATATAAGGTGCTCATTGACCTAGCAATAGAGAAGGGCTCCATCTATATTCATAGAAAATACTGATTACCATATCGGTAAGTCAGATTGCAAGGAAACTAGTAATCAAAGCTTTTCATTCTAACAAAGCTGGTTCTACTTTCCTGCGGAAAAAGTTTCAGTTATGCGAGTACCCTTTAATGAAAGCAGAAAAACCATATGTGCAACCTTTTATAAAAGATCAGGATGTCCCAGTTTGACGTTCGTTCAAGAAGTTGGAAGTGCATTGTCATTAGCATCCTGGATGGTAGCAGACCATTCTTAGCAACTTTCAAGTTCAGTTAGAGGTGATCACATTTCCCTCCTCTATGAATAAAGTGTAATATGATAAGAAAGAACTGAAATTGGGAGTACAGGTTTTGCAAAAACTAAGGAAGGGGTTAGACCAGCGCTTTGGAAGATAATTCAAATTGATTTTGTTATAAGGAGTAAAAGGGGACTTCAAAAGGTGATTATTCCAACCAAAGGGACCATGAGGACATGGCCAATATAAACTGACCCTGCTTGTAATGGATCCATGTGATCATAACAATTGTGATTGTATCATATAGACTGTATATCCCTGAACAGATGTAATTATTCTATCATAGTAAAGAAATCACAAATATCTCCTCTGTGATGATAATAGAACATAAACAAAAAATAGATAAATGCAGAGCTTGGAGCTTAAATTGCATGAAATTACTGACAGAAACACATGAAATAGGGTAAAATGTATAATACCAAGCAGCTTGCCAGTTTGACCTCAGCAGAAACTCCACAATTTTATCTCTGAAGTCATGATATTATATTATCTTCAATATCTGTAAGATTTAATGTCTTGATTCGATATGAGGCTTTCTATGTTATGTGCATCAACAGAACTCGAATTTTTCCAAGCTCAACCATTTACATGCCACATGAATAAGCAAAGGACACTTTATTTCATTTGATCTACACAATACACTAAACCATTCCCAGAAAATGTAAAAGGTTCATAAACAATCCATGCTAAAACATCGTGATCTTCAATATAAATACCATTGATCTCTTCAAATTAAATCAAAAGTGAGAATTCAGCCTTACTCATTCATTTAGAGCTGCCATGGCTCTGCTGAAGAAGGTCATCATAGGGATCCCTCCGACCAGGGACCTGGCTGATCTGAGCATCCCATTTCATCTGAGCATTTTGGCGCTCGAAGGTCCAGAACCCATAAGGACGGACAGGGTAAGTCCACATCTCCTTGGTCTTGTTGCACCTATCCTTCACAGCATACAAATGCTCCCTGAACTTCTTATCCCTCTCCTTAGGGTCCTCCATCAACTTCAGAATCAAATTCTCCGCAAATTCCATTACAAATCCCATCCTCGATCTTCCTTCCTAAGTGCTTCTAATCAAAACCCTAACTTTAATCAGTAATTTCTTAATGAGATTTGAATTAGCTATAATTAATTGGTGAAAGGCCTATTTTATGCATTCAGATTACACTAGTAAACCGATTCAAATATACGAGAAAAAATACTCCGTTTTTGGTCTCTCAGAAGATTAAAAAAAAATTTGGAAAAAGAAAGTTATGTTATCAACTAAAATAGAGCTTGCGTTCATCTGATTTGCAGGAAATATGGAAACCCTATCTTGACAAATTCAACACGATTAGTCGGTTCATCAGAGTCAAAAGCCAAATTTCCACAAGCAAATAAAAAAATTCTGAAATTTGAGCATTTTCTTTTCTTTCCAGACATTTCTCAGCTACCAAACAGATCGTGAGCTTTCCAAATGGAAAACCTAAGACCAGCAAACCAAAATGGAAAAAAGAAAAAGAAAAACTAAGCTAACGAAATTTAAAAAGAAATGACGAGTTAAATCGAAAGCAAATAACATTGCTTCGGAAAAGACGATGGGCGATGGATATTACCTGCTCGAAGCTTCGAATAGCAAAGCAGAACAGCGAGCTCCCCAGAGTCAAGACTCGGATCCAAGAGCAGCGACTAAAATTAATATCGAGAATCCAAGGCCGAGTTCCTTGAAAGCCCTAGTAAGTAGGCCTTGTGGTTAGCCCTGTTAGGATAGTTAACAGCCTGGCCACAGGGAGTTGATCTGCAACTCAAGGCTTCGGCCCAAAAGAAGAAGGATTTATCCTTTAAAAAATATAATCACTGTTTTTTACTAATAACTTTGGATCTCATATATTTTATTTATATAAATATAATAAATAATTTCTTCTTAAATCTAGGTTTATTCTGGCTTGAGCAAAAAGCCTTTTGAGGTGGTCGATTGCTTCCTTGTCTTCAGTTAACGTTATCGCTGGAGTGGCGGTCTTTCCAACATCTCACTCGGCATATTCTGTCTTTGGGGAGAGCCCCTTTTATTCATTCCTTGCAGAGTGCCAACCACCGGACTGAAGCAAACGGAAGTACGGATGAAGAAAGTGATAGGAACTTGTTTATTAGGTTTCCATGGTTAAATTTGCAAGATAATTTGACTGTGATTACAAAAGGGGAAGCCAAGGGAATAGATATAGTTTTTTCCTTTCCCATTGAGATGGTCTAGTATTGAATTTGGACCAATAAGTCCAATGATTTGGTTAAAAGAAAAGTTCTATTATTCAACGTGGGGTTTCCATACCACTACTCAATTCCCAGACCGTACTTCTGAAGTTACCTAATATTTCACATGCCTAAGACATAAATTCAAGCTAGGGGCCCAGACTTGTTAACTCAAAACACTACTTTTATTCTCATTTCCCTTTTATGCCTTGCAAGCAACCCACGGAAACTTCTCGAATCCATGGCTTTATGGTCAAGACTGGCAATGGCCTGGCCCTATTATTTTCAGTCTGAGCATGCTTTTGCTTGGTATAAGCTACCCTACCCTATCTTTTGGCGTTTTCGGCCATTTGAGGGCTTTGGGAGTAATGGCAGATCTTGTTCTGTGTTATGAGTACTCGCGTGTTGACCAGTGGGACTGGACAAGGAATTCGCGGGGGCGGCGATGTTTAAGGTCTTGACATGGGTTGTTTATCAACGTACATGATAGCTTTTTGCATTTTATGCCGCGATTGTTGGAGAATGAGGCGCGCTTATAAGCCTTTTCATGAGTTTCCTCGAGAAAAATTTTGTGCCTTCGTAAGAAACTTTGCTACGTCAAGGAAAATGGAGGTGGAAGTGCTTTGAAAGCCAGTACCACCATAGTTACGGCTTCGATTCCGGGTAAATTTGGTCACGGCTTTGATTCACGTTCATGCAGAAGCGAAGAACTCGAATTAGAGAGTGGAAGTAAAAAGATGAAGTTGCTGAAGATGGACGTTGTTCATAGAAATACGTTATAGGCGAGTAGGAAAGTAGCATGGTTGAAAGCCGGGGGCTCTACTACTTGGAACGAGTCTCTTTAGGGACAAGCCCAACTCGTCCACATGGGAGGGCCTTCCCGATGCACCATGGTTGTATGTCTAATACCAGGACTCAAACATCCAATCAATAGGAGTGGTTGTACCTTAAATACGCGGTAGGAAGAGGAAGAGAGAGAGACAGAGAGAGACAGAGAGAAAGAGAGGGAAAGCGCAGTATCAGCAATTAACAATTGGCCTGGTTACACTTAAGGTTGGTCAGGATTAGAAACGCAGTATTTCTGAAGTTGCTTAAAGCGAATTGGCAATTGGGTAGGACATTCCCTTCAGCCTTCCCCTATGCTTCCTTCAAGTGCCCGGTTCGAGAACCAGACATGGAATTACCAATATCTGAAAGAGCAACTTGTCCTAAAAATACTCAACCCATTCAACTAGAGAACAAAGCAGTAGAGCTCATTCCCAAGGACAGCAAGAATTCCAACTCCCGTAGAAATAGAAAAAAAAGGAGCTGGGCTAGGACCACCGTCGGAATCGAGTTATGAATGAAACAGAGTAGCAATAATGATGGTTAAAAGAGACCAAAAAATGCAGTATGCATCCCCACCATGAAATACCCTTTTCTTCCCCCCTCCCTCCCTTATTCTATTAGCTTTCCGATCAACCATTTCCTCCACTTGCAGAATGCATACCTGCCCACTAACCCATTTCCCTTGCCTTTGCTTTTTCTCTCGGCGCCTCATGGTCAATCACTCGCAGTGTGCAACCCTTTTTGACCACCAAAAGGCCATGAAAAAGCTTTAAAGTAAAACGGCAAGATAATGCGATAAGTACCTGCTATGATACCTTATGTCGACCCTCCATTACCTGTCTTCAACCTTGCGGCTCTTTTACTGAAATCAAGCGTTTTACTATTACGTACTATTTATTGAATGCTGAATTTGACTTTTTTTAGCATCTAAGATATGGACCAAGATCGTATCTTTACCCCCAAGGGAAGCCAGTTTTTAAGCCATAAATGTTGTTCATATTATAAGTTTTCCAGATTATCTATATATAACACAATCATAAACAAGGAAACTATATGATCAAATTTCTGGAAGAAGAAGTCTGAAAAGAGAAATTTTCGAAAATTGGAGGTTTAGTTTTACAAAAATTAAAGCTGACAACGTTTTCTTTTCTTAAGTAAGTTAAGGCTGACAACTTCTCTAGAGTACAAAAAAGTACAAATGCGATAAGCAAAGAGAAAATAGAAACGCCTCCCTCCTTCTCTCCTCCTCCTCCTCCTCCTCCTCCGCCCCCCAACTTCTCCAAAAACCCCACTATACAGCAAAAAGAAAGCGGGGGGAGCTGAACTCCGAGCCAACCCACCGGCCATAAAAAAGACTTTTAACTTATGATTTTCCCCCAAAAATGGCCCCCTTTCATTTTCTCTCTCTTTTTTTTCCTTTCCTTTTTTGTTCCGTTGTTCTTTATCAATTAACCCGCATTATCGGTCGAAACCGTTCCGTCACCGTCAACGTTAAACTTAACTCTCAGCCATGACGTCATCGTTGATCCCATTAACTTCCCCGTCGCCCTCGCCAGCGTCACCATTGGCATTGCCATTGCCGTCACCGTCCTCATCTACCCACCGCTCAGTGGGCGTGCAGTCCGTCTTGTGCCGCATCTTCCAATCAAGGGCCTGGCACGCGCGGGAGCAGTAGTTTACGGTTCCACACACAGAGCATCGACGAAACTCGTGCCTCCTCGTCTCGGGTCGCCCGCATCCCAAGTGCGAGCAGAGCCTAAGACCCGGACCCGGCGAACCGCCCCGGGCCGAGAACCAATCCGCTAAAAACTTGTTCGCCGGATGGGCCTCCGGCGCCGGCACGTTGCAACCGAAGTCGCTCAGTAACGGGCAACCCCCGCAGTTCACGCTCCGGGGATGAGGGTGGGGGGGTGGGGGTGGGGGTGTGGGTGCGGGTTCCACGTGAACCAGGAGCGCGTGGGGGATCCCGAGGTCGCCGCGGAGGCGACTACTGCGGCGAGCTCGCGCGTATTGGCTTGGACAAGGAATCGGCGACCCTCCGTTATGTTCTGGCGCACGCCGTATCCATCCTGAAGGCAGTGACCAAGCTCCCGCAGCGCGTCGATGTGGCCTAGGAAGGCAGCTCGCGCGCATAGAGCGACGCCGGCTCGGAGGTCCTTGTCGTTCTTGGAGCCACCGCTTCCATTGAACTGTATTACGGCGAGCGAGTAGAGCGCCTGCGCGTGAGAGCTGATTGCGGCCTTGGCCATCAGTGACGCTCCGCTTCCTCGGTTTTGCAAACAGTAGAATCGAATCTGCAGCATTCCATATTTATTAACAATCATCCGGGGAATGTTCAGAGCTTGTGAAATGAGATAAAAATCTTGACTTTAATTGCTCTTCATACTCTTAGTTGGCTATTCCCTGCATATTTCGCATATATGCTTATATGTTTTGAGTTCATAACGAAACTAACCATGCCGAGAGTGTAGCAGGCTTCGACGTTTCCGGCATCGGCACAGAGTTTCAAAAAGCGATGTGCGGACTCGGACCAGTTCTTGGCTCTAACGGCGAACGTTTTCTGAGAAGCTTTGGATAAGACTAGGGAGTGGAGACCTAAGCCGTTTAACCTTTTGCACCTGTTTCAAAAGAAAGCAGTTACGTCAGATTCAAATGCCAGGGGCCAAAAAAGAAGCACCGCCGACTGCAAGAAAATAATCTATGCCCAAAAGATTGCAGTTTTACAAAAAATCTAATGACCAGGGCTCCGATCAAGATTCCGGGGAATGAAAATCAGAGAAGAACGAGGGAGGAAAATAAAGAGTCACATACGTAATCAGAACGTTGATGAAATCCGAGGGGCAGCCGGCGGTGGAGCTGAGTTTGCAGAGAATAGAAATGACAAGATCGTCGGGCAAGGCATCGAATAAGTCACGCTTTCCGGCGATCTCCGGCAATTTGCGGTACCTTTTCCGGCTAACCATGTGCTCCCCGGCGGCGGCGGCATCTCTCCTCCTCTTAACTATTCTCTTCTCCGACGACATACACACGTCTCCTTCCCTTCTCATGACTCTAGGGTAACATAGGCCCCTCCTCGTTCTCATAGCAAGTCCTTGTGGGTGTCCTTCTTATCTCTTCCGGAGCTAAAGAGAAGGAAAAGGCAGAGTGAGGTCTTATATAAAGCCTAAGGCAGGCCTACAAAGGAGACCACAACAAGAGCAACGACAAAGCCGAACGCTTATAAAGAAACTAATTAGGGGATCAATAGAATAAGCAAGCAAAGCAGCAGCCGGGGAAGAGAGAGAGAGAGAGAAATAGTAGTGGGGGTGTATACCTCATTTACACTTCTACCCCTCTACTTGTCGTTTTTCCCGGTCAAAAGTCGTTGACCCAGATCCGTCCGTTCGTCGTCAGTTTGTGTTTTGCTCTGTCTCCGTACTGCAAAATCCCTTCCCCTTGTCTGCACGGCTCTGAGCGTACACATACTCTCTCTCTCTCTCTCTCTCCCTTTTCTTGTTTTTTTTTTTTTTTTTACAGAAGATTGATGAGGAGGGCTTAGAGACACAGGAGGGGAGTTAGAGGGGCCAAAGACTATGTCTGTATTTATGTTTGTTGGGTACAGGTGGGTTGTCTTCTCTCTCTCTCTACAAATGTTCGGGTTTGTTTCGGAAGCGGTTAATTTTGTTGCAAGTGAAACAACTAACTCAGGTTATTTTCGATACTCAATTTCACAGCATGGTAAATTAACGTACTCGATAACTTCCAGCGCGTGATCCCACCCGTTTTCGTGGACTGTTAAATGGTATTCAGCGTGGGCGTAGCGCGTCCCGGGGAGAGTGGGGAAACGCTCGTCTTCTTAACAAACCCAGGTAGCGAATTCTGGGCACTCGTCGACGACCCAACCACTCAAAGGTCAAACGTATGAATCAGCACAGCGGTTCGGTTACTCTTCTTTGTTTTACTTGCCTATTTATGATTTCGCTCTCTTTTTTTTTTCCATGTATTGCCCCTTTATCCCCTCGTATAATATCATTTTTCTCTTTTTCCAACAATTTGTACCGTATACTAAAGCACTTACTCCGAACCTTTCGGCCTTGGACTTGCCTTCGAATGACACAGTTCTTGTGGGTTCCGTTATTTAATCCTATGACATCCCGAAATTATATGCTCATCCGGTAATAATACTGTTTAAAAAGAAACCAAGAGAGAGAGAGCTACAAATTTGGAGGTCAACTGTGTAAAAATCGTGTCTAAAAAAGCCTATAGAATCGCAGACGGCTTATCCTGTATGTGAGCTGAAACCATACGGCAAAAATCAGAAACCACTTTGGTGGGGTCACGCTGGACCTCAAAGCTACCGATTTTTCCAGTCAAGTGTAGATCGTAGAGAACCCCCGAGTGCAATAGCCGTTTTGTGCACAGTAGAAAGTTCACCTTGTGGGGAAGGACCCTACAACACCAAACGTAAAGATCAATCACACGCATCCCATTCAACAACATTAAACTTAACTTGCTTTCCCATTCTCGCTTCTTCTGTCATCCCGAATTCCCCCTACTTATTTACCTTTTCCCTCCGAGGTTTGATCTTATCGAAATCCTATCTATAAATAAATAAATAAATAAAAGATATCAAAGGCCGCTCAGCATATATATGTTTATTACCAAGATTTTTTTCGTTTTGATGTTGATTTTAGTCATCGAAATGGAAAAACAAAACCCAAGTTTCTGTTGGTGGGTGTCCACTTTCCTCTTATCAACTCCCGTCGTGGGAACCCTTCACATATATGGAGCCTACCCGCTCCCCACTTAGAATTAGACAAACAAACTAAGTGGCATTTTTACAAGCAAAGTGATCGCCCCTCAACTTTGAATCCTCGTTTTTGACCAAACCATTCAATTAACACCGCTAACCCCAATTATATACCTCGTTTGAAATTCTTTTCGTAGAAATTTTGGAGAGTACAGATTGTGGGTCGCGTAAGGAACGTGAAAACGTCGGCCCGCTGTCACGTCGCCGTAAAATAAACAATTCCCCGTCACGTCAAGCGGTGACGTGGATGATAGCATAATCTCCCTTTCATTTTTGTTTCTATTACGAATAAACAAAAACATTCGACGAAATTAACAAATCTTTTAAAGAATCAATGCTCCACCTCACTAACCAGCGCAGTTGAAAACGTCACCGACGATTCTTGCACCATTTAACTTTCCCTTTCGATTCTCTTTTTTTCCTTTTTTCTTTTCTGCTTTTTTGGTGTGAAAGCTCACTGTATTTTTACAAGCAAGATGTCTTTTTTGATAGTTAATTTTTAATGGGTTTCATTCGACCGAAATTAACACTAATAAAATTGTATTTTTACGAGCAAGATGTCTTTTTGATAGTTAATTTTTAATGGGTTTCATTCGACCGAAATTACACTAATAACAAGCACAAAGTCTTGGCATCCAGATGCTCGTGTCACAGCAAAGAAATTGTGACCCAATTTGTGGACTATTCAAAAGCTCTTAATGATTTTTTGGAGGGGGGAAAAAAAGGGGGAGCGGAGACGTGCATCTCACTTCTTCATCCGGCTTACTATTCCACTGGCACGTGAGTCCAGGTGACTTTATTCTAAGAAGCTGGTCCCCCGGGGTAAGGATATCAATGCTTTTCAATATTGTAATGTAAGAAACAGTGTGTGAAGGAGGTAGTGAAAGGTGGATAAGTTGAGGAATGACGTGGATATCAAGAAGTGATGTCGACCACTCATGTCGTACCAGGAGGGCCCCACGTGTCCCCTACGGGTCCCTTTTTTTCTTTAGTTGTTTTTTTTTTTTTGGAGGTAAGTACTGGGGTTCCTTCTCGAAGAGAAGAAACATTTTAGGACCAAAACACAAAGTGGGACCCATGTTTTACATCATGTAGGGAGCCTAGGGACCGTGTTCTTGTTGCCAACCTCCCAAAGCAAATGGATGGCCCCCGCAATCACCGTAGCCGAATTTCGTTCGAGACTTTGTGCAACCAAAATTGCGTGCTTACTTGGGATATAGTAATGGCAATCAGCCCCCCTGCCTACCCTAATTTAATAGGGAGTTGGTGAATATCTTTTACCGTTCCCTTGCAACTGCGTTGGGGTCCGGAAATTAGAGATATACTTCAAATATTCAAGATAATTAATGATCCAGTATTTTCCAAACCCTTTTTTATATGAAGAAATTGGGTTCACGCAGGGCGTGCGAGTAGCACAACTTTCAACAGTTTGATTCTTTGGAAGCAATGAGGATACACGTTAAGAGAATCCGTGAAGGGATTGACAAAATCGAGAGGCACGAGTTTGTGAACACCGTCAAGAAATAGTACAATATTGTCACTATTATTGTCATTTTCTGCCCGTCTATATGTCATACCAAATAACAAAAAAAATAAAAAATAAAAAAACACTGTCTGTAAAAACTCAACTATTACTAAATCAGCCATTCCATTGCTAACGACACCCGTGAATTTCTCGAGCTAAAAGAATCTGGTTAGAGGAATCTAGCCAGAGGTGTCTTCACGCGACTCCTACAGCTTGCAACACTTCGTATTTCAATATCCAATTCAATCATTGAAGAAGTGGAAGAGGAAAACAATAGAAGAATAATGCCAGGAAAAAAAAATTAATCATTAAAATTAGTAATATTTATTATTTTAACAATATGAGACAGATACTACATACACACGGTAATATTAACTTGTACATAATTCTAGAAATTACCGGTGAACTGATTTTTGGTGGGCGATGAACAAACAAAGGAAGGGCGTCAGTGGATAAGAACTAGACATACAGTTTGAACTTCTGCCTTAATTTTATAACTGAAAAAAGAGAATTCAGTTATGACTCGTCAATCCCTAACCACAAAAATTATTAGAAGAAAGCATTCCTCTTATCGATTTGTCATCTATTATTGCGTTTAATTTTTACAGTTTTCCTCAAAATATTGTTTTTATAAGGTTGACCAAGTGAAGTTACAAATATAAGTTGTACAATTTAATCCTGATGGTTGGTTTCGTAACTTTAATAGCCTCATTGATATGTGTAGGGTTCAAAGACGCCCCACAACGACATTAGCAATTTTCTCTTTAAAATTGACATTTGAACTTTCAATGTCAGAAGAGGATCTCTTCCCGGATTGTGTCTTAACTCTTTTGTCTTTGATGGGATGTCTTTTGGTACCGATTCCATGATTTCGCAATAATTCTCATCTTCTTCGTATTCCTCTCCCATTACTATTCCCCTCCCTCTCTCTCTTATAATTGGAGTAAAATTGTTAAAAATTAACAACGGCTTGACTAAATTCTTGTACTTCTTTTAAATCATGGTTGACGCAATAGTGTGCGCGTGGTGTAAGGGCTAATTTGGAATAATAACACGGGTGCCTGTTAAAAAGTAATTGATTTTTTTTTTTATTATTTTTTAGTATTATAACTCACATATATACAGTGTCAAATCTTAAACTTAACTGATAATATCTTTATTAACTCACCGTGAATAGCATGAGACGCAAAAGCAAGCAATTAAAGAAGGCATGGTTGATAGTTCGAAATATCACATCTGGATGATCGTAAAAGCAAGACATTGTCCAAATGGATGGGTATTGATGTAAAAGCGTCTTCGTTATCTCTGCTTCATTTGAACTAATACGGTTTCTTGGTCTGGTAACAAGAACCTGGTCATGGCTCTACCCGGTGTGGGACGTTTAGATACATGCAACTGGCTTGACATCGACTCCTGAGCTGGGTGTTTCACGCGTTAGATATTTCCAAGTCAAGAGTTACAGATTTGGATTCGGTCTTGTGAAAGGTGACACGTGGTGGGCTGGTAGCGCGAGATGCCTCCTCTGCCATGGACATACCCAAGAGTAGTTTGGATTTGAAAGCAAAGGAGGAGAGCGGTGTTAAGTGGCCTCCCACGGTGATACCTTCACCACAATAGGATAAAGGAAAAATCAATGCTTCTTTTTCTTTTTGTCAGGAAAAAGGCTAACCTATCTCTTATTTCTGTTAAAGTTTGCATGTATCTTCCGTTTGTCAATATCCCAACACTTTCTTTGTGATAACTCGTAATCTTCACGAGGTTTGAGACTTTAGAAACCCAAAAAGCGTAAACAATATATCAAGTAGATCACAAGTTAGGCAGGCACCCGACATGCAGAAGGCAAAAGCAAAGCCTTGGACATGTCAAGTGAAAGCTTTCTTTCTCACTTTCACCAAGTAACCAAAAAAGGACGGCACCAGCTCACAGCCAGTTGCACGCCTATCGACGGCGTAAATCTGGTTTAACTTAACCTGCCGCTCAATCCTGCTTCACTCGACGAACAGATTCGAATGCACGAAAATAAGAAAACACGGTTTTGATATTATGACATCAATTTTAAATTTTATTTTTTTTAACATGTAGATGAAAAAATTGTTGATGAAACTTATAGTTTAATATATTTTTTAATAATTAGTATTTGATATTAATCATTATAAAAAATCGTTGTCTTCATTGTTCAACTGTCATGTATAAAAAATTTAAACATTGTCAGTACTGAAAACTACGGCATTGAGGGTGCTGGCGCTTAGGAGTTGAATCTTCTTAAAAAACTGGATTGATATACACCTTAAGGTTATTTTATGAAATAATCTTACCAATCCTAGAATAGATGTTGTATGAAGTGTTGAAATAAACTTTGGTGGTTAGATTAACTTCTAAAACGAATTTGAGATAATTAATTATTCTTAAACTCTTCTCAATGGTAGTTTAACTATCTCACGACTTGAAAAACTAGTCACGTTACTTGTGATTAGGTCATCAAATGGTTAAGAGATATCATTAAATTTTTTATTGCCTAATTACAAACAGATAATATTTTACAATAACCAAAGCTAATTTTAGCAAACGTCTGAAATTGAGTATTTAATGTAGGAAGTACAGAATTTGGATTTTATGCACATAAAACAAGGACAAAAGTTTGAATATTTTGCTGAAACTTTTCATCCCAGTGCGTCGTATTTGACTTGAGATTGAATGAGACAATATAGAGTACCCCATTTTGTGTAGCTTTCAAATCAAGTAGTCCTTTTTTTTTTTTTTTTTTTTAACCAAGGTGTCCGAGTCAGCTTGCGCGCACCTCGACTAATCTTTGGGGAAGGCTAGCACAGCAACCCACCGCCATGACTCCCACTTAAATCACAAATGCTCCCCATGGGGAGTTGAACCTGGGACCTTAAGGATCTCAAGCCCAACCCTTACCAAGTGGACCATCTGTGGGTGGGTCAAGTAGTCCTTTTGTTAAGTCCCACATTTGTGGTGTATTTGACAAATGATGTATAGTTGTTTTACATTACTAATCCATTAGAAATTTAAGCTTAATCTTCTACTAATTTACTTGTAGATAAAAAGTGTTATTTTGAACCTACTTAATATCAATGTCTTAAATTAGATATAGACCATCTTTATAAAAAAAAAAAGGGTCATCGTGTTGAGAAATTATGCTTGCTTGAAATGCGTATATACCGTTATGCGCCTTGTTGCGTTTAAACTCGGGCACCAATTAACTCCGAACCATGGATATGCCTTTCTGCTAAATGAAGACAGAATCTGTTGAAGGGAGCCGTTAGAAAGGGACCCACTTTTGTTGGGGGGTTCAGAGACAGCTGAGTTGTTCCCTCTAGCCGATGCACGTCTCTTTTCCGAGTCCGACACGTGGCTACAAATCCTTATCATCACCCAGCTGGTGGCACATCTTGCACCTGCCACGCAAGACAAACTTCGAGGCAGACTACACGAAGTGTCGCTACGTTAGGACTCTTTCCCCTCCCCCGCCCTTTGTAACAGCGCCAAGCAGGAGTCTACCCGTGCCTGATGTCACTTTCGCATGAACCACAGACAGGCCATGGACATAGTTACATCTCTTGGTTTTTACTAAACTGGAAAGCAATGATGTTATGTTTCACTAAAACTGTTAAAACTCACGAATGCACATAACATTGACTTGCGTATAAAGTGCTTGTTTTGTGGAAGATTCCACCTCTCATTTGTGAGGCAAAGGAGGTGGTAAAACGTTTAACAATTCAACCTTTCTTTTTAAGGTAGTTTATGGGGGACTCTCTCTGCCCATATACAGGTTGAATTGTCATTAAATTATATTTAAGAACATTAAATTTTTTTAGATAAATGTTTTGTTGTGTTATAATAAGATGATTCAAAATTAGTTAAAGTATATTTATAAATCTTTATATTTTTTCATTTTTAGATAAATAAACTCATATATTTATAAATAAAAGGATTAGAAAATATCTGATCAAATGTTAAGGAGTATGACTTTTTTCTTCCTTTGTGGTCTCGAGAGAACTTGTATTGAAGAGTGGTCAATTAATTCTGAAACGGATGGGCACCCACTTTATATGGACACCAATGTACAAAGCAAAGGCCGAAAATAACCATCCGACTTGATAGTTATAGTCATTTCATGCATATCCTGTTTTTCCGTCTTCTGGACCACTCAAAATTATTTGATGACACTGGAACGCTTGGAACCATCTGCACCACACCTTGGAGAAATGGATGACGCCCAAGACCCATTTATACCACTCCCTTGTAAAGGGTTATCGATTGCTTCCAAAACCAAGAGGAGGTGCTGCGGTCATTATCCATTTTCTGTGGCTCTTCATCGTTAAGGATTGTGCAACGTGCCGTTTTCATTCGCCTTTGGTGAGCTAGGTAACGTCGAGTTGCGAACGTGCGGCACTTATTGGGGAGAGTAGCAGTGGTATGAATCATAAAGAAAGGGATAACAGATTGATTGAGATGCCTAGGAGTTAAATATCTCAAGAATGGAGGAAGACGAGGCAACGTTTACGTGAGGTTATTATTACGGTCAAAAAGCATAGATCAGACAAACTTGATAGTTTAGGCACAGGTTAACGTAGAGGATTATCAAGCTCATTCCTCGTTCCCTAACTTTGAGATTCAAAATGCTTTAACTTAAAACAACTGAAAAAGATCTCTCACCCCATAAACTACCGCCACTGACTTCGAAGAGAATTTGAGGGAGACAATGCAGAGGATGTTGCTTAACGCACTGGCCATTCATTAGCTTGGGGACCGTCGTAAAGGGTTTTGAGATGGCCTGCAAGTATGACCACGTGAGGCTATGCCACTGTTGAGTATGGTTGAAGCCAATTTCGATGGTTTAACTTGTACTGCGAGCTTGATTATTTTATACATCAGTAGGAGAAAAGGATCCAGCTTTTTGACTGAGTAAAGTTTGTTTTAAATCACATCGGCTGGCTCCGGTGCAAAAATGATGAAAAATGACGACCTACTTATTTGTACAACGGTCAGAAAGCGGTCAACCTACGCTGGTGGGTTGGTCGGGCCACATGCAGGCAAGGCTTCTCACTTAACCCTTTGGAATTCGAAGCTTGCTTTCCCAAAAATAAAACCTGGCTTACTAAATGACTGATACGCCCCTATGACTTGTAAGCTCTTGGGTTTGCCTTGCATGCCCAATCTGAGCCGTCGATGTAATTACACGTGGTTCCCTTGGTTGAACGTGGCTTCGAAATAAGAGATGTCAGACTGACAAGTGTTTGACCAGTCTTTACATCGTCTGAGCATTGCTTTTCCTCACAGCTTTGCAGCTCACAAGGCAGTGGATCGGCACGCCATCTCACACTCATTGTAACCTAACATTTTGTCCATCGTGGCCGCCGGTGGACAACACACCAGAGTTCTTCACAGAGGAGAGTCTGGGAAGATTATTATTACACTCACATAGTATTGAACCTAATTATTCATTGGAGTGTAGTCAAAATGATAAGAATAGCAAAATAGGTATTTTAAGTTTAAATTTACGCCACTATATTTTTAATTGATGTAAATATATTTTGGGACAAATTGTTTTATAAACCTAGAAGTAAGAGGTTTGAAGCATTACTCAACTGAGTTAGATGCTTATTGTCTGAGTTTGGAAAGATTATAGGAATGTAAAATTAATCCAAATATTTAAACTAATCAATTCAGATGCAATAACTTTGTATTAACCTTTAATGTTCATGGTAATTTTAGTGAGTAACAATATAATTAGATATGCAAGTTATGCAGTTTTCCTTAAAGAGGATAGTCTTTTCTGGTGAAATTATAACATGATACAATAAAATAGTAATCCATGGCTCTCCCCATCGTGGATCTTCTTCTCGATAGTAGATTCACCCTGTGTGTGCTTATGAGGTGACTTGGGGACCTGTACGAGAAACTAAATTCTCAAATGGCAGAAAGCTGCCCTGAAAGATCTCTTTCACGGGATGAACATAGGGGGTTTTTCTTGACAACCAAGCTTGATCAATTCTCGTCGATCTCACTGTTTGGCCGTGCAAGCAAGCAGAAGGTTGCTTTATGCCTCCCAGGCCTGGGACAAGTACAAGTCCACCTTTACGTGCATGGTAAGTGAACTTCAAACTGACCAAGGCTACGATAGTCATTGTGTTCTTTTCTACAGCTTTTGGAATCATCACTGTCCCTGATTTCCTGCCAAGTCAATTTTTCTTCGACTCTCGGAATCGGTGACATGGTTCCACTAAGTGGGTCTTGGAAATTGCTCAGGAAGTTGCTTTGCTGGAGAGCAAACTCCTCTCTATCTTGATCTTAAAATGGAAAAACAATTTACTTTGTGACAATGGTTAGATAACCGGGCCATGAAATATACTATTATTGGTTGTTAGGCAAAGGATACAGATGAAAATCAAAGCACCTAAACAAAGTACAGATTTCTGCGAGCTGATATCATGAATAAGCTTAAATGAAATATTTGTTATAATGATGGTCGGTGACTAACCCTAACTAAAAATCACGGGAGATGTGTAGCATGCCGGGTGCACTTTGATTCTCAATTTAAAAAACCCCCATATTAGTCAATGATACCTCGAGATGATATGCTATCCTGTTAACCACTGTTGTCTGATTGTTCACGTTTCTATACTCTTAAAGCCTAAGGACACTTATAATCAAGAGATTTATTGAGGTGGTTGCAATCCAGAAGTATCAAAAGGATATGCTTCAAAAGCAACCAAGGATTTGCAGCCTTCGGTGAAAAGAATAATCTCCTGGATAGCTTTCTTTATTGGGGTCTATCTTATCACTACGATTTCATTCACAACTCTAAGCACAGAAGACAATGGCACGAAACTAGAAGTAGCCGTGAGATTATAGAACTTGGTTTTGCAGTACAAACGTCGGTAAGGGAAGGGATAACTCAAGGGAAAAAAAGAAGAAGAAAAAGTCACCTTCATTATGGTCACACGGTATAAGAATAAATTAAACCTTTATGGCAGCTCAAGGTAGCGTAAAATTCCGTCATTATCAATCCTAAGTATTCGTAATAGTATATGCTTTATAGTTTATAGGGATTTGTGAGAATTTAGCGTAACGAACCATAAATGAGAGGAGGGAGAGGGAACTAAGGGATGTTGCTTAACGCCTTCGGCAATTATTCTGGGTCCCTTCCATTCTCGTATGTCGTGCAAAATCCCAGTGAGCGTGCACACGTGCTGGCCCATTTTCTTGAGTGATTTTGAAGCAAGCTGATGTTCTGGGACAACATTTATCGAAAATAAGATTTTTTTCCTTAAGATCCATTGACAGTTGGTAAAAGTGTATAGAGTTTAGGAAAGTAGGAGGTGGTCATTATTTTCCCTAAAGCTGGAAAAGCAAAAAGGTGGGTGTGTTAGGACCTTCATCCTGTTCTGCAGGCGAGGCTCATCTTTACAAAGTCAAATGGACAGGAACTAATTTGGGGCCTCTGCCTACCTAAACCCACTGAGCTATCATTTCTCCTTTGTTTTTTTCTTTTCGTTTTGACCCATTTTTCACCAAAAAGTACACTTTTTGTCTATGAACCACTAAATTTAAGAACCTAATCCGTTCAAAAGTAGACCAACTATGCATAACAAATCCAAACTAATCAATCTCGCTCTTGTTTTGCTTTTATTTTGAAAAAGGTTACGGATTCTCCCATGCCTCCCTCCATCATCTAAAAAGTGTCATAGACTATTATTTTGGGCAAAACAAGCTTGGACTCGAGCTTTAAGTGGGTTTAATACCATATGACTTAGTCCAAGTGATAGGGTTTTCTTCAATTACTATAAAACGAGTAGAAGCATCACATCTTGTAATTGTTTAAAAAAATGAAGATAGGGAAAGAGGAAGGGAAAAGATTAAACAAAAAAAGAGACGGGGTTAAAGAAGAGTTTAACAAAGAGAGGCGTATTTATCATTTTGCATGATGTGGCGTAACTTGAGGGGCGTTGATGAGTTGAGTAAAACTTTAGCCGCTTTATTCAAAGCCTCAAAGTAACCAATGTGATGTGGTAAGATTGCTTAATGCTGGGCGGCCCTTCGACAACCATAACTTGCATGGCAAGTTAAGTAAACCTTAATTAGAGCCGCCTCAAGCAGAAAGCTCCCAATAAGAAAATTCCTCCTCGGATTACGGCGAGATGTATCTTTGTGCAACGTTTCACATCGCAATCATGAACCACAGAGACGAAACCAAACAAGCACAGCCTCTTTTTTGTATCCATCCTTTCACTGAATTTCAGCTGAGCCGAAAGTCTTTGTTAAAGAAAGAGTGTTGAAGCCGGGTACTCCAACCTTTCTTTAAGCGCCACTTACCTGCTTCTTCCTCGAGCCTTTCTTTCAATGATTCCAGAAAGCATCCAACAAGCAATCGGTGCATTTCTAAATCAACGATGCAGTACAAAATATTGTTCATAAACCGAAAATTATCACTTGTTTATAGACTCCATGCCGCTAGATGTTGAAAATGAAGGACAGAGGCTTAATGGGATACGTACATCCCATGTGGGTTTATGGACGACTTTCGTCTTTTCTTTTTTGTTGTCATAATCGTAGTACCTTGTTAACCAATATGTACGCTGATTATATATATATTTAACATAAAGTTCACTATTGAGAACGAAGTTTTCTGGTCCATATTTTTGATTATTTGGATAAAATATATATCCTAATTAGTTTTAGTGTAGCAAAAACATTACATGAAACCAATTGATTACAGAAAACTACTCTATAGCTTTATTTTTAAAGGTTAGGTTTTAACATCAACCTAAATTTTATGTTCAATAAAATGAAGTTTATTTGACAACTACTTTTTAATTTTTAATTTTAATTTTTAATTTTTAAGTTGATGTAGATTAATTATTTCCTTGATCAGATTTTATTATTTGAGTTAATCAAATAAACCATTTTTTCACTAATAGTTATTTGTCAGAGATCAAAAATGACTCTTTTATCATGACATAATCTATTAATATAATCCCAATGAGTTATCTATATCTCAGATAAGTCAATTTTAATTTTATATAAGTATATTTTATTCTAAAGTAAATACAAACGTGAGTTTATACAATCAACTTGAGTCTATTCAATTTTGATTTATTAAAGAAAATGTTACATGTATGATTGCAATTTGAGTTACGGGTCAAACAATGTGAAGCCCTTCCTAGCACAACTATGCAACAATCATGTCAGGAAAATATAAATAAAATACCATTTTGATAATGCAAACCTCTTCGTGTTCATGTAGGGTGAAAGTCAAAAAAGAGGCTACAAGCTATCATATACTGATTTGATTTGTTCATGACAAAGCTTGGATCAATCTCTCTATCAAACGCTGGGAGGGGTGCACGCCGTACATTTTCTTCGGCGGCCGGGGTTATATCAATCAGTTCTCTTGAAACTTCAAAGAAGGTGTTTATTTGCCTGGGTGTTCAGTCAATGATCCCCTGGGATTGAATGCGATATTAATATTTTTAAATAAGTTGAGTGCCTGCATGTTTAGATTCTGAAGTTATTCCTAATATTGTATTCATATTGATGTAACCGCTTCTAGAAGTAAATTGATATGCAGGTTCAATTGCAAAATTTAACATAAAATTATAGACAAGGCGACGTCATTTCGGCAAAAAATATGGGAACTTTCCAACCTAAAACTCGAGGGAAATATTAAAAAAACACAAAGGCCAACTTCAGACATAAAGTTTTTGATGTTCATATATCTGATCATCATTGATTAAAAAAGGATGAAACATGCTTCATGTCGTGGTATTATTGTAGTCCTTCGGCGTCGTATGCATGCACCTTGACCATTATCAGTTGGACGTCACGTTGAGGGCTCCGTTTCATCTAACTATCTCTTAAATTCTCCTCTGACCGGTAATTAAAATTAGCATATGGTAACCACTATCGACTGGTTTGAGAACATCCTCTGGAGGTTACAATCCTAATGACAATAAAGTCGACTGGGATGGCAAGGACGTACGTAATATGATGATGATATACGGCCGTCCAGGTGACCGACATGCTGATCTACACATGAAGAGATTGTTAGAGCCGGATTAGTAGGTGTAACAAGTTTCTTTGCATCATTGCAGGTTTTAAAATCAGAATCTGTTGCTTGGTCGGCGTCTAACTTAAATAAAGTTAATCTATGAGATTATGACCCCCGATTTTCTGGAAAATAGTTTCTATTTTTGGTTTCATGTTTTAGCTCATCTGAAAGGTCACCCCCTATGATTTTGGGAAGGATTTGGAGATTCTATTGGGTAGAATTTGAAGACGAGAAGAACAAGAACTAGACCATATAGCTTAACCTCTGTTTCGGTGTTAGGAATAGGCAGGAAAACAATGAACGTGATTCGTAGGTTAGCTATTGAACATCATGCTGTACCTAATCTCGTTCTCAACATGCTTCTAATTGAGAGTTCGACTTCGTCAGCTGCTAGCCTCTCAGCTAGCCAGAGTAGCAATCAATCTTTAGCTGCTAAAAGTCATGACGTAGGCATGCATCTCTTCGGAAGCACATTCTGCAGCATGATGCAGCTTAAAGTTGACCAAATATTAAACTTCCGGCTACTCCAAAGGTTAGTTTAGAGGTTTTGAACCCCAAGATATAAATATAAGCCTGTAGTTCAAGTATCAAGATTAGGTTAATATTTCGACTACACATGGAGTAGGAAGTTTAGGTGTAAAACGTCAACTGTGTATTTTATCATGACTTTCAGCTCCGAATTAAAATTTTGCCAGGCCATTAGAGTTGAGGGATACGCTTGGAGATTCCAGTACTGCATTGTTGACTTCGAGAGATCTGAACTTGCAAAGCCCATTTGTCATTTCTTCCAGGAAAAGTTGTTGTAAGGCACTTAGCTGTGGATCCTGACCATAGTTGTTGTAACTCCAGTACAAGTTTCAGAATACGAGAAGATTGTGACATTTCGAAATTCAGCCTTGGATTCTTTTCGGGGGGCTGTAGTTGATACAACTTAAGGACTTTTACCAACACCCAGAATCTTTAAAACTTGTGTGATTGCCGTGAATTTGTGAGACTGAAGCTCGAGATGAATTTTTAGCACGCAAAAGAAAAGCATTATTAATAAAGTTGACCTCAGTCAATGATATAACATCGCGACTTACTGACTTTTAAGGGATGGAGCAGTTGGCAACTTTACCCGTAAGTAAAGGAGATGATTGCCCAATATGTAAAGCAATTGATTCTGATTTGGTTGTTATAGATTCTCACATCTTTTGTTAAGCATAACACATCTTTTTCTGTTCTATCGTTTTGCTTCTAACCTTAGTCATCTGAGTCTCTAGGAACGCGCTTCTATTAGAGTCTTCGTCATACACTATAGGTGCCTATTTGCAGCATGGAGTGAACGACTTATGGTTGAAAATGTCCTCAAAGACGTGAAAGAAGCTACATGCCCGTAGGAAAAGCGAGAAAAACTCTATTTGAGGTCCAAGAAGGCCTAGCATTAGTCCAAAAATTATAGATAGAGACGGTCAGCGGCATAAATCTTTAAAAATAACTTGAATAATGATTTCTTTTGAGGTCAACAATGTTAATTTATGCTCTTTCGATTCAAATGAAAGACAGTGATTCCGGAGTATAATCATGAAATTTTAGTATAAGGACAATACACAAGCAAACCAGATCTAAAAAATTTGGACCATTTACATTGTTCTCAAGGTGCCAAATGAGAGGCTGCTCGGCTTCTTTTCTTCATTGCTTCTCTGTTGGGGCATGTGCCATGACCCCCCAATGGAGCACCCAATATGGGGTTCATGAAACCCAACCAGAAGACAAAATGGTAACGTGGGATCATATACGGCAGCAGAAGTCCTGTGAGCATTGATGATCTCTGGAATTGTTGATTGTGATGTCTCATTAAGACCATCAGAAATTGCCTTCAAAAAGTGAAGATTAATATTCTGGCAATCTCCTACTTCATTTGCTATGTACGCCAAATGCAGACTCGATCATGATAGGTATCAGATCTTCCCCGTCAATTACATTTTGAATCCCAAATCTATGAGCAGTCTAACCCCACCAGCATGTGAATATATAATGAATGGTGTGAAGATAAACTGGAAAACAGCATGATAATTTTTGGGGCCGAGTGAAGAGGAGTTCGACACAGCAATCTTAGCTTTTTAGAGGTTTTGCAAAGCCGTGCTAGTCATCATAACTATCAAATGTGGCATTATTTAGTACTTTCACAAAAAGCTCACCAGGAGTGCTGTTCTTTCCCCAGCACAAGTCAATGATACCGTGGTCTGCATCTTCGCATGTTGACTTCGCAACTAAGGAAGAATGAAAATGACCCAATGGTGGAAATGTTTGGTAAATTATGGATCCCATAAGCGAGAGAGAGAAAGAGAGCAAGAGAGATGTTATCTTCTGGCGAGGACATATATGAGCCATCATTTTCAGACCGCATGATTATAAGGCAGTTTTTTACCATAATTTCTTTTAAGTCATAATTACAGCACTAATAGCCAGCACATGGCTGCATGAAAAAGTATAATAAGGAATCCAAAGAATTTAAGCGAGAGGAGAACATGCAAAGAATGCTCTCTTCCTAAGGTTGCCAATCCTATCAAACATGCTTTGATATTGTTGGTAGACCTCAAACATTCACTAATTACGTTTCACATATTGTTGCCGGCTGGCACCATTTGATTCCTTAAAAGACCCAGATAGCACCACACTAATGTCCTAGTCGGTGCTTTACTGCCAAATTGTGGGGATGATTATGTCCAATTGAACCCAACCCAAGATTTGTTGTCTCAGATAACTACATTCGCAAATGGACCCTGAAATCATTTCCCCTTTCCCTTTGAACTCCGTAAAGTCGACGGCTACCTTGTACGCTGTATGGTACATGGCTGTCGAGAAGGTATGAGACATTTTGGACGAAGTAAAGTTGTGTGATCCAAATACCATAATGGGAGTACCAGCAGCAAAGTCTGCATACGACTTTCCTACTCTTACTTCTCGCGCTTCATGCAATAATTGGTCGATTCAGTCAGAATTTTGTCACAGGATATCTCTCCATGATCTCGACTCCCATGCTTGATTTTCTACGAAGTTTATAACATACCCCCACTCTAGCGCCAGTTCTCATGCTGTCTTTTGAAGTCAGCTCGGCATGCTTCTGTATAGCTTTCAAAAGCCATTCTAAATTTCAATTTAACCTCAGATTCCACGGTTCCAGTGGCATTCCAAGTTACAGGTAACTCTTCAGCCTTTTCTCAGAAGGGATCAGCAAAGTCAATTTTGTAAGGATAAATTAGCAATGATCTCGTCACATTAAAAGATATTAAGTAATAATTAATTTTTACTTCTTCTTTATTCCACATTTAAAATAATCATTGACTTAATTTATAAATCATCCTATCGTGCTATCAATATTCTTGATTTCTAAATGAATAGGTTATGTATTAAAATTTGTTTGTCAAGAGAGCATATTAAGATATCAAGATAATTTAAGTCACATAGAAAAGATAAAACTTTATTATATCTCTATTTGGTTGTGACCACCGTACATGTCGACTAAGCACTCTTGGTTCCCTTTTTTTTTTTCCCCACTCCCCAAGGCCGGAGTAGCAAGTTGATGGAAGGAGACGCGGTAAGTGGCTGTGGGCCACCAAAACTGGAAGCCATGATTCTTGCTTCTGGAATGAAGATAAGAACGAGGTTGCCATCGAAGAAGATGTTTTGCATTCGCACTTGCAATATAATAAAACAATCCCATATTTGGGGTTTCTTTTTCATTGTCATCCGTTCGTTTTAGTAGTTTTCTGATAGTGCGGACCAAGTGGAGCTTTAGGGCGGGCGTGCTCTCCATCACCTTGAAAAGAAAAAGGTCTACCACCTAGAAAGGAAGGTGACCTTAAAAGCTTAAATGCCTTATAAGCAAGACAAAAGGAAAAAGGCCTTCTTGTAGGCCAGGCAGGTCTATTCAAAGCTAACCCTTTCTTTAAGGCCTGCTAATTAAAGATATAGATGGCTTTTGTCCAACCCAATTCGACATATTGGGCCTGCAATTTAAAATTCCATCAGTCTACCAACTTGCTTCATTGGGCCGTGAAACTAAAAGCAACCAACAAATAAATTCATTTGGGGCATTTGCAAGGAGAAGACAATTTCGACACGTATATGGGAGATTTGCCTGGACGTGTGGTGACAATGGCATGGAGGGGCAACAGGGTCCCTGGTCCCGGGACAGGACATGCTATGGCCCCAACGTAACTCATGATTAGATACATCAGCCATGTGGGCTTCCATTGTGAGCCACCAACTGCTGATTTTTCCAGGTAGGCCTAAGAACTGGAGGTGCAGGGCGTAGATATCAGATTCTGCATGCCACATGGCAACTCAGCATCCAATTGCAACTTCACTCCCTATCCTTCGAGATAAGCCCCTGCTTTACATTATCAGATTTTACCTGTATTTGCTTCCCATACACAACCACACGAAGCACCATCTCGCTCAAGAAAGTCTTGTCTGGAAAACCCAAAATGGCTTCTGCTTGCGCTTCCTCCGCCGTTGCGGTTGTGTCCATCTCTTCCCCCAGGCAAGTTCTCTTAAACGCTATCTCTTTACCCAAATGCATATGTGAGAAATGATCTGATGCGGGCTTGTTTACTACCTAGATGATCAAAGAATCCTATGATTACATATTATTATCGAGGAATATGACTTCCATTTGCTTAGCTTAACGGGAACTACAATTTGGGTCACCTACAATGTTGGAAGAATTTAAAAACATATATTGGTCTTATTATATGTTGCATGTTGTGAATCTAAGTCTCTTTAGTGTTTTACTGGCTAGTTGAAATGGCTGTAGTAAATTGATTGTGCCTGTAATATATATATTGCAGTTCCCAAAAGACTGGATCCATAGTGGGTGCAACAAAGGCTTCTTTTCTCACTGGAAGGAAACTTAAAGTGAGAAGCTACACTGCACCAAGCAGAACCCGGTCACTTTCAGTGTGCGCTGCAGCGGCTGACCCTGACAGACCGCTTTGGTTCCCAGGCAGCGTCCCTCCTCCGTGGCTTGATGGTAGCCTCCCCGGAGACTTCGGTTTCGATCCTTTGGGTCTTGGTAAGTTCAATCCTAATCACGTCCCATCCTCTTGAGGCCAAGTGTTAAGAAGCCCATTCTCACTTCAAAATTCATGGAGTAGATTAATATATCTATATTTAACCAAAAACACATCCATATTTGACTGGAAATACACTCTCAAACCTTAGTAATTTAGGCCTAAACATTCACATCACAACACATCCCTTTGCTACAGTGATATAATACGAACCATCTTGTGGTGTCTGTTTTTTTGTGTAAGTGGATTTACTTATATTTATAAAAGTATTAAAAGAGAATCTTGACTCTAATACTATATTAAAAAATTATTCTCACATTAAAATTAGCTCATGAAATAGAGGGATACAATCATATTTAACTAGATATGCACACTCACATTGGATTAAGTACACACTCATACTTTAGTAATGCAAGACTAAACAAATACATCAACATCAAAAGAAGAAAAGGGCTCTAAGTCATGTTTAAACATTTATTTCTTAGGGTGTTCACGAATATGATGGTGTTAGGCCACACTTTTTCCTGATCTTGATTCAAGTTGCAATATTGTTTCTTAAACAGGATCTGATCCTGAGACCCTGAGATGGAATGTACAAGCAGAGCTTGTGCACTGCAGATGGGCAATGTTGGGCGCCGCGGGTATTTTCATTCCAGAGTTCCTTACAAAGATTGGCATACTGAACACCCCTTCATGGTATACTGCCGGGGAGTTGGAATACTTCACTGATACCACAACCCTCTTCACTATTGAGCTTATCTTAATCGGCTGGGCCGAGGGAAGACGGTGGGCGGACATCTTGAAGCCAGGATCCGTAAACACGGACCCCATCTTCCCCAATAACAAGCTCACAGGGACAGATGTTGGCTATCCCGGGGGGCTTTGGTTCGACCCACTGGGATGGGGAAGTGGTTCTCCAGAAAAGATCAAGGAGTTGAGGACAAAAGAGATCAAGAACGGAAGGTTGGCAATGTTGGCTGTGATGGGCGCGTGGTTCCAACATATATACACTGGTACAGGCCCCATTGACAACCTCTTTGCCCACCTTGCTGACCCTGGTCATGCCACTGTTTTTTCTGTAAGTGCGACCCTAAATTTAATGCAACAATTAGATATGACATTACCTCAACATCAATTAAAATGCATGGATTTTTTTTATTGCGCGTGCTAACTGTTTGTATGATTTCTTATAGGCATTCACCCCCAAGTGAGCAACGGTGCTGTTTATGATCATGGTAGAGAGATTGGGTCAACATCCTTTCCGAAGAAGGCAGCTTAGAAGATGTATTATCAGAAGAAATTCCTGTAACAATGGAACTCTTTTTGTCTTTATTTATGTCTTCTATAGAATGCCATGCAATGTACAAATGCCTCCTTTAACTTGGATGCCGTGAATAGAAGTTCAGTAGTAATCAAGTTCGCTCACATAGTTGTTCCGTTATGCTTGAGATAACATATCACAGAATTTGTGTAAGTTGCCCTTTCATGAAACTTAGAACACCTTGAAGTGGATTTAGAAGTCGAACCGAGTATATAAGACATTTTGTCATTCTTTTAGTTTTGCGATAAAAATTGAAAACTGCCATTTGATTTGTTTTGCAAAAATAGCACCCTAGAGCCTTAGAAAAACACAAATGTCGAAACCCGCTTTCTCCCTTTTACAACGACTTTGAACAAGAAGTCATTCCTCATGGTAAAATCTCTCCAGAACCAAAATTAGCAGTGACAATTGTTATAAAACAAAGCCTTGAGCCTTACTTTTTTAATATATTGAGCCCAATCCGACATTGGGCTTAAGACATTGGGTTCCTTATTATAGGGCTGGGTATTCTCTCGCATGCCCAATTCTCTTTTTGGTTCCATTGCCAAACGGAGCCAGGGCAGACCTTACATAGCCCAAACACGAAAGTTAGCCCAAAGTAGAAAACCATATCCAAGGGCCCAAACATGACCCAAGCCATCCAGTCGCCCATGCGTCGAAGCCTTTAATTGCAACATGTAGCCCATTCGTAGAATGGCGAACCCGATTCCTGACCTAGAACCGAGTCATGGTGACCCGACCCGACCCGACCAACATCACGGCCAAACCCTGATGTAGAGGCTTATCCGCGACCCGTGAACCCATTGTCCAAATAAGAGGAACCAGTCACCACCCATGAGAACTGTGGTCGACCCATCTGACCCACTTTATCATGCACCAACAAAAAAGAAAGGTGATTTTTGGGCTGGGGGTGGTGGTGTAGGGGCAAAAGATGAGCAAAGGCATATTGACAGAAATCTAAAACAGCTGTGAAGTCTAATAAGACAGAGATCATAAAGAGGCATGAAAGGTAAATGGTCTTGCGTAAGGCATAGGGTCTAAAAACCCTGGAATTTATTGAGCCCAAGAGTTGAGGAACTCTAGTGATGGAGCCGCCCGACTTGCAGATTGTGGCGAAACTAGTGGGCAATCAACGGGCAGGCAAACATATCATTTTTTGCTGGCGGCTAGGGCGGTTTGTTTCTTTATGAATTAGGACAACAACTGAGCAGCCAGAATCTCACTTTGCTACGTAAAGCATTAGATTACTCCAAAAAGATAACTTGTGCACAGCTTTGCCTACTTTCTTCCTGAATATGGTATCCAATTTTCTTGTCTTGACAATAGACCACCAAATTGAGTGCTCTGGTCAACAGCAGTTCTAGAGAATACTAAAACTGACAAGACTTTACATGGAGAGCCAGAGGACTGCTTCCAAAACAGACATGCGGTGGAAGCAACCAGAAAAAAGGTGGACGACGCACACAAACAAATTCAATATAACGAATGCGCTTGAGATCGAAAGCGAGTTTAGCACTACCGCGTTCTTGAACATGCATGAACAGCGAATGAAATATAAACAGAGTTGCGGCGTGTTGATGCCGAAACCTGCGCCGAGTTTCGTTTGGGTCCCAACACACTACCAAACTCTGGGAGAAAAGACGAGATGGAAGAAGACGAATCATGAAAGATTTCAACCCCCGGACTAGCGAAGTAAAAAGACCACGAATTACTTTTGTTATTCGTGTTCTTTCTCTCACACGTCTTAGGGCAGAACGTCTTGTCCGATGTTTTCTTTACTTTTGGAGACCAAATACATCAAAATAGAAGTGTCTTGTAAGGAACGGCAATCGTCTATACTTTTTAGGATATTCATGATTAAGAAACTTAAACTCCTAGTTTTAGGTTAAATGATTTATTTCTTAACACCTTATGACATGCATCGTGGGTATCTTAATTATTTAGATAATCATGAATAATAATTAACTAAATAATTAAGACTTTCGAGTTAATTTGGAAACCACAGTGAACTTTATAATATTTCCTTTTCTGGGTTTTCATCTTAATTCATTACCAGTTAATGGACACACCCAAAAAAAAGAAGAAGAAGAAAAAAAAAAAAAGGTAACCCGTACAATTGGGACTGCGCAAAACACTGGTTCAACCATGGGTTTTGCTAACTAAGCTTCATCCCACACCGGCACAACAATGAAACCTGAAGAAATATCTTTGCTTTTCCAATTCAAAGAACTAAATTAAGCGAACCAAAGCTTACAATAAGCAAGAAATTTGTCAATCATGAACAGAACTTAAACTATAAACTTATCTCACTTCATAAGAATTTCAATTAGTTACAACCTGATAATCCTCCCATATCTTTCTCCCTCATAGTATCATGGGCAACTATATTACATGATTTAATTCGAGAAAGGATAGAGATGTAGAATACAAATATTTCGAAATCTGAGCACAATTCCGTTTAAGAAGGACGGTTTGGAGGCCTTACGATGAGCTGAGCCGGTAAGGGCCGGCCCGTGCCGGAACCCCCACAGCTTCTACACGCCATGCGACCGGACCCGGCGCATGTCCGGCACCCACTATCGCCGTCGGACCAGCGGGAGCAGAGGCACGAGATGCGTCCCGTTCCGTTGCAACTGGGACACCTCGGAAACGGCCCGGCCATGGGCTTCTGGTCCATGACGGACTTGACCAGAACCGCTCCAGCCAGCACGCTCAGACCCGTCGCCAGTGGAGTCAAAACGATCGGACCCATGTTCGATCTTTCCGACCACAGACAGAGAGGGGGTGAAAGATAAGAGGGGAGAGAGATTTTTTTGGAGGCGTGTATTGTTGTTTTGATAGTTTTGGTAACTCGATTTTTGCAAGAGGGGAAAAAAAAGTGGCAATGGGATCGACCACGTCGTCCAGTGTGTGTCCGGTGGTTTTAAGGAGCCTGAGAGGTTGGAGTTTTGCGAGGCAAGAAGGATTGTCTTCCTTTGGGCACGTGTTGGGGGCTTTGTCTTCTTCCCCCACCGTGTTCTCTTCTCGTCCAAGGCTCTACTTTGGCTGGCGAATGAGGATTTGGGTCTTTGCTTGCGGGATTGGTCTTCTTTTGTGTGTTTGTTAGCCATGATTCGTTTTCTGTGGATGCTATAATCATTCAATCAATTGGAAACCCATAAATTTATCTCGGTACTGTTGAATTTAAATTGTAATGATTAGAAATAATGTACCCATTTTTAACCTTTTGTTTCAGCATTGTTGACTGTAAGTTTGATTATATTAGAAGCCGAGCATTAGCTCTGAAGGCGATGTTTTAATAGTCAGTCTGACCATTCATGGCAATATGAAAAACGAGAGATTTATCTCGCGTCGCTCCAATTATAGAAAGTAACTGGTCTTGTGGAAAATATTCAACTCGTGTTCTCCACAATCATGTGCGTTTTCCTAATAGAGGTTAACTTAGTGGTCGAATATGGGGGCCATAATATTCAGAAAATGCTCTTGCGTCTTATAGCATCCAAAATTGACCATTTCGTAATTGGGTTGAGTGATTCAATCAGCCCAATTATTGAATCTAATTTGACGAAATTATTACTTGACTTGGTGATTCCTAAACAACGATGTTTAATCCAAATCTGAATCTTCCTCTTCACCTACTTCTAAAGAGACCACAAAGAGTTGACCAAGAGAAAATATAAATTAGCCACAATACTCTAATGAAGTTTTAATTTGGAAGTTCTTGGTTTTATTGGACGATTGACAAAATTCTCCTATGATATCTCTGGTTCAACTAGTTTTTTTTTTTTAAATCATAATCTCAAACAAAATGGATAATCTATTGAACAAATACTAATGAACTAGCCCATCTAATATTGCAGTGTGACGTTATGGAACCCCTCTGGACTACCGCCCACCAGGGCTAGGCCTAGCACGCTGCCAACCAACTTGAAACCCTTAGTCGTCGATCCTACTCAACTTACACACCTGGCACTTTCCCAGTGTCTTCGGATTTGTGCGGTTCAAAACTTCGAAGAGTGATAAGGATATGATTGGAGGGCAAAGGGTTCTAGGTAGCATGCTGACAACTTCAAATTCATGAAAAGATATAATAAGCGAGAATATTACCAAGAAATGAAATATGTCAACTTATGCAACATAGGTTTCTAGAAGAGAGAGAAACAACTAATGCACATAAGAAAGAGAAAAAATTAATCTCTTTTCAATGACTCAAAAGAATCCAAATCTCTTAGTATTCGGCTCTATTGAAGAGCTAGTATTTCTTAAAGAATAAATAACCACATTTGACCGCCATCCTTTTGAGTACAAATAATAGTTTAGGCCGGGTTCAGATGATCTGTAGGACTTGCTCATAAATTAGAACCACTTGCCAGCATAAATAAAGTTAAAGTCGAACATCATGATAAAATAATTTAATTAGCCTACTTCCAGTCCAGACGACGCGGAGTGGAGGTCACCGAGATAGCCAGCGGCGCCAGATTAAGGTTCTGGTCCAATAGAGGGTGGTTTTCCACTCTCCACAACTATTATTCTCGCAACTAACGAAAGCCCTGGATAGACAGCTGGTTTTCTTTTTCTTATATGTAAAATGTACTCCAAATCTCTGATCAGAAAATTGGAAAATTTCAAATACAAAGAGCTCATTTACCTTCTTTCATGTGTGACCAGTCCAAGTAGGAAATATTTGGGAACCGCGTATTTTACACAGCTCCGAAAATGGGGAACCGGGTGCTATATACTGGGCATCTAGACTAGTTTAACCAAGTAATACGTCAAGGAACTCTATCAAAAGCTGAGTTTGATGGCTCAATTTTCAAGCATCAAAGGGGATTATCAAGAGATCTCTCATTTCCAGTTCCTCTCGCAGCTGGAAAGCAACCATGAAAACTCGAGACAAGAACTAATCCAAATAACTCCAATACTATTCCTTTTCTTTTCTATGATGAGTCACAGGAACAAAATTTTGAGGAGAAAGAATAACTCACTCAAAAAACTTGTCTAATATTTATGTTGATTCTTGAAGTTCTGATATATTCTAAGAAACAAACATCATCTTCACCTGCAAACGGCAACTCAAAAGGGGTGATTTCAGCATGTTCTCTGTCTGTGAAGATCCTGGGTACGCCTGAAACAAAAGAAACCAACACAGAAGTCTTGAGAGGCAATCACAAAGAAGTTTCTGGGAATTAATTATCTTACAACAAGTCAATTAATCTACATTTTGAAAGAAGGTTTTGATGCAACAATGAGCTTTACTCAAAGAACACCCCTTCCCCTATAAAGACAGGACGGATGTGTGAATTTAAAATCCATGAAGTGCATGCACAATGTTATGACAAGGATTATGAACCAATTAGATTTGTACTCTTAGCAACTCCTACGTTCAAAGCAAGGACTAAATATAATTCACTTAAGTTTCTCTGTTTCCAGTTAGTAAGGAACAGCTTCTTTTAAGGCTTCTGCACAGCAGGATAGTTCAAATAGGAAACTTTATTTGCTTCGGATACCTTAGATGACGAGATCAAACTAGGTGTAAATATCTTTTATAAAGGTTTGATACCATTATTTTGTAACAAGAAGGTAGCATTGATTGTACTAGTCAAATACAAGGAGTACAAATTCCAATTGTTTGCAAAAATTAAGAATCGTAAATTTGATTAACAACCCCCCTGAAAGATATGCATTGAGTTGAGGTAAACCAGAAAATATTCAGAATTTCAAGAGAGATCAAGAAAAAAAAAAAAATCACCCGTGCATACTCCAGTACTAAGCTAGCTGAAAGTTTGCACTTACCATGAAAACATTCCCTTGCCTCCCCAGCCATAAGAACAATATCACCACTCCGAAGGAACATTGCTAATGGAGGATCCTCCCTAGACTTTCCCCCTAAAAGGAAAATAGCTTTGCAGCCCAAACTGTTGAAACAAGAAAGATAGAATCAGGTACTAACATGGTCTTGGCTCCACCTTTTTGTAGTTTTAGATGAGCAAAACACAGAAAGAGGAAAAAGGAAAGAAAAAGAGGAATAGAAAGTACCTCATGCTTACGATAGGTTTACTCCAGTCAGCTTCCATGTCATCAAGGTGGCCCCCAAGTGTATCAGCTGAGCTCAAAAAAAAAAAAAAAAAAAAGGAATTCAAGAGGCTTTTATTCTTGAAATTCTAATACCATAAGAAAAGGAGTTAAATTCAAATCATTATACAATCTTTTTTAAAATCAGTAAATAAAATAGACTTAAGAGTACCCATTCCAAAGTAATTGACTATTGCGGCTTCTGGATGGAATTCTTCACCCTTAGGCATTGCAGGTGCTGCCATTCTTTTAGCCAGTTGACAGAGGGCATCAGGGATCTTGTTATGTGGAAGGGAGACATTGTAGTTCCGCTACATCATGAACATAAATAGGTTTAGAAACTCCCCGAAAAGTTTCTAACTTTAGCACCTCAACAAATTGGATCTCAACGTGAAATCGGTGTATTATATCATGAAACTCGTTGCATATTTTCTTAAAGGATAAATGTTATAACAATTTCAAAAAAATTATATACATCAAATGCTTAAACTTTGGTTCAATATGACTTGCTAGAGCTACTACATTATGCACCAGTTAGCTTAATTCTACATAAAAGCAATATGCTGATGATTTTTCAAAACCAAATAACAACATACAAAGCACTATAGCTATTGATAATAGTGCAAAGAAAACTAACCACGCATCAAATGAGTAAAGACAAATTCACATTGGTGATTGGACGGCCTAAACAATATATACTCATACTTGTCCCTACTCAGTTAAACAAGCATGAGGCACATGCTGCATAAATGAGACTCTTACTATTACATGTCCTGGACCTCAGTTAAGCAGGACCAACCTTAGGACACTTTCAGACAGCAAATTGTAGGGTAAACTAATGCTGACAGATACGAACTTATGAAGAGAGTTTCATCTACATATTCTCAGATTTCAAAAATGCTTGCTCCTCGCATATTCATGAATGGCAAATCTGTTACCAGAACTCAGATCACATTCATATCAACTCATATTGGCAGAGGGGTCAATATGGAAAACTAATAAAATAATGGATTCCCACATACCTTGGACCAGTCAAATTGCAATCCAAGGGTGCTCCATCGCAACTTCCGCAGAAGAACAGTGGCCGAAATTGATTTGCAGGTGTTCCCCTTTGAAGATGCTTCATGCTCTTCATAAAACTTCCATCTATGGACATCTCCATTGCTGACTGAAGGACTGCATTCGGACTCCAAACAAATCGGAGCACTTGCTTCTTCAACCAAGACTTTCTTTTCTTTTGCTGCAACAAACAAGTGAGGCACAGGCCCATAAATTGCATTGTGATTTGTTCTGTTTGGAGGCTGAGGAAAAGTGGTTAAGCTCTCCCTTATCCATTGGCATTGTTCCTCTACGCTTAACACTTCAGGAATGAAGTAAAAGCCTGCATAGGAAAAAAAGATGTAATACTTTCCGAACAAAGAAGAAATGACTAAGTATAAGAACGGGCAGATAACAAGATCCACCATTAGAATCTCTCTAGAACTCCAAGTTACAAGAAAAAAATAGTTGATGATAATTGGCAAAAACAATGAAATAAGATTACAAATTCACATTCTAATAGCCGCATCCATGGACTCCGGTAAATGTAAAATTACGAAACTCAGATATGACGAAATAAATCAGTCGACAGTCGTTGTTGAAACTTGAATCCTATAAGTGGAACTTTGCTTTTTGCGATATCTAGAAACGAAAAACAAAGCAAGTCTCCAATACTAATTAAAGAAAGTTAAAAATGCACCATGCGCAGTCAACATGTAACACACCAATCACGGCCGCGCGCAACTTCTACACAATACATAGATTTATTGATATGACAAAATTGATACCAGGGCGACTTTCCAGGCAGAACACCGGGCGATCGAAATCGGTATGAAGAGCAACGACTCCTGGCGGGAGTTCACCGTTTTGACGGTAAGATTCCAGAATGGATTTGAAATCGAAGACCTCCGACAAATCGACTTGCTTTGGTTTTCTTTTCCTGGCAGAAACGCTCAGAAATGTAAGCGAACTGTTTTCAAAGCAAATAAAAGGAAGAAGAGAAAATTCACGACGAGATATGTAGAATCAGATACTTCTTGGACGACTTGGAAGCGTCATCGTAGTACAGCTTATACTTCTTCTCCGCTTTCCTGAAAGCTGTTCGCTCAGAGTCGTCGGGGAGTTTCTCCGATCCGTACATTTCACCGAGTCGGATCCGCCGGTGATAGTCAAATCGGAATCCAACGGACTAATCGATATCAGGGTTTTGCAGAAGGGTTTCATCAGAGCCGCTTCATTTTACCCGAACATGTTACGGGTACAAGTCGGATCCTGACGGGACTTCACCCGATGAGATAATAGTTTCTTTTTCTGTAAATCTCTAACTTGGAATTTCTCTGTACTTAATGCAACTAGAAATTTTTAACCAAAGTAATTTTTCTTTTTCAATGAACATAGGAAATATGCTTCCCAAATAATTGTCTTATACATGTCATTTAATGGTTCAATTCAAAAATTAGCTTTAAAAGTTAAAAAATTATTTTCTTCATTTAAGATTTATCACAAGAAATTATATCTACATGTACTTGCATATTAAGTAACATTAGACTTAATGTCGTACAAGATTAAACAAGTTCAATATGAGTTTATATACAATATTAAAAATTTTAAAACTCAATTTAAAGATTAATTAAAAAATTAGAGAAATATTTTTGTTTCATTTAAATTTCAATACAAGAAATTACACACTTAACATAAGAATTTTGACCTACACACATTTAAGGGTGTTTGTTTATCTATGGCTTTTTCCCATCTCTTGATGCTCTTATTTGATTCTCACTACAACAGAATTTAATGAGAAAGTTGTACACGAAACCAAGCAGAACGTGAGGATGCAAATATTCTCTGAAGTATGATAGAAGTAAAGCCAAATTCCAGTCTTGTCGATTTTGCTTGGGCTTTTGGGCTTCTAGACCTCCAAATAGAAGCAAGGTTTGCCCTTATCCCTGAGAAAAAATCTGTGTTTGGTTGGGTTTTTATTTTCTTTTGGCTTTGGGACATTTATATTGAGCACAGGGAAAAGGAAAGTGTTCCAACAATCCTGCTATCTAATAGGAGGAACAGAAATGGCGTGCAGAAATGCTTTGCGTTTCGTCCTACTAGCAGAACCGTGGCGACCCGTTCGCGTCAACCCCACCTCCGCTTGCACTTCCTCGAGAATCCGTCCATCTTCTACCCCCAGGTTGAGCGCCAATATCCGTAACCTTAGGGCCAGAGATTTGCACACGACGAAAGCAACTCAACTCAATTGCTCTCATAACGAAACCCCATCATTCGAAGACGACCAGGACCCGCCTCAAGAAGCTGTTCTCAAAGCTATTTCAGGTTCGCCCATGTAGGATTAATTTTTTTTTTTTTTCTATTGCTTTTGAGTTCCTGTTGGTGTTGGAAGCAGAGGTGTCTAGATAGAAGCGAAGATTTCCCCAAGTTGGCGATGTTGTACTTGTTGTCTTCGACCTGTTCTGCCCATTATTATTTCTTTTTTCTTAATTATGTATTCTGTGCTGACATGCTGGTCACATGGTCATTGTATGGTTTGTGTACTGGTTTGTTAATTGCGGTTGGTGTTGGAAGCAGAGGTGTCTAAGACGGAAGGGAGAGTTGGGCAAACCACAAATGTCGTTATTGGTGGTACCGTGACAGACGATTCAACTAATGAATGGGTCGCTTTGGATCAGAAGGTATATTATGAATTAGCTGAAAAGTGCTTATCTTGCGTGCTATTTGTATTAATCTGTTCTTGGACATGTAATTCTTTGGTGAACGGATTTAAGGCACATAAGATTTTCACTGTCCTTTTGTGAGAATCTGAATTGTAGAAAAATATTTCTCTATTTTGCTCTCTTTTTTATTAAGGTTAGCTCTTTTTTTAAAGGTTAAATAAGTTCATATAGATGAATTGTACGGGTCCAAAGCTATTGCAAGTTGTTGTTCAAAATGAGGGGTCTATTTGTCGCTACTTTTGATTGCAATGCTGTATCCTTGTGATAGTTAACCGTCATATATTTGTTTTAACAGGTAAACTCATACCCAACAGTACGAGGTTTTACAGCAATTGGAACTGGCGGTGATGATTTTGTGCAAGCTATGGTTGTTGCGGTTGAATCAGTGATTCAACAACCAATCCCTGAGGTAGTTATCCCTTGTGTTTGCTATGAATTGATTTTACTGACAAAATGTTTAGAAGTTGATGCTTGAGTCGTCTTGGAAATTAGAGCTTCGGGTTTAATTCAATGCCAGCATTTTATGGTTCACGTGGTAATTTTGGTAATAGTCTTTAAAAGAGAGAAAAATGAACAGTTTGTCAACTAACTTTCTTTGGCTTTTATTCCACCTGTGTTAGAGAATGTCTAGGTTTTAACCTTTCATTAATTTTTGCTTTAGGTACTGGCTTTATACTTAAACTCAGTATGCCAGAAGTTTGAAAGATGCCATTGAACAATCATCAACAAGCTGTTACCAACGAATTGAACAAGCAATATTGAATGTGTCTGCAAAGTAGTAATCCAGGTGGTGTATGACACACTTCCGGATAGCTAACTGTTATCACTGATAACAATTAAAATGCGGAATCTTGTTGGATGAGTGTGGTGTGTTTGTTTTCAATTGGGAAACTTCCATGCTCCTATGTATCTATATGAGGATCAATTTTTAGGTAGGAAGTTAATTTAGGAGAATAATTTGGTGCCACCTTATCTCTTGGTAAGAAACCTAATATAATGTAAGATATGAAACTGGAACATCAAAATAAAAAATAAAAATTAACAATTTAAAAAATCTCTTTTGCTGTGTTTTTGATATTTGCTATCATGTTCTCCCTCTCAACTTTGTACGGATACAATAGGGATAAGTTGGAATATTCCAGCCTTCCATGGCTCGGAAAACTTGCTGGTTTGGTTGATTTTGGATGGTATAGACTTTTTTAAGGAGCATTTGCTGGTATTGCAGAATTGTAGATAAGAGAGTCTTGTAGTTAAGTAGGATATAAGGTTTGATGTGCTACAAACATCTTCTTAGAGTTATACTGTTTATTCTTTTGAGTTCATTGTGTTCTAGGGGGTAAATGCAAAAACGAAATGCTAACGGGATGCCATGTGATTGGTTTTAAATGATGATAATTCAGATGAAAGCAAAACAACGTTGGCATGTTGCTAGTTGAGATAGGCTGATGGTTGAACCCCAGCAGTCAAGCAATTCCTAGAGGACATCTATTATGTCTCTAGAGCTTGTATGGAGCAAGTTAATGCAAAAATAGTATTTGGTCCTATTGGGATATAGACTACATGACACCATTGGGATGTAGACTTCATGACAGCTTTTGAGCTGCACTTATGAATCAAACGTTATCCAACAATGAGACTGCACGTTCTTTACCAAACATTGAAATGTCAACAACCAAACTATATCCATCATCCTAAGTAAAGACTTCAGAATGTATCATTGAGCTAATGAAGACAGGACTATAGATGTGTGTTCTAATAGGGACTGGCAAGTTATAACAAGAAGGGAGTATCTATCAGTGATATATGGGCCGTACCAAAAAATAAAATAAAGGTCATCATTTATGACACTGCAGCTGCTATATGTATGATTGTTGTTCTAATTGAAGGCTCTTAACGGGGAAACAGGAAGACCTGAGAGGTGCATCATTAAGGTGGAAATCTAGGAATTTCTGCTTGTGTCAGGGTGGGATTTGAGATGCCATGGCAAGTACTTTGGCTATCCCTGCAAACTGGAACAAAACGAACCTCATTTGCAGTGCAAGGAATTATGCTGCCATGGATCTCTCTAACCTCCTTATTGAGTGTGTTTTCGTGGTAGAGCTAAGAATAAATATCATTCTTTATGAATGTGCTGTAGCTAATGGCTGTAAGTATTTTCGTGAGTAGGTTGCAGGTCCTGTTATTGATGGGGTGACCTGCTTAGAGAACATCGTTAAGTTTGTCTCAAGATCATGGGGATCATGTTTTGTTTATTACTGGATGTGTCTTTGGTGGTCCAGAAAAAAGGAAAAGAAAAGAAAAGAAAAGAAAATGATATGTTCTAGTTTTGCTTTAGTTTACTCTTCTGTCCATGGGATGGGCATGATCAGATATCTGATCCTTAGTGCAGAGATTTTTTTCTTCTTTTTTTCTTTTGACAACTTGATCAGCATGATGCATGATGGATGTCGTTTTACTGCCATAGTTGCATCACTGTAGCTGCTAATTTAAACATATTCCTGCTTTTCATTTGGTTCTTTTAAGGGTAGTGTGCCCATTTCTGAGTAACTAAAGCATTCTTGAACTTAATTTCTACTGTGTCTTTGACAGCTTATCGGCAGCTTAACATATTGAAGGAAATACTAATCTTATCAACATCATGTTTTCATGGTTTAAACAGGGTCGAGTGAGACAGAAAGTGTCGTCAAGAGGCAAATATGTGTCCGTGAACATTGGACCCGTTCAAGTAATTTCAAGTGAGCAGGTCTCTCTCTCTTTCTCTCTCTCTAGAAGGAAAGAACATATGCATTACTTTGAATTCCACGCGGGCAGAAAGCCATTGAAGATAGTTAGGTGAAAAACTAGGCGAACCAATATGATTTATATCTCGTTAAGTGTTTGTTAACATGAAAATCATTGTTCTCCAGGTCCAAGCTGTATACAATGCCATGAGAAGAGATGAACGGATGAAGTACTTTTTGTAGTGTGGTTGTCATTTCAATTTTGTATAGATTGCAGATTAGCTCTGGCTGTATGGTTGCCTTATCGGTCTTCAGTTTCTTTTGTTGTCTTTCCATGTTAGCCCGGTATGTTCTAACCCATTATACCATTGTAGGCGAGGAAATGATAGTTCAGAATTAATCCACTGTACATGCTATTAAATTTTATTTGATATTTATTTACGTAAAGAAGTCATCAAAATGCCTATTTTCTTTGCAATCCGTATGGAAAGATGCCATGAAGGCACCGATCTGTTGATGAACATCGTATCTGGCCTGTGAAATTCGTTGCTTGTCTTTGTAGGTGTAAGTAGCCCTAGGCACGTACACATCTGCCAGAATTGTTTGTGTAGATTAAAATTATAGTATTTTGACTTAAAAAGGACTTCATATTATGATATGTTGCGGACGTGCCATTTGGACAAAATCCCAAATATGTAATTATTTGATCTTATTGGCGGTTGGACTCAAGGACATTACTTGCTTGTGTCACCAAAATACGTCAAATAACATTACATCAAATTAAAAATGGTCTATTTAAGTCTTACTAAATACTGAAGGGACAAATTTCTTTAGCTGTTTTGAAGATCTTTGTGACACAATAAAATTTATCTTCTAGAAGCTTTTTGATAGCTTGATAGCTTAGAGATACATATTCAGAACTTTTAGTGTTTATAAAAATTCTCTTATTCCTTTTATTTTAAATGGCATATACAAAATATGTAAGCACAATTTTAAATATAAATACTCTTTTTTTTTCATTGGTGAATGAATCAGTTGATCTTTGAAGGCTACGATATATTATGACATCACATTAAGCAGTGTCTCCTGTTCAATCCAGATTGTAATTAAGTATAGATGTTTTGAGAGAAGGTAGTTTCAAGATTCATTAGGTGCATTGCATAAATAATAATTTTTATCTTTATAATTTTCAAGACGGTGGAGACTATTTTTGTGATTAGTCAATTAAAATTCAACTGAATTGCGGAATTGTTTGTGAAGATTACAATTGTAGTATTTTGACTTAAAGGACTTCATATTAATGTTATAATATGTTGCCGACCGTGCCATTTGAACAAAATCCCAAATATGTAACTATTTGTTCTTATTGGTGGTTGGACGTTAGGAGGCTGCCTTTTTTAAGAGAGTTCGATTATAGTGTCACTAAAATACGTCAGTAGCCCTGGGTGGCATCCTGGGTTGCTGACAAATATAGAAATCTTAGACACTTGAAGCTTGAAGCTTGTTTTGTTGGTTCCTATAAAATCTGCAAAGACTCGTTGTAAAGGCATTTTCAGAATTTGTCGCACCCCTTGAGCTTTTAGCCGTCACGTGCTCTAGTGGCAGCCTTTGAATTGCAGAAGCATTTGATCATGGTATTATTCCCATCTACATACCAATATTATGTTGAAATTTGTTTGTCGTCATCATTTACCTCTAGGGGTTGGAAAACGCTGCCAGGACGCCTGTCAGCAGAAAGGTCCATACGAATAAATTGGAGTAGATGTCGTAATTGGTTCTTGGCTTCTTTGACTCACTTTGAGAGTTGAAACTATGAGCTAGACCATTTTCAGTGCCAAATGCGCTCATGCGGTGCGCTTGCATTTTCAACGTAGTTTTCTTAAAATTCGAATGAACATAAATAACGGTATCATTCATTTTAAGGTACTAGGATGTTAATCAATGTTAAATGTAATTATATGTTTACACAAAGTACAACTTTCGAAATTGCTAGTGGACCATTCATCCTGGACTGAAATCAGAAGTTGCCATGAATGGATTCTCTGTAATTCCTTCGACCTTAAGTGCTTACCATTTTCTTCACACCAAAACAATCGGTCTCGATTTTACGGATGCTCGCTTTGACTGGCATGAACCGTCTGAAAGAAAGGTAGTCGGACCAATTTGCCAATAAGCTTTTACTTTAGTTAGAACAATGACATCCTGTGATCAAAGAAGTCACGAATTCAAGACACCAAGATCTCTCACTCCTTTACCCATCAAAAAAGACAAAAGGATTTGGAATTGGCAAATATATCAGCGTGGCCTACTCGGATTCTGGGCTCTGGCATTGTTTTAAAATGATTAATTTATGTAATCATTTCCCTCAATAATAAAAAAGTTAGGTTTGGCGTCAAATCAGCAAACCATTTTAGTACATGATCAAATGTTTAGGTAAAGGCTGACTACCCAACCGATCCACAGAAGGAAAATTGATTCCCCTAACATAATTTTTTTTGGCCCACCTGATACCACCAAAGCCAAACGCACTTTGTCTTTTTGTCCCAGAAGTTTGTTTTGAACGTTCTCAAATGCTCTAGCAGTCACCATCCCTAAAGCATTTTCAATTCCCATTTGTGACTAACATAGCACCAGAATGCGTCACCAAAACTAGTGCTTTGAAGCCATTCGCAGCTTCTATATGTTTGTCAGCAACTTGGTATCTTAGGCGCCTAACCTTGAATTATTATGAATAAGGTCAATTATAGACCAAAAGAACATCTTGACTGGACAATCCAATTCCCTGGAAATAATATTCCTGATTTGGTAAGGTCTAACTAGAGTCTTTTCCCTGGAAATAATATTCCTGATTTGGTAAGGTCTAACTAGAGTCTTTCTGTGCTAGTTTAGTTAACCGCAAAAGCAGAGGAAATGAACTTCTGTGATCAGTTGAAGGGCTTTCATCACATCAGTATCACTGCGGCTTTTATACACTATGGTCAAAGTCAAAGACTCAGCTCCCTTTCAGTAATGCAATACTCTTACGTTTTTTGTTTTGGTTGTCTATTAAATCATTGTTGATCATCGTTATGCTGCGGTATTCTTATAGTTCCATCTTGTGGGGCTTTGTTTCCATACTTCGCTTTACAGCAACCTAATGCTCACATGACATTGCCTTTTTATTCGCATTTTGTTATTGTGGCTTTCGTTCTTTGACCCCATGATTCTTGCTCTTCTTTTTCTTTCTCCTGGTTTTAAGTGTTTACGCCTACAGTTGGGCCTAAGTTCTAGGAAGTAAGGAGGCATCATGGGCGGAAATATAGAAGAGAAGGTCATTCTTCACGGAGAGACTAAGGTATTTATTCCTCTCTTGCTATTCCTATAAGTTTTCTGTATCATCCTTTTGATAATAAAGTTTCGAAGTATCTGATCTAGAGTTTACCACTTGTAATGAGTAGGACGTAGAAGAACATGAAGTTGAAGTATCTGTTTCAGCTTCTTCACCCAAATCACCCACTGAAACTAGCAGGCCAAGCAGCATGATCATCAAGGCAAGTTTAATTGCTTTAATTGCTTCTACTAGTATAACCTTGATTCGTTAAGCTTTTGAATATGACAAATGATTAAGCTTTCGGTACTATTTGTTGATCTTGGAACAGAAATCACGTGGTGTGATTCCGGCTCACTTGGTTGCTGAAGCCATTTCCACTCTCCATGGCCTTGACCTCAGATGGTCGGGTCCAATAACCCCGAGTGAGATGCAATATGTTCAGCAATATGTCTTTGCCAAGTATCCGCAATACTGCAATGGACTGGTGGAGGAGGATGACTGCAAAATTTACCTTGATACTCTTTCGATTAAAGAGGATTCTTTGGAAAATAAACGCAAATACTCCCCCAAGAATGGTAGCACTAGAGAGTCATCTTCTCCCTCCTTCAATAGTTATCTTTCTGATCTAGACGGAACCCAGTTAGAGCCATCAAGACTCCTCGATATCCTCACCAAGAAATCTTCCTTTCAAGGGAGTTTCATATCAATCCCAGAAATCCAAGCCAGGAACCGAGCCTTGAAGCATTGTGGGCTGGCAGAGGAGGACTACTTGGTTCTTTTCATGCCCAACCACGGTGACGCAATGAAGATGATTGGGGAGAGTTATCCCTTCTTCAGGGGAAATTTCTACATGACCATTATTAACGAGGAGTTGGATCGCATCAGGGAATTTGCAACTAAAAAAGAATCAAAGATAGTTTCTGCACCAGAAACTTGGCTGGACTTGAGGATCAAGGGGTCACAACTTAGCCAGCAGTTCAGGAGGAAGTGTAAGCACAGCCCCAAGGGACTTTTTTCTTATCCTATTTATTTGAATGGAACCAGGTATACTCTGCATTGGATCTCAGAGGCTCACAGGAATTCATGGCATGTTCTCCTTGATGCAACGGGTTTAGTTTTTGGGGAGGACCGTCTGGCTCTTGCCTTACACCGGCCTGACTTTGTGCTTTGTTCACTCGATAACCCACACGGTCAACCATCCAAGATTACTAGCCTCCTGGTTAGGAGAAAGTCCTTTGAGACTACTGTACCTTCACCCTTGTCTCATAGCTAAACCACAAGGGCTTGTAAAGGGATTTGAAGATTCAAAACCACCACAGCCTCTGCTTTTATGTAACACCTGTTGAAATGCCTTAGTTATAAACGGACCAATAAAGCAATATGGTCTAAACGCCTTTGTTTGTGCCTCCAACTCTTCCTTTTCTCTTCCGGCTAGTTGAAAAAGGCAGAAAGAAAACTAAACCAACGCTGATCCACGCGAATCATAGCCTCTTACTGGTTCAACCTATCCAGTTGCATGGTACCTTTTTGCATTCACGAAAGTTAAAAGATAATTTCTGTATATCTTCAAGGAGCACTCTACAATGATCCCCTTTGAGCATAAATTACTGACAAGACCTTAAAAGACTTACTCTCTAAGACGTCAATGCTCTAAAAAATAGAAGCTGACCACAACATCTAAAACATCAATTTGATCATAATATAATCAACAAGAAAGGAGTGCTACTCTAAGGCCTAACACAGCGGTGCAAATGTTGAATTTAATAGAGTTCCAGCTCTGTTAAATTTATAGTTCGAGATCACCTAAGCCCATTGACACAATGTACCGACCTATAACCGTAATGACCAATGCTCTAGTGTCATTTGAGGAGGAGATAGAGAGAATACTCATGTTTTCTTGTGAAACACAAGTAATTTTTTCTTTTTTGTTAAAAGGGGTATTGTTTGGAAGTGTGAGGATGGGTTATTAATTTTATAAATGATAAATTTTTCACTTAAGATTTTAAAGTTTTGAAATGAAATTTATACTCTAATATAATATCATAACCAAAGAATGAACTTTTGTTTTATAATCTTCCATATCTCAAGGTTAGATTTTAGTTCACATACAATGTTTGTATTAACATGCACATGAGAAGAAGTGTTAAATGTGAGTATTGTCTCACTTCAATGGTTAAGTTGAAAGAATTGAAGGTTGGAAGGATTGACGGAACCTTAAGGTTGCTAGAAAATATAAAGAGGAGAAAAAGAGCAGAGACCTGAAACTCTAATTGGTTTTAATGATGAAAATTCATGATTCAATTCGATCTTGTGCATTTTTTTTTACATTTAATGAATCAATTAAAACCTAGAAAGGAAAATACAATTAATTACAAACAAATTAGGCAAGAATCGTTGTGAATTGTCAAATCTCAATGGGCTAGGGTTTCATAGGGCGAGCAGGGAAGAACTGGGTCACATCATGGGTTAAATGCAAGCTGCAAGTTGAAAAGGCTTATTTGTAGCGAATGTGTCATGTGCATGTGTTACACACGCCTCAAGGTGAGAAGCTTTCTTTTGCTTTAACATACCCTCACAAGTTGAAAGGACATATTGTACCATAAGCTTGGAGGGATGAGTGCAAAAGTGCACAGAAAAAAGACCTTTGGTGAAGGTGTTAATTGATCCATAGTAGAAATAAATTGCAAGTGAAGTTGATCACAAGCAAGACATTCTTGGACAAAGTGAAAATCAATTTCAATAAGTTTAGAGTAAGCATAAAATATTGGGGTCACCATCATGTAGAGGGTTGACAAGTTAACACACCAAAGCATTGGAGGATGCAGGGGAAGAGCCCAAAGATTACATAGGAGATATTCAATCCTTATGAGTTTTGTAGTGGTGTCATCAAGAGATTTATATTCAACCTTAGTACTTAACAAGCAATTGTTTGTTATTTACGAGAACTCTAAGAGATGAGATTGCAATTAAGGAAGATGCAAAAACCTCCAACAGAACGATGGTCATGTCAATCACCCTCCCAACTACCATTAGAGAAGACATGGAGGGCCATGGACATATTGTGGGTAAGGAGAAAACCAAGATGGGGAGTGACAGCCAGATAGCAAAGAATGCACTAAATAGCTTGCCAATGAGTAATGGTCGAATGATGAAGAAATTGGTAGGCAGTGTTAATAACATAGGCAATGTTAGGTTGGGAAAAAAAAAAGATATTGCAAGGCTCCCACAATTATATGGTAGAGGCTAAAGTTTTTCAAGGGATCACCACTCTAAAGGAAAAATATTCATCGGTGGTGCAAAGAGTGGAGATAACTTTGGCATTTGTCATCTTGATGCAAATAAGAATATCTTGAGTGAATTTGGTCTGATAAAGGAGGACACACCCAAGGTAAGTTGGATCTTAACACCAAGGAAGTAATGGAGATGACTTAGATCCTCAAAAGTAAATTCAGTTTGTAACACCTAAAGGAGGTGAGAGAAAGAAGCCTACGAAGAGCCAATGAGAATAATATCATCCACATACACAAGTAAAACAAGGTTGTATCGAGGCATATGAAGAATGAACAAAGAGGTGTTAGCTGCAAAGATGATGAAACCAAGGAAGGCAAGAAACATGTTTAGACAATGATATTAGGCACAATAAGGAGCTTGCTTCAACCCATAGAAAGAGTGGTAAAGTTGGCATATATGAAAAGGACGAGTAGGATCCATAAACCCGGTAGGCTGTACCATGAAAACAACTTTAGGAAGATGACCATGGAGAAAGCATTAGAAATATCAAGTTAACAAATAGGCCAACCTTAGGAGAAAGCAAGAGAGATAACCGTGAGGATGGTGATCAGCTTGGTAACTGGATTGAAAGTCTTAATAAAATCAATGCCATATTATTGGTGAAAACCTTTCACAACTAGATGAGCCTTATAGCACTCAAGAGACCCATATGCACATAACTTAACCTTGTGGACTCATTTACAACCAATAGGATAAGCCCTAGTAAGGAGGGGACTAAATACCAGGTGTCATTCTGGATCAAGGTAGTAAACTTAGTGGCTATGGCTTCTCGTTAGTGAAGCTCACTAACAATTTGGGAAAAACAAGTGAGTTTAAGGGAGGCATTAGTAAAAGTAGTAAAGGTAAATGTATAATTGTAGGTTAAGTTATGATGGTAGATGGTGCCATTTTGGAACTAGATGACATAACAAGAATGAAGGGTGGGAGGAGATGAAGAAGGGCTAGGAGAGGGAGGAGGGGACCCAGAAGACTCAGGACTAATAGGGTCCAAATGGGCAGAAGGATTAGGTAACAAGAATGGAGGTAAGGGAAAAGGATGAGAGGTGGTAAAAGGGAGAAAGGTGAGAAATGTAAGGTCTGCAGTGGTAAAGGCAAGAGAGAGAGAGAGTAGGCAATTCATGGAAGAAAAAGACACCCTCATGAAAAACCGAATTAGCAATTGTAAAGAATTTTTGATAAGTTAGACAGTAACATTGACAACCACAATAGTTGAAAGGATAGCCCAAGAAAATGCAAGTGCAGAAGTACAAGATAAGCTTGTGAGGAGCATATGGCCAAAGGTAAGGAAACATTGCACAACAAACATATGTAAGTAAGAAACATCAAGAAGGCGATGAAACTAAACCTACCAAGAATATAGGTTGCCAAGTATTGAGGTCAATAGCTAGTTGATTATATAGATAGCCATCTTAAAGACAAAGTCCCAAAAGTGAGTTGGAACAGTATCTTGAGTGAGAAGGGCAAGGTCGATCTTAATGATGTGACAATGTTTACATTATGCAATACCATTTTAGAAAGGTGAATACAGGCAATAGATGTGATAATGAATACCATACTACCAAAGATAAGCATGGAAGATAAACGAAAGAAACTCTAGAATGTTATCACGCTAAATAGCCTAAAGCATGTACTAAAGTTGAGTTTTAGCAAATTTGTAAAAGATAGTTAAAATATCAAGAAATTGTGAGCAAGTTGAGAAATGATAAAGCTAATAAAACTAAGAAAAATAATCAGTGAAACAAACATAATATTTATTGTCATTCAATGACATTACAGGAAAAAAACCCTAAACATCAAAATGGACTAACTAAATGTGTGCAAAGGACTTAGACATAATAGGGAGATGGGACGGATAATGACTTTCACTAAGAGCACAAGCCATACAAGGGGGAAGTGATGATGACAAAAAGCTAGTATTGGTAGACTTTAAAAGACGAACAAGAGAATTAAAGGAAGGATAACCAAGCTGGAGATGCCAAAGTAAAAAAGGTTTGGAGCAAACGATAGCGAGAGCACAAGGAGGAGGCAAGACACTAAAAGAGAAGACTTAATAAAGGCCACAATCAAGGGTGCCGTGAAAGATGATCTACCCAATGTGATAGGAAATAGCTCAAAAGTGGGAGGTCGAAACAAAAAAATAATAGTTATTATTGGAAGCAAATTGAGAAACAAACAATAAATTCTTAATAGTGGAAGGAACAACTAAGACATTATTAAGTTGAAAAATGAGAGTACATAGAATACCTATATGGGTGATGGGAAGAGAGACACCATCGCCTATAACGAATTGTTAAGAACTAATGCAAAGGGTGATGCTTGACAAGGCGAAGGCAAAATCAATGATATGCTAGGGGGCACCAAAATTAGGGTGCTAGGAGGCTAAGTCAAGGGAGGAGGAAGAAGGGGAAGAGGGTAGTAATGAGAGATAGGAGGAATGAGGGTGGCATATTAGGCTTAAGGATAGTAGGCTTGGTTGGGGTTAAGGGGGATATTAAGCTTAGGATGAGGGAAATGCATAATGAGCCTGAGAATGAAAGTGATGGTTTTGGGCTTAGGCCATGTGGATAGGGGATTAAAAGACCAATTAAAATGTTCCCTGCAGTTGGAGACATATGGTTAGGTTGGTGGCAAAGGTGGCAGTGGGGCTAATTGCAACATGGCTTGTGGTTATTATTATGAGTGGGCCAAGATTGGGGTTGTAGAAATGGGAAAAGTCCATCTCCCGCTTGTTGTCCAAAGGCCTGCAACATAGGCCCATGAGAGACCTAGGTTAGGCTTGTGTATGCGCATATTGTGAGCTCACACACGACCCAAAGTAGGAGTGTGACGACCCACCATGCAAAGTCCTATAGAATGCAATAGACGACATGGTGGAGCTCTAGTAACAATCGCAATGGCCTTCATAAGTGAGCAGCAAGCTATGAAGCACCTCATGGCTAAGAGGTCCAATGGCAAATTTGATGATAGAGAGCAACGTGGCCAAATCATTGAACTCTTTCTCCAAACCATAGAAGACTTGTAGCTGGTGCTTATTCTCAAAAAGTTTCTCATGGATGGCACTAACTTCATCAAGAAGATCCTAAACTTGAGAGAGAAACTTCATCACTAATTGAGTCCCCTTCATGATCGATTGGAGCTCCATTTAGACAACTAAGGACTAAGTGGAGGATTTCACCATGTAGGTGTGTTTCAAAAATGATCATGCTTCCACTAATGATGTCAGATCTGTGAGTTGGGTTATGACAACATTGGTGGAAGTCACCATATGTAAGCTGAGAGTTGCATGATTATAGGTGAGCTAGGTGATGAAGTCAAGGTTTGGTTGGGTTAAGCCATTAAGGGCTTTCATGGTTTTGGGCGAGGCAAGTTTCAAGCCATCTAGAATCATAAGGAGATTCTAGGAAATTAGGAATGGCAAGAGGTAAGTGCACTAAAGGATGTAGTTGGAATTGTCAAAGTGGTCAAGGGTGGGGGAAAGTACTATTGGTGAAGGGGGAAGGGAACTTGGGATGGTAGGAATAGAGGAAGAGTTGGAGGTTTAGAATTCGGTGGCCATAAGGTTCAATTGAGGGGTGTTCGCTAGTGGCTTCAATAATACCATAAAAGAATTGAAGGTTGGAAGGATCGACGGAACCTTATAGTTGCCAAAAACTACAAAGAAGAGAAGCACAACAAACATATGAAACCCTAATTAATTTCAACAATAAAAATTTCTTATTCAATTTGATTTTGTACATGATTTTTACATTTAACAAATCAGTCAAAATCTAGAAAGGAAAATATAATTAATTACAAACAAATTAGGCAAGAATCATTACGAATTGTCAATTCTCAACGGCTAAGGTTTTGCAGGGTGAGCAAGAAAGAACCGGGTCTCATCATGGGTTGAACGCGGGTCGCGAGTTGATTCACAGGTCATTGTCTGGTCAAGAGGACTTATGTGTGGCTGACGTGTCACGCGCGTGTGTTACATGCGACTCAAGGTGAAAAGTTTTCTTATGCTCTAACAAAGGTTTTTGAACGAATCCTCGTACCCTAATAATTTTTACTAAGCTTTGATGAAACGGTATCCGATAAAAAGAATAAAAATAAAAATATTACAACGATAATTTATAGGCTCGAAGGCCAAAAAAAAAAGTGACCACCAAAAATGATGGGTTTCTTTGCACGAGATTACTCATGATTTGAGTGTAACAAGATTCCAACACGTAATCAATAAAAATGTGAAAAAGGAACGGTGTTCGCGAGAAACGTGCAACGATATTTTCAATAAATTTGAAGCCAATTGTGTATCAATCGAGAAACAGTATTGTATAGTTTTGGACTTCGCGCTCTATTGTCTTGGAAATGGACTTCGTTAAGAAAAGGACGAACCGGACCACTGTATCAACAATCATGGTTTGAAGGGTAAGCTCTATCACTCTCCGCCATTACCGCCATGCAACAGTTTGTGACGCATTTCCCACGAATGTAAAGAGATTTGAATTCCCTACGACAAACGTCTTGGAAGTATAAACACTTAGTTGTTTTAAATCTCCAACTTCAGTCGGCGGCCATTTTTATACAAGATGAAGATGGCTTTTCATCAAAAGAAATATACACTTTTCGCACTCCAGCTGGCCCTGTTCCTCACTCAAGCTGACCAGAGCACGTCGGCCGTCACTTTTCTCAAAAGCCCTCTCTGGAGTCAGATCACCGAATACACCTCGAGGAAAGCTTTCGAGAATGACAAGACTGCCCCATTTGAGAACAAATGAAGGCCCATTCACAAATCGAATTCATAAGTTTTTTTATATATATATATATATAACCGGGTCAAATCATTCAATTTCACTTAGCAAAGGAGTCAGTATGGTTAAACGTGAGTGCGGTTTTTTAGTTAAAATAAATTTTTTATATAATATTATAACTTCTATTTTTTCTTAACATAGTATAGATGTGGGTAAGAGTATCTGTGTTTAGTTAATTCTTAACATAACATAAAGTTTAAATTCTTTTTAATATCTTTAAAGATATAAGTAAGCTCAAAACCTATGTAAAAAATAGCATTACGAGGATAGTTTATATTATACTATTACAATGAGAAAATGTATTGCCATATAAATGTCTAATTCTACATGTTGATATGTTTCTTTATTTTATGAGTTGGTTTTTTAGATAAAAATGAGTTCCTTATATCCCAAACTAACTATTATCTTGAAAAGCCCATGTCATAGCAGAATAAAAATAGGTAAGTCATGCATTACATGCCACTTCAATCATTTATTTGTATAACGAACTCAGGAATTAAAGTCACAATGAGCAAACCTGTTCTTAAATGCTAAGGCTAATCCTCTTTAAAAAAGTAATCATAGCCTCTCGGTGGACATATTATGCCCGAAACGAAGTACACAACAGGGACGTAACAATATCAGTATTGATCCCCAATCCCCTCGACCTCCGTCATGACTGCATTTTTCTAGCAGAAACTAGCCCCGGCACTACCATCATCGGTTCCGTTGGACGCGGGCAGTATCTCAAAGTGCCAAAGCCTCCCTACGGCCTTCACTAGGTTCTTCCTGCACAGGAACTCCTCCGCGTACACCTTCTCCACCTTCCGATTAACATCGTGCAGGAACACGTGCGTCACACCGGATCCCTTCCTGTTCCTCGCCATCACAGCCGCCGAGAAGATTGCCCCCATCCGACCTGGAGCCTCCGCGAAGTACCCACGCGGTGCATCGATCATGATCAGGTCCCACTCAATCTCGTAGACCTCGTCGGGCAGGTTGTCCAGCGCCAACCGGCACCGAGTATTGCCCCGCAGCTTCGCATTCGACGGCCAGCACTGCGGCTCCGACCGGTACCAGGATAGCAGGTGTTCCGCCTGAGAGAGCTGCGTACGATAGGGTACCGTATGGGCCCGGAGATAGGGAGCGTCCTTGAGGACTGACTGGACCCACTTGGGGTCCTCCTCCAGGAAGATCGTGTTGCCACGCGGGTTTAGCGAGGTCCACATAAGCGAGTCATGGCCGAGACCGAAGACAAGGAAATTGCAGGGGGCGCGCGACTTAAGAACCTCGAAGGAGACCGAGATTTCCGCCAGTGATTGCTGGGGAACCACACTTGACGTCGCGTAGTGGATGATGGCTTCGAGCTGTGTCACCGTGGGAGAGTAGCGGGCTACGGCGAGGCTTCTGGTACCGACGCCGGCGATTGAGCACAATGTCGTCTCTCCAAATCTAAGGGACCCTCTGAAGCTGGAGACGAGCAGCACGCCACCGACTAGAGCGGCCAGGGCCACGCCGACGGACAATGACTTCTTGGGAAACGAACGTAGACTCTTCATCTTTTCCTGTGCCGTCGCGCAAGCCAATGTTCCAGGGAGTGTTAAACTTTGTAGAGTGGAGAACAATGACAAACAACGCGGAGATTTATAAACGCTTTAACTGGGACACGCGACAAACAATGCGGAGAGTTATAAACGCTTTAACTCGCACACGTGTCCCAAGCTTATTGATTTCACTTTTCTTTTTAGCTGGTTTTGCACGGCGGGTACTCTATTTTCCACGCAGACCAAAATATACGATGGCAATGCTTTGAATCTCATGGACTACCATATCGAGTTTCTAGCGTCTCGTACTTTCAAATCTAATCTACTATTGCTCTGGGGTTCATGATTTGGGTTGTTCGCAGGCAGAGATATTCAAAAATAGCTGCAGCGCGTTCTCGAAGGTCAAGAGATTATTATGAAGAGACGACAAAAGGACGAGGACCAATGAAAGCCACAGCCTACTCTCACTTGTTACTCCTGGACTAGTCTTCCAAGGGCCTAACAATTGCTCAAACGTCAACCGTTGAACTTCCATTTCTAAAAGCCATCAAGAGGACGGGATCCAAATCCCACCGTCAACCCGTACATCGCGGTATCCAGATGGTCAGTGGCGGCTAAACTCAGTGCCGGTGGGCTGGGTTTGAGCCTGACGCGTAAAGGCCCACAGGGGAAAGCCTTAATGGTCCCAGTGACTGGGTGTACCTCGTAGGCAGTGGGTCAACTGACAAATATCCTCCAGCGCTGCGAGAAGGATATTTTTTTACGAAGAGATGACGTGTCATCATAAGGTTCCACAGAAAAGCCATTGATGAAACACAAACGTAAGTCCAATAAGAATACCAAGCACGGCTCCTTCCTTGGTTTGCTCGGAGCAATGTCCCATCGACCAGGGCTCCGCTGCTCGGCTGTCGCGAAAGCTGAGATTGAAGTACTATTCCATCAAGACAGTAGAAAGTGGGGGTAGAATTTAATGATGCATTGAAAGGACACTTATGACAGCCAACTGTGACCAAGCAGGGGGAGTGAAATTACACAGAAAGGGTTATAACAAAGAATCTGAGTCCTTAATAATATCGGCCATAAATGAACGGAGAAGAGTCCCAAATGAAAGTGTAATAAGTTTAAAAAATAGTTTTTTATCTAATGAATTAAAATTTTAAATTGAGTATAAATCACTTTTTATAATTTTTACTTTCAAATCAAAATTATTTCTATTATTAATGTTCATTACCTAAGTGATTGCTGTGTTTAGTATTTGTTTTAAAAAACTATTATGATTTTACTATTACCTTGTTCGGAAGTTTTCAGAATTCGAGTTTCAGCCAAGCAACCCAAGCCTATTTTTGGAGCCGAAGTTATTCCTAGGTTATGTATCTAGTTAGGCGTCAAATCTCGTATCCGGCTTCCAAAGTCTAGGACCATACTGAAGGAGCGCCTCACTTTCTCATCTGGTGAGTACGTAGCGGCAGAGAAACTCTTTTCATTTCTTGTAAATCACTCTCTTCTTGAATGATCCATGCACATACCACAGCTGCCACGTCGTATATCGTCTGAAACGTGTTGGGCTAAAGCTGAACCTCATTTATAGCAGCGGCGGTCGTTTGCAACCATCATTCGGTTCCATTGGACAATTTATTGCAGGCCAACAACCCCAAATGACTCCATTTCGGCCATGACAGACCCATCTTTTCACATTTGAAGTATGTTTTTGCCTTTATCTGAACCGTCCGATGGAAGAAATGCAGACGTGGGTGTGCCAGACGAGAGTAAAATGTCTACTCCACTCTGCTACCATAAAGAGCCATCCACCCACCCACCCGCCTGGTATTCACAGATCTCGTACGTTCGTTGTTTTATAGAGCAGCACTCACTTGAATGCACTGATGTGTTCAAACCAAACACAAAGAAACCCAAAGAGGATAGGCAAAATGGAAGCCAGATCCCATCTGATCACCCTCTTCCTGTTCGTCTTTCTCTTCTTCTTCTGCGGTTTGGTTTGTAAGGTTGGTGCAGCTGCTGTGTCGGAGAAGTGCAGCAACGACTTTACGAAGGTGGTGCCGTGCCTGGACTTCGCCAAGGGGGTTGCCGAAACGCCAACGAAGGAGTGCTGCACTGCGGTGACGCAGATAAAGAGCGATGATCCGGTGTGCTTGTGTTACTTTATTCAGCAGACTCACAACGGCAGCGCTCAGATCAAGAGTTTGGGTATCCAGGAAGCTAAGCTCCTTCAGCTTCCTACTGCATGCAGCCTGAAAAACGCAAGCGTTACAGAATGCCCCAGTAAGTTCTTTCTCTCTAGTTTGTTTTGCGGTACGTAATATTTAGATGGGTATACAGTCCATTGAAGGTAAATACCGCAGAACTATTTCATATGCGTTCTCAATACAAAGTTCATGATCAACTGTCGAAATTACAAACCTCAGTATTAAGATTTTCAAGGACGATTTTTAAATATTTCTCTTACAGGATGTCTCATTGTTCATGCAACAACCAGTTATCTTTTCTAGAAGGGGAAGTAATTAATATTAAGAAAAATGTTTGACTTACTAGCCTAAGTAGGTAGCTGGTTTCAGATCAAGAGTTTCTGCTTCCTATTGAGCTGCTGATAGTCCTTGTCTTAACATTAAAACTAGCTTTTTTGGATAACTGATGACCTGTTGCTGTCTACCTGAAAGATGATTCAACGATATTGGAGTGGAGTTGTTAGGTTGAATACTTTTGTAGACCTTCTCTGTCGTAGTTAAATATTCCAGGCATTTATGCAGAGCGGCCTTGAGGTGTTGGCAGAACGTGAAACGATTTTGCCTTCCCAATAGTCCTGCTAGATGTATGCTGAACCCTAAGGGTCTTTTAATTTGATTGAAGCAATGGTCCTGATCGATTGTAAGCTAAGCCCTACAAAATCCTACAAACGATCTGGTCAGGGCGTTTGTACAGATCACATACACTCTTCTAAGTCTGGGAGGACCATTCTAATGTCTCAATTGTGAGCTAGTGGAGACTTTAATTCTTAATTCTGGAGTTTGACATACTAAGGTGTGTGTTGTAATATTAAAAAAAAAAAACTTATAAAGACATGTAAATAGCAATATTTTCAAGCTAATTACACATTTTAGGACAGTTTTGATAATAGTGGACGGCTTTACTGGGCCTAATTTACGACATGGAGTTGATGTGTTTAATTTCTTCTCAGAAATGAGAAGAAAAACTAACCGGGATTTTTAGGGTCTTTTCGGTAAGAGGGAAAGCAATGGTCAAATCTGCCCTAAGAGAAAAGGTCATTGTCTCCAACTGTCTTCTTTTGTCATTCAATGTTGGGAGAGTCACTATGGTGGTTATGGATGGAGGTCACATTCACTGGCAAGTGGTGCATTTAATATTATAGTAATGACTTTGACTAATTCACTGGTAACTCATTGGGTCAATGGTTGACTGTGCATTGGCTATGATTAACATTGCTTGCTAATCGCTAGAGAAAAATAACTTTCTATTGTTTCTCTCATGCAAAGGAGACTTCAAATGTCAAGAGGTTAAAAAAATAATACCAAATTAAAGCGGAGCTCTCAGTCTCGACCCCACGATATCTAATCCCTGTAACGTATTTGGGTGCACCAGAATCGAGATGCAATCTAATCAATGCCACCATTATGAGTGGGGAAGATCCTTGTTTGCTCTGTATTTTTGGCCTTGTTTACAAGCATGAGAAGATAATAAGTTCCAATCATATTATTGCTCTTGCTCTCCTCTAGTCTTTAATAAAGCGAAACGAAGGAAGATTCTTCTCTTGTTTTTGGTATGCCAACACCGCACTGTGGTTTTTTGTTTGGACAGAGCTGCTAGGACTGTCTCCAAACTCAGCCGAAGCTGCCATCTTCTCAAATACTTCAACATCTACGGCCACTCCAACAACAGGGTCGTCGTCGTCGGCACTGGAGAAAGCTAATGGTAACCGTATTGGAACTGGGCTTGGACCCATCTTTGCTGCCCTGCTGGCCGTGGCTGTAGCCCTAGTTCTCTGCCTTTCACCGATGGGACCTGTCGCCACTTTTGACACATGAGATGAAGTTTCACCTTCCACTAGCACCGAATCTTCTTTTCTTGGTTGTTCTGACGGGCCTTTAAGGACTTCAATGCTTTGTTGTCTTTACGTTATGCTGTTTTTGGTGACTTTAGGTTACGTTATGTTAATTCTGTGTGTATGCTGTAATTAGCATCCTTTTCTAAATGGAGCGACTCTGTAATTGGATGTGTTAGCTGTTGCAATTTATTTGTAGCCATCTACTTGTGTTGCTCAAGCCATTAGGATTTGGGCCAACCAGGCTTATTCCACTGAGCCTCATTGGACTTTAATTAAATAAAAACGTTATATTGAATGTGAGAATATTTGTAATTTATTTTATAAATTTAAATATTTTTTTCGATAAGATATTTTAGGAAAGGTAAGCCTGACTTTTTTTATATCTAGAGTCGATCATTAATCTTTTGTCGATACAAAAACTTAAGCTTAGATTGAGATGGTTATTAAACAAAATAGTTTTATATTAGAAAAAAAATATTTGTAATAAATTTTATAAATTTAGACATATAATTTATTACTAATGAACAAATGGGTTTCGAACAAAGGTGGGCCAATCTTTCATACCTTCTAGTAAGTGGCCTGAGTCTTATATATGTCATCTCATATTAAAAAGTTTTATTGAACAAATGAGGTTTTTAAATTAATACACACCGTACAAGCACCTTTTTTAATATATATATGAAATTTTTTTTGTTCAAGCACCCACAACCAATGGAACTGTCAGTCAAGATTTAGTTTAAAGAACACCATTAAGTTAAGAGTGTTACAATAATTTTGTTCTTACACTAAAATATATATATATATTTTTTAAAAATTAAATTTTGGATTGAAGCTTTAAATTTTATAAGTTAATATTATAAGTTAAGTTGAATATATTTCACTTTATATGAACTTGAACTAATGTCAACTCCATACTTAAGTTAAATATGTAATCATTTATAGTGAAATTTAAATAAAAAAGTATTTAGCTAATATTCTACCTTCAACTCCTATCCATATGGTTCAATTTTTTGGGATAGAGGAAGTAGGCAAATTGAAAAATAAATAAATAATAATTCAATTACATTATGACCTGATAAAATCCTCCGGAATAACTTTCACCGTCAATTTTAGAAGCAAGTAGAGAAATCCGTACCCGCCTTTCCGGTTCATCCAAGAATAACCAATAAAACGGTGCGCGTCATGTGCCCGACTCGGACCCAAACAACAGAGTATCGCCCCTAGCATTTTATCGACGAGCGTTTCCTTTTTGGCTACCGTCGTTCTCTCGCGCTCCAATCTAGAGCAAGCTCGCCGTTTCCCTTTCGCCATTCAGCGTCATGTCTCAGGTGATCGTCATACAATTGGTCCACTTGCTTTGATCTTTTTCATGTATTTCCTTTTCTGGGTTCTTTGTTTCGTGCTTTTGTTGCTATTTCGAACCCTAGCAGATCCTGGAAGGTGAACATCTCGATGAGAAAATGGAATTTAGGTTTTTGTGGGTTTGGTTCCGTTTTTTAATTCCTTGATTTCCTTTTTGATCAATTTGAATATGTATGAGAATAGAATCTTCTTGTTTATTGCCCTGGTGGTCCTGGGGTGTGTCCGGTTGCGCAGAATTAGATTTGTTGTGCTTGTTAAATTTCTGGCTTCATTTTGGTTGTGGTTTCAGAATGGAAGTCTCTAATTTCAATTCTTAGTTTTTAGTTCTGTGAGATCAGAGACAGCTTCACGGTTTTAAAGCATCCAGCTGAGTGAGTTTCTGTCGCATGTGAATAACAGTTATGTTTTTGTCCTGTCTTTTTGTCCCTTTAGGTTGATAACAGAAATTCTTCGGCAGCAAAGCGAGCAAGAACTGATGGTAGGTTTGGTATTTAAGGTGGTTGTACATTTTTCAAGTTTCTTTGTGCATTTGATTTTTTTTCAAGGAACATGTATAATGTTATGGATGTTGCAATCTACTACTACTAGTCTTTATTTAACTATTTTGCATCTTATGGGCTTAAACATGAATTGAGTTTAGGGCTTGTAAATCATGGTTCAAATAAGGGATATTGGTCCACGCATTATACATCCACTAGTTGCCACAGTTTAGGAAACTGCTTTTACCTGTACGTTTACCAATGTGAATTTGTCCATATCAGATATCTGTGGTAACTTAAGCATTGCCCCTCGCTCATGTTGATAATATTGAGTACTTTGCTATTTGCTAGGATATTAAGGATTACCAAACGTAAGTTGTAGTTAGACTCATAAGGATTTATATGTGGTATATATATTATTTTGTGCTTTGCTATTTGCTAGAATATTAAGGATTACCAAACATAAGTTGTAGTTAGACTCATAGGGATTATTATGTAGTATATATATTATTTTATGCTTGTAGATCTTAGCGAAATTAGGTGGACGTTATGGTTTTACCATGTGATCATGCAGTGCAACATAATCGTCTCCAATGTAGCTGGGATCATTGACTAGAGTAAATAACTAAAGAAAGAGCTTGGTATAGCTGACAATTGACATCAAAGCATGGACATGGCAGAAAAAAAGTTAAGATCTGATGGGTTGGTAATCTTGCCAATCTGGGGTTGGATTTCTGTAATTGTCCTATATATCTGTAGCCTCTAGGTATGGCATGTACGTGGATGTTGTTCATTAATGCACCTATGGCAGCTACACTACATTTGCATCTAGTGATATTTCTGATTGAAATGGCTATCTCTTAACATTATTCATTTCTTCCAAGGATAGCTTTACTTACGTTTATTATTTAGCTTTGGTGTGTGATGTTTCTTTCCTTCTTGGTTCTTATGTTGGGTGCACCCATCATATGTTGCTTGTAGGTAGTCGTAGAGAAGACGATTGGACATGCCCTAGCTGTGGTAATGTCAATTTTTCATTCAGGACAACTTGCAACATGCGTAATTGCACTCAACCAAGACCTGCTGACCATAACTCAGTAAGATTTGAAACTAAATCTGCTCATTTTCTCTTAAATGAACAGTTGATACATTATTGACTACAAATTGTGGACGATGTGTTGGATGGCTTTCTTATTACATTAAAGCTAGAGTGGTTTACTTATCATGGTTGTAGATACGTGCATTACTTCTTATTTAGGTCGGATTGTGTTTGCTTGTTTGAAAATTGAGTTAGTATGAGTCTTTGATTTTAAATCAATTCTAATACTTTTTAACAGAGCTCTAATTTTTTTAGTAAGAATGTGCGAAGTAGCAAGCTAGATTCTTGGACTTTATATACACTTTTTGTGTGTGTGTGTGTGTGTGTGTGTGTGTGTGGGTGGGGGGGAGTTTTCATCTTTAATTTTTTTCTTGTAATTTAATGTTTTTGTACTTTTTTTAAGGATAAAGAAAACTTTTTTTTTTTTAATCCTTTCCTTATGATTGTGATGGAGACCATCCTCTTTCTTTTGGTCAGTTGCCAGTAGCCCTCACTTTAGGTTTTTTTTTTTTTAGGGTCACTATGATCTTGTTGATTAGGTTGCTATGAAGTATTTCATACTTTTCATATGCTGATTTTGTTTCACTTTTCTCACGATGGTATTTCCAGATTGTCTTTAATTCATTTCAGTTGCTGTGTATTATAATGATTTGATATAATGGTCTCTCTTTGCAGAAATCCGCTGCCAAGCCTGTACAAGCTCCACTGGGATACTCAGCCTCAGCACCTTATGTAGGTTCTGGTGCACCCTCCTCAATGTATCTGGGTGTGCCTCCCTATGGTTCTTCACTGTTTAATGGATCATCTATTCATCCCTATGATGTACCATATTCTGGGGGCTCAGCTTACCACTACAACTATGGCAGCCGCCTTTCTGCTGGCAGCCCCTACAGACCTCTTGCTTTGTCTGGACCAGCACCTTACTCAAGTGGATTGATGATGGGAAATGGTATCTTCTGCCATAGTTTTTCTCTTATGATAGCTTACGGTTCATCTTATCCAAAGCGCAAAGAAGTTGAAGTTCTAAGTAAAAACTATTATTTGGAGTCTATAACTGTCCATATTACCACCTTTTTCTTTGCTTCAAATTTTATTTAGGTTTGGAATTACTCTCATTCATTTTTCCCTAGTTTGTTGTGATGGAAGCTTCTTGTATAACTTAGTGTTAGTGTTTCAGTCAGCTCTTCAAATTTTCATACACGCTCAGACGTACCCCTTTTTCCATGAGCAAGGGGCTAAATACTAATTGGTGTATTGGATAGTTTCATTTCTTAAGAAGTTTGAGGGCATGATGTCTAATTGAGGAATATGTCTATATTTGATCTTTTTTCTCTTTACAATTAGATGTATTCCATTTATCTTAATAGATTATCTTTTCTTTCCCCTTTATCCGTTGTCCTTTTTCAGGTGGGATGTATGGTATGCCCCCTCTGATGGATCGTTATGGCCTGGGTATGCCCATGGCACCTGCTGCCATGGTATGTTGCTAAGATTAGCCAATTGTCAGGAGTAGGAACTTGTGATACTCATGCAACATCTATCTTAGTTTATAAATATATCATGGTTCATTGGAATGTAAGATTCTCTGCGGTGATTTTTTTTTTGGCATGTGCAATCAATTTAATTCATATTTGTCCCACAAGATGCAGCTTTCCAGAGCCTCCCTCTTCTGCTGTTTCACTTTAAAAACTTTAATGGATACATAATAGACAGAGGAATGTTGTACTGTAGTTTTATTTATTTATTTATGGGGCATATATATTTTACTTAATTATGTTACAATTGACCGTACCAAGATATGCATTAGAATTAATTAGCTTTTTATTTGTGCAGGGGCCAAGGCCGGGATTTTTTCCAGAGGATAAGTCTCAAAAGAAGGGTGCAGGTTTGTCACCTTTACGTTGTTGAGGAATGTCTTAGCCAATTTTTTCCCACTTGGAGGTTCCTTGTCAACTAATTCTGTTGTACTCCCTCATTTTAAATGCTTCTCTAGATGCAACTCGTGATAATGACTGGACATGTCCAAAATGTGGAAATATCAACTTCTCATTTAGAACAGTATGTAACATGAGAAAGTGCAACACACCAAAGCCTGGATCCCAGGTTTGTGCTGAATTATCACACACGATTTTATTTTCCTTTTGTTAAGCCATTATTTATATTAACACTATTTTTAACACTATTTTTCTGAATGCCACTTTTTAGAAAATCCGTTTTTTCTTTTGCTTATTTATAGTTTGTCTGACATGAAAGAATGTTCTCTTGCATATGCAGGCTGCAAAATCGGACAAGAATTCTAGTAAGTCAATAAGATGCATCTCTGTATATTAAATGCCCTTATGTTCTTCAGACCTGTAAATATTAGTGTTTTCATCTTGTAACTCTGACATTTATTTTTTTGTTGTCTTTCAGAACAAAAGATGCCCGAGGGAAGCTGGAAGTGTGAGAAATGTAATAACATAAACTATCCATTCAGAACCAAGTGCAACAGACAGAACTGTGGGGCTGACAAGCCAGCTGAGTCAAACAAGTCCCCTTCCCCAACGCCAGATGAAAATAATCAGGTTTGTGGTGTGGCATATATTCTCTGTATGTTTATTTGTTGCCTAAAATTGTCACCAAGTTTAATAAGAACTTCTGTACGCATAACAAATGCGATGAAAATTCAATTTCACATTTTCGTGGGTCCCTTGCAATACCTCTTACTTCAACACCACCAGCTCCCCTCCCCCCTCCTCTCTACTTACCCACCCAAAACCCTTCCTAGTGGATTTTTTAACATAGTTTTGTTTCTTATATATTGTTTGATTGCATCCGTTAATTTGCATTTGTGTACTGTTCCAGTGAGTACTAGGACTTGTTTGAGGGTTGAGAAGGTCCAGAGTCGTCGTCCAGCCTTGCTCAATGTGGGTGTCTGAAAGTCAGTCATGTCGTCCTCATGTAGCTGCGGTTGTTGAGTTACTCTACCTTCTCGTGATCTGTGTCAAGTTGTTGTATTAACTCTGATGGTATTTGAGGTCTCTTTGAATGGTTCTGATGCATTTATGTGTCAGCCAGTTTGATCTGGCAAGGATTTACAGGTAGGTTTTGGTTTCTGTAGCTAGGCTTTTGTACTTTTCGAATCAGCTCATCTATCCCAGTGGGTTTGCTAGATCAGTTATCGGGAGCATAAGGTTACTGCTCGCTGCATTTTTTCAATTTCCATTTCCTCTAAAATTGTCTCTGTGCCGTTGAAGTATCTTTGTTTAACAGATGCTTCTATTTAGAAGCCTAGAAAAAGTGTCCTACTAATTTGTCAGTCACTTTCTGGTGTACATATAGGCTCTTTCCCACCGGTGGTACTTGACATGGTAGGTACACGTGTTATGGTCTCAGTGGTTCTTGTTGATTATGAAATAATGTAATGCTTGTTAGGCATTTGGCATTACACTCATTCCTGGTCGTTGAGACTTAACGAATCCTGTTGCTTCCTTTAAGAACTTTGCAGAATATTTAGTCACACTTTTCAGTTAAGGGTTAATTAACATGCAAATGATATCATCAGGCTGCATAGGTCCTACGGTAATGTTAGGGCTTCATATCTGCGTTGGCTTGTCAGTTTTTGTGGGCGCAACCGTGTGGCATAGTGGTTAACAGTTTGAAACGTGAAATGTTCAGGCTGCGTTGTCATGAAATTCTTGCCGAAGTCTAAAGCTTATAGATTGTCCTCTTTCGGAGTGAAATTACTGTCCCGACGGTTCATTAAATTTATCTTTCAGTGCATAATTTAATTTGGCTATTCCTCGAGCTTCCTAATTATAATTAGTGAAAGGACTCTTGCAATTTCTACATTCGAGAGAGAAACCACTGGGTCTAACCTGGTTGCCCTGACTTCCCTCACGTGTTTCCATGAATGTGCACCAGTCATTGACTCTGATGTCTTGATTCGTGCATTTCTGTTTTGACCTTACTTTCCAAGTCAATGCAGGTTTTAACATTGCAGCCTAATTTCTATGTTAATGAAATTCGGATTTTTGCTTTTATTTGTGAACAAAGACTTCTACAATTATTTTCCAACAACTGGATAATTGACATAATATGAAAAATGTAATTCATCGTTTAAGTCCAAATTCCTCAAGAAAGGTCAAAGAAGATTTTTTAAAAAGCTAGGGTTGGGGTGTCTATCCCAAGTTGTGATCGGGATGTTGGTAATGGCACCCAACCATGGGTTTTCCGTTTTTCTTTTCTATTCTTTTTTACCTGTATTTGCTTTCTAGGAGTAGGTGATCATATAATTATATTTATTGTTTATTTGATGGAAAGTAAGAAGAAGGGCTTAATTTAAAAGTATGCTAATCATAACTTTGATTTTATTAAATTAAGACTGGAGTTTTATTGTTGGAAGGCATAAATTTTTGGGAAATTGGTGAGAATTTTCAAACAAAATGTAAGTAACTTCGCATTATAAAATTGCTCACGACATGACCTTGTCAATAACAACAGCTTGGTGTAGATATCGGCTTCAAATACCGGCTTATGTGCGCTTGCATTTTGAATCTCTTATAATTTTCTTGGTTGTCTCTAGGAAGCCGATTAGCTTTGAATCGCATAGCAGTAGTGCTGTATCTTAACCTAAAAATCGTATTTTGGCCTAGAAGAAGTCCATTACTGAAATTGGAAATTCCTTCCCCTTCTGAAGGAGGATGACGGAGAGGGGAGATCTGTCGTCAAGATAAATAGCATTCAGCCACATTCAATTTATCTGATTTCTAGAATTGTTTCGTGTCCGATAAATCTCGAAAGAGGACATAAATGACAACGAATATGATGCCAGCTTGAAAAGCATGGAATATAGGATGGGCGAATTTTTTAATTCATGATATGGTACAAGTTTTTGGGTGGCGTAAGCCAGAAGGTGCGGCTGCACCTCTCTTTTAATTACACTTGCACTAAGATGCAGCTAACGGCTCAAGGAATAAGACCCCCTTGGTGGATAATCCTTGGGAATTAACTTTGTCGCTTGCACACTTGAATTTCCCTTGAAAATAAAGCAGTCATGTACACTATGGCACAAATATGCATATTAATGAAGCTACAAAATTATATCACAAACATCCAGATTCAGAATGTGGTTCGAGACCAATGGCCCTCAACTTGTAGGTGCTTCTGCATATCACAAATATTTTTTAGCATAGAGCTAAATTTTAAGTCATTTTGCAGTTTTCCAATTCGTAATCGAAATTCGTATTACGACTACTTCATATATGCCTTATAAAAAAGAAAAGAAGTCAGAAATGTTCACTTCCAGAGAGGTCGCACAGGCCTTTCTGCAAGTATGCATATACAAACAACTTAATCAATAAGGGGATGACCGAACATCAGTTAACTAAAGAAAAACCACAAGAAATGAGCTCACCTGAATATTTGTGACTAATTAGTCCATAGAAACAATTTGATAGGCGTTGACTTTGTCAATGCAATCGGTTGGAATAAAACCCAGGCTCGTGTGGCGCTTTGAACAGCTGGAAGTCCTGAAAATGGCTACTCCCCTTATTGCTTGAATTTAAGATATGAGGTCGGGAATCAGCGTACTGCTGTATGTTACGCCATTGCATTGATGAGGCCTGTGACGAGCCTTGGGTCATCACGTTCATCAAAGGCTGAGGCATGCTAGAATGACTATTATGGTTGTCATGTGGATGCAGAGCTGGTTTTGCTTCTTGCGAAGTCCGAGAATCCGTTGACAGAAGAGAGAGAGCATATCGAAAATCCTGTGCCGCTTCCATCTCCATGGAGATCATGGGTTCTTCTAAACCTGCAAAAACTAGACACCTAAATATTTTAGATGCATAACTTTAAAGACATTTGAAAGGTTTAACACATATTCCTGTCCCAAGCAACCCGCAGCGGCAACATCGTTCTCTTTAACAGTTTTGAACCTCTGTTTAAGTTAGCTTAAATTATCAAGAGTTTCCCAACAAACCATCATAGACTTTTAATTGTCTGTCAGACCAATTCCTTATCATCAAGAAACTCCATGATCTCACCACTGCATGCTTTAAAATAGTCAGCAATTTCTTAAACATAACTATCTACTGCGTATTTATAATTTTTTTCCTAAAGTACTTTTTTCTAATAACTCACACACCCTCTGGGTGTCAAACCTAGCACCAAGAGGTCCCAAGTAGCGACTCTTCCCCAGAGTTTTACTAAACCTTTCACCAAAAGGAATCTCCCTGCCCTTGGCCTTAAAATTACTTCATCAAGTTAATAATATCACTTCAATCAATTTCTCATGCATCAGTTACCGAGGGAGCTCTCTATTTTCTTATGTGCATGCGAGATTTGAGCAAGCATGCTTCGTACTTTTCAATAATGCCTAGATCTATCATAAACCTCATTATGCTCGTCCAAGATACTGAAGGCTATCTATCATTTTCTTTCTTCCTTTCTTTCACTCCTTTTTTCTTAATCTTTTTTCGGTCAATAGCCACTGAAGGCCATGAGAGTAAATTGCTAATCAAGCAACAATCTTGATGTAGCCCGATCTAAGCCTGGCAATACAAAATCATTTCTAGTCTAAAACTGATAAAATTTTATAAAGCTCAGACCTTTGAAAGGAAGCAAAAACACAAACCTGGGTTGAGAACCTCGGCAGTGTTGGCCTTGGATGGCAAGAGCATACAAGAATCATGATTAAGTGTCTTAACGATGCTAAGCATTTCATTGCTGGAAAAACACAACTGCATAGAAGTGTCTCTTGCTTTCGCAGGCTTCAGAGGATGCTCCTTTGTCTGGGTACACTTACGGTCACACATGTCCACCCATGTTAAATTAGCTGCAGCTGTTGAGTAAAACAAGTGGGACTCCGTCAGAGACAAGGCTTATCTGTCGACTCTCATTTGCTGAGAAATTCACAAATCATGTTATGGTCTATAGATGTGTTTCGGCTAAAAGAACAATTCTAGTTGCATTATCACCAGGGGTTTTGACCTTTAATCCGTGTATTAACAGACCTTATTCTGCAAGGCATGTATCACAACGAAATACAGCAGAATAGGAATTATGCTCCACAATGGTTGTCAAAAATGCATAAAAAGAGATCTTACTTATACTAATATGATAAAGACGATAACTTGAGTTTAAAGAAGACAATGACATGTAAAGTGATTGTTAAGGACTAGAAAGTCAACATCAGCTGTAGAATAATTACCGTAGATGTCCCAAAGAATTCATAGCTCTCCATTACTTCAACTTTTATTTGAGTCAATAACAACATATATACCTACACTTTTCTGTCCCTAGTCCTACTCCCCCTTTGTTGAGGTTATAGGTGTATCCGACAAATAATTAAAACATCATCAAAAACAGATTGTTCCAACCCTCTTAAATCACACAAGTTGTTTTCAACTGCCACTATACAAATCTTATCATAAGAGAAGACCCGACTAAGGATCACAAATTTAATATTAGAGAAGCACTATTCGATGGTTACAAATTCTGCATTCCACGGTAGGATATAGCATGGAACACCAGAAGGTAGTTGTTCTACTACTGGGTGAGTTTGTCAAGGATAAGGTTGCTTTTGAGTAAATAGAGAATTTGCATTTGGAGTTTCTAATCAGGAAGTTTTGGGTATCCAAGTAACTAAGAAAAGAAAAAAGAAAGAGAAAATTAGTTGAGTTCAGAGCATCAAGTACATTAAGACATTTATTTCCCAGGTTCATCTAAATCCAGAAGTTTCTATTACACCCTTACCATTTCATGCTTAGTAAGTAGATACTCCCAAAAGACACCACATTGCCACTAATTCACTAGTAGTTATAACAGAATATTGGATTAAGTAAAATACATTGAGATGAGATCATTATATCACCCATTGGACCATTGGGACAGAAATCCCTCAACCCTTAATTGATGGACCCAAGTAAGTGAATGGGGTGTTAAAATTAATACCAATCTTACATGATAAATTAATCCAGGTAACTCGATTCTAGGAAAAGAGAAAAGAAAACTTTTGATTCTATCTTTGGAGCTAGTACCATATGCTGATGACGAGAGCCTTGGCGAATTAAACCGGACTGCTTCAGTCTGTGGCTTCCGCCGCCTGGCATTATGATCAGATAGACGCCTGCGACAACTTCGCTTCTTTTCATCAAAAGCTGAGAGATTATGGAACCTTGAGCATAACAAACGATGTGTTACTATTACCAAAATTGTTCAAGATGAGCTGAGACTTGAAACCATTTTGATTGATTGAATTTAAAGAAGGCCATAAATCATGCAACATGACAAGATATTATTTTGCATAAGATCCTCAGGCCAAGAGTGACCAGGAGAGGACAACCACATAACAGTCTCTCAGATAGTTGCTAGAGTTTATCAAGTTCCAAAACAACTACGATCTAGCAAGAACCTTTTACCTGCTACATTGCTGACAAAACCGACATTCCCGACCACCTACAATGACCTTTGGGGATTTGGAGTGGCTTTCACAAACTCTGTGTTTGCGATGGTAATCTTTGGCTGATGTAAGGTCGAGGTTACAGCCTTCGACTTGGCAATGCTGTGGCTGCGTACTCTTACAACTGGACTTAAATTTCTTAGATGTTGGGGATGACATGGGAATCATAGAGAAATTTGAGATCTCTGCATCGCGTCCTACACAAGGATCCTCAAAGTACATTTGTTTACCAAGCTTTAGACTGAGCAATGACTCACCACAACCAGATGAAGGTTCAAGTGTGGGAGAAGATTCATTTGATTCCACCTTGGAAAATTCCTCCTTACTGTTAAAATTATTTGGAGGGAAGGCCTCAAAAGCAAGTTTGGATGTCTTACCATCACCAATTGATGAAGAATTTGCAGAAGCTGATGTTGAGCTTTTTGACGGATAAGTATGTCCCGACTCCATGTCATACCCACCACTACCTCTATCACCCACTGATGCATAAAAAGAGGCAGAGTTAGTTCCTTGATCACCTTCTACACCCCATTCTGTCCGTTGGGACTTATAATTTTCAGCTGCTTTTGCATTGAACATGAAGAGGTTCTCCCACTCCCACTGCGAGGTGGATTTCTCATTCCACTCCATCAGCAACGGGGAACCCATTAATTTATATCACAGCTTTCCCAAAAAGTTGCACAAGCAAATAGTCGCTGCAGCCTGCAAGCAAAACCGGGGGTTAAATTTGGATTTCAGCCAAAGCATCTGATGTGACATACACGTTGGCAAGAAGATGTCTTGGGAAGAATACACTTAGGAAACACTAAAAAGAAGCAGAGCAGATCAGCCAAAACAAAACCTCAAATCTATCAAGAACATGCATTACCTTCAAAACTCACATAATCAAAAGGCCCATGCCTCTCCTTTCTGCTTCAGAAGATGGTTATATTACCGAAACCAAGTCGGACGGCCTTTAGAGAAAAAAAGGTCAAAGAGTTTGCCTCGCTATCCCAAGGCACGCAGCCCAAAATATTTTCCAGAAAGAGTTGTCTGCTATTTCGCAGACGAAGAGAAACAAGCAGATCTTATCGGTCCATACGTTTTACGCTTATCTTTCATGCTCGAGTGATACCGGCCGTGACTTCTGAGGTCAGTAGTCCAAGAATCCCCCGTCCACAAAAAGGAAGAAGAAGAAGAATCAGCAATTACAGTAAAGTGCTCCCCGCTTCCCTACAACAGTTAAAGTAAACAGTATCATCTTCATGCAAACATAGCCCTCGAGCCTCTCTCTCTCTCCGCCTGCACCTCCAATGATTTAAATCCTATCATCTCTCGGAGTTTCAACTCACCCACAGTCTCTGAAAAAGACACGCAACAACCCTTAAAAAAAAAATTACAAACCTTAAAAGAGCAGACGAACGCAACAGTTCCTGCGACTAAAGCCACAAAAACTCCGCCTTTCTTATGCTACACATTGATGCCACCAACTTCTCCCACCTAATCAAACACACCAAACATCAATTAAAAACTCAATGATACAGCATTCAAAAGCAGGAACGAACACCGCCTTGATCGTTGAGTTCCGAAAACAAACAGTTAAGAGGAATTGTACCATGCTTCTTTGATTTGCATTAGATTGAAAATTTTGAAAAAGAAAAAGAAAAAGAAAGAAAGCAATGCGTTCAAGACAAATTACGTCGACTGGTTTTGGGTTAAGAGACTGCACACTGTTTTGTGCAAACTGTCAAATTTAATGAAAGCTCAGTGTTAGGTGGGCGCCGGTCCCAGTGCTTAGGCTTTTGTAGGTTGGTGAAAAGCTTCATCGCGTAGACTCCGTCCACAAACGAAGCAAGACAAAATATATATACACGCACGCGCGTGACGGGCGCTCGCGCCCCCACGCGCACCCGCACACACATCATTGAAAAATCTTGACACTGTAAGACGGTGCGGATGATCGTCTCTGCAACCAACTTTCCCTAGAGAAGTCAGATCAGGAGAAACGCAAAGTCCATCTTGTTCGTTCCAAAGTCCAGAGGAACCCTACGGGAATTTCCAGAAGACGCAAACAGAAACATCTGTTTACAGCTTCTGTTACTTCTCTCACCAAAACAAAACGAAAAAGGAAAAACTATTGCGCCGTCTATTTTCGTACAGACTGAGATAATCTCCTTCTTCTGTTTGGATTAAAGAGAAAACATCGAAGAAGACAAGAGGAGAAATTTCATGGAAAATCTAAAAGAATTACAGAGAGCTTTCTTCCGATTCAAAAAATCATAAAGTTGAACCGAAAGAGAGAATGCAGAGAGCTTACCTGTTAGCGCCAAACGCGAGTCAACGACCTCGATTGGAAACGGGCGGAGCCTTCGGGATTTATATCATTCTGCTCCAAAATAACGTGTGGTCGTAGTGCTCCTCTCGTTCAGACTAACCTCACTCCCCTAGGTAGCCCCTCTCTGTGCCTTAGGCGGCTCTGTCTGTTTCCTTTTAGTTGGCAGTAAAGGAAGGGAATCAAAGCCGAGTGGACTCAGATCAGCTCCGAGGTTGACCGCACGCTTCTCTGGGTCAACCGAGCGTGAAACCAACCCTTCTCTTTCACATTAGTATTTGACGAGCTCTCCTGCCATTACAGGACCAGACCCAAAAAGAAAAAGATAAAAAAAAGGTTTAAAAACCCCAGTTAAACTTCAGCTTCACGCATATAGTGCATCTAGCTAATCTTCATCTGTTTATAGTTTGTCTTATAAGCAAGTATTTGGAGTTATTCTTACGGACAACTTGGCCAAGTTGCATTATAGTACTACCAACATGTCCAACTGCTGGTATAAACAATCATTTTAGACATAAAATCAACATAGGATGTGATCGAAAAGCAGAGATTATTCTACTGCAAAAGCCAGGCAATCTGTGCATAGATGGGGGGACAGTAAGTGGTGGGTTATTCACTTAAATCACCATAGGGAGATATATTATAAGAAAACAATTCGTGGATCTGTTAAACTACGATCAACTAGCAATTGTTTTGGTGTGAATTGAGGTTGGCACCAGGTGGGATTGTCAGGTGAGCGGGATTGTTATTGAGGGTAGATCCACGTGAGCACGTTTGCGCATGTTATTTGCTATTGACGACTCTGATCACATGCTTCAAAATCTGCCCAGTCCGACGACGGAATCGCAGGTATGATAGTCGTTGGTTGAACCCTCCCATGTTCACATCTATGTGCTGAAGTTTTGGAAGTCGTGTTGGGGAAGTGGTGCTTTAAGAATAAAGTTGTTGAATGGATTCGTTGGTAAAGTGTATCATCCACTATTGTTTAACTTAACTTGAGTTACGTTTTTTTAAGCAGAAAGAGTAAGCAAGTCGAATGCTTTACTGCCGACTGTGAGGATCCACCAAGCAACCCCAAAAGCAAAAAAGAAAATCCATGGTACCGAAAGTAAGGTCCAAAACATTTTATATTGGGCTTGCACCCAAAAGCTGAATAAATCTAAATTGGGTTAGAGGAAGGAAGTTCGTTTATATTCGAAAGGAACTAATAAAAATTCGAACGAGAACCTGATAAAATCGTTTCATTCGAATCTTGCTTTGATCATAAAGAGGTTTTACTTCAAATTCAACAAGAAGGGGATTATTTAGTATTGCCCAATGATCTTACTCGGCTGAAGCAAGACAAAAGATACCTAAGATGGGACGTATCATTTGTTTATCATAAAGTCTCGGACGTCAGAAAGCACAAGGAGGCCACTTTGTTATTTGAAAATTGGATTGGGTTTGGTCTGGACATTTGCCCGCATCTTTTCTATCATCTTCTCCCTGATGCGCCTTCTCATTATCTTCCCAGAAGGTGATTTTGGAATCGTGTCCACAAAGTGCACCACCCTCACTTTCTTGTAATTTGCAACATTTGACGCGACGTGGTGTATAATATCTTGTTCACTCTCCTTTGCCCCTGCAGCCAACACGACGCTTGCAGCTGGGATCTCCCCTGCCTCTTCATCTGGCAATCTGAAAATCCCAAAGCAACAAAAACATTCTGAGTTTTAATTCTGGAGACACAAACAACTAGAAGGAGAACAATAAAGTTGACGATGCTCACGGCACTACGGCTGCATCTTCAACTGAAGAATGACTAAGAAGAATAGCCTCTAGCTCCGCAGGAGCCACCTGCAAAAGGAGAGCATTTGTCCATGAACTTGGTAAATGGTTGACTTTATTGATCCGTTTATGTTAATTTGATGAAATTTATGTTAAAAGTTCATCTTCTTTAGTTATTATTATTTTTTCCACTGATGGTACAAATTGTGTCTACGAGGTGCGACTCATTGCAATGGATTTTTGAGCTCAATCTCTAGATCCCAAGCAATCGATATTTGACCAAGAACTTTCTTTCTACCTTTTTCGTTGTCTTTGTGCTATACCGTGAGATGCCAGAGACTTACCTGAAAACCCTTATACTTGATTAATTCTTTAATGCGATCCATGACAAAAACGTTCCCTTCATCGTCGATGAATCCAACGTCGCCAGTGTGAAGCCAACCTTGGTCGTCGATAGTGAGCGCTGTCTCCTCCTTATTATTATAATAACCTGAAAAACTTAGAACGAGGAGCAATATGAAACTTAAAAAATATCTAGCTTAGGTCAGTGGAAGGTTGAAGAGCGTGCTCATTACTCACAGCACAGAAACAAGTCGCGGGGGATTTTTTTTTTTTTTTTACCTCGCATTACGCATTGGCTTCTGACACAAATTTCACCAGGCGTATTCCTGGGGAGGGATCGACCGGTGTCAGGATCAATAAACTTGACTTCCAAATTTGGAAGAATGAATCCCACTGAGTTCTTCTTTGCAAGGCGATGGCCGGTTTCAGGGTCCGCAAGGGTAAGCGTGATGCAGCTGTGCTCGGTCAGTCCATATGCCTAATAAGTCAGGAACCAATTTAATTTAGCAAACACAAGTACCAAGAGAATACACCACATGATTGTGGACATTGCGACATTAAAGAAGGTTGTGCTCATCACCTCCTGGACCTGGACACCAGGGAACTTGTTTTCAAAGGCAGTAAGAAGCTCTGGTGCCAGAGGAGCAGCAGCAGACATAATGGCCTGGAGTTTGAGCCTGCTGAGATCAAATTCTTCCACTACTGGATTCTTAACCAATTGCAGGATAATTGGCGGCACAATTGGTGCGAATGTGACCTCTTGAGTGATCAGAGCATTCAGAAATGTGCGAAGCTCAAACCTTCCCATCACAACCACTTTTCCCTTGTTCCTAAGCGTGGCGCAACATATTCCAGTGATCCCATAAATATGAAAGAAAGGAATTACGCCTAGTGTAGTGACCTGACCCACCATTTCTGGGGCCACACTAAAGAGCGTTGAGCACAGGTTGGCTACAAGATTTTGGTGTGTCAGCATTACACCCTTTGACAACCCTGTGGTGCCTGAAGAGAATGGAAGTGCACAGAGATCAGTCTGGTGCACATCCACCTGAACAGAGCTAGTGCCCGCTCGGTCTGCTGCTTCAAGCAATTTGTTCCAATTCATCGCACCGTCAATGGGTTCTTCCCCCAGTATGATGACTGGTAGACCTAAGCCTTTCACCTGCACTTTTCAACATAATAGAAGCTTAGATGCCCCATATTATTTAGCATTTCTCACAATTGGTTTCCTTATAAGCTTACAGATTTGCACCGACATTACCTTTTCGTAGCTTGGGCCATTCGTGACAATCAGCTTGGCCTCAGCAGCCTCCACCTGCTTTTTGATTTCCGATGCATGCGCAGCGGGGTTTGCACCTGAAAAAATACCTCCTGCAGCCATGATTCCGAGAGCAACAATGGCATACTCGGCAACATTTGGAAGTACAACAATTATCACGTGTCCCTTCAAAAGGCCAAGAGACCTCAAGGCCTTGGAAAACCTCCTCGTGTCTCTAACTACATCACCATAAGTAACTTCTTTTCCAGTCACAGCCTCCACGAATGCTACCTTCTCGGCATAAGCTTCAGCGTCTTGGAGCACGAATTCTGGTAACGTAATATCAGGTACTGGAACAGCCGGATATCGGCTTCGGAAAATGTATTCATCATCTTCTGCCAAATTCTGGCCTTGAGTTTCCATAACGAAATGTGGATGGGCAACGGAGGATTGACCCGTGCTTTATAAGGAGGAAGAACTGTTAACTTGCGTTCATGTTTAGTGCATGGGGCGATGGACTTGCCAACAAACAAGGGAGGGTAAGTTCTCGATGGGCTTCAGTTGGTGAGATTTTGTTGAACCATGTTGCTGTCACCGGCTAACAGCATTCTTTCTACAAGTGCACCAACTCACAAGTGAAATAGAATGAGCGAAAAATCCCCATCTTTGGACTCAAGAACGAATAGGAATGAAACGCAATCCTTTGCATGTTGTTGGAAAATAAACGATAAACAATGCAAATGGTTCACTGATTGCAGCAAAACGTGATGACCATGTCGTTCTAGTTGTCTTTCTGAAAGCGCCTTTGCAATTTAGTCAAGACATCTCAAGCTGTTGCACGATATGTGAGATGATTGATGGATCCATTTTGCTACCAAAGTCATTATCCAAGTTAAGTACGTGGAATTGCACTTTATCCATGATTTAAACTATTGAAAGATGATGTCTTTTATATGCACAAAACAGCCCACATGGTCATAGGCCCATTAAGGCCCATGTAAAAGTTAATTCTTTATTCTTGTCACTTTGTATAAGAGCCAATGTAGGGTTCCTTAGAGTCATTGTTCATATGTATGAAACTAGTATTCTTTCGATGAAAAGCTGTTTTGAGGTTTTCAGCTCAAATTGGTTTCTTACCATAAACAATGGAGAATTGACATTTGGTTAAGGGAATTCTCTGTTTACTATCCCTATTTTGTTTTATGATTCAAGAATACCCTTCATAAGTCGTTTCCACGCAACATAATTTTCTGATATGGTGAGGATTTTTGGACTCCCAATTTACCTAGAAACACTGGCCAGTGAAATGAGGTATGCAAATTCACGTCTTTTGTGACTAAAGATTGAGTTGGACTAGATGAAATTGTTTTGGCCATTTTTCTAGAGCCTAAAGACAAAAAAAAAAAGAGCATATTAAGGGATAAAATTGACTTTAGAAAAAACTTACATTGAGTCCATATGTGTTTAATTGCAATAATCAAAGCCCCAAGATTGTAAGTTGAAAACAAATAACGATTGAAACATATTTGAGATTGAATTAATTGTCCAACCTCAATAATGAATATAAAGTATACAAGTCCTTAGTAGTTTAGTAGTACTTGAGGAAATTTCTATACGAGTGGCCGGATTCAAGCTCCTCCCTTTTCCAATAAAATCCCCTAAAATCTCCTCCCTCCCGATAAAAAAAAAAATACGAAGAACAATTTCAGACTAAGATAACAAATGCTTTAATATCATGTAAAAAACTAATAAAAATATGAAATTAAAAGCAAGAGATACAATATTTATTGTTTATCTTCAATATTTAGGGACAAAAAGGTTGGAGATAAATTGCTCCATGGTAAAGGTAAATGAGTGTCCTGTTTCTCGTCATAAATCTTTCGTAATGCCTTATACGGCAATAACAAGAAAACCCTTTCTTTTGTGTTCGCGGTGTCTTTCTTTTTACTTGTGCTAAATCAACGACATATCGTTTGATATATTTCCCCAGGAACGCAGTGCCAGAAATACCCCACACAACGGTAATGCAACTGGAAACAAGGAAGGCGAGAGTGAATGAAGGAAGGCTTTCGCTACACTACGGGTTGACTGTATAGCAGCCATGAAGAAGAACGATTCTATTAGCGACGGTGATAATATCAGGAGGTGGAAACGGAGGGAACTTGGCCTACTCATCCTGTACGCGATTGTCTTCTACTGCATCATCATCCGTCGATCGCTTCATATCTCTCACGGTAACCGAGAAATTCTGTTATATTTGAGTGCCAAAACCAAGATTCCATCATATATGCTTCAAAATTTTCTGATTTTGCATTCCACAACTTCACAGATCATTACTCCCGACTCTATGGTTTACGCCCCGGATGGCTTACAAAATTTACTCATCGTCCCAATGTACTTTTACTCTGCCCTTTCATTTCCGTTTTTGTTTTTAATCCTATAAGTATTTAGTAATTCCCGTTGGTGCAGGATCTCTCGGATGCTCAATGGAGGAACTTTCGAGGAAATTTACCTATTCTTACTGTTGTGTTTGGGATATTTGCTCTGGTGGTCAATACTCTAAGATCCTTTTTTGGTTTAAAAGCGAGGGGGATGTCCATTGTTTGGCTTGCCATTTCATTAGTTTACCTATCATATCTGCATGGAGCGTGGTATTTTATTTTTTCTCATCCATAACTCAATGCTTAAGAAATATTTTGAAGTCTTTGTAATCTATGTTGCTATTTCAACGTTTATGTGGCACTGACTCTTTTTCATTTTTTCTCTCTTGCTTTATTTCATGTTCTGCAGTGTCATTTTCATCCTATCAATCGCCTCACTTAATTATCTTCTAGTAAAGGTTCGTTTCAGGCAAGTCAGTGTACTCTTTAGGTAAATAATTGTATCGCTTGGCAAAGTAGTATTGGCTTTTGGAGAAAATGAATTCTATATGTCTTGATTTTCAAGATTGAGCGATAGGCTTAAAATGTCAACCCTTGGTTTATTGCAATTTTTGACTTCATAAGTTCATACTTTTGCTCTCGCTAATTATTGTTTACTTCTAAGTTTTGAAATTTCTAAACAGCGATAAGGTTGTGCCTTGATAGACACAGCATACTTTTTGGCGTGGTTGTTAATGTCACTTTAAGTTCAAGTATTCTGCTGTATTCTAGGGCCTAGTTAAGTTGAGCTCATCATGGCACATGAACGATGTTATGACTTTTATCTTTGCTCACATGCTTCGTTACTGGTTGGTAGTCTCTTCCTTTTAGTTGATTATCATGTTGCTGATTGTCATAGCTATCTACTGATGTTTCTCGCTATAGTCATATTTTCTGGATTTATATTTCTGCAGATATTTGCACGAAAGAAGTACTTCTCACTTGCAATATGGAGTTTCAATATCTTTTTTCTTCTATGCAACCGTGTTTATGAAGGATACTCATTCTCCATAATAGGGTGCGTGTTTAAACTATATTATTTGACAGTCACGTAGATGGGCAGTTTTTGACATGCAAGTTATTATGACATGTCTATTCAACATGTATGCATTTGGGTTTTGTGTAGGAAACAATGGGCTTTTTTGGACAATTTCCGAGGATCCTTTAGGTGGCATATTTGCTTCAACTTTGGTATTTCCTTATGTCTTCAGTGCCGTGGTTGAAGTTCCAGTGTTTTGTTTGGCACATAATCTCTTGGATAAATGCCTTGTGCAATCATGTTGCGTTTACTTTTTATGTCATGTTGATGGAGCTTGTTATCTTGTTATCTTGTTAACAGACTTACATCTCAAAGTTATCTGATAAGTGGTGGTACACCTTCGTGCCAGACTACCAAACTTGCTGGTGCCTAACACTTTTGACATGCAATCCATTTTAGGAATGTTCTGTATAGTACATGTCTGTTTCTGCTCATGTTCTCCATGAAATACCAATCTATGTCCCTAAAAAAATCCATATGGGGACTCATAACATTGTTTGTCTCAATCTTAACTTTTCTATGGCTACTATATGCAGCTATGCTCCTTGTAAGGTCCTAAGGTCTTGTCTTCATTTCTAAATATAGACAGCGTAAGGGTTCAAAGTGGTGCATCCAATGAGTTTGTCAGATGTTTGACTCTCAAATAAAATGTTCAAGCACATTTGTTAAATCAGAAGTATAACAAAAGGTTGAGCTGGGGCTAGACCAACTTGATAGATGTTATTGAACAGTTAATTTATTGTTGAGGCATAGGTAGCTTTAGTTTTAATCTAAAATTCATGTGGGTTAGCTTCTTGGTGTTCGAATTGTTTGATGTATGAGTCCAGGACTGGATCATTTCGGAAGAAGTTAGGATCTCATGACGTTTATTCCTGTTTGACTTGCTGTTGCTGTTCTTAGGCCATAAGTGGTTCTCCAGGCACCCATTTTCTCTTTGTCCTTTCTGTTTTCTAGAAACTGATGTCTTTGTTGTGTTTGAACATGTTCGTGCCCTCAGATTATGTGTTTTCCCTATATGTGATCTGTTGTCTATGCACAAGAATAATATAGCCTCCATGAATTGGAAGCATCGATCTGATTAATATCTGTGCTATATGCAAATCAATAATTGTTAGCACATGTAGCTACATATATTGTCTCTGAGAATGTTTAAATATTACCTGTGAAGTTATAGCCTCTTTTTACTTTGCATAATGACAATATACAATTGGAAAGGGACCTACTTAGATCATATGGCCAGTAATGGAACTACATTTAGCAAGGCAGTGTTTGGCAGCATCAACAAAGTGGTTGAAACTTCGCAAATACAGGAGTTTCAGGAATGAGAATTTATTATAATGAGATTGAGAATGAGTAAACAGTTCATTGCAGGTGAAGTCCTGCCTCTAGTGTCTGCTAGATTTACTATCCTGATTGTTAGAATAAAACCCGTTAAGCTGTTTTTGGTTGGAGTTATCCAGGGAAGAAAAATTTTCATATAAAATGGAAGCATGGTTACAAATTGTAGGTTCCCAACTTGTAGGTCTTGAGATATCAGAAACTGTGGTTTATATGGTTCTGTCTTAAGTTTGACTGCTTATTACAGTTGTCTTGCGGATGATAAGCTTTGCATATGATTACCACTGGGCTGATCTTGTTTCTCGCTTTGATCTAAAGGTACTTTTTCCAGTGACTTCATTTTCTTCCCTTTTTCCCATTCTCTTGTAGCCTGGTTTTGCTTGCTATCTGCATAATGTTCATCTGCATGATTCTAGTTGCATTTACCATGTTGACTAGAAGGCCAACACTGCAAACCGGATAAGCCTGTGCTTTAACAGTTTCATACTCCCTCCAATACAAAATAATACGTCAAATTGCCTTTTTTACATTTATTTAACTTTCACATAATGCCATTTGTCATCACTTTAATTAAGTCTTAAAGAGATAGGTGAGAGGACAATTAAAGTCACTTCATAAAAAGGTGTGCATTCTATAGTGGACAATAATTCAGGCATCAAAGGATCATATAAGTGTCAAGCTTTTGGAAGACAAAGTTTATGTAAAACCTATGCATCGTAGCAATTTCTTTTTCCTTTTTCCCCCCTCAGAAACCATATGTATTATGATAACACCTTTGATAGAGACTTTCTTTGCTCTTCTACATTATGTTGCCTTGAAAGGATTCTTAAAAGATGAGTCTTCTATCACTAATCTTGATTGAAGAATGGAATTCTCATGTTACATATTTCGTGGTGAAAATGATATAATTTTTCAGATCGTGTTCAGGATGAGGTTTGAACCTTTTATTGAACATTGGCTCATTCGAATTCATGGAGCTTAACTATGTTGCTGGTGTAATTTTATTGGCTTTTGCAGCTATACTAGGGTATAGCATCAGCACCTTGTATTTAGTGGAACGCAATGGCAATAGTGGACATTTATACCAGTCGGAGATTCACGTGCTTTCCATTAGTAGCTTACTGTATTTATACCTAGTATAAGTCATATGCCTTGCCTTTTCTGGGTCTATAGTATTTATGCCTAGAAATTTACATGGTTTGCTCTGTAATTCTTTACGACTTAAGCCATTAGCCTGGCTTATATTCACGCTCTGGTATTTGCAGAAGCATATTCAACGTTGTCATGTTTGCAAGTCTGGAAAAACTTGCTACCAAGTTTTACAGGTTAGTTGAGCTACTGATTTGGCATGAGCCAGTATTGTTGTAGAGTTGTGGGATCTATATCTTGGCTTTCATCTGAAGGGTCCATTTACTTTGGTTGATTTGTTAACTATCTGAAAACAGTGTCATTTTTGTGATTGTTTTTGTGCCTCTCCAGGAGAGAAGTGTCCAGAATGGCAAGTATACCCTTAGTACATACTTCTGTTACTTGGTATATGCTCCTTTATACCTTGCTGGGCCTATTATAAGCTTCAATGCATTTGCTTCACAGGTTTGTGAAATTTCTATCAATTCTTATTTTTACCTCTCGTATTGTGTTTTGTTTTTATGGAATCGGTCTTTATGACATCCTTTATGGTTGAAGTGAATCGTGAACATGCTGTGTGTTGAGTAATATATATCATAACAAAAACATTGTTCTTTGAATGTGAACAGTTTAATACTTTTTAATATATGTAGAGTGACGACTGTTTAGTAAGTGCAAAGAAAGAAGCACAGCCCAGTGCATGGAGATACCAAAAAACATATAAGATCTAAAATCTGAAGTTTATTAGAAATGTGAGCATTTCATGGTGAGAATTCTGCTTTCTACATGCTTACTTGTGAGGCCAGTGTTCTCTCCTTTCAAAGGCATATTTTATGCATGCCTGCATAATCTCCCATTCCACAAATCAACAACCATACGGCTATAAGCTTAAAAATATCTTTTTCAGTTCAACCTTCAACCGCTGTATTGGACACAATCCAGGCAACCCCAAAAGAGAAGACACAGGCAGTGAGAATCAGCAATATTTTTTTACCACAGAGATTTGCTCACAACACCTAAAAACTTCCCTCTGATGGTTGGGCTATAGTACTCCGAAATTTTCCTAGAATTAGCTACGAGAATGGAATTTCGAATGTTGTCAGATCCTTAATATGATGTATGAACTGTTAAGTATATCCGACTTTCTTGAATGTTGTACTTGTTATTAGCCAGGATTTTATTTTACTTTTTTTTCAGATCTCCAGACTATGATAAGAACAATTGATATCAGTGGAGTATCAACCTAATTGGAAATCTAATTGTGAATTCTAGTTTCCCCATTGCCTTTGCAGCTAGATGTACCTCAGAATAACCATTCTGTCAGAGATATAATTCGCTATGGTTCACGTTGGGTATTCAGTCTTGTCCTAATGGAGCTAATGGGACACCTCTTTCATTACAATGCCTTTGCTATTAGGTGAGTTTTGTAAACTTGAAGATGCGCCTGTTTTAAGTTTCTGTTTTTCTCTATCCGGTCTCACTGTCTAATAGTAACATTTGTCTCTGTTGATTAGTGGCTTCTGGAAACAGCTATCTCCTATGGACATTTTCATTATCGGATATGGGGTAAGAGGTGAAGATTGTTATGCCGCTGGTTTCCGTGCTTAGATTCTAGGGTGTACAACATAGTAGTTTTCTTAGTATTTTGACTATGAACAAGGTATTGTAGCAGAACAATACATATGTACGATTAGGAAAATGTGCATGCATTCTTTGTCGAGGACCTGAGTTCAATATTTTTGGGTAATGACACCTTCATTATCCTTTTTCTTGATAAATAGAGCACTTGCAAATGTCCTAGGTAGTAACAGAGACAGGAAGATGGCTATCTTTCTACCAAGATCCAAAATATAGAATTTTCTCTCCTTCAGAACATCCATGATATGGTGAAATCAGTTTCCTTGTAGAATTTGGACATGTTATCTGTCAATTGTTGTAAGTGCCCTTGGACATGATTTTGTGTAGAAGGATTCTAGAACTCTGGGTATCTATATGCACTAAAAGAAGCCAGGAACTGAGGGGTAGTGCATAAATTCACTATATTTATGAGCTCCACATTTTTCTGTAAGTTCAAAACTAGTCAAGCCAGTGAGAATGGTGAAGAAGTGTTTTAGCGTGAGGACCTATCCATATCAAGAGAGAAACCTACATTATCTCGAGTAATGTGAAAAAACTTGAATTGTTATGCAAATCCTACATAAACAAGGAAATGATATATTTCATCTCTCCATTGAGAATCCTTCTAAGTTATGGATTATGTTTGTTTGTTGTTTTTTTTTTCTTTTCAATTTGGAATGAAGTTACCAAAATATTTTGTCTATCTTTGTTCTTTATGCTGGTCAGGTCTTGAACTTCATGTGGCTAAAGTTTTTTCTTATCTGGCGCTTTTTCCGATTTTGGTCACTGGTATGTTATTTTAGTTATTACCTTTTTCCTTCATTTTTACCCGTGAACTACAACCTTTCTTTTCAATCTGCACCGGATAGTCTAGTCCTTGATTTGCTTCATCCCGAGTTCAATTTTAAGAAGCTTTAATCAGTGAGCATTAGTGTCCAAGTGTTCCTGACAAGAAGGTCATTTCTTTGTAATTATGTGCTTGTAGATATGTGGCATTGAAGCGCCAGAGAACATGCCAAGGTGCATTAATAATTGCCACAGCTTGGAAGACTTTTGGAAAAGTTGGCATGCTTCCTATAACAAATGGCTTGTCAGGTGCATCATTCAACTCCTTTATATTTTTTTCTTCTTCAATAATGTCTTTTGACTATGGGTTGTATGTTCTGGAATTGATTGTAATTTCAGGTATATGTACATCCCTTTAGGGGGATCTCGGAAGAAGCTACTCAACATCTGGGTTATATTCACATTTGTTGCCATATGGCATGATTTAGAGTGGTAACCCAAGCTACCATCAAGTTCTTCTTGTTCATTACTTCTTTCTGTTCTGAAATACGAAGCTGAAGATTCTTGAAAGCTAACTCCTCTGAGTTCTTATCTTGGACTTTAGGAAACTTCTCTCATGGGCATGGTTAACATGCTTTTTCTTCATTCCAGAAATGACAGTAAAGTCTGCCGCAAGTGCATTACAGGTAATGTGTGTATCTGTGCCAGATCTGATTGTAAATTAGTTGATTTTAGTAATTGCACTTTAGTTCATTAGTTGCTATGCTTTTGGCTGTCTAGAATCATCTGTACTGAATAGTCAGAAATGCTAGAAACTTTTTAGTCACTATGACGTGCAACGGGAATCATTGAAAGGAAAATTTAGGGTACTGAAGAATGGCCATCCATACTTAATTCCAGAATATACTCCTGTTGAGTTTTTATTTTCTTTTGTTTACATTTCTCTCTCTCTCTCTCTTCTTTTTCCTTGTCTTTTTTAGTAAACTAAGGAATTTGTCGTAGAGATGACTAAGAAGAAGAATGCACTATGCTAGTACACAGGAGTGTACAAGTGTGAACGCTGGACGGTTAGAAAAGATAAAAAGAAAGAGAATGAACTAAACTACCTTTGAAGAAGCAAACAGCCAATGAAATCAATAGGAAAGGCAGTGCACTAGTTGAGGAAGGTGTTTTTCCCATAAGCGACATTTAAAACTCATTGTAAGCTGCAGATTGACTTCGCCCATATAGATACCTCCTCATTTATCTGTGTCCAAATACTATTCATTGGGCACAGAGGACCTACTTTTGAAACCACAGCATTCCTCCTTAAAACCTTCCTTCGAATCTTTGTTGCTCTTTGTCAGGCATATTCAGCCTGACCTGAAATTTTGAGAAAACAGGTAAACCATAAATCTCGTGCTATCTGATAGTTCAAAAGAAAATGGTTCGACTGGTTGAGACATTCATTATTCTACGTTATGTTGTGGTCATTGGAGATGGCAAGTGGAGTTGAACAGTTCTTTTCTTGGGTTCGAAGAGGCAACCGTTCAAAAGCACAAAAGAAGCCCTTTTAACTGTATAAATAAAGTTTCTAGAATGGCATGAATAGTTCCCTATATTCAGGTCTTGTTCCTGTTGTTTGTGTAATCATTGAAGGCATAGCACAGCAACATTCTTTTTGGCCTTTCTTGAATATATATTTGTCTAACAAGGTTTTTGGTGTTCAATTGTCTGTTTGATTCTATTTTCAGGTTGAGAGTGGTTTGGGTCATTTTGCCTTTCGTGAACTTCATGCTGTTGCCGGTGCTATCACAATCACTTGTCTCATGGTTCATCCATACCCTATCTTTAGAACAATGGCATAGACAAATGCCATGTTTCTTAAATTATTATGCAATAACTTTTGTGTTATTAGTTAGCACGTGATTGCAGTGTAAATTGCTAATAGGTTTAGTTTTTAGAGGTGGTAACCAGAGTAGCTAAAATGCCAATGCCATCAGAATAATTCAAGTTTCCAACTAGGGAAGGAAGCATGTTTGGACTTTGTTCTGAAACTTCCAGGAAACTTATCTGATGTATCTATATATTCAGACAACTATCAAAAAATTTCTGAAGCATCAAGACTTTTTTGTCAAGCTGTAGAAAGGGAAATTCCTTATCTTTTTCTTTTGTGAGTTTTTCACTTTCAAAAGGTTTGAACCTCTTAGGAAAGAACAGGGTGACTCTTTGATATGATTTGCATTGCATGCTAATTTGCATGGGTTGGAATCTGGGTCGATATGAAAATCGTGAAGTTGAATTTTGTGCATCACCTTTCTTGAAGTCATAGGTTGAGGAGAAACAAGCGAATGGTTGAAGGTAGTTGCATCTCACATGTACGTTTATGTCAGTTTTGGAATATGGTTCAATGTGAAGTTACTGAGGAGAATAGCAAATAAAAATCTGTCTGTACTAGCCAATACTTGCTGTACTTCCATTTCAAGCAGTTATTGTGTAAAACTAGTCACCAAACTGGTGGTTGCTACGTTGTCTCACAAAAATATGCTTTCTGCTAAATAGACGTTCTATTAAAATGTCATTCCATACCTAGATTACCTTTTAAGTCTGCATACATTACCTTTTAAGTTTTTCATTGTGTAGGTTGCGAACCTTGTTGGTTATGTTGTGGGACCATCAAGCATGAATTTGTTGATATCTCTTTTCCTTCAAAAAGAGGGTATGCCTAAAATTTCATAGTTTTATTGTTTGCTTAGACAAATGTTGCTACAAGAGTAATGCAAAGCTCTCTCATACAGGACTATCGGTTCTGGCTGGCATGTTTCTTACATTTTACGTCGGGACAAAGGTAATGCCCATGAAAGTACTCTTCTAAGTTCAGATCTCTTAGAACCTTTTGCACCTTGGCCACTAGTTACCTATTATTGGTCTGTTATCCCTTTTTTGTAGCTTATGTTCCATGTTGAGGATGCCAAGCGCGTAAGGCACTGGAGTGGCCCCTGAAGCTTCACTACGTATTCCACATTGCTGAGTGTCAACTGCATATTATATGGGTTGAAATCTGGCACGGGAAGTTTTGGATATGATACGGACGTCGATGAGATATTTCTTTTCTGGGGGTAAAATTTATGGAACTTGAGGACCTCGATTCATCTGGGAGATTCCTCTGTAGAATAATGCATTCCAGTTGATAGACAGTAGCCATTCTCTGGTAGTAGAAGATTCTTCTTCCTTTTGCTTATGTCTGTTGCAGGGATTAAGTTGAATAGGTGAGATCATTTGAGATTAACCAGATTGATATGTATCGGATAAAAGTGGTTCACATCCTAGGTTTGAATCTGGTTCACAGCATGTACTTTACCCAGCAATTTTTTGGTTATTTTTGCCTACCCCTTGCCATTTGCATAATAATCATTGGAAAAATCCAAGGTAGCAAATTAATCCTGTGATACCCATTGCTCAAGAAATTCAGCCATTAAATCAAAACAAACCTCAAAAATGTTGGACAGAATGAATGAAGATGTACTGAGTAGCTCTATATTTAAGCTCGAACTTTGATCCAGAAAGTTGAAGGAAATTACATTTATTTTGGTAGTCAGGCGTAATGCATGCTTACGGAGGAAGACTCCAACGTATCAATGCTCATTCGAGATAACAATCCAAAGTTTGCTTATGGAAAAATAATGAAATCAAAACGTCCTTTTATTAGTATAAATTCTAATGACCAAACCTGGGTCGGTTCGCGTTTATATCTCAACCAATAGCATTTAGCTAATGTGCCGTAGTTATGCCTTCTTATATGTCCTTTGAAATTATTGGCTTATGCGAGAATTTGAACTTGTATCTAATTGATTATAAGATATAGAGATCATTATGATGGTGAACATAATAGATGTAATGTCATGGCATGCCATAAACAACATTTAGTAAACTTGAAAGGACACTGTACATCAAATATTCCAAAGAAAAAGGACACTAGTAAATTTTTCAATCCACGAAGGTTCTTCAGAATTTCAAGCCTCCATGTCCGTCACATCACCAAAAGTTGCTGAGGTGGGTATTAGTGGTCAATGATATTTAGATAAGGGCCTTCCATGAGCAAATTGTAATATTCTACCACCCTGATTGTTCATTTCATGTGTTATGGTCTTTGTCTGCACATTCTTAAACTTTTATTGACATCATTTATTAAATCACTTTCATGTTCCTTTTTCTTTTGTAATGAAAATATTAACTGTAGCCATCTTGCCTCCTCCTCTTGCCTTGATTTTCCCATAAATTTGTAGCTGGGAAAAAATTTATCAGCTTTGATTAACCTTGTTAATGGCTGTGCATGCAGAATGGCGCCGGCAACTCTATGGGTTCTCTCCCATTTTTTAACATTTGTTTGAGTCGAAATTGCTAAGTAGGAACTTTTACGTCCAATCATGACTTAAAATCTAGGATTCAATCTATTTGTAGCTTTCCATGCCGTCAGCTGATCAATAGAGTTCTTCATGTAGTTCCAATTTATGAAGTTTGCTGAATTGCTAATAACTTAATGCAGTGATGATCAAGTGTCCTGTAATTCACGCCCACACTGTTCTGTAGATCTAGTAGTGACTTAATCTGTCATTTGCACGATGAGATGTAAGTTCTATCATTATTTTAAAAGATGTATTACTAATTTGCAGCTTAAATTTCATGTGCTCGTGCACCGACAAGTAGCCTATGGGGCTTACGAATCTCTAGAGCCTGTCTGTCAGATGGGGTCTCGTGCTTGGATAATGTTCAGATAAAGCCCATCTTCGGAAAGTATCACGAAGCCTAAGGTGTGAACAATGGGAAAACAGGAGCCCTAGATTCAAAAAAGCGACAATCGAGTAAACAAACGCACACGTAAAAGAAAGAAATCCATGATGATGATCATCATGAGACATCATACATTATACCCACCAAAGACCGAGACCTCTTTTTCCTAGACAGAAAGAAATGATTACCCACCGCTTCCCATCCCCTTGGTTTTGACAAACCTAATCATTAAATTAAAACCCTCCCCAATTACCTAAACTTTAGGCCCTCTCTCTCTCATCATGACTCTCTCTTTACCAACTTCTCTTCTCTACTTTTCTCCTTGAAAATTACTCTCCAATACCATTTCTCAAATCCATTTTCTTCGGGCTTCCTCGGGCATTCAAGTTTGAGTGTCAAATTCAAATGCGAATGCTTAAATATGAACTTTTTTGGTCAATCGAGGAGCCTACCTTTGTTTACTTTGCTTCCTTGAACTCCTTTACCAAGAACACTATAAATGAAAGCCTCAACTTTGAGAACGCTGCACAGTGTGACAAGTACAGAACCTATATAAAGGACCAACAAATCCAGCTTTGCTTCTTTGATTGTCATTCTTCAAAAGCTGACTCGTCCCACATCACCAACTCCCCCCTTCATTCATCCAAACTAATAAGAGAAAAAGAATAAAGATAATGGAAACGTAGCTCGTAACATTTTCTTGGGTCTGCCGGGACCGTAAGCGGTAGTTGCTGCATCATTTGCCACATGACTTTCCGGGTGGTTTATGTGAAACGGTCATAATGGCCTATGACAGTGTGGGTGCAACCATTTATTAGGTAATGGCAGGTGCTTGGACAAGTAAGTTTTGGTTCATCAACAATCAATAACTCTTTCACAATATTGAAAACCACTCATTCATGAATGCCATGGTTGGCTCACACCCACAGGATTCAAGAGTGCTTGAGTGTCTTTTGCAAGTAAGAGAAATACGTGTGATGGTTGGGTCGTCTGTGCAGACAATGATGTTCCTTGTTACTCATTTCAGTAGTTAGTGGTATAATAGTTTATTTCCTTTCAACATTTTCAACTTGAGATACAACTCATCCTCAATGATTCTTCGGCTTCCTCGCATCATTATGAGATTCACTGATGAGGCTTATAAAGAAATTACTTCTCTTTTGGATGAGCAATTTTTAAAAACTGTTGAGAAAAAAAATTATTAAAAATTTTGTTTATAAAATAATATATTTTATCACTTTTCAAAATAATTTTTAAGTTAAATAATAAGTATTTTGATATGACATTAGAATTAGGATTTCCTTTAGCATCTTTATGAACTTTCATGGGGTGTTTCCCTTGGCCTATTGGCAAAAGTGTCAAGTGTCCTTAACTTGTCTATCTAACAAGCCAGAGGTTTAAGACACTCTCTTCCTTTTTTGTATGTGTGAGTTGTAATAAAAAATTTTAAAAAAATCTCTATGAACTCTCATTAGGCTAAGCCTATGCACAACACATAACTATCATGATAAAAGATATGTTAAAATGTGGTCGATAAGTCTTGTATTACGAAAAAAAAATTATTAAAAATTATGTTTATGAGATAATATATTTTATTATCTCTTAAGTTAACTTTTATGTTAAATAGTAAATCTCTTAATAAATTTTTTTTCAAGATTTGCAGGCATTAACCCATCCCGGGTTGAACTATTGGATTTTATGAAGTTTTGAAAGTAGAGGAATTAGGTGTAGTATGAGTATTGAAGAGCCAGGAGAAAAATAAAAGCAAAGCTCATGATGGGTACGGGTTGGAGGGCAACCGGGAGAAGAATGAGCAGAGAGGAGGGCATGAGTAGGTACTTCCGTAATTCTAACAAAATCATCATAAAACGGAAAAGCGGTGGGACAATCATGCCGTGAGCGTGGACGGAGAAAGGGATGGAAAGTGCCGTGAGAGATGTAATCTCAGCCGTTGATCTCTCTAAAAGTTGGTGGTTCAAAAAGTTTGCGATGCGACTCTTCTTGACCGGAATAAGCTGCTCGCACACGTGGAATGCAGAACGAGTAAATATTCCGCTTTGTGACGGGTATCCAACACGACAACGTGGTCAATTCCAATTTACTTTTACGTCCCCGGACCACGTCAATTTACTGGAAAAATTAGAATTATTGTGAAAATATTATTCTTATATACGAGACAATAAAAGAGCAATTAAAATTTATTTTCAGAATATTATTTTAAGATTATTTAGGGTAATTGGGATTAACATAATCACATTTCCACTTATTTGGAATCTTAATTATTTTAGTTTATTCTCATTTACTTACTATTTGTTACTCTTTTTTTCCCTTTCACTGTTAAAAAAAAAAAATTGTAATTCGATGCAATTTGGTGAAGCGGAGCTTTGACTGAGACGGAAGAAAGAAGCAGTAATTAGAGTGAAAAGGCGAGGATGGATCCGGAAAGTAAAAAGGGGAGGGAGAAGTTGCAGGGGATTAGTAGAAGTGAAGGGACAAAAGTGTTGCGTGCGGGTGAGTATAATTACAAGTTATAGACTGGGCCTTCCGACGTGGAAAAAGAGGAGTGGAGACGCACACAGCGGGGGGAAAAGAGAGAGAGAGAGAGAAGCGTGGGTGCTTTGGCTCGGTGTTTTGTCTCTCTTTTAGTTTTTGGTTTCTTTGAGCGAGCGCGAGAGGGAGAGAGAGAGAGAGAGAGAGAATCAGGGTGGCCTGCCTGGGGCATGGAAGGGCTGGCCATGCTGAGGCAGCTCATCGGTCAGCTTCAGGAGCTCTTGGAAGTCTACGGCTCTCATCCTCCCCTTCTTCCTTATCCTGCCGATTCTCCTACCCGTTTTCTTCAGCCTCTACATCAGCAGCCACTGCCTCCCTCCGACCTCCACTCTCACCAACCTCACGGGTCTCTCTCTCTCTCTCTCTCTGTGTTTTTCTTTCTTTCTTTTTCTCCCTCTATAGATCTTTGTTGGGTCTTGGAAATCTGTACTGTGCACTGATTATTTGTGTTGTTTCTTTCTAAATGTTCTTTAGACGGATTTGTGTTTTTCCCCTCTGTTGTCCTGCTTAGTTGTTCTGGTTGCCTAAATTCCTGTGTTTTTTCCTCGTTTTCTTTTTTGATTAGGCGTTTTTGTTTGGTTTTGTAGGTGAGTTGGGTGAAGTGGGTTGTTTTCCCGTGGTTCTTATTTTGTAAGGTGACCTTTTCGTTTCCGTTCCGAGAACTTGGGTCTAATTGTTCCTCGGAACGACAAAATTGACGAATAATTTCTCTGCCTGGTCTTGTGTACTGGCTGGTTATGTGGAAACCTTCTTGATAACTGTCACTTGAAATTTGCTTTGAAAATTCATAGGTGTGATTATCGCTAATTCGTTTAACACCCGCTTTCCGGCATCAACTTGATGATAGAGGCAACTTTTCAATAGTGCGAACATCTCTCTTGAAAGTAATTGATATCATTCAGTAAAATTCAAGTACCGGGTTTAAGATATCATAACTACCTTGGATGTTTAATTTGGTTGGATTTACGGCTTTATGATATTCAATAAATCCATATTCAATGCATATTTGTCTTCTGTAATACACAGCCTTACTTCAAGTCTTTCATTCCCTCTCTCCTAACAAGAAGAACAGTTAGTACGGAAGCATGAGAAACATAAAATCTCTATGGAGGTTGGTTATGCCGATATTTTGTTGAATTTGTTAACTTGTATTCCTATGCCTGATCTGTTGCTTAAGTTTTGTAGAAACATTGTGGTTCCGGAAGTGGGTTTAAGTTTATATCAGAACATTGAAATTTAAGGCCTGGGTACAACAGAGAAGCTGTCTTTTTGCTTTTAAGAGTGGGTGACACGAGCCTTGGTCATATCAGTCTCAAACTTTAAGTCCGAGTCTTTGCTCTGTCTGTTCTCTGTAACTACCCCTTGCAGCCGAAATGTTTTGATCTGAGGCAAGTGATAGTTCTCCTACCTGGAGACTAGCACATATTAGGGATATAACATACTATCTTTATTAGAAGTATAAAAAGACATGTTATTAAAGATATCTATTATCAATTTTTTATTTTACCATCTGCAGCATGACAAGTAATAAGCTTGCACAAGTTGTAGTGTAACAGTTCCATGCCATAATTACTCTTAAAGATAAGAAATCCTGTAGCCTCTTCGGGCTGTAATTATGATTTGAAAATTTTTCTTAGAAAACTTTACATGTGACCGGTTGGCTGCGTCTAATGTCTTATTTTGGGCTGTGAAGTGCGTGATTGAACTGTATTTGTTGAGGCATATTTCCAATCAGGTACTTGAAATTTAAAGTTTAATGATTTTGCTTTTAATACTTGGCTGGGAAAAGGAAAGTGGGAGTCGTTGGCCAGTTTGAAGGAATTGGAGAGAGTAAAATATTTGAACATAATGGTTGGCCCTGAGGGAAAAGGAATTACACCACACTGCTTCCTTCGCTTTCTGTCCAATCAGAGGAAACATCCTGCTTTCTGTCTCTGAAATATGCAAAAACAGTTGCACATATTGCTAGTGATGTGAGAATGTTTTTATATCCTGTGACAAATCACAACAGTTTCTTAAGTTACCTTTCTTTTGCGCTTGGTGGGAAGTTTCCATTGTTTTGCAGACATTTTGACATCTTTTTTCACAAAGTTTATTTTTGGTCTCAACTTCTCTTCCCATGTTTTCTTTTGTGTATATTTTTGTTAGTTTGTGATCTCCCTTCCACGAATATTGATACATCTTCTCTCCCCTCGTGAGTGATGATAGCTATATTAATAAGGACAACTGAAGAATCCTAGCTTGGGTGTAGCGTTTAGGCATTTAATTTTAGTTTCCTTGAGGTATAAGCGCTGAAATGTTTGGTGCGTTTCTATATATGGCCTTGTACTTCTCTTACCTTTACTTGTTCTTCAAATTTTCATACATTTATCAGTTCATGAATGAATTTTGAGTTTTAGTCTTGATATGCATCTCTCTGTAAGGTTCTTGAGCTTTAATTTGTTATGAATTGATAATTTTTTTTACATTTCATACAGGTGGTGCTTTCTTAATGTTGATAATGGTTCTACAGATGATTACTACACTCTTATAATGGCGGCTGGAAAGTCTGGAAGTCTCAAGATGGTGGACCCTTACAAGCCTCCACCAGCTAAGAAATCTCGGAGAGAGCGGGCCCGGGGGAAATCATCTGGGACTACCAATACATCAGAAGTCATGGAACAGCAAATTTGGAAAGATTTTCCAGAAGACCTTTATGAAGCTGTTATTGCTAGACTTCCTATTGCTACATTTTTCCGCTTTCGCTCAGTTTGCCGGAAATGGAATTCCTTGCTGGACTCTCAAAGTTTCTCGCAGCATTGTGCTCAAGTACCACAAGGCAATCCTTGGTTTTACACCATAACCCATGAAAACGTGAATTCTGGAGCTATGTATGACCCTTCCTTGAAGAAGTGGCACCATCCCACCATTTGTTCGCTGCCCAGTAAAATGATTGTTCTGCCAGTAGCTTCAGCTGGTGGCCTAGTGTGTTTTCTGGATATTGGTCATAGGAATTTCTACATATGCAACCCTCTGACTCAATCTTTCAAAGAGTTGCCTGCGAGGTCAGTTAAGGTCTGGTCTCGTATTGCAGTTGGGATGACGGTCAACGCGAATTCAACCTGCGGGGGCTACAAGATCCTGTGGGTGGGGTGTGACGGGGAGTATGAAGTTTATGATTCGGTGAAGAACTCTTGGACGCGTCCAGGAAACATGCCCTCAAGTATTAAGCTGCCACTGTCCCTGAACTTTCGGTCACAGGCTGTTTCCATAGATGACACACTCTACTTCATGCGTCAAGATCCTGAAGGGATTGTCTCCTACGATCTGACTACTGGGTTTTGGAAGCAGGACATAGTCCCTATCCCGCTACACCTGACTGACCACACACTAGCAGAGTGTGGGGGCCGGATCATGCTTGTAGGGTTGCTGTCAAAAAATGCAGCCACGTGCGTTTGCATATGGGAACTGCAGAAGATGACGCTCTTGTGGAAGGAGGTTGACAGAATGCCAAACATATGGTGCTTGGAGTTTTACGGAAAGCACGTTAGGATGACTTGCTTGGGTAACAAAGGCTTGCTCATGCTGTCCTTAAGATCGAGACAAATGAACAGATTGGTTACTTACAATGTTTCCAACAGGGAATGGCTTAAGGTTCCAAGTTGTGTAGTGCCAAGGGGGAGAAAACGGCAGTGGATTGCATGCGGCACTGCATTTCATCCATGTCTGACTGCCACTGCTTGATTCAGCTTCTGCCCTGTTTTTGGCAGCATCAGCGTGTCAGGGATGGGATTTTCCCTTTCCATACTCTGCTGGAATGCTGGATAGCTGCAAGCTTGTGCTGCAAATTTCTCGGCCAAATTTTCATTGTTGTAAAAGTTATGCGAATGACGCTGTGGGTTGCATGATGATCGGCTTCTTCTTTTTCATGTACAAACTTGGACAAATAATTTTGATTTCAGAAAGCGAAGTTCAGAATGCCTATCTCTATGAGCGCCATATACCCCCTGCGTCGTTTGACGAAATCAAAATCGTCTATTTTGGTGCGAAATCTGGAGAAATCGACAGGAACTAAGACTATGGTTACCATACGAATTAGTTAATTTGATTTAAACCGTTCATTTTGGAATAATCACAATCTCACAACACTATGAACGGGTTTGCTGGGCGTATCTCCAAACATTATGGATGCTTATGTAAAGAAGTTTCTTACAAACAGGGACATGGGCTGCTCTAAGAGAAGCAACGTAAGAAAATAATCCTTGTCTTCGAACAACCAGGGATCCTGCCTTCCGGTTACTAATAGTTGTCCCCATTCAAACGTAAACGATTTACATCAGGAAGGATCTCCTTGGGGGTTTAAAAGCCTTTTTTCGAAAAGAAAAGTTTGAAGCTCTCTTCTCACTGGGCAGAACTCAAGCACGTCCTCGAATCCCAAACCCACCTCGGGCTGCTTGGCCATGCTTTTGTCAAGTTCCTAACGCTCTATCACAAAGGTACCCTTTTGAGGGTATAGGCTAGATGGAGAGAACAGGTTTTCCGAGAGATCGAAAATGAAACCAAGTAGCCTTACACGATGTTTCCAAATAAGTTATGAGCAAGGAATGTGTGTCCTTCTAGTCAGAGCTGTATTGAACCCATAATTCATTCGGTAGTTTCTCACTTTCGACACGTTAAGACATCAGAAAAACAAAAATGCCTATGAGTTCTTTCATGAGAAGTCTTGAGAAATATCACACCACAAAAGATAATTTACCACAAGCAAAGGAAGGCGTCCCTTTTATTAAAAGTTAATTGAGTTCCCCACAACACGAACACTTACTATAGATGTATCATCAGTTTCCTAGACAGCTAAAAAAAAGATTGAATAGACAAATAGGAGCCCATCTGCTGCCGTCTCTCAAGGTTTGGTATGTTTAGGCCATGCCTCCGCTTGTTGCTGTTCGGATTATCTGAAAGAGAGCTGTTGCAACCATCAAATAGATGTTCATCAGCAAACTTCATCATAAGGAACCACTAAAATGTGGAGGAAACATATAATGAATGCAAATTCCACTATCAGGAATCATGACATTTATAAGCCACAGGCAACCGGACAAGTAAAACCCCAAATTCACATAAGCAAGGCGAGAAACCGCAGCAAAGATTTAAATTAAGTTCAAGCTGAACTAAGGAGCAGACAAGCTAAGAATGGGGATTCCTGTGTCCTCTATCATTAAGTAAGATTATAGCAAATAGACAATTTTGTGCTTGAGTTTCTTTCAAGCATCATCACTTGCAAGTTCTTTGCGTCCAATGAAGAGACAAGTTATTCTGTACGGCCAACATTAAAGAATTGTATTACCAAAATAATTAACAATCTCTTTTCTACAATGTTGCTCTGTATCAAACTTAGGAAAGCACAACCTTGAATAGAAACGAACATAAATAATTATGGATAGGAAGATGAACAAGGAAGGAGAGTCTTACATGAGCCAATGACGACAAAAATGAAGAACCCGAGCAGAACAGGACCAACAGGATAGTCCCTTCCCTTTTTGGCAGTTGTTTCAGGCACAGCTCCTCTCTTAGTAATGTTCTTCTCAAACTTCTCCACCTTCCTACCAGCAAGACGCCTTGATGTTGTCTGCACATATACCATGAACAAGACAAGTTTCATCCAACAGCACCCAGCCATTAAATTCAGAGGAGTTTAAAATTTCAAGATTTTCCCTTACACTAAGGGTCCAAGGTTGTCCGTTTCAGCTAAACAAGATTGAAACAAATAAAATCATAGAATATAATGCAACATGATCTACAATAATACCACATGCCAATTACCACACGACCTTCAGAAACAAGCACTGAGAACAGCCACAGGAATGTGCAACAGACATCCGGATTCTCTATATTTCTAGAGTAACTCTAAGTGGGAGTTCTTTCTATCTTAACCATATCTGTGATTAGATGTTTCAAATGCTACCATTTCAGCAGATAATTTAGTGAGCCACCATAAACTAGGTACAATAACAATCTCCAAGATTCTAAGGCGCTAAAACTTCCAACTTCTTAATTAGAAACAAGAATTAAATTCTGGAATCACCCAAGAAAATGTATAGGATCTTAATCCGAGCGATACAACATAGTGCACTTGTATTTTCCTATGTCAGAAATATAATCCAGGAGAACTGATAGAGAATGCGAAAAACCTAGAAGGCAAGAAGTAGTACAAAGTAAAGAATTTGATGTCCACTTATAATTTCTACCAGTTCTAAATTATGTTAGATCTCCCCGAATAATCACTCATCACGATAATTAACGCCGTATTATATCCACAGAATAAAATTGAATGTCGGCTTCTTCGTTAATCACAGAGGTTCAAGCTGAACCCACTAGATCAGATCGATTTCGGGCATTAATTATCAGGTACACGAATAGATCAAGAAAAATTGCGATGCTAACAGCATAAACAGAAAGAAAGAGACAAATAAACCGAAACTTCGAAATCATCCAAGTGGAGACCGGTACCAAATGAAATAACAAATTACTGAGACAAGAGAGCGAGATTACCATGACTACTAAGGGATCCGGGTAGGTGGAAACAATTGGAGCACCAGAGCGTCGGAGAATCACGGGCGGTCCCTTTCTCTTTTCCCTTCTTCTCCCTTCCTCCGTTTGTACCTTTGACAATCTGCTTCCTCCAATACGTTCGACTTTTATATTTGAAGCTGGGAAAAAAAAAAAAAAAACTTTGCTAGGATCCCCAAACGTAGAATCGCGACCTTCGGTGTGATTGGGCGTACCACGTAGATCAGCATACGCGTCGTATTTCGGTTGGACACACGGATGGAGAACAGGTCTCGAATCCGTGTGGAAACGTTCACCTAATCAACCACCCCGGCTACCATTTGTTTTTTATCAGCCCAAAAATTCTCTTCATCTTCTTTGTTAAATTATTAGATTTTGACACTTTCTAGTAAACTTATATCCGAACTGAACTTTAGATTCATAAATACTTCGTCAAGTATTAGAAATAGTCAAATATGGCTCACTAATCCGATATTGAAAATCGCATGTCTTAGGTAGGGGAATCTGTCCAAATTAGGGAATGTACCTTGCCATAGGGAAAAAAAGAAAAAAAAAAGAATAGCAGTCCAAAACTGACCAAGTACATGTCGTAATCCATGGATTAAGCCCCCTGAAAACTAAACTACACAATCTGTCACATTTATCATTTCAAAAGGCCATTGTTTATTTTATTCCTTATATTTTGAGAAATTAATTCAACTTTAAAGAAGTAGAGGAAGTGCCATGTCATATTGTGGTGCGACTGGCTTAGCTGGAAAGCATGTGCCAACAAATTAATGCACAAATAACAGACTTTTTGTTATCGGTTAACGCGTATTGTTAAGAGTGGCCGGCGCGATCCAGGTAAGCTCCACACGCTTGGATAAAGGGCCACCAACGGTTTTCTTTTCATCTGCCAACAGAAAACCGGCTTGGTGGTTGCCAGACCATACCGAGGCAGTTGACCTAAGACAAGGGCTTTGGCAGTTGAGCTATATGAGAGGTGGTACATTTATCAGAGCTACATAAATTTAGATTCTTGTTGAAGTGGGATGCTGCTGAAGGATTCGGGACGTTTCGATTAATCTACCAATCGATCCCTTTTTAGGAACTTTCTTTCTTTTAAAAAGATAGCTTGTCCGGGAGACAAAACGTCTTAAGCCTGCATACATAACCAAAAGAAACACAAAAGTGAACTTGAATTAGACTGAATATTAGAATCCCAAACAGATGAAAAACCACAAATAGCATGTACCCCACTTTTAGCTACAGTTCAAGGGTACGCCTCTTGATAAAAGGCTCACGCCGAGGACAAAATAGCTTTCCATGGCCAGTCGTCTTCCAAAAGGGTCCAAGTACCCATGGTTGGTAAGGCAAAGTATAAAGCTGTTATGGTCCTAAAAATAATTGAACTCGTCGTGCCAATATGTTTGTGCCTTTTGATTCAATGGTTGAATTTATTGCATTTGATATCAAAGTCAGAAACATCTAAATGCACAAGGCCAGTGTGGAGTAATCATGGAATGAACTACCGGAGCATCTGCGGAACATAATAGAATGTTACACTCTTAAAAGTAATTAAACCCATTATGACAACATGTTTAGGCCTTTTGGCTCAATAATTGAATTCAATAACAAACGTAGTCTAAGGTAGAGAAGAGGCAATCCATGACAAAAATAAAACTAAAGAATTCATCGTTATTGTCACAAAAACGGAGACCGTAAAATCAGAACTAAATGACCTCAGACCTAAAATCTTATACCCTGACGACAACTTTCAAACGTGAACCTAATTCCAACTCCAATTCTATACCATTATTTAATGTCTAAACAGAAACAGTAGAATTCCATGGAAAGGCAGCAGGACCATGTGTTTGAATAGTCAAATTAGAATACAAGAAAGGGAGAAAGTAGAGGACCATAGAGAAAGAGATCAAGTGGAAGCTCGTTGGCAGGCTCCTCTATCGATGAATTCTAGCTGATTAAAGGATCTTCCTTAAAGAATAAATCATCTATGGGAGAAATTGTATCTAGCTTCCAGACCATTACAAGAAGCTTCATTCCACGTGATATCGGAAGCGGGAGCTTCCAACTTTGGGCTGCTTGGACTTCCAAGTACCATGTAAGTTCACCCTCTAGATTACCTCCATGTTGCAAAGCTAATTATGAGAGCATCCTCTCATAATTTTATGGGAGAGTGCAGTCCCGTTAGCTCGCCTGACCTTCCTGACATATCTGCAGCAGATCTCACCTCCGCTCTCGCTACACCAAAGGAATACATATTACTTCTCCGTTTTTAGCACCCAAGCCTCTGCCTCAATCAGATCATGCGCCCCACTAAGTCTAGGATGTTTTTGGATATTTCACTTCCTTGAGTAAACTGAGTGGCTGGAAGTAAGATGTGCCATATATGTTCAAGGGTCAAGATGCACTTTGGGTGAAAGATGCTGGATCACTGGATCATCAACTTAAACTGGAGACTGTCAGCAAGTTGTTTAGACAAAGATCCTCAAAATGATGAAGCAGCTTAATCCAATTCTATACTGAGTCAATAAATTATATTGACCTCGTATGAAAATGATCCAAAATTCAACTAACCCCCCTTCCTTTGCCATGCTCCACTCCCTCGTCTTTTGTTTTTTCTTTTGTATCCTGCACAATTTCTAGGTCCTTGATATCTTTGGAATTCCCCTCCTCTTTTTCCAAAACTTTCACAAGATCTTCTGTCATTTCTAGGCCATTTTCCTTTTCAACATTATCAACTGCATTGTCTGTCTTAAGTACAACATCATCCTTCAGAATCTCTTCTTTAACACCGGTTATAATCTGAAAAAGTTCTTGGGGAGTAGCGGCTGGGTCCAGCTCTCGGCAACCCTTTGGGGCATTTGGATCTTCTTGACCAGTTAGTAAGTGTGAGGGCACATGATGGGAGAATCGAAACAACTCTTCCCTAGGAATCCTCCTAATTTCTCTGGGGTCCAAGTGACTGTGAAACACAGTCTTGAAGCCAGCCACTTTAACGAGGGGAGTAACAGTTACACCCACTTCTTCATTATAATCTTCAAGCACTTCCACCATATCATATTTGTGAATTACTTCATCGGACGTCAACTCATTCCAGTCAGGGGACCAATTTCTATAAAGAGCCCAAACATCCCCCTTTCTGGGATAAATGCAAATGGCTCCTCGTGTGCCTTTTGTCCACCTGACCTTGTGAGAAAAAGAATTAAGGGAATTATTGATTTCATGTCTACCTATTCTAAAATCTCCACAAGTTTTCGAGAAACCAGAACCAACCCAGTTTAAGGGGCCCAACTCACTGTTGGTTTTTGAGTTAAGCCAACTAATCCGAATCTTGAATGGATTCAGATCAATTACATCATGTATCAATGCATAATATCGAGGCATCCCATCATCATCATCATATGCAGCCCATACCTGATTATCTCCAAAAGATCTTTCAGTTCTATCCTTGTCAAAGTCATGAAAATCAGAATCTGGGACATCTATCGACAAGTTTTCCAAGGTCTCAGCATCTGTGTTGGCATCAGAAGTGCTGGGAAAGGAACTGGTAGCGGCGGATCCATTCTTCTTATCCTCTGAAACACTATACTTGTTCTGACCATGCATTTCACTGTCTCCTAAAGACTTTTCTCCTTTTTCATTTGATTTCCCATTCCTAATTTCCTCTCCTTTTAATGCATGGTTCTCAACACCAATCAACTTCCATTCATTTAGTTTTTTGTGAATTTCCATCCTAGCCTTCTGCATCATTAGATTCCGGATTTCATGCTGGGAAACATCCCTTGCACTGCTGGGCTTTGTCGTTCCTGTGACCTTAAGTGTTTCAGAATTAGCTAGATTAGATCCAGATAAGTTAGTTACACCAGATCCTAAACCAATTTCATTTGCAGCATCCTTTCGAAAGTTTCCCGTACCAACATCATCCGTGCTTTTTCTTCTCTTTGAAGAATTAGAAGGTGAACTGGTCGAAGCACCACCCATCTTCTTGGAGACATGATGCTTCCTCTTCATGGTTTCCTCCCTTTTTGTTGCTGCTTGTGCCTCCTCACGTTCTCTCTTCACTTTCTCATATGCACGCTGAACCATCCTTGCAGCTTGAGCAGCACTTGAAGCCCCAGCTGCCCCGGAGAATGGACCCCATTCAAAGTTGGTCTGGTTATGTGAATCAGGACTACTGAAGCCCCCTACTCCAGCCTTTGGTGACGTAACATTGTTTCTTCCTGAATTAGACGTGTTTTTACTAGATGCTTGATGATTTGCGTTCCGCTGCTGCTGAGAGCTATTCCAAGGGGTGGAGGACGACTTGGAACTATTTGAAGGAGGTGGAGCTGTTTCAATTGCGAAAAATGGCTCGTGGCAGTTGGGGCACAGGAGATTATGATTAAGGTAAACTCTAAGATACTCATATTGCATCTTGCATCGGTGGCACACAGTCCAAAAGGTATTGGATTTTGGCTTGTGAGATGAAGCAGAAGCCGAAGAGTGACCTGCCCGGCTGGTATTCTTGTGAGCCCTCACATTCGTAGTAGTACTTTTGGCAAAGTTGTAAAAACCATTTGCCCCTGGTGGTGCTGACGAACCCCCTGTTGGTGTTGAAACTTTCTGGACTGCTTTTGCATTCCTCCTTTGGTCATATGCTGCTCTCTTAGTCTTATCAGACAGCAAACTCCATGCCTCAGAAATATGCTTAAATGCCCCATCGGCTCCTATAGACTTGTTCTTATCAGGATGAAGCATCAAAGCCAGCTTCCTATAATGTTTCCTCACCATCTCGTCATCGGCTAGTGGATCCACTCCAAGTATCCCATACCAATCAGCTTCTCCATTTATCTTGTTATCCACAGAAATATACACATCTAGTGTTGCTAGTATTTGGGGAATACCCTCGAGCCCTGGAAACAAATTTTGGGCCTTCAAAGCAAATTTCTTTGCCCCCTTAATATCCTTTGCCATAAACTTCTTCTCAGCAATCTCTTTTGCCCTAGTAGCCTCGTCTTTATTGCACTCCATTTCCCTTGCCTAAATCCTTCACTCTTTTTTGGGTCTTTTTACAACAAGGCTGCCACCTAATACAAAAATTCCCCCAGCCAACCACTCAAGGAATTAGGGGTTTTCGTACACTTCATGAAGGATCGTCAAAACGAGCGAAACCCTATATGACAAAAGTTAAAAGTAAGAAAATCGCCATACAACAAACCAAGAACAGGCAAACTGTAAGCACACCGATACTTATCTTATCAAGTTGCAAAAGAAAAAATAAACAACGACGAACTAAACAGAAAGAATAAAACTAATAAGTTCCAGTCAAATTTAAGGAAGAGTAGGCCACTTTCCAGATTATCATTTCCACCAAGAAACCGCAATATAAGCACCAAACAGCTCATGTACGCAGAAACCGAGCTCGCACAAACTCTTTCTTATCTAAACCTCGAGAACGACTGCCAAACAATAACCATCCGCATAATACTCAGACAGAAACACAACAATGAAACACGCAACATTTTATTAACATCAAAGTAGATTATATGATTATTGGATTCACGTGAATTAATATGTATGTGACGTAACTCAACAATGAAAACCCTAAACTTAATACTCCGAAATGAAACCCTAGAATTAGCGGTAACTATATCAATACGGTTAAACTTTTTCAGTTTCAGAGAGGCGAGCTGTGTTACCTAACCATTGGAGCGGTGCTGGAAGAAGAATTTGAATCACAGAGCCACCATGGACAAACCTCCATCACCAGCTTTTTCTCTTTTTGCCCCTCTTTTCTCAAGCAAATCCAAATAATCCCCAAATGGACCCTTTCTCAAAACTCCTAATAAAAATACGGTCGGCCTTACTGAATAACAAAATCACCAGATGCATAAAACACCATAGCATGGGCTTTCTTTGCGTACAAATTGTTTTTCGCCCCCCGAACCCACTCCCATTTTCTGGTTGGTTAGAATCTAACCACGGTTAGATTTTAACTCTTTAAATGGGTTTGCAGCTTTGCCGTCCATGCCATTTTGGTGTTTGTGCATTCCTTGTTCCTTTTTTAAGAAAAAACCAAAGTTATTTGTCCAAGATCTGGTATCCAAAGTTTAATATGAAATAAGTTTTTTCAAATCATCATAAGGTAAGAATAGTCAATTTGTGAAAGAATAACACTATCAACCTTTTTTTAAAAAAAATTAGAGATAAAAATGGAAAGATTTTGAAGATGCCAGGACTTGGGACCTATTAACCTTTAAGTATATTAAAGAAATGGTGTGACAAAGGCTGATGGAACAATAAGAAGAAAACATGTTGCATTGGCAATTACTTTAACCTAAAGGGAGTTGTGGCGTATTATTTAATCTTTTTGTTGAGGCCTCGAAGGTCCGTAATTTGTTCCTTTTGGTGTCTCGTGGGGCTCAAGAACATTAATTGCATTAATCGAGGGTTGGTGAGCAACACTAAATACATCGTTTCGGCCCAAAACCAAATATGTATATGTTTTTACGCGGGCCCAAAATCGTACGGGGGTTCAACGGGAGCTTTGGGTCTTGTATTGAAAATTCCAACGTAATTTCATGTTCACGACGTTGTTGGACCCATTTGCATGCATCCTTTCATCTGAAGCATGGGCTTTCTGCGCAGTGGCAATCTCGGCCTGCCTCGAGCTCATCTTCCGTCGTAAACCACCCCTGACATGCCCGGGACCAGCTAGCCGACTCCTTTCCATTATCGGTCCTCCAAATAATCAACGCCGTCCACATTGGGTCAGCAGCTATGTACTGTTGAGGTGCTTAAATCCAAGAGCTTTGATGTGCTAAACTTAAAAATTAAGAAAAGCTCCAAAATCCTCATAAATTGGGTAGATCTGATAGATCTATCCCATATTGGAGTCACCCTGAATCTTGAAATTAAAATCGAGATTATTATTTAATCCATAATAAATACTTGCAGATTTGAATTAAAGAATACGATCACTTTCTATATAAACAAGACGACCAATCATGTATAACGACGGACAAAACTATCCCAAACTTGTTCGCTTTTTTGTCTTTGCCATTTGGTATAACCACGGATTTGACAAAGCCGATGCCAGTTAGATTAACTCAGGAGGGGAATAATCATTGATGTGGATTTATGGGTTCAATTCATGGATCTATTTCTAGACATTGCACCCGGACAACTTTTGGTGAGGACGAACTGTGCTTGATGCTGCCATCTGGTTTGCTGTCTTAATAACGGAAGGACTTTTTTTGATTTCCATTCGGTGAGAGCATCACGTGTAAATATGTTCGGCTAGGTCCCTCCCTTTTCCAGTCTTATCATGGATTGTCGGAATTATCTGCCTTAGTTTGAGGATACGTTTACCAATAGAATTTGGCAAGAAAGAAGAAATGACCCGTTGTCTTCGGAGCCAGTTTGCGTACTATATCTGCCCTCATAAGTAACATGGAACTGACAAGTTTAATTTGTCCTATTAACAATCTGGAATATAGAAAAGTAATACATTTTCTATAAAGTAGCTTGGCTCTTCAATTGGGACCGTTTAAGCTAAAAGATTCTCCCACACAGGAACTTGACCACTTTGGTTATTTCACTACCGTCAATTTTCGGCACCTCCCTTGGCAGTTTCTTATCCATTTGATGTTGGGTGTCATGATTATGACTCGCAGAGTGCTTTCCTTGCTCTTCCTCCTATTTGGTGTTGCGCCTTTTCTTTTACTGAAACAACAATGATTGAAACAACCATTTGCCTGGCTCGCAGATGGTGACCAGCTCGGCGGACCCATCCCATTGCAAAAATTTCAAAAAGCTTCTTTGATGGATTCCTTCTTCATCTAGTCGAGGGTTTCCCAACTGGAAGTGCTTCCTACGCCAACCAGTCTGCCGATTGCCAATTTGACACGTGTACTTTGAAAAAGTTCACATCATTTCTAGGTTGCCACGTGTTTGCGCTTTCATTAAAATGGTTCGTGTGAATTAGGTACTTCTGGAATTATGATGCCGGTGCTTTTCCCCCCTCTTCTTGGTGTCAACATTGATGTGTTTAATGTAATTGTAAAACATAAGTCATAACATTGGAATTGACTTTATAGATTAACCTCAATTTTCTTTAAACCTTACAATCTAAATGTTATAAATGAGATAAAAATTCTCAAAATATCGCTACACTACCAAAGATTCATGCATTTTTTTTTCTTGTATTGTTTTTTAAACGCACATACTCGAAAAATGGGGAAATTTGAATCCATAACTAGTAGGACTATTGGTCATGATTTAACTTAAGTAACACTACTAAGCCAAGGGTCCCCTCCCAAAGACTTATGCTTTGCTCATATTTTGTAGATCATGGTAGTTCATGGTGGGATATTTATTCGTTCATTAAGAAGGAGGATACTCGGGAGGACCGACTAAAGAATACGGGACATCAATTAAATGTTTCATGCGCCTCGAGTTCCTTGCATTCACGGCTGGAGCTATCTTAAACTAGGCTACAGAAGACCCCATTGATACCAAAAGGTCATAGCTTTGATTGTCGACGTCAAAACTAAAGTGGCTGCATTGCCAGACTATTCTGAAAGGCGTCAGGATTGTTCTTTACCTTATCTCGTAACCATCAACTCAGAAAAAGCGTGAAACTCTTGCAATATTGGGTTTCCAATTCCTTTTGAAAGTGAGAACGATAATGCATTATTATTGGTTTGGATATTGCGGTGTGACTCACACTAAAGGAGGATAAAGAACTGAACACAAAGTGGCTTCGATGGTCACCATGCGGCGCGCTGGTAGGCATGTTTTGTTATGGAATGTCCACTGTTTTTATTTCTGCTCCAATTAAAGTGGTTCGTTTTTCCTTAAACTATTTGAAGTATATTCCGAAGTTCGACAAGTTGTGCTGTTAGGTTGAGAAAAAGAAAAAAAGGTTGGCGAATTCTCACCATGAACCGTGTGGAGAAATCGCCATCACACAGACACTTAATGGCCTTGTAGGTCCACCCGGAAAATGTTCTTTCTGAGCAATAATCTCCATTATTTTAATGCTACTGAATGTAACTAATAACCACAAACTATTCAAGACTTCAGCCTCTCACGTTTCTTGCTTCCTTCATTACATCCTCCCACGTACGCATACTCCTGTAAAACACCACGTGTGGGGCTGCCGGCGTCCTAACATGGCCTGCAAGAGTTCAAACAAAGTATAATTAAACATTAAAATCTCCATCAGATTAAAAGGAGAAGTCCAATGAACAGAGAGAGCATTACTTTGGGAAGCTTTAACCCCTTTATTATTCTCCTTGTTGATTGAGAGCATCTCGTCAGCCGTTTTCGTCGCGGTGGGTGAAATGCCGCAATCTCTGACATCTAACTTTGTTTGTTAATGAAAGCTCCAGAGCTTCTGAGAGTGACCCTAGTATGTTTATTTACTTAGGGTTCGATGAGATATGCGAGCATAACATGCTTTGTTTTCGTCTTCCATGAATGTTGAAAAATCTCCATCGACTTCTTTACTTTGCGGTTTAGACAAACCTTCTTCTTTCTCCCATATTTAATCCTGTGGTCCTCGTTGCTCTATCTCTATCCCTGCCCTTACCTCTAATGGTCGAGCCTTCATTCTCTCATTTTCCACTTCCCCAGCTGTGCTATCTTCTGTTCCATCTATACTATTTCTTCTTTGAATATTTGGTCAAAACGTGTGAAGCATCATTTATATCTTTATTTAGGCAAGCGTTAGGCACTTGATGTTCCTAGGTAACGTAAGCTCGCCAGTTTCATTTTTTTAGATTAAATTGCTTTCTTGGTAGCTTATCATTGTTCTTCTCTTTCTCATACTTGTATAATATTTATAAGTTACCCTCTCGAGTCATTCAACTAACACATGTTGAAATGAAAGTTGTCAAACTTCGTGCTATAAATATATGTTGATGTTACTCGAACTTTCAGTAGAATCCTATTTTTGTTGTTTAAATGAGTTTAAAATTAAAATTTTACTTTACATAATAAGTGTTTAGTATATTAGTACATGTATTCAAGTAGTTGGGGAGTAAGTGGTGTAGCCTTTGTGGATAGCATTTTCATATGATAATGATTTTTTAAGATGATAAATGCGTGTTTTGAGTTATTGGTTAAGATTTTATTTTCTAAACAAGAAATCAATAGTCACATCACTTTGTAATCAATACAAGGCATTTGAACCACAATGTTTTGAGTATAGTAGAAATCAGAATAATTATGGAGCCATGACATTGAATTTCTGCTCAAGAAACCTTCATAAGCAAGATTTCCACCAGAGGTGACCCAACCCACCGTTAATTTCTTTAAGAAGAAAATTTCCCATCGAATGGACAAAAGTGTCTCAATCATACACGTGTTCTGAGCTAGACTAGCCTGCCCAAAGCGTTGCTTTAGCTGCAAAAACATGTCCACAAAAGGCAAATATATATTATGGTTTATCTAGTACAACACTTTCCTCTACGTCCCGTTTCTGCAATTGGACGGTAAAATTACTTCTTGAAAACGTCACAGTAACTTTGATTCGGAGAACTTTATTTTAATCTAATAATATTTGAGCCGCTTTTATATTAAGAGAATATGCTTATGACAAGAACGCACGAAGAAGAATATTTAACAAATATGAACATCATATAGACCACTTTTTGATTTAATCAAATTCGCTAATAATGTCGAGTTGTTCAAAAGGTAGCTTAATTTGAGAATGCATTTGTTGGAAGTTATGAATTTCACATCAAAGAAGAGAAAGTTTGTGGTTAAATTTAAAGAAGTAATTTTTTTTCAATTCAAAAATTAGTTTTTTCAATTGAGATTTAGTCAGCTTATGTTAAGTCTTATTTCAAACTTATTATCCACGTGATGTTATTGATATCAAAATGATTTCATGGTGTACAAATGAGTCTTGAAAGTCATGAATCCTACACCGAAAAAGGGAAAAAATTGTGATTAAATTTAAAATAAAAGAAATTTCTTCAAACCATGACTTAGATTTTGAATTACACTTTTAAGACCTTAAAACAAGAGGAAAAGGAAATTGGCTATGTAAAGTCTATTTGGTGCACAGAGATTTGTTATATACTATTTGGTTTTCATGTACAAACTCTCTTCCCAAAATGACAACTTTCCGTACCTAAAGAACCGTGTATCAGAAAAAACAGGCGACAAGTAGTGTCACTTGCATCGTGTTCTTTTAGGAACTTGGAAACTGAGCGAGCTACGCGATAGGGGAGCATTTGACCCTAAAAGAAAAGCACATTTAGGAATAGGTGGGAGATCCCCAGAAGAGCGAAGGACGGTGGATTTCAACGGTTCCAGACCAATGGCATGATACTAAATATTGAAGACTTAAAGCTTCTCGTTATGGATCCCAGTCCATGAAAAGGATACATGCCTCGAGAACAGCAGCCATATGCCATGCAAACGCGGCAATAATGCCTGACCCGGGGGGCCCAGGGCAGTCCCCGTTGTAAATCCACTGCTGGAGCATGGACCATTTCTTTTAGCACCGGTGTGGTTTCGGCATCGATGCAATTTTAAACTAACACTTTGTAAAAATGTAATCTTCTAGAAGCCTAAATTACTTCGACGCCTAATTTATACTTAATTAAAATTCCAAAATATTTAATAAATAATTATATTTTTATCGTACTATTATATTTTGGTATTGCACCTAATAAAATTAATGCACTCTAGAGTCATATGCTTGCATTTATACATGTATTTATATCATCGGAAATCAAATTACGGCACCTTTATGCTGCAATAAAACACTCTAAACACTCGCGAATATTTTCTTTTGGCCGGAGAATGTCAAAAGGAAAAACCGTTGAAATCCCAGAGCAACTAAGTCAGGTTTATCCAGAACTGGTTCCGCCGGCACATGTCGGCCTTGCCTAGATTCACTAAAAATTCGGGACTGAGCGCAGCATTTGATGAACATTTGTCCCGTGGATATTCTAGTGAAGTTTTGATTATAAAAAAAGGAAAAAAAAACCCTATTTCCTGAAGATTCACGTAGGAAGATGTCATGTAGGTGTCTAGGTAGGCTGGCGGAAAAAGTACTTCCACAAGGAAGGTTGTATAGATTCTAGCCATCAAGTTTTCGTGTTATTTATCTTACAACCTGTGTCAGAAAATAAAAATAAAAAATAAAAAAACTAAAATTTTTGGCAACCTGGAGAAGTAATATTTAAATGAAGAAGGACATTGTTAGTTGATAAGGGCAAGCGTAAAGCGGCGACTGGCGACAAGCTCGTCCAAGCAGAGCAGAAAGAGCCCTCATTGTACACGTGGGAGAGAGATGCTTTTAAGTTTTATCCCATCCCCATAGGTCGACACGTAGAAAGCATAGCCAATGCTGAACCTCCAGTTTATTGGCCCCCAGCCACGGAACCGGTGCGCTGACGTGGGACGTAGTTTTCAGAAGGAGCTCCCTCGACCCAGAGACCCAGAGGATACCAAAAGGAGGTGGGCAGTGATGGCCTAATCACTTTGTGACAAGCCTTGATTATACCTTTGCCACTGCTTTATTCCAAAATTACTCTTATGTCAGATATCGTCGTCCAACCACTTTTCCCTGTTCCTACTTCTCCCTCCAGATGACCATGTTGCCCTTCCCCTCCGGCTTCCCCTGTTTCCTTGTAGTACTAATTTCTTCAGGTAAACAAACCGTAAAAGCCATAAAGGTAGCCAACCTATTTCCCGCGGGTCATGGTGGGGGTTGGTTACAACCACATCTTGAAGCATATAAAGGTTATTTTATCAACGGTGGGGCTTTAACTTTCAACTCATAAATTAGCTGAGACGTCAATGTCAAGGAAAGAAAACTGCCCTGTATGTTGGCTGATAGCGTTCTTTAGATGACTGGATTACAGGATTTCTGTACAGTTCTAAAACCCCATGGACCTAGCTTGGAACAGAGTATGAAAAGTCCTATGACCTAGCTTCCAAACTCTCACTTCTTTGTCTCTTTCTTTTTCTTTTTTTGGGAGAGGATTCGGTGAATTTGGAGCCGTCTGCTGTAAGCTGATTTAGATTCCAAACAGTAAAAAGATTAAATAAGACCTTGAGGGGTTCTAATCACGGAAGCTGCCAATGCGTCTTTACCTGCTCGTTTGACTCTTGGTCTGGGGTAACCAAATGGCGGAAAGGGAAAAGGAATGCCCCCCCCCCCCTTGAGGCCGAAAAGTGAAATTGTGTTTCCATGCAGAGGGTAATTGTGTCATACAGCATCCAGCTAAAACAAATGCGTAGAGTTAAACGACTTGGCGTGTACAAGTTGTCTAACTGGTATTGGCATATGGAATGTGAACGCAGGAAAGCTAGAAAAAAGCAGTGACTTCTTGGAAGTGGTAGTATGCCTTTTCTGCCCTCTATAATTTTTTATTGTTTATCCTTGCCATTATCAATAATATTCATTGCCTAAAATAATGGCTCTGCTTTTAAAATATTTCGTTTTCGGGATTGGATGGCATGGACTCTTGCGGATAGAGATAATGGCCTATGCAAGCAGACATTTCTACCACCATATTCTTCTCATCTTTTTCCCATGGATTCTTTTTCTTTAATGTCCATGAACTCACTCAACTCACCTTCCTTTTCGGTAACCGCCACCATTTTTTTGCTTATCAGTTTGCTCTTCCGTGCATTCGTCTCTTCCGTTTGGTTCCTTCCAAGTCTCGAGCTCCAACGTTCACATGCTTAAATTCCTTTATTGTATGATTTCTGGAAGTTAAGGACCCCCGTGAGCTAGGTTTCTTGTCGGATTCTTTGTTGGATTTGGTTTGTTTTCTGATTTGGTAAGCTAAATTCCGAATCTTTCTAGCGAGCTTGCCAGTTCTTGTTCTGGGTTTTCGTTAGTAGTTAACAGGATAAAATCAATTTGTAGGGGGATTGGAAAGTCAAAATCTGGGGATTCTTTGATTCCTTTTTGAGGTGGTTAAAATTCTTGTCTGCCTTGAGCTTGGGCTTTCTCTTGCATTCCCAATTTCAGGCTCTTTGTATGGATAAGGGGGCATCTTCCATTTCTCCACATCCTTTTTCCTCTGCTTCTTTCTAGCTATTTGGAGGTCAGGAGGTGGATGAACTCCGTTCTTCTTCATTTCTTCTTCTTCTTCTTCTTCTTCTTCTTCTTCTCTGCTTTTTCCGAGTTTTATGTTTTTTTTCCTTCTATGCTGGTTTTAACTCGACAGTTTCCTCGGATTTGACAGCAGCTCTTTCTCTCTCTTGCTGGAAGTGGCGAGAAGTTAAACTCACTTCATATCATTACTGTTTCTTCTTAACCTGTTATTGGTTACTGTTGTTGATGAGTTTCATTACCGTTGTTGGGTTTGGTCTAAAGGTGGGGCATCTGCTTTTTACGCTATGTTGCTCGGTTGTGTCTGTAATGTCCATGAACTGGTTCATTAATAGGGGAATTATGGGCAACAAGTCTGGTTTGCTTTGTGATAGTGGCAAGATGTGCCTCAAATGGTGGGAGAAGATCTCGGTGAATACTTGTAAGATCAATCACTACTACCAGTATATTGGGTCCAAGAGATTCCCAAAAGAATGGTGGAAGAAACTTTTGATTACATGGGTTTTTGGTTGGACCATCGTGTCTGTGTGGATTTTCTGGTACATGAGCTCACAAGTAACTGAGAGGAGGAAAGAGAGCCTTGCGAGTATGTGTGATGAGAGGGCTAGGATGTTGCAGGACCAGTTCAATGTGAGTATGAACCATATTCAAGCCATGTCCATTATGATCTCAACGTTTCACCATGGCAAGAACCCATCTGCTATTGATCAGGTATCCTCATCTCCTTTCTTGTTCGAGCAATTCAGGATACTAAAGTCCGGCGGCAGCGATATCCTCCTGTATCACTGCTTAATTGCCTTGTCAATATCTTTGTTTTTGATTGATTTCGGCCATGAATGTCCATTATGAGGCATATGTCTTAACTAACAGCTATTCTTGAGCTATCTGTCAAATGACGTCTTTTATTTGGGTCAATTTACATTTCCCGATCACGTAGCTTTTCATTTTGTTTTCACCGCATAACTGCCTCGCGGGATAGATTCAAGGCATTAGATGTAGTAATCTATACGGTGTCTCAGTTTCATGCGATAATTTGTTTGATTTAACTTGATCTAGAAGCCGATCTGGGCTCTTTTGCTATGATCACTGGTTTTCGGTTAACAACATAATCTAACTTTCTCAACTTAATAGAGAACTTTTGCGAGGTACACGGAAAGAACTGCTTTTGAGAGGCCCCTTACAAGTGGTGTGGCATATGCTGTGCGGGTGCTCCACTCTGAAAGGGAACAATTCGAGAAGCAACAAGGTTGGACCATTAAGAGGATGGATACCCTGGAACAAAACCCTGTTCATGAGGATGACTATGCCCCAGAAACTTTAGAGCCATCACCAATTCAGGAAGAATATGCTCCCGTCATCTTTGCACAGGATACCATTTCTCATGTGGTGTCACTGGATATGCTGTCGGGAAAGGCAAGTTTCTTTTCGTGCTTCTGCATGTTGTTGAGTGGTTGGGCATATTGCATGATTGAACTGAAGGTTTGAACCATCTTTTCAACTAAATGTAATGCGGTTATGACTCTGGAAGCCTTTCTTCTAGGTCTTCTTAACGTTCTGACACCGTACCACTGCTTTATTTGGAAGTTTTTGATTTCCCGTGTAATCCTCGACAAGAATATCTCAGCCTATTATGTACCAACAGGAAGATCGGGATAATGTCTTGCGTGCAAGAGCATCGGGAAAGGGGGTTCTAACTGCTCCTTTCAGGCTACTGAAAACAAAACGTCTTGGAGTTATATTGACATTTGCCATATACAAGATGGATCTCCCCGCCAATGCAACGCCAAATGAGAGAATTCAAGCAACTGACGGGTATGTTCTATTGGGTAATGCAAAGTTGATTAGCAACACCTCATTAGGGCCTCATTAGGGTTTATTGATCCATCAAATTCCCTTCAGTGGACCCTCAAAGAAGAAGGAAAAGAAAAAAGGAAAGCAAAAGCATCAGTTATACTTTTCCTTATGGTAGATATTGAACTGATTCTAGGAACCTAAGATGCTACATGATTTAAAACAGATTGTTCTTCTTATTCACATGTGATAGCAAATGGATTTTGTGGTGATGATGTTAATGGAGGGCTTGCTTCTAAACTGAAGCATATAAAAAAAAAAATTAGAGAAACTGTGAGAACCCTTGTCATTTTTCCCACCGTTTCCCTTCAGGTATCTTGGTGGAGTCTTTGATATTGAGTCGCTTGTGGAGAAGTTGCTTCAACAGCTTGCTAGTAAACAAACCATCCTCGTAAATGTGTATGACACGACTAATCACTCACATCCAATCAGCATGTATGGATCAAATGTGCAAGATGACGGTTTGCAGCAGGGTGCCACCCCTAAAAACATGTCAGATGATGGTTTGCAGCATATTAGCACCCTGAATTTTGGAGATCCCTTCAGAAAGCATGAGATGCGTTGCAGGTAATCAATCAACTCTTATTTATGCTGAATGGTCTGGTATCAGCTTTTGAGTTATATTGTCATCTTTAGTTAGTTTGTAATCAGTAACAATGTCAGATCAAGGAGATACATCATTGGAAATAAAACGGTTAAAATAAGTTCCCTTGTTATGTGATAGCCAGTCTCAATTAGGTTGATTGACTGCTGTTACTGGTTCCTCATGAACCAAAGTTTCCTGTACCTTCAGTGGACAAAATATCAATAATTGACATCAACGAGTTGAAGAATTGAAGTGGATGCATAATCAAGTTTATTCTTGACAGATTTAAACAAAAACCACCATGGCCATGGTTAGCAATAACAACTTCTATTGGGATCCTTGTGATTGCATTACTTGTCGGATATATATTTCATGCTACTGTAAATCGAATTGCCAAAGTGGAAGATGATTGCAATAAGATGTTGGAGCTCAAAAAACAAGCCGAGGCTGCTGATGTTGCAAAATCCCAGGTATTTTGTCTTTACTTACTGAATTCTGTTGCTTTGATCATGAGTTTGTGGGCCTTATCGAATTTCAACCCCCTGTAGTTCTTGGCTACTGTCTCCCATGAGATCAGAACCCCAATGAATGGTGTTCTTGGTGAGTTTTTGAAATCTGTGCATTTCTCAATGTTCAAATAGAGCTTTTTCAGACTGAAAGAGACTGAAACTCTGTAACGTTTCCAGGAATGTTGGATATGCTCATGGACACTGAGCTCGATGTTACCCAACAAGACTATGTTAGAACTGCACAGGACAGTGGAAAAGCTCTAGTTTCACTCATAAATGAGGTTTTAGACCAGGCAAAGATTGAATCTGGTAGGCTTGAGCTTGAGGAAATGCAGTTTGATCTGCGAGCAATTTTGGATGATGTTCTGTCTCTCTTTTCTGGAAAGTCCCCAGGAAATGGAGTAGAGGTAACCTAATGTTTCTAGTTTTTCGTTGCACTCATTAAATTCTATTGTCTGCTCTATATGTTACTGTCTAGTACCTTGATTGATGGGATTTACATGGCCAAACTTGTGGGAAGAGCAGTTGGCAGTTTATATCTCAGATCGGGTTCCTGAGTTGCTAATTGGTGATCCAGGAAGGTTTCGTCAAATCATTACCAATCTCATGGGTAACTCCATTAAGGTTAGTATACCTTCAGTTTGAAAGTTTGGTTGTGTATGGTTGAAAAAGCTACTGGAAAAAATCAAAAGATGGGGTATGTTCTCCACTACCTCAAAAACATAGAGGAAATGGATGATCAATTATGGGAATCCGTTCGGTCATTACCTCATGCGAAGCAAAGTTGCTATGTGTAGTTTTTTTTTTTTTTTCTCTCTTCCCGGTTAAAAGCATCTTCCCTTCAATGAAGAAATTAATGGATACGAAAATTAACCCCTTCTTTAAAACTATTATGAATTGCATCTTGCTTGAGGCATATAGATTTGATCACCGAATTTTAGGAATTGAGGGGATTTTCATTTGATGAGTATTGAAGTTAAGCTGTCTTGCTTATTTCTTGTATAGGTAGCTTCTGATCATTTATTTATATTGCAGTTTACGGAGAAGGGGCACATATTTGTCACTGTTCATCTCGTAGAGGAGGTGATTGGCACAATGGAAGTTGAGTCAGAATCATCATCAAAGAACACATTGAGTGGATTTCCTGTTGCAGATAGACAACGTAGCTGGGAAGGGTTTAAGGCTTTCAGCCAAGAGGGATCCACTTGTCCTCCATCATCTTCCTCTGACCTTATCAATTTAATTGTATCTGTTGAGGATACAGGAGTAGGGATCCCTCTAGAAGCACAACCTCGGGTTTTCACCCCTTTTATGCAGGTGGGTCCATCCATCTCCCGAACGCATGGGGGCACAGGTATTGGACTAAGCATAAGCAAGTGTTTAGTTAGCCTGATGAATGGGGAAATTGGTTTTGTGAGCATACCAAAGATCGGCTCCACCTTTACATTTACAGCTGTCTTTACAAACGGCTGCTCCAATGCCAATGAGTATAAAAGCCTAAAAATCAACAACCAATCCAAATCTATATCCGATGAGTTTCAGGGCATGACTGCATTAGTTGTGGACCCCAGGCCTGTCCGGGCGAAGGTGTCTAGATATCATATCCAGCGGCTTGGAATTCACGTTGAAGTACTTCCTGATCTGAATCAAGGCTTGGCCTACATAAGCAGTGGAAAAACTGTTACACATATGGTCCTTGTTGAGCAGGAGATTTGGGATGGGGATTCTGGCATTGCAGCTCTTTTCATCAATAACTTAAAGAAAAGAGATAATAGGACCCCTACCAAGTTGTTCATTCTAGCTAATCCTATCAGTTCATCCAGAAAAGGTGCTGGAACTTCAGGTGATTATACACCAACTATCATCATGAAGCCCCTGAGGGCCAGCATGCTTTCTGCCTCATTACAACGAGCCATGGGTGTTGGGAACAAAGGGAATCCTCGGAATGGGGAGCTCCCTGGTTTTTCTCTTCGCAATCTTCTTCTTGGGAGAAAAATTCTTATTGTAGATGACAATAATGTAAATCTCAGAGTAGCTGCTGGTGCTTTGAAAAAGTATGGAGCTGATGTGGTCTGTGCAGAGAGTGGGAAAAAAGCTATCTCACTGCTTAAACCACCCCACAGTTTTGATGCCTGTTTCATGGATATCCAAATGCCGGAAATGGATGGGTATGTAGTGTTTCATTGCTTTTAAACTTTATCATCTGAAGTTCTTTTGGCTGCGGATTAAAGCCTTTTTGAAAAGATAATACAAAAATAAAGTGTATTTCAATTGATGTAATGCTAGAATCTTTACTAATAATTGGTAAGTTAATCATTTAAATAATCATCGACTGCCTTGTTTGTGAGGAGAGCTGTGTGCTTATTGTTCTTTTTCAATAAAAGCTTTCTTTAGGCTTAACATGTTTGCTGTCCAATGGTAATCCCAATTATTACTAAGGTTATTGATACATTGGTTAATATATCACTGGATCTAAGAACAATTTGATGTCCCATCCTCCCAGATTTGAAGCTACAAGGAGAATTAGGGACTTGGAGCGCAGTGTCAATACTCTTATTCAACGTGCAGAAGTATCTGCAGAAGCGTATGATAACATTTCAAATTGGAAAGTCCCGATCTTGGCCATGACAGCAGATGTTATCCAGGCTACTCATGAGGAATCCATAAAATGTGGAATGGATGGATATGTTTCAAAACCATTTGAAGCTCAACAACTTTATCGAGAGGTTTCACGCTTTTTCGAATTGACTTCAAATGGGAACATACAGAGTTGATTTGCAAGTTAAAGTCCTGCTGCTGACACAAGCATCACGAGCTGTTCTCGTGGATACTTAGGAATGCTTAAATGATTTTGGAGTTCCTTCTAAGAGTAAGTGCTCTGGAACCAAAATTTGATTTGTGATTTTATAGCGTCTCCCTCTTGGAGAATGCCAGTTTTTGTGAGGAAAGTTAAGGCATTGGGGGTGATGCCAAAGGCTCACATCAAACCACACATGTTTCTTTATCCCTTTTTGATAACAAAAGACTATCATTCAAATTCTATTCTGTTTACTTCTTGCTGTGCTTGTTGTATCCAGGAAGACTTCTGCTCCTTGCGGCACTGTATATAGAAGCCACGCTTGATTGGTAGGGATTGAGTTTTGTTGATTTTCTTATGGACCGGATATAGAATACAGTTCATTTTTAAGGTTCATCTCCTTTGCAAGCCTTGGATGTCGGTTGTTTGAGAGTTATCTGGAAGGAAAGGTTTTCTGAGAGGATCTCAATTTCAGAGATGCTATTTGAAGATGGCGAAGAGAAATCACCGGACTTGACGTTCTGGGGTTTTGTCCTATTCTTATCCAATAACAAAGTTTGCAATTGATCTTTCTCTGGATGTCAATGTTTGTATTATAGTAATTGATCAGTTGGAGGAAAGGAATATAGCTTCTCGGCAACAGTAGCATGCATAAAGATGGTTGTGTATATTAGGACATCAATAAAGATGGTTGATGTGTACTTATGTAGCACGCTATTCTTTTTCAATTGTGTTTCTGAGAGGGCAAAGACTTTCTTTCATTGAGCATCGATGTAACTATGGCCCTGTTGTATAAAAATTGAGTAAATATCACAATTCTTGCCTTATTGGCACATTTCTTTGAACAATTCTCTATGGAAAAACGCAAACCCGAGCCACCCAGCTATAGGAAAGAGCTGCAGGAGAATGATCTGCATGTTAAGCTTTTCTTTCTACTGAAATCCTTCCTATGACTTTGGCCCATTAGTCTGACCGAAGGGTTATAAATTGTCGACTCTTTATTTTTCAATTTTTGTAGCAGCAACATTTGAAGTTTTTTTTAGGAATATCATTTCTGGTGTTGATTTCACTGACAGCCAGATTCTATTTGAAAGAAATAAAACTATTTGGAACTTCGTTCACAACGTCGATATGTCCGAGTGGTTAAGGAGACAGACTTGAAATCTGTTGGGCTACGCCCGCGCAGGTTCGAACCCTGCTGTCGACGTATATTTTTGATTTTTTAGGGTTCTTGAGACGAAACCTTTCTTTGGAGCATATTCCTCCTGTATTGTTGAGAGGAGAGAAAATGACTTCACCTTCTGTCATTAACATTGACAGCGACTCGTTTAATTAAATCCAATGCAACCGAAGTTGACTCAACAGCATGTTTCAAGCTGCCAATAAAGTAGTTTCCCCAACAGATATCACTGTGTGTCTGGTTTCTAGGCCCACCGATAGAACTTTCTGGACTCTAAAATGATCAGAAGAAGAAGAAAAAAAAAGGTCTGTGAATCACCTCCCTCCCCAGAATCTTCCCAAAATCACGGCGACACTGCACTGTGCTGGATTTGGGTTGAGGAACCAAAATCCAATTCCACATGGTCCATTCTAAAATATAAAATATGCTCAAATTAGTAAGAGGAGGTATACAACCGAGTATTCAGAAGGGGGATGGTCTAGTGATTCAAGGAGAAATTACAGAAAAAAAATAAACAAAATAAAAAGAGAATCCGGAAATAGAACGTTTTATGTATATAAAAACGAAGCTTTTAGTAATAAATATTTTTACCTAGCGAAACTCAAGACTACACGTGGTAATTGGGGTAAACCTAGGGTACTTTTTCGTTAAAAATAAAAAGGTGAGAGGAGGTATACATGCCATAAATACATGCGTACAGTAAACGCTCCGCAATATATCTTTTCCCCAAACTCCACTCCTGTGTCTCTCTTCGTCTCCCTTTCTCTCATTCTTTCTTGCGGCGGAGAGGGCAGTGATTTGGTGCGGCTGAGATGGATCCAGACGCGTTGTCAAAGGCATTCGTGCAGCACTACTACTCCACGTTCGATGCAAATCGGACGGGCCTGGGGAGCCTATACCAGGAGGAGTCGATGCTCACCTTCGAGGGCGAGAAAATCCAAGGGTCGCAGAACATCGTCGCAAAGCTTACTAGCCTTCCCTTCCAGCAGTGCCAGCACAACATCACAACCGTCGATTGCCAGCCCTCGGGCCCTGCTGGTGGCATGCTCGTCTTCGTCAGCGGCAACCTCCAGCTCAGCGGCGAACAGCACGCCCTTAAGTTCAGCCAGGTAATCAAACCTCCTCTGCTCTCGCTCACTTCTTCGCCTTTGATCTCCGCTCCTTAATCTCTCTATGTAATCGTTATGGGGTTTCGAGGTGCGTTTTGATCGATCCGATGCTAATCGACAGGAGATCGTTGGTTTTCCCGTGAGGATTTGATTCAAATAGTCGTTGAATATGTTTCTAGTATTATATATATGCATCGGGGTTTGGTTTCGGGTGTGAGGTTTAGATCTACTTGAGACTAATTGAGCTTGGAATTACGAGTTTGCGGCTTTCTCTATCGAATTAGCTTCCTTTTGTTTAGCAGATCTACGAATTTTTAAAAAAGAGATTTTATATCCGGCCAGTGTTTCTAATCAATATTTCTTAAGAGAAAGATACTGTGGGGGGTCTTTTGGTGGATTTCATCAAATAACATGTTGCTTATCACTTAAATCAAAAGATAGATGTATACGCTTGGGCCAAACTGTACTATATTAATCCCTTACGTTTACAATAATGGAGGACATAACCTTTTATACTTCTTTGTAATATGTTTCTTCACGTCATGGTTGCGCTACCCCCTGAACTCGTCTCTAGGATAACCTGTGCCGGCTTTATGGCCTTCATCTATGCTACTAAGTTTCATTTCTGCTCTAACTGTGAAAGACACCTACTATCATAGCATGCGCTCTGTCTGGAACCGTGAAAGGCACCATTCCATTCGTACTTAGAGACCCCACTTAGGAGGATCACAGCTATGGGAAGTCTTTAAGTGGAATCATAACATAGTATATCAGGATAAAACGGAAACCTATGAGTTTGATCCAATTATGTTATATAAATCTCTCAGTTATAAACAATGTCTTTTCACGCAGGACCACACATTTCAACTGATGGCGTGGCTTAATTAACATATTTATGATATCTTCACTCACTTGCATTCATAGCTTTTGTATACATCGTGTTGGTTGACGTTTTCAGTGGATATTTTGCTTAGTAAGTTTCACTTCCTTTAGGTCTACCATTTTCAATACCCCTCAATGTGTTGCCAAGTGGCATTCAGAACTGAATTGCTTACAATATATAGTAGATATTAATGAAATACAGCGCGGATCTTCTTTTCAATGAATTCTTATTTTTCCCATGATGCACTGGTCTCCCTTCATACTGACAGCAAGTTGTAATGTTTTCCATGAAACCTGAATTTGCGAATCATTATACTCCCTATAATGAGATTTGTCCACCAACTACTTGTAAAATGGTCTTGCATGAAAGCCTTGTTAAAAAAGAAAAAAGAAAAAATCATCTTCAGATCTAGTACTGTGAGCAGAACGCTGAGTTCTCACTGTATGGAATCTTAATGCGTCGTGTGTTTTATGCTATTTCCAACCCATGCGCTTACACAGGACCTACCTCAAGTTCAAATCAATGAGGACAGCTTTAGTAGAGGCTTCTTCAGGAAATGTTTGGAATCTTTTGTTGAACTTTTATTTCTTTAGTGCTTTGAACTTTTATTTCTTTCGTGCTTTTCACTATTTATTCACGCTTTGTTCTTTGATGAGAATCATTGCACTTTTATCTCTCTGGCTTCTAGTTCAGTGTGTTCTAGGTAACTAATTCTAGTCTGCATGGACCTGCTATGTTGTTGTAAGTGACCAAGAAATTTCTTCCTGTTTAATGTTTTTCTGCCACGCAAGCATTTTGCATTCGGCATCTCTTGAAAGGTTGAATGGTGCTTCTGTGCTGGGATAAATATAGAATCGATCATGTTTTTGTTAGAATTTCAGATAGTTCAAGCTCGAATGTGACCTTCAATTGGGAGACGAGGTCTTGTGTTCAAGACCCATTTGTTTATGTGGAATTATTACCTGTAAAATTGTACTTAATTATTACCCATTCCAGCTAAAATTTCGTCATGCTTTCTGCCTTCAGATGTTCCATTTGATGCCAACTCCACAAGGAAGCTTCTACGTGTTGAATGACATTTTCCGGCTGAATTATGCATGAAGACAAGGTTTACCATTCAAGTTCAGGCCATAATATGGAGGATTGGAACTTGCCTGCCTATCTCAGTTTAATTCTCAGCATATCAAATGGAAAGTGGATGTCCTTGGATATTTATTTGCAGTGTTCCATTATGCTTTTCTATCCCATATTTCAGAGATTTCTTGAGTGTGATTGTTTCAAATGAAGATATCTTGTTGGGTAACTGTTTGAATGAATTGGTTATTAGAAATTTGAAGGATTTTAAGTGTCTTGGTTTAGATATCTAATATTGTTTGGGAAGTCCCAAACAGTGTTATTCTTGGATTAGTCTGGAGATACAACGTACTGTGGGCGGTCGCTTTTGCTTCTGGCAATTCCTTAACTAAATTTCGAGGATGAAATTGTTTGTAATTACGTTATGTGCATCTGCGCGAGTGGCTATTGACAATTTGCCCGGCTGGGGACCCTTTTTAGGGTCAGGGAAGACACTACTTTCGCCTTTGCAGCCTCTTCATCCTCGCCCAACACCATCCGTTTCTCATACCGTCATCCAATCAGCGAGAGACTACCCTTTTCTGACAGTTGCCATTGTTTCAGATATTTTGGGCGAGGGCTTGGAACAGGATTGGTCAGGTGCATCACTGCAAATTAGGAAGCAACTAACAGGACCCATGCTGTTGTGCCTGTCGTGCTCGCACGTTACTGACTTCGTTAATCAGTTGTTCCTCAACAATAGAGCCTTCCTGCTCAAGATTTTGGCAAGACGCCAATCCAGGGGAGAAAGAAGCGGACCAAAAGAACCAGAACGGGCTTGTGGTGGTCATCTCTATGCGACAAAGTAGGACTCATTTCTGGGTTCATTTATGGCAGAAGGGTGCGCAAAAAACTTCTGGCTTAGGTGGATCAGGAGATTGAAATATAGTGCTTCCGGTCGAATGATTTGAAAACGTCGTTATCGATAAGCTGGAAGGAAGGCTGCAGCCAGAGCAAATATTGCTTTCAGTTACCATTAGAGTAACAGTATCCCAATGCAGAGTCCTTTGTCCAGAAGAGTCGTCCGCTGCTTCTCAGCTTACACAATGTTGGGCTTATTGACAATTTACGGCTGAAAAAAAAATGCTTTTGACCTGTTAATATTCCTCGCCGAGGAAACAAGGACAACTCATGATAAATTTATTTGCGGAGTCTGTCTTCTTAGATCCAACTTCAAGAACAGCAGTGCTTCTTGTTAACAACAACTAGCTCGACAGATACCTGGGAATGCTCTTCACTATTGTTCTCGCATCCATTTCATGCGTTTTCCATCCACCCTTTGAGCCCCCACCATCTTATCCCTAGGCATGGCCTCATGGGTTTTCAGTAGTGGTAACAGATTTGAAACAGCTCGCGAAACACTTGGAATTCCAATAGAACTTTAGAGTTGAAGCAATACAGCAACGTTTACACTAAATAAACGAAATCAGGGAAAAAAAAAAAAAAACTGTACAGCCCTTGCAGATTAAACAGAGCCGTACTGAAGTCACGGCCTTACCCGTCTTGGCTTCCCATATCAAACAAAGATTTTCAGTGATTTTCGCTATTTAAAAAGGAATCCAAGTCCGGCAAGTCTACATGGGGGATTTCTGGCATTTTGACCGATGGAGCGGCTGCTTCAATCAGGCTTGGTTTCTTCTCTGCATCTTCACCATTTCTGTCGGGGCCTTTCAGCTTCCCCCAGAGTAGTCTTCCTATGGACCTAAACGGGTTGCTTAATCCATCTTTAACTTTCAATATTAGGGACACCTCAGATAGTTGCCAAGTAACAGTCAGCACAATCATGGCCGAAAGAAGACAATGAGTTAACAAATTCTGCTTCTTCACCTTCTTAAGCTCTTTCAATATCTCTTCGGTACCCACTTCGACGCTGCTTCCACCATCGACCTCACCAGCATTCTCCATCTTCGAGTCCACACTATCAACTTCCGGAGAAGACACCTTCTCCATCTCGATCGAAGCTTCAGGTTCCTCAAGTACGTCACCTCCTTTCAACTTCCCCCTCTGTTTATAGTAGTCAAAGTACCTAACTTTATTTTTATGCACTGGGGTTCTGAAAGTTCACTAAATCCTATTTATGGCTTAAGCACGTGAAAAATGAACTGCTTGCTTAATCAACTTGGCTATAATATCATATAAACAGATCTAATATCCATATAACTGAATCTAATTTTCAACTCAAAAGCCAATCATGAACAAAAGGAAATAACTTCCAAGAATGCATATATTCCATCCCCGATGGTTATAACAGATCATGGTAAGTGAAGCCTGCTACTTTTCGCTGTGTTTTCCTAAAGAACGCCGTAAAAGAGGCCGCTGTGACTGAACAAATCGATATGCTATGCAAGATTCCCAGCCCCTCATTATTGGTACAGGTCCCTGTAACAGAACAAACCGATATGTATGCAAAATCTCCAGCCCCTCCTTATTAGTACAGGAAGGGCCTTGGAGATAGTGAAAAAACAATGGTAAACCTTCATCGATGAAGAGTACCGGCGGCAGAAAATCCTTTTCCCAGGGATCGAGACAGATTGTTCGTAGGCGATGACAAATATGTTATACTGATCGATCTAAAACTTGTAAAGTTAATAAATTGTTGGGTCATGTTAATTCCATATCACACTATCTTGCAGGAGAATTTAAGAACCGGACTATACCGACCTGAGAGAGCAATCCCGAGAGGAGAAGCCTGTCGTCGACGTTGCCGTCCATGGGAACATCACCGGAAGATTGTTTGATCTTTCCCTCATCTATGACTCCTTGGATGGCGACGTTCATGAGCTCCAGCTTGTGGTTTGGATCCATGACAGGCAGGCTGCGAGGGATGGAACTTCCGTTGGAGACTACCAGCTTCTTGCTTTTGCTTGCGGGACTTCCAGAACCATGTCAAGTGGTAACGTGTTTGAAAGACACGTGGCCGTGGATCCTATCGTGGTCCATAAACACCGTCTCGGTTACCGCGGGGAGCTGGTCAAACAAAAAAACAACTTTGTATCTTGACGGCGATGTGACCGGCGAGATCAACAGTAAGGCAAATTGGGTCGAAGCAAGAGAACCCCAGCAATGGCTGTTGTGCAATTTTCTGGTAACAAAGACTAATCACTAGCTTTTACCGGAAAGATTCCGGAAAGATTCCTGAAAGAAACAGTACTACGAAGTGATGTTTTGTTTCTTGCTCGGAATAATATACTGTCGTTGGAGTGATGTTTGCGTCTTGGTTAGATTTAGTATAAAGACAGTTAAGAAACAAAGAAATTAACGTCAAGACAAAAACTTTGTTTTGAATGGATAAACCAATAATTACACACGGAAAAAAGACATAGTTTTTTAGTCAAGTATGACATGGAAAGATGTAAAAGTATTTTAGTCTAATCTTTTTCCTCTCTTTTCTGTTGTTTTTTTTTTTTTTTTTTAATGTTAAGTTCTTGGAAACCATCCTTCTTATAAATAAGAAAAAAGAGAGAGATAGTGATACCCATCTAGAATCCTAATCTACTATTCCTTAGGCAAAGAAAAAATCAATAAATAAGAGAGATGTAGATAAGTTAAAAAGATATTTGTATTTATAACAAACTTAATAGAATTCTTCAAAAAAAATAAAAATAAATTGGCGTGCTATATATATTGATATCTCTTCCTAATATCCTTAAAGGTAATCCTTTTTAAACAGTAACATTTTTTTTTTGCAATTATTAGTTTTGAGAGTGAAGAATAACTTTGTTGCTACCAAAAGCTATTGACTAATTCTATCAAACAAATCAACTTAAGATATCGGAACTATTATTGCAATAACTGAAACAATTAGAGAAGTAGACAATTTGAAAGGTATTCTAACTTTTCTTTTTTTTTTACCCTTTTTGCCAAGATTCTGTATGGGGCGGGAGACAGCTTTGTCAATCCCATTATCTCTGAGATTAAAGCCCCTTTATGGTAACTTTTTCTCTTCCTTCTCTTTCCCTTTCTAGCGGTCTTCTCAAGTTGTTCCTTTTTTTATTCCACAACCCCACCTCCCCCGCCACACCATCTCAAGAACACAAATCCATCCATTGCCCCCGGGGCCGCTTTGGCTTTATACGGAAACACGTTGTTTCTGGATAGGCATGTAACCTAAAAATTTCATGCCGAACCATCTTTTTCCGCTTTGGCTTTATACAGAAACACACTGTTTCTAGATGGTCATGTAATTTAATAATTTCATAGTGATCCATCTTTTAATGTTTTTATTTTTAATTTATCAAGATTAGAATAAGCGAGATATCAAATCTAAGACTAAAAGGTCCCAAGTCACTTTGGCTTACTACCAGAAGATGGTTTAAGTCTAGTCAATTTAGTGGCATTTGGGAGTTCTATTACATAAGAAATCAGGATTCGAGCTTTTCCTTTCCTAATAAATTCACCCCACCCCATCCTGGGAGAAAAAGAAAGAAAAAGAAACATATTCATACACCATCCACTAATGAAATATTTTTTAAGCACCATATGATTTCTTTATATTTCACAAATATGTCAATTGTATGAGTTTCTCACAAGCACATAACATACATTGCAAAAACAAAACAATCATAACTATTGTTTAATATCTTTATCCGACCATGCATCATAATAAATCATTTTCATGGCATAATTCTCAAAATTATAAAGATAAAGAAAAGACACATGACTTAACCCCACCCCATCTCATCGATCATATGATTAAACTTATTAAACTTCATCAAGATATATGGTTAGTTGTATAACCATACAGACTCATTCTCAGCATCTTAAAAAAACTTTCAAGAGCTCCACAAGTTATAGCATCAAAAGAGCATAATGAACTATAAAATTGATATACATTATAAATGTGCACCGCTGAGGAAAGAGTATATGAATCTCTACTGGGTTCGGGAAGGTGGCATCGGTTGTAAAGTCACTCATAAGAAGACTGACTGATTCTGGACTGATAGATACAGGAGAAGAAATGGTTTCCACTGCATTTTGTGGCGTGAGTGATCGCTCTGGAGAAAATCTCTTTTTGACAAGCTTTTGACGCTACAGAAAACGTAAACCATCTTATAGAAGACTTACACGTATTTCACAATTACTAGGAAACGTTTTTTGGTTGATAAAGTTTTTGAAAGGCAGTAAAATACTAAAACAAATTTAAGCCATTTTATGTTGAAACTAGTGTAAGCCTTAGATTGCAACCAGATTTTGTGGCAGGTGATGGAATCACATGTGGAAGGTAAAACATGTCAGGCAATGCACAAAAGTATCAACCTTATAGATAAAGTAAGGGGACTCCCCTGCCCCAGTGATAATTGGCTCAAATTCTTGACCCACAAGTCCACCTAGTTAAGGGTATGCATGAGTATAAATAAAACAAAATAAAATAAAATAAAATAAAAAAGACCTTACAGATAAAAACACCATCCCAAGAAGATGATTTATATTTTAAAAAGGAAAGAAGATGGAGAGGAATGAATCAAGGAAAGAGAGATCATGGAAGTGAGAAAGAAAGGGAGATCTACTTAACTGAACCCATTCAAACCCCTTTAGAAAACATTTACATTAGTTACCATGAAGCATTTACATAATGAGAATATTTGCTCTTCAACCACTCTACACTTTACCTATGAAATCCAGCCCCATTATGTAGAGACTAAACTTAGAATGCATCTAGCAAAGCACAGAATTAGTCAATCTAAGATTAATTAGGACAATCAACACAGGCTTCTATGGAAATTTATATATTACAAATATCTTCCTCTTCCATACTGGCTACATCCCCAAGAGAAGTTGACCCCACTTCTTCACTACCTATGCCACCACCAAGTTCCGCCTGCATAATGGTTGAATAAATAAATGTACAACTAAGCAGATAGAAATTCCACCATAAAAAAACCACATCTGTTAGGATAAACCATAAGAGTAACTACTTCTAGACTATATCATTTAGCCAATTGGAGCGTTGCGATCTAAATCCGTTTCTCATACTCAATTGAAGGATGTACGGTAAAAGAAGTCAACTCACCTGGTTCCCAAAAATGGTTTATAGACCCCCAAACTATAATCCACTTATCATGATTCAACTTGAATCGCATCTTCATTTGTACAAGTGATGTGGATGCAATATGATTTACATCAAATATAATATACAACACGACCTAAGAAATCTACAGTTGAAAACTGCACAAGACCTTCCTTTTTGAACTTGGGGCTGAGAAGAAGTTCACATTCTCAAGATAGCACAAGCATGCCATGGAAGCAAAAAAGATAAGAAGTGAGCCAGTGCATCCTTATCATCTAAGAGAAATCACAGCAATCAACTGATTGAACTTCTAAACTCATCTAATGCATAAGTTCTTCCAGAGTTTAAATCTAAGTGACAAGAAACGTTGGGATTAGGTTCTGGACGATTGTAATATATGGAGCAGAAAACAATGGGTGATAGATGAATTTGGGTTAAACTTATACACATGTTGTGCAGTAATGTTGATTCATCTTCCTCTCATTAACTAAATCCATAAATAAATCAGACTAATGCTAATTCTAGTCAGAATGAATGTTTTAATAGGATTCATAAAATCATTCATTAATCCTGGTTTCCTTTTCTGTATAACTTTCTCTAATTCTAAATATTTTTAATTGAATGATTAGTGTACGTTTTGAGATGGATTGAGGCTAAGAGTTAGTGATTTGCAGTTATATATTGAACAGACAGATCACAGTTCACACTTTTTATTCCGTTGAATGTTGATTCAAGATTTATCGCCTACTAACCTTAGCTTGGCGGTATCTTTCAAGCACACGATGATATTGCCGACGAGCCTCTGGAGACTGAACCATTGACAGTACCCGTGACACAGCTTCATCAATAGCCATATCTACTTTCTGTTTGCGAAATACCTTGAGAAAATCTTCGTCTTCAGTTTCATCGCAGACCTCTGTGTCATTCCGGAAACCTCGCAGACCAGCTCCTTTCCGTCGCCATCGTAGTACAACCTTATCTAGAATTCCAACAGCCCAACAGATGACCTTATAGTTCTTCCTTACCTGATAACCTCTCACATGAGCCTGCCAATTAAAGAATAATTAGAATCCAGTGCCCTAACATTCAAGAATACTCCTCGAGTCATTCATCAAGTAAGTTGATACATGTATATGAGTAGTTTCTACATTTGTTACTATAGCAATCTTCAGCATGTCAGGCAACTACACATCAAATTAGAAATGATAAGAAAATGAGATACCTGTATCTGCACAACTTTCTGACGAAATGCTAGAAAATCTTTTCGCCCTTTCCAACCTCGGTACTTCTTCTGAATTGATAATGCTGCTGAACTATAATCACGTGACTTACGAAAGGCTAGCTTTGACACAGCTGAAATATCATCTGAATTGATACCATAGTCATGTACACCTGGGGTAGCAACTTCTTTCTGTTGTCGTTTTCTAAAAGAATGTGCACGGAAAGCTGATTGTATACGCGCAGCAGCCTGTGTTGCATTCCGTACAGCATCTAAGCTGTGTTTCAGAGAAATCTGATCCCCATTGGCAGGGAGACTGCCCTCTGAGATGCTATTCACAGTTATTTCTGCTTCGACGGCAGCAGAGCCTTTAGAAAGCTCACTTTCTTCCAGTGTGAGGGATGACAGGTGGCTAGTTAGTGCCATTTCCGAAAGATAACCTGCAAGTCCCTGGTGTCCACAGGTAGCTGCAATAGATGCTGGAGTTTTACCCCTTGGATCTTGTGCATTGGGATCAGTCACTGCTCCAGCTGATGCACCAGAAGCAATAAGTGCCGCAACCATTTTTTCCCTGGTGAAATTTTAAATGGTTCACCACTCAGTAGATATAGGTATTAGAAGATATACCAGATGAAGAGGATGCAGAATTTCATATACAGATCAGCTTTATGAGTGGCTAAACCCTAATTTGAGGAAAATAAAAACTGCCACTGTCCAAACTTTGCCCAAGAAACCAAGGATATAAGTATTACTACGACTATAGACTATTGCTTCTTCCGGAATTGTTCAGAACATCCAGGCAAACCATGAGTTTTCATATTAATTTGAATTTGTAAAGAATTCAATGCCGGTAATTATACATATTTTCTTCTCTTCATATATGCGTTTCAATATAGTAAATGTAATAGAGAAGTGCATCTCTGCAATTTGGATGACAGTCCATGTGTAATAATTATTCTGACCAATTTCTCATGAACAAGTTAAGAAAGTCAAATCTTCAATCGGAGAGAATTATGACAGAATGTTTAGCAGTGAATCATTCTATGTTTAGCAGTGATACTTAAAATTATGTATCCGTGGTATTATCTTTATTTTAGAGTCTTATGACTTTATAAGTAATAACAGAAATTAATCCACTTCTGGCTCTGGAAAACACCCCAGGATCAAAACTAGAGAAGACATTAGTTTCATCAGTTTCTAAAACTTTGAAGAACAGTAACGGATGCTTCTTCATTCTCTTGACAGTTTTATTAGAATTAAAAGACAAGTTTATTGAAAGATAAACCACGGTTTTAAATTACCTTCCAAAATGCGCAGCCCAATGAAGGGCATTCCATCCATTAATGTCACGGAAATTTACATTGACTCCAATATTGAGAATTGGGCTTAAAGCCCATTCAAAGCCCAACCCGGCAATCATGTGTATGATCCCTTGCTCTTTCTTGGCCAAGGAACAGCCTATCTGATCACATCCATCGTGGGATCTGGACAAAAGCCACTGGTGCAACTTGTCTTTAAGAAGCTCCTGGAGAATCCAATCACTGGTACCAGACGAAGTTCCACTACCTACTAATAAAGCCTCAATGACATGATCCCATGAATCATCATAAGCATTAAATCCTCTCGATTGATGACTTTCATATCCCACACAGCTACCTTTATTTGGCAATGAATCAGAAAGAAGCATCTGCACGAACCTAACAAGTAACAATAACTCTTCTGTGCTCTTGGTGGCTTCTGTTTCAGGCGAATTACAGTGAGTACAAGTTCTAGCCCCAGTCCGATACTCGAACTCTCTGATTTCACTGCACGCTTCCCGGTTGCCAGAAGTAATGCAGAGAGTCACCCTTCCAGGGGGCTGAGAAGGAGCTTCACAACGGATGACACCTTCCTGAATGATCTGAAGAGGAACTTCAATGTCACCAAACATACAAGTCCAGGCAGATTCTGATCGATCACAGAGGAAAGATCCAATAATGATGACCTGCATATTAGAAGTCTGGACTTCAGAAACCCATAATATATACATGTTATAAGATTAAGACAATAGCAACATGAAATAGAGCTCGCATGATTACACTTTACTTTGGATTTTATTCCATATGGATATTCTATAAAGAAGAAAAAACAAATATTCTATCAAGAACTTAAATATAATAGAGAACTTAGATGCTAGAAACAGGTCCTTCCATAAAGTAATTTTACGGCATAATTTACCTCAAAAAGAGAGATAATATGCATGAAGAGGGCAGGGCAGATCATGAGATCAAAATCAAAGCTTAAATAGATAGACTAACGAACAGAAAGATCAAAGGCCATTTAACATGGATGAGCCACTAGATGCTCCATTTCAGCTGAATTGCATTTGGTCAGAGAGTTTTTTCTAGAAAGATTCTCCATAACTAATCCAAAAATAGAAAGAGAGATCCTATGCTGTCAAAACATTTAGGAGGCCCATTCAAGCATTTATGGAGTTGGAAGTTACTGTCCTTGCACCTTATGCTATCTAGCTCAAGAGAAAACAGACAAAAACTAGTTTATTTGTTTAGCAGCACCAACAGGCACTTGATTTAGAAAATTAGTGATTCTAAGCACAGATACTGAAATTTGTTCCGTAATCTGAACCATCATTTGAAACTAGGAGGATAAGCATTCACAAGCTATAAAGACATACAGGTTTTGCTTCTGTACTAGAGCTGCGTTGAGCAAAAGTATCAAACTAATCGTGGTTCATTTATCCATTCAGAAAAAGCTGAAAAACCTGGTCTAGTTTGGCAAATTTTTCAAAATTCCAGTGATGCTGCTCGACTTACAGTTAATTGAAAAAAAGAAAATTTATAAGTATTATTTCAGGTTTCATTTGAAAAAAGATTGTTTCTGATATCCACAAATGAAAATTTGTTAGGTAAATTAAAAAATGTTCTTAAAAGAAAAAAGAGTTCTAAAATATAAATGAAATAAAAAAAATATACGTTAACCTCCACAAGTAATATTAGTCACTCTTTTAACATAAGGGAGGAGGTGCATTTCACAATCCGTCCAATCTTCTTCATTGGTAGGGTGGGCTTCTCACACTTACAACTCTATAAGAGACATAAAGGCAATGGGTTCCCCCTCCTTGCGCCTTTGCAAGAAGCATAGAGCGGATAGGTCTCTCTCCCTTTTATAGGAATGGATGTAAAAGGTGGAAGGGAGATCATCCCCGGCAAAAAGGTAGTCTCTACCACCCTTCCACCTCTATGAGAGGCATCGAGATGGCGGGACTTCCCCCTTGCACCGCCACAAAAGGCAAAGGGATAACCTTCAGTCCTTCTGCAAGAGTGAATATTGGAGTGGAGAAACCCACTAGTAGCAGGGTTGGCATCTAGAATCTAATCGGGCAATTTATTGTCTGAAAAAAGAGCTCTTAGTACTTACACAGTGAATATGAGTTTTGAAAAAGTTTTCCAAACATGCACCTAATTTTCCCCAAAAATAAAGAGTACATCCTTCCAGATGACGATTCTACTAACCACTCAAAAGATGCAGCATGATTCTAGAAGCCACAGAGGAATAGTATTTAAATAAACCCAATATGTAATATTTCGAAACAATTTCTCAATCTTACATAGAGGAGGATAATAAATCTTAAGAAAAATGCACACAAGGACATGGAATTATGTGATACATACCTTTGTGGATTCACCGGCATAACCCCATTCTGGGGATATTTCATGAATAGTAAATTTCTGTTTTTGTGCAACAGTCAAACTTGAATCTGCTTCAAGAGGCATTCCTATTTGGTCTTGGTCAAACAATGTCGTGTAGTAGTGAGAATTACTTTCAGGAGTTCCCATCACAGGAGAGTATGCAGGAAACTTTAAGCTATCAGTTCCTTTAGGCAGCAACAAAGTAGCTGGTAATAAAAGATGGTGGTCAAAGCATTATTAAAATTCACTAGATGCTAAAATTGCGTCATATTATTAACAAAGGCAGAGGAAATCTTACTGTTGTCAATATTATCTACATCGAAATTTGGCCAATAACCATATTCCTGCTCTTCCTTTGGTTCCCTACTTGGAGGCTTTTCCTGTTGCAAGGATGAAAATGAACCTAGAAATTAGACATTGTGTGACACTTTAAAAGAAATTATCTAAGAAAGTAATATAGAGCTGAATAGAAATGAGAACAGAAAGCACTAAGACATATTGTAAATGATAAGTATAAAAACTCGAGTTCCAAGACAAAAGGCACTGCTGTTCTTGCACTGATAAATCCCTGTACCCATTTAGTATGAGAGATATCATAGATGTGACCTAGGAGATATTATGAGATTCTTTGTGATACTCACGTTTCCTCCCAATGTATAGAAATTCTTTTGCTGGGACCCAACTCCTGGTGAAGTGGTACTTGCTTCAAACATCTGTTCCCAGGATACAGGTCCTTTACTTCCTTCAGCAAAATCATGCCCTAATCCTTGGTTGTTACGTTTGCCATTCTCACCTGAAAAATATGATTCCATCAGCAGCTCTTTCTGGCTGGCATTTCTATTTAAACTATATCTTTGCAATAACAAAGAGATGGAAATAACAGTGAAACCGAGTCAGTAAAGGCTGTGGGACAAAACAAGCGTCAAGGTTTAGACTAGTAAATTTGAGATCAATATGATATTTCACAATCAGGAAATTATTGCGAGCACGGAAAACCTGGGATAATAAATGAGAAAAAAGAAGGCTTTTGACCAAATTATGATGTAAAGTGAATGGCCTGACCAGCAATATTTAGGAAGTTTGTGTAATTGAGTCTAGACGTACAAACATAAATTTTGAACATGAACGAGGAGACAAATTTCAACTGCATTTTTTTTCCCCTTCCCATATGCCTTTAATAATTTGAAGGAAACGAATGGTCTCATTACCAAAGGAAGTATGCCAGTTCTCTATTCCTAGAATTAGAACCACTTTGAAGGTGAACATGTCTCCCCACATTTACACAAGATAAACATCAATTAGATATCTCAACCAGATTATGATGACTAAAAAATAGGCCCTAAACATATTCTATGGAAGGGCATCGTCAATATGCTCTTTCACATATATGATTCCACAGGGAATACTTGGCATGTTTCTGAAGTTTGAGGTCGCACAACTAGTTATGTACTTAAGGAGGTAAGCATTTTTCTCAGCTAAATAACACGAGCAAAGATATTTTCAGACCTTTAATATTCTTCTTCTGGTAACTTCCATTCCTTTTATCATATTTGGGCATGGTAATGGGGTTGTCTTGACAAGTGATAGCACAACCTATCAACTCCTAATCAATTCTTCGTAGTGTATTATGACAGATTCCTTTGATATGATGTGGACTAGTGAGAGATCTAAAAACAAGTATGTAGAAGTTGAGATAACTAGCATACAAAAAATCAAAACTGCAGCTCAATCATTAACAAGGACTTACACATGCTAATAATGCTATAGAATAAATCACAAGACAGGCAACTACATAAGATTCAATAATAAACATGATCAGTATTGAGCAAGAACAAACATGATCAATATTGAGCAAGACGTCAGAAAATAAGCCAACGTGTGTAATTGGAACCAAACACAGCCAAGCAAAATGTAGCATTGAAGAATCAGCAGATCTGACCAGTGATGTAAAAGTTCATAGACAATTCTAAGGATCAGATGAAGGACACAAAAAGGAACCTGCATCTTGAAGAAGCTCAAGGTTGTCATAATTATCCTGCACTCCAGCAAATCCCCTATAGCATTGATCGGTATACTCTGATGTGTCCAGTAAAGCTGCATAATGGTCCTGCTTGTCGTTCTCCTTTTCATTACCAACAATATAAGAATCATTTGAATTTTGATCCTGGCCGCAGAACTGACTTATTTCTTCAAAGGTCTCATCATTCAGACTTAATTGCTCCTCAAGCCTCCGCAGAGCCTGGGAGACATCATTCCCTGCAGAATTATCTCCCAGTCCTGTTCTATCCACCCTGTCCAGGTCAGCCGTCCCATTATGGTGAATGGCTATCTCAGAACTAACTTCTTTAGAGCCTGGACTGTGGTAAGGTTCAAACAAATCGCTAGTTGTCAAGTTGGAGCCAGCATTTTGACAAGTTAAAGAGCTAGAACTCTGACTGAAAGGAGAAGATGATCCTGGAGATGACAGTGCAACAGCCCCAGAAGAACTGGGCTTTCCCTGCAACCCATAACACAACCGTTGCTATTGAATTGAAGACCAGACAATAGTTTCAAGCAATGAAAATGTTAAATACCAGTCAAGCATGGAAGTGGAAGATAATTTTAATGAAAAAAACTACATCTTTGGGGTCCTCACCAACCAGTGAAATCAGTTTTCACTTGATTCAGACAACCAAACCAATGCAATTGGTTGCTGGAAAAGACACGAAGCAGTAGTTGTCATGGGAAAGGATTGGTTGTACTGACTTTGTAGGTTTGGCCATTTAGGCCTATCATATCACTAGCTCAAAAAGTTGCAGCCTCAACTTTGGACCAGCAGCCCATTGAAATCCTTCCTCAACCAACTGACACCAATTCACCCACCACTCTATATCCTCAAACATCCATTCTACAGGCTTACCCTTCTTATAACCCAGTGGTTAGTCCCTCACGAGCAATTCAAAAGCTAAACAACCATTGCTTCTAAACATATGCACAGATCCACATATAGCCACCTGCCTTGCCACCCCAAGAAAAAACCAATTGGATCACAGTCCAAAGAACAGAAGGAATATTCAACAAGGAGGGACTTGCCTTGGCAAATGGGGCTCAAGGTCCTAGGAATGACAATCATGAATTTCTGATAAGAGATCAAAACTATATGATGATGAAGAATAGCACTAAGATAAAAGAAAGCACATATAAGAAGGGTGTGATGACTCAAGAGTAGGGCCTGTGCTGATGAAGGATGAGGAGATGGAAAGAAAAAATTGGATAGTTACAGTTTTTAATTGAAGCTTGTCAGTTCAAGTTTCACCAAACGACCCCCTGATAGTTCTCAATTTTATGGTGTCCAAGGTGACACCCCTCTGCCAACAATTGGAAACCATATAGGTTGGTTTATTTTGAGTTGACGGTTCTAAGCTGTCAGGTTTGCTGGGCAAACTGGGTGATCTTACAATAAAACAGATGGATTGGTGGAAAGTTCAAGAAGGGAGGGGGGAGGAGGGGTTGTTGTTGGTGAAGGTTATATTCAGAACATACTTAAGACAAAGATAAAAGGCAGCGTCATGGTTGACACCTGATTAAAAAATACCAACCCTTTTACCCGCAATATCAGTGCATCCTCGTTCGACAATACTGATATTCTGGTAGGAACTGGAGGCAAGCCCTTCACAGGTAATTGTGATCCCATAAAGATGGCAATTTCAGGCCCACTAGGTCTTAAACAGGCTTTCTTGAGTATGAGTCATACACCAATTGGGACAGGATTGAAACAATGTACAGGTAAAAATGCACTGTAAAATTGGCAGACGGGATGAAGATTTTATAACTGGCAAATGCAATCGCTTGATCTAAAAGCTGTCATAAACAATTCAGACAAGCTTGAGACAAGGCTATAACAAAGGCTCAATTATAATATCCAGAGATCAACCTTTCATAGAGTCACGATGTACAAACTCACCTCACTTAAGTCTCTGTAGTGTACCAGAACAATGTGCTCATATGCCCTGAGAAGGTAATTAACAAGCAAATAAATATGGATTTCCAATACACTCAACAACATAATGATATTTATTCATTGACAAAGCAAGCTGCAAGCTGACATTATAAACATTAAATGCAAAAGCAGTCGCACATTTTTGTTTCCAGACCCATTGAAACTTTGTTTCACGAATATAAATAATTTTTCAAAGTTCATAACAGGAAATCAATGGTGTTATGACGTATGAAGTCTGCCACTAAGCAAAAATTTTACTCACGGATCCAGCATCCAATAGCTACGTCTCTGAAAATTGGGATTCTGCTCTCCATGTGCATAATAGCAGTTTAATGCTTCAACATTTCCAACCTGGCCATGCAGATAAATGTCATCCTCAAAATGAATAAATTAATATAGGACTTCATTGAACTCAAAACAAACTGTAATTGCACTCTATATGTTGGACTTTAAGATAAATGTCATCCTCAAAATGAATAAATTAATATAGGACTCCACTGAACTCAAAACAAACTGTAACTGCATTCTATGCATTAGACTTATAAGAACAGTATTCCCAATAATAGATTCTTTACTTAAGAATCTATGACTTTATAAAATACCAAAAATAGCTATCATGGAAATTATCCAAGTAAAAATATCCACAGAAACAAGTTGGAATATAGTAATCATATTACAATAAAAACATCAAGAAATTCAGTGCAACTGATCTTCAAATATGCAAAAGCTGAGACATGTGATCTCCCTTCAAGATAAGTTGCTGCAATTAATCCAGCTCCTTCATTTCCACAAGAAATAGTTATATTCAAACCAGGACTTCAATAGGAGAGTCATCAAACAACTAACTGCACACTACTGTATACGAACACGTAATGTGGCTAATACAGAAAACGAAACTAGAAAAGCATTGAATCCATCTCTTCCAAAAGAAATTATCAGGAAAAGCAAAAAAGAAATCAGTTGTGCAGCGTATATACTATTTAACAGACCTTAAGTCGCTCGTGCGCTTCTCCAACAGCCCTTCCATCCCTCTTTTTTCGCCAATTATGACCATCTTTACGGAAGAACCTAAGGACCCTTTTGTTAAATAAAAACACAGATCCACCTGCACCAGAATCACCGGTCGGCAATATGGACATCAATTATGACATACTAAAACTGCTATATCATATGGTATTCGACAAAAATGTCTAAATAAGAACACAAAGCTTACTAGTTGGTTGTCGTGCAGGCTCCTCAGTAACCTGGTACTTCTCGTGGTTTTGTAAAATAAAGAGGACCTCCGGAGGCTTCAGCCAACGAGTTTGTGCTTCTCGAAACAGATCGTCGATGTCATATCCTGCGTTTCCTTAGAGAATAGCATTCAAACGTATAAATGAAAGATTAAAGAAAGGGAAAAAAAAATTCTTAATTTCAATTACTAGGTCAATTTAATTAATTTTTTGGGATCCAACCGTTACTAATCATGCATTACACTCACAACATATTCAACACCACTAGTTCTTTTTTTTTTTTTCCTTCTTCTTCTCTCTCTGTCTCTCTTTCTTTTTCCTTTAAACATTGTGGACAAATTCGCCGCCAAAATCAGAAAATAATAATGCCGCTAAATCAGGCCAAAAGTTTGTTGTGCAAATGAACTAAAGCAAAGCGATTTCATTAGAAATTTAAGCCAGAGAGTGGCACCGAAGAAGAAGAAGCTCACAAACCCTACCTGACTGCATCTGGCCAGAATTCTCGAACAAACAAACTGGACGACTTGCGAAACAGGTTTTCGCTTCCCCTCACCCGAACAGGAGGCCAACCTTCAACGCAGCAGTTTCCTATCAGACTCGAAACGGCGCTTATAAACTTGTTTCCTTACTCCACGAACAGAGAAAGTCCGGCAATTCCACGACAAAGTAACTCGAGCTCCGGATCACACTCGTGTCGGTTAAATGTCCAGATCAGGCAGCAAAGCAGAGAGCGCGCGCACAGAGGAATAGAAGGAAAGAGAGATATTTGACTTCAACTGGCGAGCTGGTACTGTTCCGTAGGGGCAGGTAAGCATCCCACACGAGGATAGGCGAGAGAGAGAGAGAGAGAGAGAGAGAGAGAAGGCCTCTGCTACATCTGATATAAAGAGTAATCCATTGATATCTCCATGGGGTGGGTAGACTTGTTGGATTCCAACTACGTTCTTAAAAGGTACACATTAATTTAGAAAAAGAGAAACTTCAAATAGGACCCGCCGCAGACGAAAAACTCTCGAGCAGAAGCCGATTTAGGACACGACAAGTTCGAATGTCTAAATTAAGAGAGTAGACCTGTCCAGACATGACCACCGCTGTTTTGCTTCATCCCTGTTTCGATAACGCAACAAACTCATATAACTGATGTTTCTTATCTATGTTCGAGGAATAATTTAGGACTGGTATTAGGTTCTCAGTCAAAATATCAAAGAAATAAGGGGACGAGTAGCCCAGAGTCTCATCATAGGGCTGTTGATTTCTCGACCTTGCTCCTCGTCTCAGGTTGTAAATGTGAGCTGAATATTTTAATATCAATGAATGCAAAACACGCGGAACATGTGGAGCGGAGACTTTATCCAACGTCAAGACGCTGAGATCAATTCCACGAGTTTATAGTATATTTTAGTGCAAACATGGGCAGGCAGGCAGCAAGTGGTGCGGTCCACGGGCTTTATCTTTTTAAGTCTTACTTTAAGACGCAGGGGAATCTATCGCACGCGTTCACAAACAAGGATGCCGCTGGCCCCTGGTTTAGAAAGTGACTTCCACTGCTCTTCTCGTTTCCTTCAACAAATTCAAGAATTCAATGAAGACAATGGACAAGTGGGAGTGTCAAAGTCTACCAAACTTCACTTACCAGCCATTTTTAACGGCAAATTGCACTCCCATTTTTCTACGACGACAATTTCGCGGAAAGGGAGGTTAGGGAACGAGGTTCACACTTGCTATTGGCCTTGACCTGGACCTTGACCTGGACCTTGACCTCGTCCTCGGCCTTGGCCTCTGCTTCACGTGCAAGGCTGATCATTATTGATTCCTCGGATATCTTACACGAAGGCCTTTGCTGCTATTGGGCAAATAAAATACCATGTCTTGGAACGGAAATATCTCCTAGCGGACCCATGCAATAATAGCCCATCAAAAGCCGCTACGCCCGCTACACAGAGCGCATCCAGCTGGGTGTAAAGTACAATATTCACCAAATGCCCAGCGGGCCACACGGGGAGTTCTAGTCTTTGTGATGCCTACAATGTATTGATTACTATTATAAATTGTTCATTGAAATTCTTATCTAGTTGTACCAATCGCTATAAATCTAATTGGTTCTTATTTTATTTATTTATTTTGTATATTCTTCATATATTTTTTTACTTGATTTTATACTTATTCAATGACCCTTTCTAACAATTTCACTATCAATAATACACAATACAAACACAACATTTTTCTTTTGGTCACATTACTTCTCTTCACCTTATTGTCTCCCCTTACTATGACTAGTTTGGTTGTCATCATGATAAAATCTACTAGTGCCTATTGTATTTTCCTTAGTTCAAATTTGATATCCTAAAGCTTCAAGAAGTAACCCATTATCACTCCTTCCAATATGGAGGCTCAATACTGTACCATAGCTCTAGTTAGAGAAGTTCTCCCTCCTATTTTTTCTCATTGAGCATCCCGTTCCCCTCCCTCGTGCTCCTACTCTCTTGTGTTATAATATTGATGCCACTTACTTAACTTTCAACATTGTGTTTTATCTCCTTAAGGAAATTGAGCTTGATGCTCACTTTTTTGGATATTTATGCCATGCTTGGTCAATCAGAGTGCCAAGCTTAACCAAAGGATTAGCGTGACGGGCCCTTACTATTTTGAGCATTAGCCCATTGAGAACATGGGGACAAGCCAAGGTGGTTGAGGACTACAAGCATGAAGGAGGGACATGGGCTAGTGAGCTTGCATGCCATGAGACTTGGGAGACACAGTACCCTACTCACACTCTTGCATTCATCACCTTGCGAGCACGCAAGCCTTGCCACGCACAAGGAGTCCCATTTCTCAATCGTTGGAGCTTGTTAAACCTATTCAATTAGCTAGTTGATTGAAATGCTAATTATTGAGGAGAGGATTGTTGGAGTGCCACTTTGAAGGACAACCATGGATGCTCCTAGCCGTTGCTGATCGAACCATTGGGGAGAACCAGACTATTGGACGAGGGAGTGCTACCCATTGAGGATGCATCTTAGTCGTTGAAGGAAGGTCGGGAGATGTATAAAAGACCTCTTGTGATGGAGGTTTTAATTGCTTGAAACCCTTAGGCCTTGAAGGATTTTCCCATGGTCCTTGGTTGGTCCAAAGGGAGCTCTCAGGTGGGTTGCAAAAATAGTCCGTCGGGGTCACTTGGTTTAATGCCTCAATTGGCCTTAACTTAGGTCATGTGAAGGACTTGTAATCCCAGTAGCCAAGACCAAGATGGGAACAAGTGAATGTACGATGTCCATTTTTATAGTCTTATAAATGGCAATAAGATTTAGACTCCCTTTACTTCCTTTATTCCTTAAGTTCTCCTAACCTTTACAAAGTTGTGTGTGTCCAAGGCTTACCTAGCTTACTAAAGGGAGCTAGGTATTGTAAAAGTGAATAGGCTTGAGGGAGCATTAATGACAACAAGAAGCTTTTCCTACAAGCAAATGGTGCCACATCAATCAATATCATGAGGCCTTTCTGTTGGGTTTTATAGCTTAACAAGAAGGGGGGTTGAATTGTTAATTTAACAATAATATACTTTTGTTGGCAGTAAAAAATTCAATCCAATTAAGTATGCAATTAATAGATTAATAAGTAGCAAACATTCAGAGTTATTCAAATTAATAGAGAACAATAGAGCAAATACCCAATTTACCATGGTGGTTCGACACTCAATCCTTAAGTCCTACGTCCACCCTCTTCTCCTTAAATCCAACCGATTGAAGTCTCCTTTACTCAACCAAATTAGGAGAACACATTCTCCCTAATCCAAATAATTCATTCTCAAAGGAATTTTCAAGTCCGAATACAAGTTATGATCAAAAGATCATGTACAATAGCAAATCCCCAAATAATATGGTAGTTTGAGGGATATTACTAATCAGAGGAGCTATTCAAGTATAAATAACAAAGTGTAAAGCTCCTATCATGAAATCCCCAATTTGAGTAAATTAGGGTTTTTGATTATTTGGCTTATTCTTCGATTATCTAATTGATTATGACTTGAATCAAGTAATGAGTGAGCTAAAAAGATTGTTTCTTTGCAAAGAGAACACTTCAAATAGTTGTAGATCATCATCCAAAATCTTCATGCTTACATCCCCTTTAAATAGAGAACAGATCTAGGGTTCTTTAGATTAAACCTGAACCATAGCCTTCTTCTTATTAGGAATAGTGAACCATCTATCAAATTGACCTTATATCACTTCTCAGAGCTTCAATTTGATCGTTCTAACATCTAGTCTCCTCCAAAATCCTCCCGTTGAGGATTCGGCGCTCGAGGGAACAGAGGTGTCACCGAAGACGTGTTTTTCTTCGAAGGGCAACGGCTAGGGCATATGATTGAGAACCCTCTTATGCGTGTCTGTGATAAGTGAGACGACACCGTAGCAAACGCGCCTCTGGTAAGTGATACGACGCTGTAGCAAACGCGCCTCTGGTAAATGAGACGACACTGTAGCAAACTCGGGTAGGCCTCCTTCATTAGATGTGGGCTGTGTCACGGAACAACGGTCCAGTAGCGTAAAGTCCAATAGATAATTATAGTCCAATAATGTAAGCACGGTCCAATAATATGAGCTTTTATAAGGTTCACATTTTGGTGTAATATATATCTTAGCTTTGAATTAAAATCAAGCTAGAATCAAGGCTCCTCATGCTCCTACAAGTGCATAAAGCTAAGTATCATTTTTCTTAATAAAATGTTTAAATATATTTTTGGTATCATACACAAATATATTTCTTAAAAAAAAACTTTAACAATATGTTTTATGAAAGAATGTAAGAACCCCGTTACTTTATAATATCATTAATTGATATTATAATTTGTACACCTTTTACTTCCTATAATTTTCTTTTACACCTATGAAAAACATATTTTAAGAATTATACTTACCAATATATTTTTAGTCACAACAAAACCCTATTTTCCAACACTTTCCCATTCCCACAAGCAAACTCAACCAACGTCTTGTCTAAATTTGGAAAACTCATATTGCAACCTCTATAAATGCCATTGAAACTTTAGAACAAGGATTGTAGTGAAAAACCCTTTGTAGAATAGTCTTCTCTCAGTTATGTTTTGCTCTTTGTAGTGTTGCAGTAAGGCCTTTAGCCCTGCGATTATGGTTTCATAAAAACATTAATGTTGTTCTTATTTTAATTTAATGTAAATCTTGTTTTTTAGTGTCTATATCTATGTTAATGTGTTTACTACCTTCATTTGTGTATAATTTCTTCTTTTTTAGATTTTCTTCTTGGTATCACAAGTAACTTGCGCTAAAGGCTAATTTTCCTACATTTTAGGATTATCTTCTTCTTTTTTTTCTACCAGAAAAGGATGTTATTACAAAGGGTCTTCTCTATGTATTTTATTCATGCTTTCCACGAATTTGCTAGAGGTGATGATGTAGCAGTTCACCTGGTTGAGTCAAAAGGTGGACAATCACCTGGTGATCAAGACCTCTAATAGCATGTCGACTGGATTGAGTGTGCTTAGGTCTTTCTCGACAGGACCCATTTTTGTTTTAGTTTCTTAAGGTTTTGTCATTGCCTTAAATGTTTCTTTCGTCAACGTCGATGTCTCCTCATTGGGACCCAGTTTAGATCTCCATCACGACAATGAAATTGGTTAGAGAGAGTCAGTCAAGCTTCCACGCACCCACCACTACATGTAGTTTCACCTTGCTTCCATAGCCTTTAAAACTAGAGCCACAAACCCATCTCTCTCTTAATACAAAAAGAGAGAGAAAATGGATGTTGCCTAATCTAGCAATACAAAAATAACAGCTTATCCATGTTGTAGAAAATCGTCAGCAAAAGCTCACTAGATCCATGCACTATCTATCTCTTGCATAAGTGAACGTGAAATTTTTTGTTCAATTAGCACATAACACATGCACATCCTTTGCATGTAACATACAAGTGCCAAAAAGAAATAAAAATTCTTGTCTAACTCGCACAACACACACAACCTCATTCATGCGTGACACATATGTGGCAATTAATGGACAAGTTGAGAGAAGAGAGATGTGCAACAATCCCACAAAGTTTGGAAGCAACATTAACTCACTCCTTCTGTGGCAAGTTAGAAGAGCTGGGAGCATGGCCATTCTTGTTTCAAGCTTGCAATGGCCATTTATGTTTTTCAAGTTGGCGGTCTCATCCAACCCTAAGCTTGAGGGAGCATGTAAAAGTGAATAGGCTTAAGGGAGCATTGATGACAACAAGAAGCTTTTCCCACGAGTAAATAGTGCCACATCAATCAACATCATGAGGCCTTTCCCATTCTCATTCCCACAAGCAAACGTTGCCATTTTAGTGAACAACAAGGCTCTTCCCACAAGCAAACTCAGCCAACATATTGTCTAAATCTGGAAAACTTATACTATAACCTCTATAAATTCCATTCAAACTTTAGAACAAGGATTGTAGTGAAAAGCTCTTTATGGAATAATCTTCTCTTAATTATGTTCCGCTCTTTGTAGTGTTGTAGTACGGCCTTTGGCGTTGCGATTATGGTTTCATTAAAACACTAATGTTGTTTTTATTTTAATTTAATGTAAACCTTGCCTTTTAGTGTCTATATCTATGTTAATGTGTTTACTACCTTCAGTCGTATATGATTTCTTCCTTTTTAAATTTTCTTCTTGTTATTACAAGCAAGTTGTGCTGAAGGCTAATTTTCCTACATCATGGGATTATTTATTTTGGTTTTCTACTAGAGAAGGATGTTATTGCAAAAGGTCTTCTCTATGTATTTTATTCATGCTTTCCATGAATTTGCTTGAGGTGATGATGCAACATTCACCTCGTTGAGCCAAAAAATGGACAATCACCTAGTGATTGCCTCAAGTGGTTCTTTGACCAACATCAACGTCTCCTCATTGGGACCTAGTTTAGATCTCCATCACGGCAATGAAATTAGTTGGAGAGAGTTAGTTAAGCTTCCATGCCACCACTACAAATAGTTCCACCTTGCTTTCGTAGCCTTTAAAACTAGTGGCACAAACTCATCTATCTCTTAAAACATAAAGAGAGGGAAAATGGATGTCATTTAATCTAGCAACACAGAAATAACAGCTTATCCGTGTTGTAGAAAATCGCCAACAAAAGCTCACTAGATCCATGCACTATTTATCTCTTGTATGAGTGAACGTGAAAATTTTGTTTCAATTAGCACACAACACATGCACATCATTTATGTGTAACATACAAGTGCCAAAAAAAAAAAAAAATTCTTGTCCAACTCGCACAACATGCACAACCTCATTCAAGCATGACACACATGCAATAATTAATGGATAAGTTGAGAGAAGAGAAAGGTGCAACAATCCCACAAAGTCCAAAAGCAACATCAACTCATTCATTCCATGACAAGTCAAAGGAGCTAGGAGCATGGCCATTCTTGTTTCAAGCTTGTAGCCGCCATTTTTGTTTTTCAAGCTTGCAGTCTCATCCAACCCTAAGCTTGAGGGAGTGTGTAAAAGTGAAAAGGCTTGAGGGAGCATTGATGACAACAAGAAGCTTTTCCCATAAGCAAACAGTGCCACATCAATCGACATCATGAGGCCTTTCCCATTCCCACAAGCAACTGTGCCATTTTAGTGAACAACAAGATTCTTCGCATAAGTAGACTTAGCCAATGTCTTGTCTAAATCTGGAAAACTCATATTGCAACCTCTATAAATGCCGTTCAAACTTTAAAACAAGGATTGCAGTGAAAAACCCTTTGTAGAATAGTCTTCTCTCAGTCATGTTCCCTTCTTTGTAGAGTTGCAACAAGGCCTTTGACCCTGGGATTATGGTTTCATTAAAACACTAATGTTGTTCTTATTTTAGTTTAATGTAAACCTTATTTTTTAGTGTCTATATCTATGTTAATGTGTTTATTGCCTTCAGCTGTGTATGGTTTCTTTCTTTTTAGATTTTCTTCTGGTACTACAGGCCAAGTAAGGCTTTTAAAAATTTGGCCCTCCTGCTAGCTTTTATACATTAGCTCCCTATCCTTTTAGGACCAGCTCGCTAATTTCCCTCCCAAAGATTCATAGATCTTTGACTCATGCTTGCCATGGTTCTCATTATTTCGCTTGCAAGCAAATGATAAAAATGTACTCATTACTAATGTTAATTATCCGATGGTTCTTATCTAGTTATACCAACTCTTGGAATTTAAGAAATCCCTTATATATTCTTTCCCTTAATTGAATGCTTTTACATATTCTTTCGATTGGTTGTATATTCTTTATATGTTTTTTTTCCTTGATTGTATATATATATCCCTTATAATAAGCACACAATAAAAAGTACTCATACGAATATAATAAGTCTCACATTTGATTGTGTTTTATATAAACTCATTCATCATGTTATTGTATCCTTTATAACACCCTCATTAAAGAAAAACAAACTCCACTTGGAATTGAGAGACAAATTATGATGTTTTGCATATATTTTAAACTCTTTACTAAGTAAAACTAAGTTATGCAACCACTCTAAATAATTTCAACTATAAATATAAATATTGAAAATGTTATTGAACCTTCTCTAGATCGTCACATTTTAATGAACTTTTTAGTACTTAAACAATAACATTAAAAATGGTTAACAATGTAGCCCAATGTTTTGATAAGAATGACTCTCTCCATAATTGTAAGCATTATAACGGTGGCTTGAATGGGATGTTTTATGTACATTAACCACTCGATTTGTACGTTCTCTCACAACACATTTCAAATTAACCACGATCTACTAGAGTTCTAATGCTAAAATTATGAAAACTTTTGCTTACTTTACGTAAATCCTAGAACATAAAACGCATTGTACGTGGGCTCTAATCTAATTCCTTGTGTTTGCTTCGAGACTAAGATATTCTTTCCAACTTAAGAACAAAAGTAATGGTATTTGTTGGAAGCAAGCATGGCTGACACGTAATTCCCAGAATCACGTGGTAAACAGAAGTCACACAAGTTGGACGGCGGGAGTGAATCCAAGTGATCAAGTCCCCAAGTCTCCGCCCCACACTCGCTTTATCTACTTTCCTTCCAACCCAAGCCTCTCTTGGTCTCTCCTCTGTCTTTTGATCCCTCTCGATTCCTTATATAAACGCCAAAGTTTCTCTTAGTCTCCATCTCCATTATCTGGCTCTGATCTCTCCCAGGATTCGAGTTGCACAAGGCAGGCCTGAAGAATGTCGGACTGGGGTCCAGTGTTTGTGGCTGTGGTGCTGTTCGTACTGTTAACTCCGGGTCTGCTTTTCCAGATGCCAGGGCGCCACCGCTGCGTGGAGTTTGGCAACTTTCAGACCAGCGGTGCATCGATAATGATCCATTCCCTCCTCTACTTTGGTCTAATTTGCATCTTTTTGCTGGCCGCCAGGGTTCACTTGTATCTCGGTTAAACACCCACCCCCCCACCCCCACCAAAAAACCCCCACCCCAAGAAAAAAGAAAAAAAAAAAAAAGGACATGAGAATTGTGGTGTGTATGTTTTATTCAATTGTAACACGAGCCAAGTGCTCTACGTTTTTATTATAGTTGTTGAGTAATAAGATCGAGAAGGGCTTCTGATTTGAGTCATCTTACCATGTGTCTGTTTTTGTTCTGTGTTTTAATTAATTCACATGTTACTCGAGTTGGGGACCTTGGATCGTCCACTGGGCGTTTGTAATGCTCATATTGTCCCTTAAAAATCTGCACATTAAGGTTTTATATGTCTAGCAGTATCTGCTTATGCCTAGGCAGATTATGTTGCTTAAGAGTTAAACCCAGAAAAGGACATGCTGATCGCCAAGGAACATCCAACTGGACAACACATTGCTTTCAATTCTGCGCAATTGACGTACCTCGAGGGAAGATATCCTGGAAAGGAATAATTTTTGCTTGTAAACAGGAAGTTGCCTGCTATAATGGTTTGCAGTTGTAGACACTGTCGGTACTAGGAAGCTTTTACATGTACCGAGCATCGAGTGGAGCGCCGCAGAGACAGCCTGAACGAAGGTACTAATTAGAGAACAAGAGTCTGGGCTTTCGTGGCTGCTGTCCTGTTTCCATAATGCCTGAGCATTGTATGGTGAGCTGCGGCAACCGCTGGCTTTGCAGCGTCTTGACACGAGATGTGCCTTATCCGTTGTCGATTGGCTGACAACGGATTAGATGCTTCACTAATCTTACATGACTTGCACAAAATGGGTGCGTACCCGTTTAATGTGCCTCAAGTTATTCGCTCTTTAAATCGCTGTATAATATTCTCACAGTAACTTAGTTTCTAAATCATATCAGTTCTGAGGACAAGGAAATAGAAAATAAAATAAAATAAAATAAAAGAATATAGCATATCATGACACCTTTCGCCTATGGGTAGAACTTTGCGGCCTTTGCTGTCCGTCGCTATCAAACCTTTGCTGTGATTGGCATGTCAAAATCCATTTACTGATCAGAGGCTCCCATATTATGCAAGTATGGGAGTGGCTTTAGAAACAACCCACCAAAGTATCAAAGAGAAAGCAGGATTCGTCTTCTAGAACAGCACTTAGGTCACTTGCGAAGCAAAAGAATCCATTATGAAAGGAAACCAAGCGCTTCTGGCGTACATCTCGAGCTCAATGGGTAGTCGTGGAAGATTTTGTCAAGAAAACTTTAGTCAAGCCAGTCGAAGTGTGCTGGACGGCACGATCCTTTACTTGTGCCTATAGATGCTGGCGTGGACCGTAAGGTGGAAGACTGGGAAGCATGGACCCAAAACCACATCACAAAGCAATATCATAGCTCTTGCTGGCCCAGGGAAGCCCATAACAAACAAATACATATAAGGTAAAATATCATCATCCATTCTTTTATGCATAACCCGCCAGATAACGAAAGATATGAAATCTGGGATCAGAGAAAGCTGAGGAAAGGACCCAAAAAATGATTTGGTCATAGAGTTTTTAAGATTAAGAGAGAGTGATTTTGATGCAGGGGACTACGATTCTTTTCTTTCGGTGGACGAAAAGGGAGCAGGGGAGGAATTTTTACACAGAGATCCTTCTCACGTAGGTCTTGTCATGGCGAGCAATCCTTCTGACGTAAACACAGCTCAATGCCAAGTTTGTCCCTTACGCTAGCCATCACGAGACGAAGCTGTTGGCCCCGATCCGATTCGTCGGGTGTAAAGCTCTCCGGAATAATTTTTCCGGAGAAAGCCTTATCAATCCAATAAAAAATTGATGAATACAGTCACCTGAAGGAAAAATGACGAGAGCACTTTAGAACTCCCAAGTCACTTGGCGACGCGTAGACATCCATTTAGCATCTATGTTAAGGAACCGAAGATTTCTTCGTCTTTAGATAATCGTCTTTTATTCCTTTCTTTCTTGCAAGACAACCCCTCTGGATATTTACTTGTTGGATGACTATATAGGTCGCTTATTCATTCCTACTTACCATCCTTCAGTTCGTGCGTGTTGGAGTACGAGAGAGGAAGAGAGAGAGAAAGCAGTGGAGTTTCAGACATGGCGGATTGGGGTCCAGTGGTCATAGCAGTGGTGCTTTTCGTGCTGTTAAGTCCAGGGCTGTTGTTTCAGCTGCCGGGCCATGGAAGGGTGGTGGGATTTGGGACTATGCAGACCAGTGGAATAGCCATCCTCGTCCACACCATCATCTTCTTTGGCCTCATAACCATCTTCCTCATCGCTATTGGCGTCCACATCTACACCGGCTGATCTACACCTTCCCCGCACTCCCCTGTCATATTGATTTGCTCTGACTTCTATTATTGTTTCCATTTGTTGTTTCTGGTTTTGATTTTTTTCTTCCAAGAATGATGATTATTTTTCCAGTTCGGTTTACGTTGTTGTCTTTCGCTCTCCCATACCGTTTAAATGGATGTTTGATTTTCCCTACAATTTTGTGTCAGAGAGCTAGAGAGGGAGAGGTTTTCTCCATTGCGTAATCTGTCTAATCCACCCATCTCGCATCTACTAATTCCTTGTCCATGCGACAACCCAACCCAACACGACAGATAAGTTTAACATGGCTGGGACTGGAAATCGCCACGCCATCAATGAATAAGATACATACAAGTATATCCGAGTTATTTTGGAAGGGAGTCACAATAATCGAACTCGCAAAGAAACGACAGAAATCAATGATTTCAGCGTTCAAAAAGCTCCTTTGGCCAGTGACACGTCAACCATCTATGATGCATCACCCGAAAGGGCTATTGATAGCGCTTCTACCCGACATGTTCAGGGATCACCTGTTACCATTAACGAAACACCGGAGGCAGAAACTAATCGTGATAAAACTACTCAGGGCCGGAGATAATCACCGGGAGGGGAAAGGGTAAAGCGACATCTGGGATGAGCTGACAACCGACTAATCACTATTTATGGAGAATCGTCCGATCCGGTCTTCTAGATTTGACTGTAAAACAGATCATCAAGAAGCCTCTGATTGGAAGAACCTTCATGGCACGCAACCATTTAGTCCCAACCTTTGCGTTAAGGAAGTCCACCTAGATAACAGTTATTTTATTTTATTTTTTAATATTGTTGTTAATGCTTGATACGAGGAGGGACTGGGCAATAACTGCACCGCTAAGTTAGACATAGTTCAAGCCTGGTTTTGGTTCTTGTTACGAATAGCACAACGGTAAGTCAGTGCCTAACACCTAACAAGAAGGATACAAAAACTTATAGCTTTCCTAATTCTTGTCACGACTAGGAACACGGGGGCCAGTAATACATGAAAATCTTTAACAATTCACTATATCAACCAATATCCACATGTCCAGTAACATAATAATGAACAACTATCCACAATCCCTGCATCAATATCGGAAGAGGCTTCGGAGTTTTCATTGTCCATCTACGTTGGTAGAAGAAGCAATATGCACATGAAAACCGCAGCCACTCGGATCCCCCCCCCCCCCCCTCCTTACGCAATTCAATTCAATCCTCTGTTTCTTTGAATGACCATTTCTCTTCACAAAACTTTCCATGCTGCAACAGAGGGGAATCACAGGGGAATAGAATTAATCAGCGTTTCAAGCAGTTGACATTAACACTGCTGCAGATTATATATCAAAATTTTACAGTACATTTATAAATCAAGCAACTCTACCCCTCCCTTTCCCCCTTGATGTTTCTTCCCAACCTGATGGGAGATGCAAAGAAAAGAGCATGTATACAAGGATTCTAATTCTTCTGTGTTTTTCCAGTTACGAGAAGGGCAGAGAGAGTGGGCGGAGAAATCAACACAGCGCAGTGTGCCGGATATTTTACTAGGCATATTAGATGTCCCAATTTAGATGGAGCTAACTCTACATGATTAATGTCAGAAGCGGTGTTCAGCTTTGGTGTTTGACTAAGTTCATCCTTTATCAAAATTCAGGCTTCTCATCCTCCATTTACTTGTCAAGATAAGTACATGAAAAACAACCCTTAACAACTACGGATTCTGTGCGTCATAGTACAATAAAAATCCTCAGGGATCGTCTCATAGGCCATCCAGAGTAGGTGACAGAGAAGAAATCACTACTTGGAGATCCTCAAGTACCATAGTTTCTGCAGTGTCATTACATTTCATACGTTTCTAGTACATATTTCCTCTCTATTAAATATGTCAAATAAATGACAATAACCTAACATCGAAACACCACTGAAAAATAAAATACAGAATGGGACACAGAAGCAGCTGCTCATAGCGTTTGGGCATGAAAGGAATGAAGAAGACTTGGGTCTTCTCATTTATCTATTCAAGTTAAACAGTTTTGTGCTTGGCTATGACTGAGCAGGATAAACACTAGGGTGGAAGGACCAAGCAAATTCAAAACTTATCGATTTCCTGCGGAACAACGAAATTCGCTTCTATTGCCTCTATTGCCTTCAAGCCATGATATACAAGAAACATACTAAAACCCAGAAACAACCATTTGCACAATTAATTACTCATAATTTCATAAACTACTTGATCCCAAAAATACAGGAATTGGAAGAAATCGACAAATTCAGATAGCTTCCCAATTTGTAAGAAACTTGAGTCCCTTTCTCGCGTGCCGGGCAAGCACCAGAGATAACACAGGACAGAATCTCCTAAACCCGAAAGAAAAAAAGAAAAAGAAAAAGAAAAAAAGATACCTTGGGGTCATCAAGAACGAAAGCGATGAATTCCAACATAAAAGCAAAAGAAACAACCCACACAAACAAATATACTCACATGAACCCAACAATTGACAGCCAAGAAATTGAGAATTCACTCACCAGGAATGTCCTTTCTTGGTGTGGGTGGAGCCATGGCGTAACAAAAAAGCGAGCGACCCAGCATCGAGAGAGTGGAGACGATCCCAGCCACGTAGAATACCATGACCAGCCCGAGAACCCATGGCATCAGTATGAAGCCGATGAAGAAGGTCACCGAGCCGCAGAGCATCAGTGTTAGCGAGATCCCCAGAAGCAGCGAAGCGAACCCAGCTGGCGAAATCTGCGCCGGAGGAGAGGACCGCCGGAGCGACGATGAAGTGGTCACCTCCGCCGCCGTAGCGTTTTCGGAGAACGGGATCGGCGACGGAGGGGATCGTAGTATGTTGAGGACTAGAGCGGAAAGCTCATAGAAAACCCTAGACTGCTGATCTTGCTGTTGCCTTCTCATCATTTTCCTATTTCCGCGGAGAAACGGAGATTTTCCGTCAAAATATGGGAAATCCCTATCGGATAAACAAAATCTTTAAGGAAAGATAAATTCCGTTAAAAAAGAAAATCGCAAGAAACGAGGCAAACGGATAACTCAGAAGCTTTATCTACGGCGGTTCTATTGATTGGAGAGGCTTTAACGTTATTACATGTGGGGGTAGTTACAGGCACAGGTTTTGTTTGTTTCCCAAGAAAATTTCACACGAATTCTCGAAAATAGAGATAGAATGTAAGAGAAAGAGACGCGGCGGTAATGTTCCGATTGCAGAACCAAGTCCGCCCTTTTCTTTTGCCTTTTCCGAAACTTTCGATCGTTTGGATAGAGAGAAAATTTCAGATATACATGGAAAGAATTTATGAGCATGGCGTGTCAACAGGGCTCTTGCCTTCTGTTTATGACGAGATAAGGCCCACACGTAATAATGCGCGTGAGAAGAACTCTCCTTGTGATGGAGTGAAGGTGAGCTGTAAAGAAGAAAGTGATTAGGTGGGGCCAGGTGACGTGGGGCCTTATCTTCTACGAATTCTCCACAGCCTCACGTGTACAGAATGAGCGCGTAACTGGCACGGGGTCGTCTTGCATCTTAGTTGTTTTAATTTCGTGCTTGATTATCCTCCAAACAATAATGCAAAGCCCGACCTTAAAGTCCCGACGAAATTGTTTAGTTGTTACAAGTTCTTTTCTTGTCCCGTCCCGACCCGATGTCTTGTAGTCTCAATCCAGGACGTGACTTGTCTATGAAAGTTTTAAAACCTCCATTACAGGTTTGGATTATCTGGATGGACTTTGGCAAGCAGATGGTTACCTAACAGTTTCCACGTGAAACATGCGATGTATTTTCGAGATTATCAATAGGTAAAGTGTAAGTTAAGTTATGCAATGCGAATGCCAACACCTGGATTCCAAATTGATTAGAATACTAATAAAGCACTTAATCTAGTCGTTTTTAACGATTTCACAGGGGCGGCTATACCACGTGGCAATAAGGATTGATTAACTAGTTACTGTAGGCATATCCTCATGATTATTATTTCCATAAATAATGATACCTTGATCAAACTTTAAAGAAAAAAATTAGAATACTAAAAAGTTCAATTAAAAAATTAGTTTAAGAAATAAAAAATATTTAATTTATTTAAATTTTACTATAAAAAATTATATGTTTTATATGTCCCAAAAATAATATTGAACTTAAAGTTATATCAGGTTAAATATGTTAATACGATATTAGAAAGCCTAACAAAAATTAAATTAAAAAATTAAAAGAATATTTTATTTATTTATGTTTCATTATAAGTGACTGCATATTCATATAAGACTTTCATTTAGTACACATAAAGAATAATCCGAAATCTACTATTGCGATCCCATCTCAAAGCAAGTGGGAATTCGTAAATTACTAACAAATTAATTACTATTTTTTCTTTTTTGCAAATAAATGAAGGGACAAGATATATATTGTTTATTATCTTTCTTCCTATTTTTGGGTTGGGCATTTTTCTTGAAATCACACCCGTACGATGATAGAAGAGGCAGCGGCTCAAGCAAGGCACCGATGATTACTTCATAGCTTGCTTGGTCTCAAGAGTAGGTCGGTTTCACAGATGTCATTAATAGCTCAAGCGCGATTGGAAGCGTTGGGTGGCTACGGGCCCACCTTACATATATTGGGTTCTGAAAACTAAAAGCCTCTTGCGTTAAGCAAACCCAGAAAATATGGCAAGACTTGCGACTTTGGTGGTGGGTTGCTTTAATTTTGAATATGTCTTGTCAAACCCATCAAGCAATAGCTTCTAAGGACTTCTATCAAAGATTAAGAAAGGTGGTTACTTATTCCACCAACAGACAATTTCATGTTAATTAATTAAACACCTCCTTTCTTGACAAATGAAGCACTTCCTTTCCTTCGTCAGCGTTGAATGACGCTACCTTGTGGTTTAATTTAGATAGACAGCTAATAGACTTTTGGATGCATTGAGGAGCAAGAACGCTTTCTCCATCCACAGAAACCCATGCATTGGTTGGAAAGAAAATAATAATAATAATAATAAAAGAAACCCAAAGGTGCTTAAATATTGCGAGCTTGCGGCGTGTCTCACCAGGAACTCCATGTAAGTTGGAATATTTATTCGAGTGATTTGGACATTTGATTTTTTTATGGAATTACTGGCACTTAATAAATAGAAAATGCATGTAAGAAAGTTGTGCGAAATTTAAGAAATTTTTTATTTCAGTCCTTCACTTTAGGGTAAGTATATTATAAAAAAACTGAGTCTGCCGCGGCATGCCCCAAAGGGATATTGGACAGTATCAAGAGGATGAACCGACGGCGACGTAACAGATGAATAGAAACTGCAGGTCTAGGGACGTCCTATTAACTATTTTGACCTCTGGAGGACTTGAAAGGTCACCTTGTTCTTCATGGCGAAGAAATCTAAACTCTAAGAGAGTCTGCCGCTTGGCAGTGTGTCCAAAGGCTATCTGTTTGAAATTGTAGTCGGCAAACCAGTCATGAAAGTGGATGCTTAGAGTGCCAACCAAGTGTCCTTTTAGGCAAAGTATGGGGAAGAATGTCGAAATGCTATTGGTAATCGTTAAGAGAAGGCACAAGACCCAGCTATTAAAGTGAACCCCAAGGTTCCGTGGCTCTTACGAGAGGCTGAACAGTCGTCATGCATGTTCCTTCTTGTTTTCCTTCTTCTCGATTGCTCTTCTCTAAAATCTGTAAGCCCGTTCAGCCAGCCGAACAATAATCCCATTGGATTCATAGCCAGCATCGCCCCCGAAGACGTTGCCTTTGTCATTCTCCCATGCAGAGAGCCTCTTATTGGTTTGAAACATCACTTCTAGTTGCTTCAAGCTTATGCCATACTGCGTTTTCTTCCAGGTTAACGTCATCGTTTCTGTTGTTCACACCTTTGAAACCTTTTGTCCTCGTATTGAACGTTCATGTATTTAGAACATCTTAAACGTCAACAGCTATATTCTTATTATTGTTCCAATCACTTACATATCACAGATACACTCAAGGATACACGCCAGATATAGTCTGAGGGGGAACAAAGGTGAAGGTCGGGTGATAAAATACACAAGATAATGGTACAGAAGACACACCTTGGAAGCGACCTTTTCAATGGTACATGGTACGATATTTTATTCCAACTTAAATGTTCAATAGGAAACCAGTAAAGTTTCAGAAGCTCCCTCCAGCTCTGCAGCTTATGTGAAGCACCGTTAAGCATGCATACTTAATCCTATTGACACCTAGGTTCTGCTTTCACCATTCTCCATCGCTGCAACCTGTAAGTAACAAGCAGTTACACCATGATAATGATTCACTCTTACCGTTATCTTGCCACTACTACAGCTTTAAACTTATAGTTCGAAACTTTTTTCTTTTTTTGTCTCCTCTATTCTTACCTTCCCCTCTAATAGCTTGTTTTCTTCTTTCAACATCCTTACCTGTTCATAGCAGAGGAGACACAATTGGCTAATGCATTGAATGAATCCTGTTAGTTTTCATGCTACAATCCATATATTAAAAGCAGCAAAAGAACCGCAGACAATCAATTTCGAAAACTGAATCATGCCCTGTTTCTTATTTCTCAATTTTCCAAGTAAACGAAGGTTCTTGCACTTCCTATCCTTGACTCTTGTCCTACTAGCTAATGATGTAGTTGGGTTATAATGACGATTAAGCTGATGATTTTGTGTTCACAGTTCTACACGCTACAGTGGCCTCGTTTGCTATTTCTTGCAGATAGTTCATTAGTTCGTTTCTTTCATGTTAAAATTTTACTCAAATCTGCCACTTCACGGTATTCTTCCTAGCCTGCAGCTTTAATCTAACCAGAAAGTTGCGAGAGACTGGGTAATCAAAGGCATTATGTACTGCTAGATCATTTAAGAATTCCTTCATTACATGACTAGATTGCTTCACTATCTGATGTTGCAATTATTGTATGTCGAATTCTGAGATGCAAGATTGATCTATGTTAGGTAAAATTTTGAAGTGTATCAGATTGAGTTGGATGAGTACTACCCGTCTCTTAGCAGGAAAAAGATTTAATCAATATTCTCTTTATTTGAAAATTATCTCTAGCTTAATACTTCAGGCAGAACCACCAGGTATGAGTTTAAACTGATTCTCAAGTTGATTACAACAGAATCATTCATACTGGCTTTAATAACTAAACCAGACAATCCACGACAAAGTTTGATAAGTTTAAGAATGGTATAAATTAGGGTGCATCCGGGGGGAGGCGGGAGGGGGGAGGGTGGGGGGGGGGGGGACAACTGGATATGCAATTCCATTTTAGTCTTGAGATATGATATGGTGTCAGAACTACTGAACCAAGCAAGATTTCATAGACGGTAAAAAGGACTAAAAGGTTTTCACGTAGAAGAAGGGGGAGACTTGAAAACTTTGGGAAATGATTCCATGGAATGATAAGTAACAAATATCAAGTGATCATAATTTCTTACAAAACCCACAGGGGGCATAATTAAAGCCATGCTGGTGTGAGTAGTCAGCTAATTACAGGGTTAGATAGATGTGATGCGTAAGAGTTTCATGTATAATATGAAATTTTATACGTAATCAATGTCTTATAACAAGGAACCGTGATCCAACTGATGAGGGATCTTAACTCATCACATCACATTAGACTTTTGAGGATGGATTTGCAAAAAGACGAGAGAACACCTTTCCTTCTAGATTCAAGTTAAATAATTAACATCAAAGAGTGAAGTCTGCAAAGCAATATCCTCAAGGAACAGGGTCAATAGCATACCTTTTCATGAAGGCTCATTATGTACTCCATCATCAGCTGTGTCTGAAAAAGATACCAAGAATAATAAACTGAAATAGTAATATACCTTGGGCAATCGGAATATTGGGTCAAATGATACTTTCTTATGGGCAGAATTGAGCACTCCATACCAAATGGCATAAAATTCCGTGCCAAATAATTTTCTCTAATGAATTTTTGGCTGTAGAGGCTGGTAACATATTGTAGGAGGTTATTCATAAAAGAAATATTCAAAACAGTAGTGTCAAAATTATATCTTCAAGTCAGTAGTAACACAAGGAATTATACCCTTTATTTTTACTCACTTAAGTAAGCTAGATTGTGCTAACTTGACTACCTACAATGGTTAAAGTTGAACTGGAGTATTGTTGGTAAATGCTTCTGTTAAAATTACACATAGATGCTCTTCTTGTAAATTTTGGTTTTGTAGGTCATTTACGGCTAAGAATGGAGAGAACGAAAAATGTCCCTACTATAAAGAATTCTATAAACAGTAAGTCTACACATAAGAACCTCAGATACATAGGTCTTATGTTTTGACGATTAAGTAGATGGTAGAACAAGTGTAATTATCCTTACCGTTTCACAAAAGCTAAAGATTTTGGCTAGACTACGAATGAATGGAGAACAATGTACCAACTACTCTATTTTCGGGTAAGCACAGAAGAAATTCAGATGAACTATGTGTTTAACAATTTTAGGAACAAGATCTGGCATCATTACTTCCTGTGCCTGATTATCTCATGGTATTATTTATGACCTGGCTCATGATGATTTATTTTTTTAGATATAAGACTGGTAATTTTGCCCAAATCTAGGCAATTATGAGTTTGATGGCGTTCAATCATCTAGATGCAACACTAAGAATTTATGTAATGTAACAGCTTAAAATCTTCGCTAATCAAAACTGACCTTTATACAATTCGCGTATGTAATTGCGGCATGTAACTCTTCCTCTAGTTGCACAAGTTCAGTCACACTCAGTTGTCCAATCTCTGGCCCTTTGAGCAGCCTAAGTCTGCGGCATTTATCTGAAATCAATTATAATGCCTTGTGCATTTAGGATGTCCAAATATAAAAGTAAAGAAGAGTTACTTTTGTACTAGTTCTTGCAGCTCCCCATGTGACTGTTGGCATACACATTCTGGATGGTAGTTCTGCGGACAAGAAACTTAGCGGTTAAGTATTATGCATCAGAGACAGCAGTCCTTGCAGTAAGAAGGTAACCCTCTTTACAGGGCTAAAGAAGAATATTACTCCTAACTCACATCCAGCAACACAAAAATTTACTTTTAGATGAATTTTCCAAATTATCCAAAGAAAAACTTGCATGAGATTATATTCCAAACCTAGTACCAATAGAACAAGTTCAGTCAGTGGCAACATTGTGTTATGTTCTAGTCTGAAGCTGTTAGTCATGCTACACACTCCCATCACCAGGATGACAATAAGATGTATGAAGACCATTACACAAGTATGGAATGCGTCAAGTAAGTGTCCCATCAAAGACATGCCAGCATGTAGAATGTCCAGAATCCACAAAATCAAAGAAATGGAGTAGGGATGATGTGTAGATCAAAGTCCTGCAAAAGCTAACAGTTTGGAAGTATGAATGATCAGTTCAGTAGGATTTCATAAAATCTGTCACTTTGCAACAAGTAACCACACTAAATGGATCAACAGACCTTGCAAGTCTCCTAAACTCCAAAATTTCAAGTTCCACCTTGCTAGACTAGTCATGTAGTTCTCCCTGATCAGGCAAAACGCTAAACCTGTGCTGATATAACTCAGTTCTCCCCGATCAAATCTAATACCTACACTGAGCTAGCATTTAAGCCTATGTTGTAATGTTACACGTATACTTAGAAGAGATAAAATGATGAATAAACAGATAGCTTGAACAGTTTTGACAAGGTTGACCCATTTGGTTCCCCCTGATTACACATGAACTTGGAAGGGATCTAAAACATTAAACTTTATCTGGTTAATTACTGAAAGGCCTCCAAGAAGTATCAGGATAGTGGCTTCAAGTGTTAATGTGTTTATACTTTTTCTTTGCAGACAGTAGAAACTGTTTTAGAAAACAGGGGAAGAAACTAATTTCAAGTTGTTAAATGAAATTACAATATTCAAATCCAGTTACTAAGCGTTTGAGATACCTGATAAAGCTGTTTCAATTCAATTGTTGTCTAACTTTGAGATGAATGGAAAAACAAAACAAGCTTTACCTTGTTATTAGATAAAGGGGAAGGGGGTCAAACCAAAGTGAAGAAACTCACAACTGCAAGAATTTAACTGCTTACTTCTATGTCAAAATGACATTTGTATGTCTTTAGATCTTCTTGAAGGAGACTTTGACGACGCTCAAGGATCTTCTCCGTGCTGAATCATAAGAAACAGTTACATAACGCTCCATAATTAGAAGTTCAAGTGCGGACGTTATTGAACTAAATTGAATAAAAACTAGATGTATTCTAGTTTCCACAGATATTTCACAGAATGAATTGCATTTTGCATATCACATTTAACCTAACGTACAAGGACAAAGAGCCAAAAAGAAAAAAAAAAAAAAAAAGGAAAAAATCATTACAATCTTTTGAAAGTATGGAGTCCTCACCACAGATTTGTACTTCTCCTAAAACTCTAGGATATGATATGATATGATAAATCACGCTTATATACCTACTCTTATCACTATTTTGTCTTTTTTCATATTACATGGTTACACATTTCACATTTTTCTTAATCAATTCTTTTTCCATCTGTGAACCGATTTCTTACTTCTTACTTACTCTTTTTTTCATGTATGAAAAACAGAGAAGGATGTTATTACATGTGAGAACAATCATTTCTAATCCAAATTAAAAAAACGTCTTGAAGAGGTTTCTCAAGCCTGAAGCAAACTGAATTTCATTTGTCTTTGGGGGAGTACGATCTATTATATTTTTCCATGAAACATTTTCCTAGGATGTTCCCCATCTTCGATGAGATCTGTGTGCTCTTGTAGATAACATGTTCATAAACTACAACGACACCAAAATGTACTGACCCTTTCAAATACATGTCCACTCCTACTCCATTCTTGTTCCCTCCTTCCATTCTTCACTGTAGGACTTCCCCCTGGAATGTTCTGCCTTATTTGGTAATTGTTTAAGGAAATGTCCTCAAAAGTACCCCAAAAAGAAAAGAAGAAGAAGAAGAAGAAGTTTCTGCAGTAAACATTTAGAAAATTTGTCCAGGGAAAGATAAGATTGTATAGACATCCTATGCGCTCAATGACAATGTGTGAATAAAACTTTGTTAATATGTTGAATGTTAGTTAAGGGGTGGAAAAACTGATCAGGATGGGATAAAAAAAATTATTTCTTTTTATGCATTTAGATGATTCTAATTATTTGCTCCTTGAAAACCAAAGTTTACCAAACATGTTTTGAGGGGAAAACAGAAACAAAAAAGGAGCATTTTTTTTTTTTTTTTTGGTTTTGTTTTGTTCCTTTTTCTTTTCCTGGTAAATAAGTTTAAGAAATAAAAGGAATCCCAACGAACCTTGCTTCCCGTTTCAGTATTTACAACCTCCAATACACCTATATCTCCCCCATAGCTTCTTATTCGATGGCATCAGACAACTGTTAAATCGTTATAATCCATGCTGGGCTTTCTACAGCTAAATTCTAGATTGAAACCTAACATTGTGCCAGTACGGTTGTGGAATTGGCTATTGTTCTCGTATCACAATAGTATATACATATAGATTTCTCAAAGAGCATTTGTGGATACAATGTCATGGACTTATGGGGGCTCATGACAAGCTTGAGTTTATGGATGATCTTCAAATGAAATGTGTTGAAATCGACCATCAAGCCTAAGTCTTTTGACTTAATGGTACATGCCAAATGAAAGTGAAGTTAATCCCATGTCCCAAGTTTGAACCATGGAAGGGGGCGACCCATGGAAGTAGCTATACCTACGTTAGGCAAGAATGTGAATTGCCTAGAGTTTGAGCCACTATAGAATGGGCTGTTGATGCGTTGGCTGAAGAGCATGGTGCTTTGTCATGGGCTTGTGAGAGCTTGTGATAAACTCAGGTTTATGAGACCCGAGTTGAGGATAATATTCAAATGAAATGTGTTAAGATCAATAATTAGGCTTAGATCTTTTGACTTAATGGTTGAGGTACAAGCCAAAGGGAATCCGTTTGGAATTGAATCTTAATTATAGTTGTTTTGCCTTGAATGTTCACTTTGGTTCTAAGAGCACACTCCTAACTCTAGGGGCATGACATACAATCAAGGGACTCAAGGCTCAAAAGAAGGAGATATTATTTGGGTTTATGAGGTGTAGAGACAATACTTTGGGCCTAAGTAGGTGCTTGAAGAGTCTTAGAGCCTGAAGGGTGTTATTCTTTTAGTGTTCGTGAAGGAGTCTATATTTGTTATAAGAATTGTTAAGAGTGTGCAAAAAATATACACACAATAACCACAAAACAAAATTGAAGATTTATGTGATTTGCAAAAAGGTTCCTATTTTGGGCTTAAGGCTTTTGTAAACCTAGGAGGCCACCAAAGAATTTTGTTCTCTGTACTGGCTCGCTCTCTAATCATCAGAACGACTCGTTATATGCCATGGTGCATATTGGGCTTCTCAAGGCTCATATTTATAGTTGATATGGAATAACTCTAAGTGAAAAAATTATCATTTTGTTCTTAGTCCTGATTTTGACCACATATCTAATATATATAAACTTTTCTAGTATCATATCAATAGTAAGAGTTTTCAAAGAAGTTCAAAAAACTTTGAACCCCTTCATACTATATTGTTTTATATATTGGATAAAAATATAATGAAATAATAAATAGTCAATAATTTTTATTGTAATTATTTTCTAATGACCTAATTTAAGACTATAATCAAGATAAGCAAAAAGATTTATGTCAAAAATGAAAGTTAAAAAGTTAGCTGTTGTCACAATTGATGATTTTGTTTTCTAAAACTCCACTCTCCGTACACCCTTTTAAACTTAAAATTTATCGAAACGATACATATACTACATGATTGGTTTTAACCTCTAAACTAACTTGATTTTTGACAAGCATTGCAAATATATGAAAGTCCTTAAATAATGAGTTTGACAAAATATTGATCTTATGAAAAGTTATTAAATAAACAAGCATTAGAGAAAAACATATAAGTAAATTGTATAAATAAGATCTTTAGCAAAGACATATAATCAAGTTTTACAACCATTACCAAAGTATAAAATCTCAATCAAAAACTTTTTGACATTAAGCTAACTAGTGCAATAAGCAAGGGAATTGATCTCTTTGACACCATTGACCTATTGCAATACACTTTTAAGTGAGCTTTATTGTGATAGAGTGTTGGTTGTAAAGTGTTGATGACTAGAAGTTATCTTTCAGTCTATATTATTAGTGGATTTATAAATTTTGATGTGAATAATGATTATGTAAACACCTTTACTTATTTCAATTGGCCTTCACCTTTGTGTTTTCCACTTCCTTGGCTTGATACTTCATAATCTAATTAACCAACACATCCTTATTCTTTATAGACCATGTTGGGATAATATTAGAGATCTAATAACAAACACAAATACAATAAATACAGAAGAACACTACGAGTTTATGTTACTTCTTCCACAACAATCATTGCCAAATTCATTGTACTAAAATTGACCTTGATAACTTATTCATTGCATCTACCACCACTCTCATCCTAGTATTGGTTTAAAGTTCAGAGTGGAGGAATGTAAACATGGATTTTCTTTAAGATTGGGATTGCTAAATTTGTAGATTTGTTTTGGGACTAGCCTTGCTTTTGAGTGCTTGAATGAAGTTAAGATACCAAGGCGGTGAAGTCATGGGCCTAGTTGTTGAATGTTGCACTCTAATGTGGAGACTTGGAGGTCTAGTGTTATTTGGATGTTGAGATAACACACTAATTCGGATTTAATGTCGACATCCCAATACACTTATCTGGATGTTGAGATATCACAATTATTTAGATGTTGAGATATTACATTTATCTATATGTCAATCCATCCTAAATTGTTCAGTTTATCTCTTGTTGAGATTTTATTTTGATTCTTACTACTCTGTATAAGGCAAAAAGCCTATGCTTGTAATTGTATTGTTGGGGTTTTTGTTCATTGTAACAAACATTTTGATCCTTAATACAAACTTTTATAATGTTTACCAATTCGTATTATATCAATTACCAATTTCTACATGGTATAAAAACCATTTAATAACATTTGCATTTTATCTTTTTATCTTTGTTTTACTTTCTCTATATTAGCTCATTGAGGCATTCTATCAAATAGATAGCATGCATTTCTCTTATTGTGATCCTTCCATGTGAAATCAATATTTTGTCTCTTGGACATTTACTAAATACTTTTAGGGTGTATTTAGATGGCTTTGTAGGTTTTCTTTCAATTTGAAGTTGGTTTGGCCAATCTATTGAAAATTTGTCAAAAACCAATTGAACAAGCTTGGTTTTTGACTTCATCTTTGTGACTGATTTTCTTATTGTGCCATTCCATCAAACAACTAAAGTGTAGGGTTTCTACATCGGTGCTTTTTGGTCTTTGTTCTCTATTTTATTACTTGGGATTTTCATTGAACACTTGGTGGGTAGTATTGTTTAGTCGTTTCCACATGCTCGATTTTTGATCTTCAAAAGATTAAAATATGTCCACTTGACTTGTGACACCAGTGAGAACTAATTGTGTGTTCCTTCACATCTAATAAATTGAAGACCTCAGAAGAAGATTAGTAAAGGTCTCGCTTTTAGGGCGACTTTTAGGGGCGATACAATAGGCTTCTCCTACAAAAGCGGTTGTAGTGCTAGGGTCTAATAGGGCTAAAATCTTCTTTAGCACCCCTATAGGCTTTCAATGATTCAATATGGTACCATGATCATCCAAGAATGTAACCATTATGGTGAGAGGGCATCTTAAGCCGGAGACAATGAGTCTCACGTTGCTAAAAAATATATTAAGAGTTCTTATTCAATAATAGGTTCCACCAACCCTTAATAGGCCTCCGAACGAGCAGGTTAACAATCCTATTCTTATTCCTTGTTAGCAAATTGCCTTTAGCTTTAGAAGTCCTAGCAAGGGTAGCCTCTCTATTTTTTATTATTTATTTATTTATTTTTTGCTTTTGCAAATTATATCCTGCAAGTTCCTTTGTGATTTTACACATAAAGCTAACCTTTGGTTTCAACTTACTCAACTTCCGCTCAAACTCTTATAAATTTAGTTGGGATCTTTTGGTGTCTCAAACACAAGTTAGATGTTCCTTCTTGAGCATGTTGGATGGTAGTTATTGCTTTGTGTATGTCATGGTGTGTGAATAATCCTCCATAGAAAATAGAGTACCTAGAAACTAGAATATTTCTAGGTTGGAAATTTGGTTCTTCCTTTAATTTCACAAGATTCAACATGTAATTTTTGTTGGTTTCCAAAACTTGTTTTCACCCATATGAGATGGAGGAAGAATGTTGTGGAGAAAAAAAGTTCATATTGGGAATCTTTGTAGCTTGATCTACATGCACAACAAGAGTGCGTGTCTTGCACATGCTGCTAGGAGAGGTCCATAAAGGTACATACAAAGTTTGGCTTGTGTCTTATCTTGCGGGAAGTTGAAACAAACTTACGTCGACACATGATCTAATCCAAGCAGAAAACTCCATGCTGGATTATTTATGTTGGTCTATCTTCTTTTGTATTATGAGAATTACATCATGAATGCTGTATCATTGAAGGAGCATATACAAGATGAAAAGTTTGCTTGAGCTGCACTTACTTAGCAAGTTTTAGTAGGGTATTAAAGCATGCCTCTTTTTCTACTCTTGTTTTTCTATAATAATTCGTTCCCACTGTGGGTGTTCTAGCAAATGGCAACAAAGTTTCCTTGTCGAACACAAAAGTAGGTTTTTTCATTTTAACATCATTTGTCTACAAATTTGGGTAGACTTAAATTTACTATTGTTCCTTAAGTCAAAAACACTTGGCTTCAATGAAATTTTGGCTATACTTCCTACACGAGACAATCAGTTTTGGTAGCCACTCAATTGCTCCCCATATGAGCTAAGTTAATCGTAGATCAATCTATTGGCTAAGTTGTAATTGTAGTATAGTGAGCACTTCTTGTAAATTAGTCTAGATGGTGGTTTAGCAAGGAATATGCAAGTTGATGTGCCTCAACTCATAATTCTTTATTGTGATAATAGTGGAGCATATAAGTTAACCAAGAATCCTATGCAAAATCAGTATACAAAGCACATTGCAACTATTTTTTGTTCCTAAGAAAATAAGATGTAGCCTTATAACCATAGCACATGTTGGGATACTTGATCAACTAGCTAATATCTTGACCAAACCCTTGAGTATGCATCAACATGATTATCTTTTCTCCAAGCTTGGGGTCTCAAATTTCCATTGAGGGGAGTTGCAGTTTGATGTGGAGACTTGGAGAACATGGGTTCTAGATGTTGTGGTAACACACTAATCCAAAATTTGAAATATCACACCTATTTGGATGTTATCTCAACATCTTAACACAACTATCTAAATGTTGAAATAATAGACTTATCCAGTTGTTGAGATATGCAATCTGTCCAAGATTTTTTGGTTTATCTCTTCTTAAGGTTGTATTTTGATTCTTTTGATCTATATAATGCATAAAAGCCTTTGCTTGCAATTGCATTCTTAAGGTTTGCATTTATTGTAACAAATGTTTTAATTCTCAATGCAAACCTTCATATTGTTTGCCAATTTGTATTGTCTCAGTTACCAATTTCTATATTGGTTGGTGACGCTAAGTTGTTTTTCAAAATTTTTCCTCCAAAATCCTTCTCTAATGCATTTTGGTATGTGTTAGAAATAAAAAAAAATGATTCACATCTAACTTTGAACTCCAAAGGCATTAAGTAGAGAAATTTATTTATTTGTAAACTACTTTCTAGGCTTTTATGTTTCCATATAAGACTTAACACAGTCCCTCAACTGAAGCATGACACAACACTTCCTATAGGGATCTTTGTTCATAAGTGAATGGACAAAAGATAGAACCTAGAACCATTAACTCCTAAGCAATGTGGGATAACAATACTACACTATTTGTTTAACATGCCTCATCACCACAATGGTCTAATCCAAACCATCTTGCAGTGCTACTTTTTGCATAGATTTTAGACTTAAATATTAAGGGATAACATGAGTTTGGATGTCATATTAGAAATTATAAAGAAGCGCTCACATCAAACTTAAAACTCTATGATAATAAGCTAATGAACTCATTTCTTCATAAATTACTTTCTAACCTTTTGTATTTTCCATATATAAGTTTGGCTTTTTTAGTTTTGAACAATCCAAGAATTTATAAGTTATATAAGATCAAAGACCCAAAACAAGCCAACTCAAGATTAAGAATTTAGGGCTACAAAACACAAGGGGAGTAAACAACTCAAGGCAAGGTAAAAAATTAACTCAAACTAATCAATTGGTAGGCAATTGACCTATTATTAATTAAGTGTAGCTTTGTCAATTCACTAATATCCTAGTGAAGCTCTTAGTGGCTTGAGTTGACACCTAGTGATGCCCAACTTATGCTTTTTTTTAGTTTTGAACAATCCAAGAATTCATAAATGCGCCAACTCAAGATTCAAAATTTAGGGCTAAAAAACACAATGGATATAAACAACTTGAGCCAAGATCAAAACTCAAACTCAAATGGATCAATGATAGAGAATTGACCTATTGTTAATTAAGTATAATTTTGTCAATTTGCTAGTAGTCAAAAGCTAGAAGCTTCCTTTACCTCTTTTTTTTTGGTGGGGGGGGGGAGGGGCGGTGGGGGCTTCCTTTACCTTTACCTAAGAGGCCTAAACTTTGACTGCACTTTTTTTTTTTTTTTTTTGTGGGGGGTTGTTGTGGGAATAGAAACGCATAGCTAGGTTGTCATCTGCTGGTCTGTCAATTTATTGGGAGGTTTCTTCTTTACCCCCTAACTTTGGCCAATAGGCAGTCCTATCTCGGCCCACCACATCAAGATAGGTTCTTCTGGGCTTCCTAACTTTTCTGTGCCTTTACATTGATTTGATCCTCCCTTTCAAACTCAGCGCCACGTTCCAATGCCTAAAAAAGGCAGGATTTTGCCGACACGAATCGGTCAACATAGAACATCTAATGATACCAGACAAGAAATCCGAAGCCAGGACAAACTTAAAAAAATGACAAAGGTGGGTTTTCCTCCGAGGTCCACTAACTAGAAGTAATCAACAAAATAGCAATGAAGCAACAGTATGACCATGCTCAGAGTGAAATCAGAAATACAAAAATGAAACCAAATGAGATCGGAGAGGATCAGATCGATAAAAATAGTAAACTTGCGTACAAAATAAAACGAACAATTTAGTAGTAGGAGAGGAAATTTCTAAGGTTTTACTCATTTTCGGTTCCTTGATTTTCAAAAGTTCACAATACTAGTCTCCCGAGTGATATGACAAGTAAAAATAATAGACACATATGGTCAAAGAAAAGCACGTTGCCTGTTGTCGCTACTGAAATGATAGAGCTTGCCCCGGCTGGAGAAGACGAAAAGCGCGACCTGGGCGTCGCAGAGAATGGACAGGTCTCGGGCTTTCTTCATCAAACCACTCCGCCTCTTCGAGAAGGTGATGTGGCGACTGTTCTTGTCCTCAATCCGCTTCAGTACCACCTTCTTCCTCCCCATTCGAAGGCCTCCTCGCTCTCTGCGCTCCGTCCTCTGATTCTCTCTCTCTGTGTCTGAGGCACCGGGGATGTTGTTAAAGTACAGGCAGAGAGTGAGAGAGAGAGAGAGAGAAGGGGGAATCAGTAAAAGAGTAGGACTACCTACTTTTGACACGTGTTCCATAAGCATAACATGTCTCGCCGCAGCAGCCGTGTCCGCGGGCAATCCATACCCTCTTTTAGCATTTAGTGCATCTTCCAAATTTATGGTATGTTTGAAAACGGAATTTAAGACCAACAAAGCGAGAAACGACCAAAAAAAAAAAAAAAAAAGAAAGAATTTGCAAGACGTCTCCAAACTGAGTCGTTTTGCCTGCACGACGTGTGAAGCAGGTAAAATTTCAGGATTCTTTTTAACTTAAATTATAATCTCGATATATCTAATGATGTTAATTTATTCATTGCCAAAATCATTTCGATAGCATGCTGTCAATCTCCCACCTCTTTCTTAGAACTATTCTATTTTTGGAAGAAAAAACGAAAAATACAGTTGGGTTATTATAATTCGCTCGGAAAAAGATATAATGGGCCCAGAAAATTAATGCTCATTTTGCTCCCAAACTATTGTCAAAAGTATGTAGGATGTCCGATTACTACCTAATTTTGACACGTGTTCCTTAAGCATGACTTCTCTTGCCGTGGCAGCCGTGTCCGCTGGCAATCCATATCCTCTTTTAGTATTTTAGTGCATCTTCGAAATTTATGGTACGGTTGAAAACAAAATTTAAGATCAACAAAGCGAGAAACGGCCAAAAAAAAAAAAAAAAGAAATGAAAAAAGAAAGAACTTGCAGGAGGTCTCGACACGGAGTCGTTTTGCCTGCACGATGTGTAAAGCAAGTGAAATTTCAGTATTCTTTTTAACTTTAATTATAATCTCGATATATCTAATGATGTTAATTTATTCATTGTCAAAATCATTTCAATAGCATACTGCAAATCTCCGACCTCTTTCTTAGGACTATCCTATTTTTGGAAAGAAACGAGAACTACAGATGGGCTAATATATTTGCCCGGAAAAAGATATAGTGGGCCTAACAAATTAATGCTCATGTTGCTCCCCAACTATTGTCAAAAGTATATAGGATGTCCGATTACTGGTGATTCTTGGGCCAAGATATTCACTGTTAGTGTTTACAACCCTAAATAAGTCGATTGGATGAACCCGAGGGAATTCCCACACTTAATGCAAGAGCAGGAAGGACAGCAACCCTTATCCGATTCCTGATTCGACTTTTACGTCCTTTTTTGGTTATTGCTGCGTCAGGACTACGCATCTAGTCTCTAGCCCAGAATCTCCAATGTACTTTTCCCATTCTCCGTACTCCTTGAAAGAACGCATGGGGGCGAGATGGAGGGAGAGAACCGACTGTGACGAATGCTTTTCTGAGATAAGGCTGAACAGAAACTGCAGTTTCAAGAGCAGAGAAACTATTATATCCCTCTGTAGGGGCTAGAAAAGTCGGGTTGAATAAGAGCGCCTGTAGGGAAACCCAAAATGGAAGGCACGTAGGCGGGAAATTGCATTAATCGGCAAATGCGTGGTAAACATAGGCCTTTAGTCTAAAACCTTAATCTAAAAATTAATTAAAAAATTAAAAGTAATTTTTTATTTAAATTTTACTTTAGATTTTTTTTTTCTTGTGACTTGTTTTGCATATAGTTAATGTTATACGATTGTATATTCATTGTTATTTTTTTTTTGTATGGCTTGATATTTTTTCAATGTAGCATGGTTTACTTTGGAAAATTATTGAAGTTAATATTTTTTTATTGGTTATATAATTTTCTTTATCATTAGTCCTTAAATTATAAAAAGATAAATATTATACATTTTCTTTCAATAAAGCAATACACAAGAATTTCCAAACTTTATGTCTTACTTCCTTCACCCTTTGTGACATGGCATCACGAGCCCAATTTTTTTATTTTTTTTTTTTTTTACTTTCCTTTCCTTCATTTTTAGTTGGTTATTAGCTTCTTGCTCACCACCATATGCACCCATATTCCACACCTTTTTTAACCTTTCTCTTTTCTCTTACCATGAAAAAAAACACTTTTTCTAATGTTCCAATCATTAAGGATGTCGTTGATGCCTCAAACTCTCCTCCCACCCGTCCCGATCATTGGTTTTGGCATGAAATCCATTCCTATGCCCTTTAGTGCCATCCTAGTCTAGGTTTGAATCCCTTGAACTAGGTTTGTGGGTACCATTTCTCGGTTTTCCACGCGAACTCTTTTTGCTTTCGGCCTAGCTAGACAAACATAGCCCACCATGGGCTTGTTGTCCCAACCCAACCTTTTTCGTGGATCCCTTTTTCAGCTTAACCCCTCTATTAGGCCCCCTTCCATGTTTCAGTATGTTAATAGAAAGTAGTAGGCTTAAAAATGTTCTAAATAGTGTGAAAACTAAAATACTTAAAGTCTTTTCTTAAAAACTTAATGCAACCTAGTTTGGTAATCTATATAAAAAGATAAAGAATACTAGAGAAAATTTATAATTAGTGCAATGCATATTAGAACTTAATCCTCATTGTCCTACTACACATTTTGAAGAAAAAGTCTAACTAGAGTTATTACTTGCAATGATTAAACATGAAAGAATCCTACTTAATTAGAAATCTAAGAACCTATGGCTAAGAAGTTGAACCACCTGTTGATACTACTTAGGTGCAAGGGTGTAGCAAGTAATGCTAGCTATTTGCATTGGTACTACATTGCTTACAAGGCGTGGGGGCTAATCTCCAGACCTAAAACTAATTGCATGTGCTGAGCTAATACTTCATCGTTTCTTTTTCTAATTCTTAGGCTTGTTAGGAAACCTAATCAGTTGTTTTGACAAAATAAGAAGTTTTGACAAAATTTAAGAAATTTTCTATTTTACTCTTTCAATTTAGGATAATGTTACTATAAAAAACACTGCTGCGGCATGCACCAAAGAGAAATAAACAAGCTTTCCCCCGAATTTCAAGTATCATCGTGATTCCAATCAATCTATTCAACTCGACGGAGAAATTGGACAGTATAAGGTGGATGAACCGATGGCGACGTAAAAGCTGAAAAGAAACTACTGGTCTAAGGACGATTTATAAACCATTTTAACCTTTCGGAGGCCTAGAAAAGTGACCTGGTTCTTCGTAGCAAAGAAATCTAACTTGAAGAGAAAGTCCTCCGTTTGGCAATGTATATGAAAAGGTTAGCTGTTGGAAACCGAATGCGTCGGCAAATGTGTCATAGAAGTGGATGCTTGGAGTGCCAACCAAGTTTCCTTTTAAGCAAAGCATGGGAAAGATTGGTGAAATGCAAATTGGTGAAATGCAATTGGACCGTTGCGTCTTCAAGGGTGAGCCAAGGTATTCTGAACCCCAAGGGTCCGTCGCCCTACTGAAAGGCTCCAAAGTTGTCACGGAGGTTCCACTATTTCAATCCCAATGCTTTTGTTTTCCTTCGTCTCCATCGCCCTTCACTAAAAGCTATAAGCCCATTGGGTCAACTGAACAAACCCATTAGATTCATAGCCAACATCTCCACCAAAACATTGCCTTCGTCATTCTCCCATGCAGAGAGCCTCTGCATATTGTTGTTCCAACCCCTTACATAAGACACACTAAGGATTTACGTGAAACGGAGTCTGAGCAGTTAAAAAAATGAATGTCGAATGATTAGACATGCAAATGAGCAAGACACAAGATAATGAATAACTTTTTATTTATAAATATTAAATTTTCTCTAACAAATAGTTTGTTGTATTATAATTAGAAGATTTCATATTCGATTTTCTCTTAGATAAATTGTAATACTAAGGTATATCCTTAAACTTTTGTGTTTTATTATTTTTTGATGAATAAACTCACATATTTATTAAAAAAATAAAAGATAATGAATAACTCGAGCAATGGAGAGACACCTTGAAAGCAACCATTTAAATGATACAAGGTATGCTATTTTATTCTCACCTTGAAAGCAACCATTTAAATGATACATGGTACGTTATTTTATTCTCTAACTTATATGTTCAAAGGAAACCAGTAGGTTGGTGTCGAAGCTCCCACCAGCACTACAGCTAATGTGAAGCACCTTTTAAGCATACTATGAATGCGATCTCTGATCGGCTATGGAAGCAAACTAAGGGTGGTTAGTTGAGGACAAGCAGGCAAGTGATTGTTTTCGTGCTTGCTTAATCTATCGACACGTCTCTTCTGCCTTCACCATTCTCCATAGCTGTGCTCTGTAAGTAACAATCAATTACTACAGCTTCAAACTAATAGTTCGATTTCTTATTCACCGTTAACTTGATACTAGTACAGCTTCAAACTAATAGTTCGATTTTTTTTTTTTTTTAAACCTTTATTCTTACCTCCCTCACTAACAGCTTGTTTTCTTCTCTCAGCATCCTTCCCTGTTCATAGCAAAGGAGACACAATTGGCTAATGCATTAGAAGAATCCTGTTAGTGTCACGCTACAATTCATATATTAAAAAGCAGCTAGAGAAACACAGACAATCAATTTCGAAAACTGAATCATGCCGTGTTGTAATTTCTCAATTTTCTTCATCTAGGTCTCAGGTATCATTTCTATTGCTTTTCCAAGTAAACCAAGGTTCTTGCACTTCCTATCCTCAAACTCTTTTCCTCCCAGCTAATGACGTAGTGGGCTAATAATGACGATTAAGTTGAAGATTTTGTGTTCACATCAGTTCGTTTCTTTCATGCTAAAATTTTGTTCAAATCTGCCACTTCACGATATTCTCCCTAGGCTGCAGCTTTAATCTCTAATCAGAAATTTGTCAGTGACTGGGTAATCCAAGGCATTGGGTACTGTTAGATCATTTAAGAATTCCTTCGTTACACAACTAGATTGCTTGCTATCAGATGTTGCAATTATTGGATGCCGAAGTCTCCAATGCAAGATTAATCTACGTTAGGTAAAAGCTTGAAGTATATCATATTGAGTTGAATGAGTACTCCCCATCTCTCAGCAGGAAAAAGATTTATCAGTATACTTTTTACTTGAAAATTTTCTCTAGCACAGTACTTTAGGCAGAACCTCCAGGTATGAGTTTGAACTGATTCTCAAGTTGATTATTACAAAAACAGTGGGTTTAATAACTAAACCATTCCATGACAAAGTTTGTCCGATGAGTTCAAGAATGGTATAAATCAAGGTGTAGCCGGGGGAAAAATTGGACATGCAATTCTATTTTGGTGTTCAGATTTGATATGATGTGAGAGCTATTGAGCCAAGCAAGATTTCATAGATGGTAAAAGGGACTTCAAAGGTTTTAAAGTAGAAGGGGGAGACTTCAAAAGTTTCCAAAATGATTCCATGGAATGATAAGTAACAAATATCAAGTGATCATAATTTTATAAAAACCAGAGTAGGCATAATTGAAACCATGCAGGTGTCAGTTGTTAGCTAATGACTGGGTTAGGTAGATGCGATGCATGAAAGTTTCACATATAGGATGAATTTTATACGTAATCTATGTCTTAGAACAAGGAACTATGAGCCAATTGATAAGAGATATTAATTCATCATGTCACACATTCAAGTCAAGTAATTAATATCAAAGAAGGAGTCTACAAGGCAAAGATCCTAAAGGAACTAGGTCAATGGCATACCTTTTCATGAAGGGTCATTAGGGACTCCATCATTTGCTGTGTCTGAAAAAGATACCAAGAATAATAAACTGAAATAGTAATATAACTTAGACAAGTAAAATATTGGGTAAAATGATACTCTCTTATGGGCATAATTGAGCACTTCATACCAAATGGCAAAAATTTCAATGCCAAATAATTTTCTCTATTGCGTTTCTGGCTATGGAAGCTAGTAACTTGTTTTAGGAAGTTATTCATAATGGAAATATTCAAAAAAGAAGTGTCAAAATTATATCTTTAACTTGGTAGAACCATAAAGAATTATACCCTTTATTTTTACTCACTTACGTAAGTTAGATTGTGCCAACTTGACTAAAGAATGCTACCTACAATGGTTCAAGTTGCATTGGAGTATTGTTAATTAAAACCTAAAGCTGCATATTTCTTTTCTTAAAATTACACATAGATGCCATGATGCTCTCTTCTCTTAAATTTTAGTTTCTAGATGTCCATTAAAAGTTAAGTACAGAGAGAATGAAAAGCTGTCCCTACCATAGTGAATCCTATAAACAATAAGTCTCCACAAAAGAATCTCAGATACATAACCTTATGTTTTGACGATTAAGTAGATAGTAGAAAAAAATGTAATTATGCTTACCATTTTGTAAAAACTAAAGAAATTTAGCTAGACTACAAATGATATAGGGAATAATGTATGAAACACTTTATTCTTGTGTAAGCACATAATAACATTATTAGGGACAACATCTAGCATCATTACTTCTTGGGCCTAATTATCTCATGGTATTATTTATGACCTTGCTCATGATGATTTTTTATTTAATTATTATTATTATTATTATTATTATTATTTTATTTGTAGGCAGGTAGTATAGATATATAACAATCTCACAAAATAACTTGGCAAGTAATTTGCTCACCAAAGAAGAAAGGAGGATTAAAATTGCTAAACCTCAAACTTTGAAATAAAGTCTTTTTGGTATATATGCTTTGCATTCTTATTAACCTCCTACACTCTTTATTATAGAGTAAATAGACTCACAATACAATACAAATTATAAAGGGTTCTATATCATGAAGTTAGAAATATCTCTTTAAACAAGGGCTCTTACCTTTGCTCTCTTTAGGTTTTCCTATTGTTGCAAAAAAAAAAAAAATAAAAAAAAAATAAAAGGATCTTCGAATAGTTGTGAATAGATAAATTGGTATAATTTAATTTGGCCTTGTAGCATCAACAAGTATAATTTTATTGGATGGCTAGTTTGTCAAAATAGACTTTCTACAATAAAAATAATTATATGATGGCTCCATTTGATTAACATATATTGTATTTTTGTCAGTCCCACAAAAAAAAAAAGGAGTTATCTCTTTTTTGAATGTATATGAATAAGAATAATTTAATAGACTCTCATTGCCTAAAATGAATCCAATGTCATATTAGAGAATGAAATGAAGAACTACTATGAATTATTAGAGCTACTAAATGAAAGAATTTAACTACTAAACTTTTTAAGATGTCTTTTTTAGTTGCATTTACTATATATGAGTTGAAAGTGATAGAAAATGCTTTCAAAGCAAAACAATTGATATCTCAATCTTGTTGGTAAAATGAAATTGCATGAGAGAGCTTTGCTTTGAAATATCAAATTCTTTTAGAGAAATGTTATTTTAAGTGAAATTTGAAGGTTTTTAACATTTTTTCACAACTTTCATAACTTTCATAATACTAGAGTATATCCCTATAGTTATGTATATGAGTTTGTCCCTATACTTATGTATATAAAATTATATTAATGCAAACTTATCTTTCCACAAATAAAAATAAAAAAAAATTTGCATGCTACTTTATGATGTTTGCATTACCTTATAGTGCTTCTAAATCTATCTAAGCCTCTAGCATCTAATTTTATAGGTTGAAGCAAGACACAAATCCCCCATTTTTTAGATAGCAGCCACCATTCGAAGTACTAGAACAGTTGAATGCCCAAACCTAGGCAAGTATTAGTTTGATGGCTTTCAACTATCTAGATGCAACACTAAGAATTTATGTAATGTAACAGCTTAAAATCTTCGCTAAACAAAACTGACCTTTATACAACTCGTGTATGTAAGTGCGGCATGAAACTCTTCCTCTAGTTGCACAAGTTCAGGCACACTCAGTTGTCCTATCTCTGGTCCTTCGAGCTGCCTAAGTCTGCGGCGTTTATCTGAATTCATCAACTATAATGCCTTACGCATTTTGGATGTGCCAATATAAAAGTAAAGAAGAGTTACTTTTGCGCTAGTTCTTGTAGCTCCCCATGTGACCGTTGACATACACATTTTGGATGGTAGTTCTGCGGACAAGAAACTTAGTGGTTAAGTATTATGTATCAGAGACACCAGTCGTTGCAGTAAGAAGGTACCTGCCTTCCTTGCAGGGCTAAAAACGAAGATCAGTCCTAATTCATATCCAACAACACAAAATTTTGTCAGGCTCAAGTAGAAAACAGGAGTCATCTCTTTTTTGAATGCCCTTACACAATGTTGATTTGGAGAAATATCCTTGCTCAAAATGGAATTCGACGTCACATCAGAGGATGGAATGAAGAATTAAATTGGATGATTAAAGCATCTAAAGGTAAAGATCTGGCTGCAAAACTTCTTAAAATATCTTTTCTAGCTTGTATTTATGTCATTTGGGCAGAAAGAAATAGTAGAAGATTTCAAAATAAATTAGTTGACTTTCCAATCTTGTTGGCTAAAGTAAGAAAAATTGTGCGAGGAAGAGCTTCTCTGCTTTACAATATCAAACCCTCACAAGGTAATGTATGCTTGAGTGAGCTCTGGAGGCTCCCAACCTCTATTTTCTCTTACTCTTAGTTTACTTTTGAAAATTGTTGTAATACTGGGATATGCCCCTGTGCCTTTGTATATTAATTTCTATTAATGCAACTTACATTAAAAACCAAAAAAAAAAAAAAAAATTTATTTTTTAAATGAGTTTTCTCACTTATCCAAACCTACTACCAATGGAACGCATTCAGTCAGTGACAACATTCTATTATGTCCTAGTCTGAAGCTATTAGTCATGCTATACACTCCCATCACCAGGATGACAATAAGATGTATGAAGACCATTGCACGATTATGGAATGCGTAAAGTGTCCGATCAAAGACATGCCAGCATGTAGAATGTCGAGAATCCACAAAATGAAAGAAAATGGAGAAAGGATTTGTAGATCAAAGCCCTGCAAAAGCTAATAGTTTGGAAGTATGATATTAATGATCAGTTCAATAAGATCATAAAATCCATCAATTTGCCATAAGAAAGCATCCTAAATCGAACAATTGAGCCTGCAAGTCCCTAAATTCTCCTTAATTTCAAGTTACACCCAAACTCAGAAAGAGCATGTCTTTACATAAATAGGAAACCCCGGTCTAGGCAAGTCATGTAGTTCTCCCTTATCAAACATAACACTAAACCTGAGCTGATATAACGCAGTTCTCCCTGATCTAATCTAACACTTATACTGAGCTAGCATTTAAGCCTAAGTTGAAATGTTACACGCATATTTAGAAGAGATAAAAAGATAAATGAACAAACAACTTGAACAGTTTTGACGAGGTTGATCCATTTGGTTCTCCCTGATTAAACATGAACTTGGAAGGGATCTAAACCATTAAACTTTATCTGGTTAAGTATCTGAAAGACCTCCATGAAGTATCAGGACAGTGGCTTCAAGTGTTAATGTGTTTGTACTTCTTTGCAAGCAGTTACAAAAAAAGGGAAAGAAACTAATTTCAAGTTGTTAAATGAAATTACAATATTCAAATCCAGTTACTAAGCGTTTGAGATACCTGATAAATTGTTCTCAATTCAATTGTTGTCTAGCTTTGAGATGAATGGAAAAAAAAAAAGAAAAAAAGCTTACCTTATTATTAGAGAAAGGGGAAAGGGGGTCATACCAAAGTGAAGAAGCTGACAATTGGGAGAAATTTAATTGCTTACTTCTATGTCAAAATGACATTTGTATGTCTTCAGATCTTCTTGAAAGAGTCTTTGACGACGCTCAAGGATCTCCTCCGCGCTGATCATAAGAAACAGTTACATAACGCTCCATACTTGGAAGTTCAAGTGCAAACGTTATTGAACTAAATTGAATAAAACGAAGATATATTTTAGTTTCCACAGATATTACACGGAATGAATTGCAGTTTGCACTTCGCATTTAACATAGCGATACAAGTACAAAGAGCCATAGAAGGAAAAATACTTACAATCTTTTGAAGGTATAGGGTCCTGATCATAGATTTTCACTAATAAAAATCTAGGATATTGTCACGACCCTAGGACTAAGATCGTGCTCTTAGAACCAAAATAACACCGATGAAAAACAAAATACCAAACTATATTGAAACTCAAGCAAAGTAACAACTTACAAGAAGAAAACAATACACAAATTATCAAGATTGAGAACTTAAAGTTTTCTTAATTATGAAGGCCAAGCCTAAGGTTTCAATCTCTTCAATAATCCTTTTCTACCTTCCCCTTAGTCACTTATTTATTACCTAATTCTTAGTCCAGTATGATTGGGTTTTGGATTCCCAAAACAATTGGGTTTCGAGTCTTAAATCAACTGAGCTCTGACATTCTCAAAACTACTTAATCTTCTTAATTAAAAAAATCTAAAAACATAACAAAACCAATTGAGATTAAATCCCTTATTTAGCATACCCTAGGCCTGACAAATATGATACGATACATCACACTTATATACCTACTCTTGTCACTGTCTTGTCTTTGTTATTATTTTTTTTAATATATTACATGGTTACACGTTTCACATTTTTCTCAGTCGATTCTTTTTCCATCTACTCTTTAATATGTGTTACTTCCAGTTGTGAACCAATGTTCTCACTTCTTACTTGCTCCTTTTTTCATGTATGAAAAATAGAGAGAAGGATGTTATTGCAAGTGAGAACAATCATTTCTAATCCAAATTAACCAGTAGGTCTTGAAGAGGTTTCTCAAGCCTGAAGCAAATTGAATTTCATTTGTCTTTGGGGCTATACGATCTACGATATTTTTCCACGAAACATTTTCCTAGGGTGCTCCCCGGCTTGGATGAGATCTGCGTGCTTTTATAGATAACATGTTCATAAACCACAACGACACAAGTACACACTGATCCCTTCTAATACACATGTCCACTCCTACTCCATTCTTGTTCCCTCCTTCCATTCTTCACTGTAGAACTTCCCCTGGGAATGTTCTCCCTAATTTGGTAATTGTTTAAGGAACTATTCTCAAAAGTACCCAAAAAAGAAAAAAACGTTTCTCCAGTAAACATTTAGAAAATTTGTCCAAGGAAAGAAAAGATTGTATAGACATCCTATGTGGTTAATGACAATATGTGAATAAAACTTCGTTAATAAATTGAATATTAGTCAAGAGGTGGAAAAACTGATCAGGATGGGAATAAGAAAAATTATTTCTCTTTATGCATTTAGATGATTCTAATCATTAGCTCCTTGAAAACCAGACTCTACTAAACATATTTTGAGGGAAAAACAGAAGCAACAAAGGAGAATCTTTTTGTTTTATTCTTTTATTCTTCCTAGAAAATTAATTTTAAGAAATAAAAGGAATCCAAACAAACCTTGCTTCCCATTTCAGTATTTACAAGCCTCCAATAGACCTACATCTCCTCCATAGCTTGTTATTCGATGGCATCAGACAACTGTTAAATCAGTATAAGCCATGATATGCTTTCTACAGAAAAATTCTGGATTGAAACCTATCATTGGGCTAGTATGGTGAGACTACTAAGTGGAATTGGCTATTAATCCTAGTATCACAATACTATGTAGATATAGATTTCTCGAAAAGCATTTGCGGATAAAATCATGGGACACAAGGTTCAAAAGAAGGAAATAGATTATTTGGTTTATGAGGTGTGGAAACAATAGTTTGGAATTAAGTAGGTGCCTTAGAGTCTGAACGGTGTTATTCTTGAGTAACGAGTGCTTGTGAAGGAATATATTGTCATAAGTATATCTAGATTGTGAAACAAATATATACACACAATAAACAAAACACATTGAAGATTTACGTGATTTGCAAAAAGGTTCCTAAGTCTACAAAGAAGCAATTTCTTCATTGTTTAGGGCTTTTGTAAACTTGAGAGGCCACGAAAGAGGTTTCTTCTCTGTGGTGGCTCTCTCTCTCTTTAATAATCAGAACAACTCCCTACTAAATGACATGGAATTAACCTTAATTGAAAAAAAATTATCATTTTGTTTTTTATCTTGGTTTTGACTAAATACCAAAAAAAAAAAAAAGAAAAAGTCCAAAAAACACTAAAAGCATTCTTACTATATTTTTTTATATATTGGAGAAAAATATAATGAAATAATAAATAGTCAATAATTATTGTTGTAATTATCTCTATTTACTAAAGTTAAAGCTATAATCAAGACAAGCAAAACGATTTATGTCAGAAATGTGGGTTAAAAAGTTATCACAATTGATAATTTTGTTTTCTAAAACTCAACTATTCGTACACTCTTTTTTAAACTTAAAATTATTAAAACGGTGCATATACTAGATCATTGGTTTTACCTCCAAATTAACTTGAATTTTGACAAACATTGTAGATATATGGAAGTCCTTCAATAGTGAGTTTGACAAAATATTGATTCTATAAAAAGTTATTAAATACAGCAAGCATTAGAGAAAAACATATAAGTAAAATGTATAAATAAGATCTTTGGCAAAGGAATATAATCAAGTTTTATAATCCTTATTGAAGTATAAAATCTTAAATCATTTTTTTTGACACTAAGTTAACTATTTTGATAAGCAAGGGAATTGACCTATTCAACACCTTTGATGCATTGCAATTAACATTTATTAGTTAGCTTGATTGTGATTGAGTGTTAACTAGTTATCTCTTAGTCCTAAGTATCAATGGACTTGTGAATTTTGATGTGAATGATGATCATGTAAACAACTCTACTTATTTCAATTGGCCTTTGTCTCCTTGTTTTCCTCTTAGCTTCCTTGGCTTGACACTTCATAATCTTATTAACCAGCTCATCCTTATTCTTTATAGACATTTTTGGGATAATCATAGAGATCTAGTGGCAAAGACATATACAACAAACACAAAAGAGCACTAAGGATTTATGTTGTCAAAGATAAACCATTCCCTATGCCTATGGAGCAACAATATATATTTGGAGAGTTCATATAGCAAAAAGCAAGAAGAGAATTTGGTGGTCTTATTTTGGTTGCTTTGACATCTCACCAAATGATTATGTACAATTTAAGATTCCCTATATTCTCATATTTATAGGCAACGTAGAAGAACATTTTAATGAGAGCTCATCATTTAGCCCTTCCATTCAAAATTATTATTTTTTACCTCACTTCTAATTTTGATTCCACCCTTACACGCCACCATGAATGGCATTTAAATTGGCCCTTCCATACATATGTTACTTCCTTCCATTCCATCTATTACCACCCTATCCTACTATTGTTTTAAAGTTTAGAGTAGAGGAATTCAAGCAAGGATTTTATTCAAGATTAGTATTGCCAAGTCTATAGATTTGTTTTAGGATGGCTTTGCTTTTGAGTGCTTGAATGAAGTTATGACACCAAACTGGTGAAACCATGGGCTAGGTTGTTAAGAGTTGCAATTTGACATCGAGACTTAGAGATGTTATGTTTTTGGATGTTGAGATTACACACTTATTTGGATGTTGAGATATGCATTTTGTCCTAGGTTATTCTTTTTATTTCTTGTTGAGATTGTATTTTGATTTCATCTGGTCTATATAAGGCACAAAGTCCTTTATTGCAATTCTATTCTTGGGGTTCTTGTTTGTTGTAACAAACATTTTGATCATTAATACAAACCTTTATATCTATAGCGGTACTAAGGAATAACATGAGTTCTAATACCATGTTAAAAATTATAAAGAAAGGTTCATATTCAACTTAAAATCTTAAAACATTAAGTGAAAGAATTTATTTCTTTATATATTACTTTTCAAGCTTTTATTTTTCCCATGTTGGGCTTAAAAGTAAGTTTGCTTTTTTTAGTTTCAAACAATTCAAGAATTTATAAGTTATGTAAGATTAAAGACCCAAAACAAGCTAACTCAAGATTCAAAATTTGGGGCTACTAAAAAGAATAGGTGTAAACAACTCACCAAGGTCAAAACTTAACTGAAACTAATCAATTGATAGAAAATTGATCTATTATTACTTAAATGTATTTTTGTCAATTTGCTAATAACTTAGTGAAGCTATCACTAGCTTGAGTTGAAACCCAAATGTAACCCAAATTTTTCTTTCTTTTAGTTTTAAGCATCCAAGAATGTATAGGTTATGTAAGATGAGACCCAAAATGGGCCAACTCAAGATTTAAAATTTAGGGCTACAACATGTACTGAGTGTAAAAACTAAAGCTAAGGTCAAAACTCAACTCAGACTAATCAATTGATAAACAATTGACCTATTTCGAGTTAAATATATTAGAGGTTTAGGGGTTTGAAGCTTCCTTTAACTAAGAAGCCTCAAGTTTGATACCTATTCTCCATACTTGGAAAAATGAAAAATCTAGCTAGGTTGTTATCTGCTGGTCTGTCAATTTACTGGGAGGTTTCTAATGGCCCATATCCATCAGTTAGGTTCCGTAATGGATTGAAAATCGACGAGAGCGTTTGATGCTTAGCCCTAAAAACAAGTAGCAACAGGTGGGATCTTCTTAACTCCTTAACTTTCCCAGTGGGCAGTCCTATCTTGGCCCACACATGAAGATAGGTTCTTCCGGGCTTCCCACTTTCCTGTGCCTTTACATTGGTATGATCCTTCCATTCAAACTCAGCTCCACGTTCCAATGCCAAAAAAAAACCAAGATTTTGCCGACATGAGCTGCTCAACATAAAACTCCTAATCATACCAGACAACAAATCAGAAGCCAAGACAAAAACTAAAGAAAATGACCAAGGTGGTTTTCCTCGGAGGGTCCACTAACGAGAAGTAATCAACAAAATAGCAATGAAGCTCAGACTGAAATCACAAATACAAAAATGCAACCAAATAAGAGCGGCAAGGATCAGATCAATAAAAATAGTAAACTTGCGTACAAAATAAAACGAACAATGCACGGAACTTTTTCGTTGTAGGAGAGGAAAATTTCTAAGGTTTTCTTATATTTCATTTTTGTTTGCTTGATTTTCAAAAGTTCACAGTACTAGTCTCCCGAGTGTAATGACAAGCGAAAACAATAGACACGCATAGACGAAGAAAAGCACGTTGCCTGTTCTCGCTACAGAACTGATAAAGCTTCCCGCCGCTGGAGATAACGAAAAGCGCGACCTCGGCACCGCAGAGGATGGAGACCTCGCGAGCATTCTTCATCAAACCACTCCACCTTTTCGAGAAGGAGATGTGACGACTGTTCTTGTCCTCAATACGCTTCAGCACCACCTTCTTCCTCCCCATTCGAAGCCCCATTCGCTCTCTGTGCTCCGTTCTCTTATTCTATCTCCGTGTCAGTTTAAGACACAAGGGAGGTTGTGAAAGTATAGGCAGAGAGATGGAGAGAAACAGAAAGCGAAGGGGGAATCACCGAAAGAGTAAGACGACCTACTTTTGACAAGTCTTCCGTAAGCATGTCTTGTCTCGCTGCGGCTGCTTTGTCCATATCTTTTTCAGTATTAAGTGCGTCTTTCTTTTCCCACTTTTTGTGATGGCTGAAGACGGAATTTAGTACCAAGAAAGCAAGAAACGGCCAAACAATGAAAAAAGAAAGAACTTGCTGGAGGATTCGAAACTGTGAGTCGTTTTGCCTGCATGATGTGTAAAGTAGGTGACATTTCAGATGATTTACCCATATGATTTCATTTTAACTTTAATTCTAATATCGACATTTATTTTAAATTATGAAATAAATATCTAATGATGTTTACTTATTCATTGTCAAAATATTTTCAATAGCAAGCTGTAAATCTCCCACCTCTTCCTTAGGACTATTCTATGTTTGGGAAAAAAAAAATGAAATCGAGTATTATTATCACTGATTTCTAAACACTTTGAAAATTTATCGATTAAAATACATATGGGGCCATTATAATTCGCTGGAAAAAGATATAATGGGTCTCGAAAGTTAATGCTCATGTTACTAGTAAACTATTAAGTATATTGGATGTCTGATTAATGGTGACTCTTGGGCCAAGATATTGACCGGGGACGTTGAAAACCCTGAATCAGAAGTCGACTGGTAGACCCAAGGGAATTCGTGAAAAGCAAAAGCAGGAAGGACAGCAACCCTTATCCGATTCCTGACTCGACTTTTACGTCCTTCTCTGGTCGTTTCTGCGTCAGGACTACGCACTTCCCCATCCTCCCGCCACGGTTACGCCGTACCCCTTGAAATAACATATCGGGGCAAGAGAGAGGGATAGAACCGACCGTGACGAATGCTTCTTTGAGATAAGACTGAACGGAAACTGCAGGTTTAAGAGACAGCAGAGAAACCATTATAACCCTCTCTAGGGGTTACAAAAGTCGGGTTCAATAAGAGCCCCGTTCTTCGAAGAAACCCAATATTGAAGAGACATGGGCAGGTAATTGCAATAATCGGCAAATGTGTAGTAAAGAAGGGCGTTTGGAGGTGTCCTTTAAAGAATGCAGGAGGAGGAATGTGAAAAGGTTAGAAATGGGGATCGCATTCCTTGGCTTTTGTGTGTCAAAGGTCAGTATAGGGAGTATGGACTGTTAAAGTTATTGATTTAAACAAACTTGACATTATCATGCCAAGTTTGAGGGATGTATTAAAAGTTATTTGATTTAAACAAACAGAAACTACAAATTAGGTGAAGAATACTCAAAAATAGGTTGCTCAGGTTTTGCAAAGCAAGCTTGAATGGGCGTGAAAACGTTTGAGCAAGGAAATCCTCACAACAGGCTCAAGTGCAGCATTTAGCTCAGCAAGTTTTGGAGCAAGAACTCACTAATGAGCCTGAAGTCCAAGCCTACGAGCAAATTGCTTGTCATGCAAATGCTTTGTAGCTTTTGAGTGCGGCGAGAAGAATCCGGGGTAGCTTTGGACTAGGTTCGTCCGACCTCACGGGTGAATGAGAATAGAAAGGGGCCACGTATCTGCACGCCTGCAAGTTTATCTGCACAAATACCAAACCGAGGATAGTGCAGGTTCAGATAAGATTCTTTGCACCAAGAGATATAAGGAGATATGGAGGGCCCGCAAATCATCGCATTCACTTCATCTAGGCATGAATTTTGCAAGATGTCAGCATTTTTGACGGTTTTGCGTCTTGTTCCCTTTTAATTGGCATGCAAGTTGGTGACACGTTGATAACTAGTTGTCACGTTCACGTTGTTTTTCGGATAAATAGGGATCGTGTAAGTCATTTTGCTGCGTGAAAAACGTCTAATCCTAAAGAAAACCATGTCTTGTTTTCTGTAGATCGTAGCAGGGCTGTTTGGCCCTGCGTTCATGGAAGCCTTTTCTATTCCATCTTCTTCTCCTTTCTTTACATTTTGTGTTTCTTTCTAAGTTTTAGCTATGCACTTTTGTTCTCAAGTTTTGTATTCTTTCTTTTTCTTTTTTTACAAACCCAAGTGCATAAATCTTGTGTTCTTTATTTACAAACCCCTTTAACTTTTTTTTATTATGCCAGTTTGGTCATCAAATCAAATCCCTCGAGCTAAAACAAGCTGACATCTAATAAGCTTACCAATTTCGACAACTGATCTTTTAGAAGGAGTCCCGTCCCAAATCCTCTTTTCCTACCTCCGGAAGTGAAATTACGAGATTGCTTGAAGGGTAGCCATGTTTCAAACTCTATCGTCACTATCACCTTAGTGCTTTTCTTCATCCCCGTTGCTCTTCTCTACAGCATGCTGTAAGCCCATTCAGCCAGCCGAGCAATCCTATTTCTAACTTGGTATCAGACTACCACCTTGGCTTTTGCCCCTCAATTGAACCATCCATGGCCTCATTTGCCTCCGAAACTTGGTTTTCTGCCGCCTCTTCTACTCCAAACTTGCCTAACCTGAACTTGTCTTCTCTTGCAGTTCCTTCTTGGGCCATCAGAGAAGGTTTGACATCTCAAAGGTCGTTGTCTGAAAAACCTGCATAACCTCATTCTTTGTTTCCTCCCAACTTCCCTTAATCGTTGATGTCTCCAACCTAGCACCTGCTTCTCTTCTACAAATTCCAGATGAGTCCACTAACTCAAATCCGGCCTACACTCCTGGGTCATCCACAACCAGATGGCATTGGGTTGGATTCTAGCCACCTCCACCAACCCGATCCTTACCCAACTCACACACCACAAAACTTTTGCTGCCATTTGGGCTTACCTCTCCTCATATGTTGCCAGTCTTTAGCCCTCGCTGCCTTGCTTTAGAATTCAACTTCAACCACTGCAGAAAGGAAATGGCAGTGTTACCTGTTGGAAGAATCGGGCTCCAATAAGTTCGATTTTTCCAGGATCTAGCAGTTCATCAAGAACACAAAAATGGTTTGAAACGAAATGAACGTGGAGCATAACATACCTGTCTGTGGCCCTATATTCTGCAATAACTGGCTTGACTCTTCCTCTTTATGCACTTTCTTAGCACTAGCCTGATGAGATGGCAGACTCCTCTTTGGAGATCAAAATGGTGAAGTGGGCGACGGATTGGTTCAGTGTTTTTGGGCTGTTTTTAACTTGCTAGTCGTCTAGTTCCTTTTCACATATTGCGAAAAGATAACTTTAGTCCATTTTACGATTAGCCCTTAATGGGCTCGGACTTTAAACCTTAGGCTCAATACCTTAGTCCACCAATAATTTGTGATTTTCACTTTATGCAAATTTTTTAGTACATATATTAAGAGCTGAAAGAGGATTTAGCCATCTCTTTATATGTTGTATAAATAAGTCTAGTCAATAGGAATCTATAAGGAAAACATAAGTTCACAACTACATATTTAACAATTAAGAATACTGTATAGTTCAATTGATTATACCAATTACAAATTTATTGATTTAAAATCAAGTAAACTCAACAATGTCAATTGCTATAGGTTCACATCAACAAGCTTATTTAAAATAGGCTAATATTATCGACTACATCCATTGAGCTACCTTCATCCTCAACTAACTTTCCAGCATTGGAGAAATCATCTTCAATAACCAATACCATACTCACTTGTTTGTGGTCTTGGAGATGATTTCCAAACCCTAGCTACCTCCATCTTCATCTAGACACAGACCAATCCAATGACCCACTAAGCCTTCCATTCTTTCCTCCTAGCTCACGTGGGTAGACTCGATCTTCATGGTCTAGACATTCCTATAGTGGCATTCATGGCTTACTATGGCCAGTTTGCTGCCCTTCAATAGCCCTTGCTAGTCCCCAATTCTCCACGACCTATCTTGTGCCCGACCTAACTTGCAAACCCCTTTCCTCCTTCCAGTGGCCTCTTGCCAACACCTCCGACGGGCCCACTATACCTCACCCATTTATTACCCCAGGCCTACCATGCTAACTTCCCTCCGCTTCCCTCCGCCTATTGCTCACCCACGTCCTCCGCCCCAGTACACTTTAGATGTTGCTTCTTGACATCTAGATTTGGGTGCCTTCCACAATATCATGGACTCACTAGTGCTAACCACTTTCAACAACTCATTGTGGGTGATCGTGGGTGATCGAGTTTGGCTTTCCAATGTCTTACCTAGAGATTGTTGGAGTGTTGCCATGAAAACACACGACTTTGGTGATGATAACCTGCTACTTGGATATAATATATGAATATCTGATAGGTACTTACAAATACCCGATGTAAATGTCCAAGCTAGAAATGCAGCACGCGCCCTACAGATTTGCACGACATATTTCTAAACACGCGCCGCCACACAGAACATGAAATGCAGAATTGCAGAACAGTTACTAAAGACGCGGACTAGATTTTCATCTGCCAAGTCCACAGAACGCAGAAAACGCATCCAGAACCTTCAAACGTTTATCCTCCTCCACCTATGAAAATGCAAAGCACAAATCACAAAACGCAAGAAGGTAGAAAGGAAAGGATTAGAATACGCCTCTCCTTTGAGGCACATCCAGAAGTTTCCCATACACCTTTCTTTTGAACAGAATGTGTCTCACTCTAAATGGGAAAAGCTGAACTGTAGATCTAAGATGTTTGGACTTGGGAAGGGAGCTGAATGTTCTCTCGACGGCTAGAAGCAGAAAAAGAATTTAGCATGTAAGGTTGTCTCACAAAAACTTGAGGACAGCTTGGACATATCAGATGATGAGTTTATCATGCTTGCCCGCAAGCTCAGCAAATTCCGTAGAAATGAGAGAAATAGAATCTGAAGTAAGTTCTCAATTCATTCCTGAAAAAGATTGCACATTCTATGAACTTCAACTGCATTTAATGATGCTAGAGATAGTTCAAAGATTCTACGCTCAATTTATACAAAGATAAAACAAAAATGTCAGTCAGATATAAGATATTAGACAAAATTACTTGAAGAAGAAAAGGGAAATCTTATTGAGAAAAACAACAAACAGGAATGTGTTAGAAAATTGTCAAAACAGTGTTGAAAAAGTTTACAGATGGAAGCAAAATACTTGAAAAAGTGGTTGCTTAACAAAAGGGATCATATGACAAAGTTGGCATCAACCAGGACTTAATTACAAAATTTTCATAAACATGTGTAAATCTTCCAATGTCGGAAAATCGTCAATATCAAGTTTGGTAACAAACTCATTAGTAACATGTTGTACATTTTTCAACTACTTTTGGTTATACAAGTCACATTTGACAAATTGAAATAGAAGAATAGTATAGAGTAAAAGGAATTTGGATTCCCCTAGGAATCAATTTGACTAACTCACAAGGACTCAACAAAACTTGGGGCCTAAGAATGTCAATTTCAAATTTGTTGCTAAAGGAAGCCATTGGCAAACCAGTAAGTCAACAACTCAAAATCTATGGTACTTGGATAATGGCTGTTCAAGGCTCATGACTAGTAATAAAAGCCTATTCATCCACCTTACTATCAAATCTTTTCTTTTGGTATAACTTAGAAGGAATTATCCAACTAAGAGTACTATTGGTTATGCATTATATATAATTATAACATATGTATTATATGTTCATGGATTGAAGTTTAATCTTAATGTTAGTCAATTATGTGACATGGTATATAATGGTAGCTTTGAACCATCATTATACATCATAACTAGTTGTGAATGTAAAGCAAAAATATATGCAAAATGCCAAGGAAATGCGTATGTTTCAAAACTCAATGAAAACGTTCAGCCGAACAAATATGCTTACAATCGTTAGAGAGAATTAATTTGGTCATGGCATAAAGGGCTGGCTCATTTGCTTGTATGAAGCTTATTTGAGAACTCTTAGCAAAAGCCCTACTTATAAAAGTATGATAAAAATAAAATCTGTGATGCATGTATTTGAGGAAAACATATTAAATGAGTTTTAAGTCTAAAACTATGACAACTACAACAAGGCCAATCAATCACTTCGCATGGACTTATTCGACCCAATGAGGACAACCACTTTGAGTTGTAAATATTGTAGATGACTACACAAGATTACATGAGATATACATCCTAAATCATAAAACTGAGAACTTTGAAATATTTTTAAAATTTTGTAAGAAAACTCAAAATTACATGGAATTGAATATGTGGTATTCAAACGGAACTTGACAGGAAATTTGAGAACCCTGGATTTTAAAACTTTTGCTATCATTTCGGAATGAGACAATTTTTCAACATCTAAGATACTTCAACAAAATGGTGCAATATAAAGGAAAAAATAGAACTTTCAAGAAATGTCAAGATCCATGCTATGTGAAAGAAAAATTCCCTAAATATGGATAAGGAGAAGCAATAAATACTGCTTGTCATATCATTCGTAGAGAATTGATTAGATCAACATTAAAAAGAACCCGGTATGGGTTATTGCATTGTAGATAACCTAATGCTACATATTTTCATGCATTTGGATGCAAATGCTTTATTCACAATAATGGAATATAATCTAGGAAAAAAATGACTAAAAAGGTAATAAGGACATATTTTTGGGATGTTCATTCGCTAACAAAGCTTATGTGTTTTTCCGTAAATGAACCATGATTTAGAGGAATCCATGTATGTGATATTTGATGAATCTAATGACTCCAAATTATGTAGTACTGATTTGCATATGGCAAACGAAGAAACTAAACCTGAGCTGGAATTCAATAGAGAGTTGCAATATGAAAGAAATTGCTCCAGTTGCAAGCACTGAAATCAAAATGCAAGCTGTTCAAACTTAAAAGGACTGTGATTCCCCAAAGCAAGGAATGAAATGGATAAAACTCAAGTAAGAGGTAGCCCCACACAATAGGTATGTATGCAGTCCTTTACATAGAATGTATGTGAATTTGTAGATTTTCTAACACGCATAGGATTGAAGAAAGTAGGAGAATCCTTAAATGACACCAATTGGATCTTGCAATGTAGGAGTTGAATTATTTTAAAAGAAATGGGATATAGGAGCTAGTTCCTAAACTTGAAAACTACTCTATTTTATGACAAAATTGGTTTCTAAAAGTAAGCTTGACAAATATGGTATTATTGTAGGAACAAAGCTAGGTTAGTAGTTCATGGTTACTATAAAAAAAAGGGTATTGACCATGATAAAATTATACATATATAGCTAGGCTAGTGTCAATTAATATGTTACTTGTATTTGCATATTATAAAAGTTCAAACTCTTTCAAATAGATGTAATAGTTTCATTTCTAAAATTTGTTTTTCAAGATATGCTTGCTTTACAAATCTATGTGGGTGGTATCATCTTTGTTACCAAAAATGAGGAGTTATGCACTGAGTTTGCTGCACAATGAAAAATGAGTTTAAAATGTGCATAATGAAGGAATTAACTTATTTTCTTGTCTTACAAATCAAACAAGCATAGCATGGAATCTCATTCATTGAATAAAATTCATAATTGTGTCACTATATAAATTTAACCTTATACTAACTAAATCCATTTCTGTGCATATGAGCACTCACTTAAGTGCTATAAATTGAAGTTTTCACTATCTTAGGGGCACACTACACTTAAGTCTTTTGTATTTTATGGAGTCAAGCTTTATATCATATGCATACAGTGATGCAAATTTTGCTAGATGCACGATTAATTGAGAAAGTACTAGAGGCACTTGTTAGTTTTTAGGAAATATGTTGATATCTTTAGTTTTTAAGAAACAAAAATGTGCTCACATGCATTACTAAGAGAGAATTTGTTGTATTAGGAAACTATTATACCCAATTTCTTTGGATGCAACTTCAACTACTTGACTTTGGTGTTTTACACACTCGTGTTACCATCAAATGTGATAATATGAGTGCTATAAATCTAACAAGAAATCCCAACTAGCATTCTAGGACTAAGACTATGTTGAGATTAGGCATCATTTTATTTGTGATCTTGTCACAAAAGATAATGCTATTACTGAATTTGTGCCCAAACAGAATCAGCTAGCTGTCTTATTTTCAGAACCCCTTTATAAGAATAATTATGTTCTCTAAGAAAAGAATTCGGTATGTGCACACTCTGATATTTGGCTAGTTCAATGAGCATCATAACAAAAACCTGACAATCGTCTCGTGCTCTCGCAATTTAGTGGAGGTGCCAATGCCCATCAATTATCGTACATTGGTCACAGCCTTTATACTTTGCATATTTTGTAACCCTCTTTTGCTTGTGCCTTCTTCACTAGTTTGGTATGCCTGTCGGCAAGGGGAGCTCAATCTAGGTAAATCCTATTCTACCTTACTTTTGTCATGATTCTGCCTTTTCTTCTGTTGATGGAAAAAACGGAGAGAAATGTAGGTATTGCGTATTGCGTATTGCGTATTGTGCTTATAATGTATATACTGTCACTCACAAACTCAGTGTTCATAAATTCAAGTGTTGTGGTTATAATGCTGCTTTACCCTATTACCTGCATACTCAGTGTTGTAGCATTTATAGTTTTTGTAATGAACAGACTACAAATTTTATTTAAAAAAGGGAAGATCGTTGAAGTGTTGTTTCGAAAACATAATTTTGACGACAAACTGCTACTTAGATATAATATGTGAATATCTGATGGGTAGTTACAAACTGTGACAAGGAGATTTTGAAGTGTTTCTTTGAAAACACAATTTTCTGATGACAAATTGTTACTTGGATCTAAATGTGGATATCTGATGTGAATATCTATTGATATGACATTAATTTATGTCTTGCCACCAAAATGAAGAAATGCAAATGTGGACCACAAAATTGCAGCATGCGCACTATATGTTGCATGACTCACATCTAAACATGCACTACAATGCATAACTTGGAATGCAGAATGTCAGAACAGTTTTTAAACATGAGCACCATAGATTTTCATTTGCTAAGTCACCAAAATGCAGAGGTCCAAGCACATCCAGAAGCTTCAAATCCGATCCCCCTGCACTTATCAAAACGCAGAGCACAAAACACGAGACGTAGGAAGGTAAAAAGGAAGGGATTCAAATCGGCCTCTCGTTGGAGGCACATATACAAGTTTCCCGTATGCCTTTACTTTACACATAATAGGTTTCACTCTAAATGGGAAAAACTCGATTGTAGATCAAGATCTTCAGTCTTGGGAAGGAAGCTGACCATTCTCTCAAAGGCTTATCAAATCTGAGGCATTCTTCAATTTGTTTTAATATCAAGATAACTCTAATAACACGGTTATAATCCCTACCGTAGGAATCCCTTGTTCGAATTCCAATTTAATTAGCAAAGCCTAACACTAGTTAGTTAAAGACATATCCTACTTCTTTTTATTTTTATTTTTATTGAATATGTGAGTTTATTTATATAAAAATAAGAGAATACAAATGTTAAAGGACATATCTAGCATTATAAATTCATCTAAAAGAAAATAAAAGTAGGTATTCTCAATTGTAATGTAACAAAACATTTGTGAGAGAGTTTAATGTTCAAAGATGCTCTGCTATATAAAGACATATCCTACTTCTAATTGGCTAAGAAAACCTAACAAATCCCACATCATTGAAACCTCATTGGAAATTACTCAATAGATTTCCCATTCCCAGTAAAGCTAAAGCACTTTAAACCCAATTAACCTCAAACAACCAAAACCTATTATGCCTTAAACACCTAAAACCTCAATAACTTGAAACACTCTTCATGTTGCCATGGGTTGTGAGACTACGCCCCTCCCATTAAACACTTGTCCTTAAGGATGGTTTGATGCTGATTCCTCCCGTGTCTTCTTTGGTTGTGGATGTTTCTTTTCGTATGGTTCATTTTTCATCAGAAAGACCAAAATGACCAAAAGGCCCGTCTTCTTTGATTTAATATTACAATAACACTAAATGACATGATTACAATCCCTAATTTAGAATCCCTTATTCGAATTTTGATTTAATTGAAAAGTCTAACGCTAGCTAGTTAAAGAGAAATCCTCATTCCAACTAACTAAGGGAAACTTGAAATAGAATCCAAATACCACATGATCAAACCCTGACCTAAAACCCCTTAATACATTATCTTATTCCAATAAACCTAAAAGACTTCAAGCCCAATGAACCTCAAACAGTTGAAATCTCACAAACCTCAAATACCTAATATGCCTCAAACATTTGTAATCCCCAATAACTTGAACATTCATTCCATTATATATCATAGGATTTCCTTTAAAAGTGTTGTATAGTATTTGGTAGTTTTTGTTTTTGGATTTGTTATCAAAAGCAAAACTAAGTGGCTAAGGATAATATGCTAATGAGATTTCGTTATTTAATTGAAAGCTACCGAAGAAATGACAAACATTAACAATCAAAAACACCTAATTAGATATGGGTTTCCAAACATGTTTTGGACAAAAAAGGAAAAAAAGGAAAAAAAAGAAAAGAAAAAGAAACTATTGCTTGTTGTCTTCGAATGCAAGTTTTTAGGGCAAAAAAGAAAAAGAAAAAATGAAAAAAAAAAATTTACTCTCATAGCACTTAAGGCCTTATCTACACTTACATCTTCTCTATAGTCACCCCCCCAAACCAATAACTTGAACATTCATTCCATTATATATCATAGGACTTCCTTTAAAAGTGTTGTATAGTATTTGGTAGTTTTTGTTTTTGGATTTGTTATCAAAAGCAAAACTAAGTGGCTAAGGATAATATGTTAATGAGATTTCGTTATTTAATTGAAAGCTACTGAAGAAATGACAAACATTAACAATCAAAAGCACATAATTAGATATGGGTTTCCAAACATGTTTTGGACCAAAAAAGGAAAAAAAGGAAAAAGGAAAAGAAAAGAAAAAGAAACTATTGCTTGTTTTTGTCTTTGAATGCAAGTTTTTAGGGCAAAAAAGAAAAAGAAAAAATGAAAAAAAATATTTACTCTTATAGCACTTAAGGCCTTATCTACACTTACATCTTCTCTATTGAGAGGTATTAAATAACTGTTAAATCATCACATTCCATGATATGTTTTCTACACCTAAGTTCTAAATTAAAAGTTAATCATAATTTGGAGTCCAATATGAGGAAATTGCTAAATGGAGCTAGTTGTTTATCCTACTACCCCAATTCTCAATGCAATGAATGTTTACTGAAGTACATTACTTAATCCAGCCTAAGGCCATGATATTTTTGAAGAAGTCAAAGAAAGAAAACTTGAAACAGAGAACTCTTAAATTACATTAATAGATTTTAAATAGGAAATGTAAAAGAGAACTGAATTCTTATATTACATTAATAGAATTTAAGTAGGAACTTGGGAAAAACAAATAAGGATGACATCAAACTAATGAAAGGAAATCTAGAGGACCTTTCAATAGCTTTTTCTTATATTATTAGTAGGTTACATACCTATTCAAGTCCATAAATTTACTTTTCACACTATTCACCACCTTGTTGTTAGCTATTATGTAGATCAAAAGAGTCAAAAGAATCCAAAGTAGGTGTTGAGAAATTCCATTCCATTTTTGTCGTTAACATCATTCTTTACTTCCAAAATCCTTCCTTTTGTTCACTCTTAAGGATGGTAACTATTTCAATTGTCATATGTGATATCTAAATGAATCAAATAATCAACCTATGCCAAGAAATAGAAGACTAAGAACATTAGCAATCAAATACTTGGTCTGTCAATACATAATTTTTTTCCACCTAAATCCTAATTCTATTAATCGTAATCCAAGTAGAATTAAATACACATGTTTAGTCCATCAATTCATGGTTAGTATTGACTTAACAACTTCCTTTTACTCCATCTCACTATTGTGAAGGCAATTTAGAAGTATCTTTAGCTTATGCATTCCAATTTTTGGAAGGACCTTAGAATGTCTAGAAGTATTATTCTAGAAAACAAGCACTTATGAGGAAAGGAAATATATTAATTATTCTAAAACTATGTTAAAATTAAGAACATGTACAAAAGAAGAAATCAAAAAGAGTTTGTTCCACTTTCATTTTTTTTAAATAAATACTGAAGAAAATAACACAACAATATAAAATCATTTGTACAAAATTGTACGAGGGAGAGCTTCTTTGTTTTAAAATATAAAATTCTCATGGAAAAATGTCATTTTGAATGAGATTTGGAGGCTTTCAACCTCTATATTTTCGTAATTCTTATAATTTTGGAGTATGCCCTTATGCTTTTGTACACTACTTTTTATTAATGCACACTTACATTTTCACCAAAAAAAAAAAAAAAAAACACAACAATAACCCATCTACTTAAGCAATAGAATGTTGATGACTAAAAATTCTAGATTGATTTGATTAGTTTTGCTTCAAGCTGAGACACATTCAAGCTTAACCATCTAATAAGAGCTAACTAGATTACATTCATGTTGTGTGAGAAGTTTAAATTATGTTTACATACTAACTTTCAATCCTTTGATATAAATTTTAAATTTAAGAAGCCCAAACTCAAGATATTTCCCAAATAAGTTTTACACCCCACTTGAATTTTTTGACAATGTCATAAAAAATATATAACTCATTTAATAATGAACTTGACCAAATAGCAACTCTAAAAGAAGTTAATAAATAGCGCAACACAATAAGTTTTACATTAGTTGAAGTCATCCTTAACATGCACAAATATAGAAACATTTAATTTACATATAAGATCTTAACTTCACAAATCTATTTATGAATGTTCAACAAATACTTGAGTTTTAACATAGTTATAAATCAAGTTTCAAAGGTGGGCTTAAGATTTACTTCTTTGCTAAATAAAATAAATAAACAAGTCTATCAATCCTAGTTAAGTATACTTTAAAGTAAGAAGATTTTGATATCAACTCAACTAGAGGGAAGATTTTGATATCAACTCAACTAAAGGTAACAAAAGCAAGTGAATCAATCTATTTAGTAACAACAAATCAACCAACAATTTCAGTGTGTTTTCATTGTCATATATTACTTATGAACAATGATTATTTTAAATTTAAATATTGGTTCAATTCACAATTTAATATGAACGATTATCAAATACATCTTCTTATTTTTTTCAAATTGACCTTTTAAGTCTCCTTTCTTTTTATCTTTCTATCCCTTGCTTCGTATTTTGTAATCTAGCTCATTGACATGGCCATTATTCATTCATTGCTATGGTTGATTTCCTTCTTTTCCATCACAATTATTACTTAGTTCATCCAATCATGTATTGCTTTCACCGGTCCCATCTAGTGATGGCTTAAATTTAGGAGAGGAGGGGGCATTGCTGCATGAATTTTCTTTAAAATAGAGACTCCTAAGGACATGTTTTTTTCTTCGGATTGGATTTCTTATTAGCTCTTGAATGATATTGTACAAATGTAGTGTAGAGATTGGTCTCCTCATAAGCGATACCAACCCAAACTATTAGTCTAACAAACGGTGGACCAATTATCCCAAGCGGTCGGTGCTCTGCCCTAGAACAACGCGTAACAAGTAGGATCTTCCTTGCCGCTTGGCTTGATCTAATCGGCAATCCTATGTTTCCCCCCCATCAAGATACATTCCTCGGGTCTTTCTAGGAATCTGCGCCTCTTAACTTGGTAGAACCAGCCTCTAGAGATTCCCAGAGCCAGGTCCCAATGCCAAAAAATGTACAGCTGCCAACACTGAGACAGGTTAACATAAAACATATAAAGACATCAAAACAAACATGGAGCATACAGCACAAATCGGGCCGCCAGCTGTCTTAGATATACTTTACGGTCGTAACAAAAACACGTGGTGTGTGGGGGCACTCATTATGTAGACAGGTTGGAGACAAGCCATAAGTAAACGAGAAGCATGACAAATTAGAAGCCAGGGAAACAACTCAACAAACCGAGTAAGGTCGTACTCCTCGGGAGTCCACTACTAGGAGGTTACAAACAAATTACCAATAAACTAACACCAGCACCTTGGGGGCAAATCTGATGTAGACATGTTGGAGACAAGCAACCAGAAAACGAGAAGCATGACAAATTAAAAGCCAAGGAAAAAACTAAACAAACCGAGAAAGGTCGTATTCCTCGGGAGTCCACTAACAAGTGGTTATCAATATTAAAGTAATCCAATCATGTCAACATCACTCATACGAAACAACTCAGCCTTACTAACCAAGAAGATCATCTCAACAACTCAGAAAATCAATCAACTCACCAAGTCTCGGAAATCAAGCAATCCAAGAAGGAAGGAATTCGAAATTCAAATCATCTATCTACTATCACCAACCGAAATAGAAAAATACTCAAGACAAGATAAGGAAGTTTTTCAAAAATCAAATTATATATCCAATCTCATTATCTCTCATCAAATCAGCCATAAATTGTACCAACTCCATTTCCATTTCCTACTAATCTTTGTAACATTATAAATTGCACTCATTGTACAAACAAATGTATTGGAAATCATTTTTATTACAATTCATTGTATTGTTATTCTATCTCGGTATTTTACTTCTCAATTTGGTATCACAGAGCCACCGGCGAAAGCCACATTGTTTGTTTCTTTTTTCCGATCCAGGAACATGACGTCTTCAAACCAATTTACTGCTGCCCGCACTTTTCCTGCTGCTGCCCGCACTCTCCCTGCTGCTGCCATCCCCACACCGGGACCCACATCATTCCCTGCTGTTGGAGTCTGCCTAGAAGGCCACAATTTTCTCGTCTGGAAGGCGAGAATCATTCCTTATCTTCGGGCAAGTGGATTGCTCTTTATACTGGATGGCACCTATCCCCGCCCCAAAGAAGAAATCACTGTTACTGATGAGAATGGCTCTCTCATCACCACTCCCAATCCGGCATACACCGACTGGCACGTTCGGGACCAAACCGCTCTGGGGTGGATCCTAAACACCTGTTCTGATGTAGTGGTTCAGTCTGTTTCTCAACATAATCATGCCGCTGAAGCCTGGAAATCCCTTGCTGCGGAATTTGAAGCTCAAAATTCTGCCCGTGCTTCCTCACTGCGTATTCGACTCCAAACAGTGTAAAAAGGCCACAGATCGGTAAGCGAATTTCTTCAAGAAATTAACGCTCTTGTTGATCAATTAGGTAACGTTGGCGAATCCATCTCCGACAATGAGTTCTTAACTCATTTGTTTCGGGGCCTTGGACCTTCCTATGCCCCACTGGCGATGGCTATATCAGTACATAGCCGGACAGCTGCACTTACCAGAGAAGATCTTCGTGGGTTATTACTCACCCACGAAGCTACAATGGAACTTGCTGAGCAAAATACCCCGACAGTAGCATTCTCCTCTGGCAATGATCCTCGCGTCGAACCCACCACAATTGGCCCCAGATCCCAGACTCACCGGAACACCCGTGCTCGGATTACTCAGGCGTCCATTCCTCCTAGTGGCCGTGTATTCCTTGGAGGGGGAAATAGACACCGTTCTGTTATTTGTCAACTATGCAACAGACACGGCCATCGTGCAAATCAATGTCGTTCTCGATCGGGATCGACTCATTTTCCTTTCGGCACTGCCCAAGCAAACCAGGCGGTTTATGATTTTAATGGGCCACTTCCTGCACAAGCCCATCCTTTCAATGCAGCCTTTGATTTCAACAGGCCTAACTCTTCAGCGCCTCACATGGCCCGTGCCTCACCAGATCGCATGTCTGCCAATCACTCCTCTGTTGTGACCCCGCCTCAATCTGATTGGTACCCAGATTCTGGGGCAACCAATCACATAACACCGGACCCAATGCATGTCGATGACATCATGGCCTATTCCGGATCTCACCAAGTTACCGTAGGGGATGGTGTTGGCTTACCTATAAGCCACACAGGTAATATTTCTCAACCTAACAAATTTACTATGTCTAAAATTCTTGTCGTCCCATCAATTACAAAGAACCTCTTATCGGTATCTCAATTCACACGGGAAAATAATTGTGTTTTTTCTTTTTATCCCGATTTTTGTGTGGTCCAGAATCTGAATACGGGGAAACCAATCCTCCACGGGCCGGTTGATCGCGGACTCTACCGCTTGACTTCAATAAATTCAAGGCAAAAGCCCGTCGCATTGCTAGCGCAAAAGAATATGTTAGAAAAATGGCATCTTAGATTAGGCCATGCAAATTACAAGAATGTAATTCATTTGCTTCGATCAATGAAAATAAATTTTTTGGGTACTCCCCCAAATACGTGCAAAGCGTGTCAACTTGGCAAAAGTAGCCGCAAGGCCCATCCCTCAACCCACACAATCTCGCAGGCCCCTCTTGATCTAGTTCATTTTGACATCTGGGGGCCCGCTCCAATTACTTCTTCTATGGGAAATAAATATTATATATGTTTTGTGGACGATTTTTCAAAATTCTCGTGGCTATACTCTTTTCAATCCCGCAATCAATTTATTTCAATTTTTAAATCATTTAAACGGTTTGTTGAGAATCAACTCCAAACCACCATTAAGTGCATCCAATGTGATGGGGCCGCAGAATTTACATCTGCCTCATTTCGAACACTACTTCAACAATCGGGCATTTTTCAACGTATTTCAAGCCCCTATGCCCCTTTTCAAAATGGCTCCGCTGAACGGAAGCATCGCCATATAGTTGAAACTGGCCTTTCACTTTTAAATCATGCTCAAATCCCCTTAATCTATTGGGATTTTGCTTTTGAAGCAGCGGTCCATGTTATTAATCGCTTACCTAGCATGGTTATTCAAAATAAATCTCCATGGGAGAAATTATTTGGCACATCTCCCTCAATCACTCATCTCAAAGTTTTTGGGTGCCTTGTCTATCCATATCTTCGTCCTTATACGAAAAATAAATTACATCCTCGCTCTATGGATTGTGTTTTTTTGGGTTACCCAACTGGTTACAAAGGCTATCGTTGCCTATGCACTCACACCAACAAAACATACATAGTTGCTGATGCAACATTTGATGAGGATGTCTTTCCATTCACTACTATTGGATCCTCATCCACTCTACCTCGTGATCCTTCACAATTTTTGTTACCTCTTCCAGAGTCTATCTCTCTTCAAGGTACACCGCTTACAATGCCTCTGGCAAGTGCACCTAACCCTTTACCTTCGGATTGCATTACTGTACCTTCAATACCTACTACCCATGATCCTTCATTGGACATATCCAACTCCTCTCAACATCAAACATTGCTCCCATCTACGGGTTCTTCTCACCCAATGGTCACACGTTTGAAAGGAGGTACAATTACGCGTCGTCAACTCACGCGTAATCATACTTATGCCTTAACTATTGCTGCACACCCTTATCATGAACCCTCAAATTTTACTGAGGCTTCCAAAGATTCTGAATGGCGCAAAGCAATGGCGGATGAATACACCGCCCTTCTTAAGAATAAAACTTGGGAACTCGTCCCACCAAAGGCTCATATCAACCCTATAGGGTGCAAATGGGTCTTCAAAGTCAAACTTAACTCCGATGGGTCTCTTGAACGCTACAAAGCACGCCTTGTAGCAAAAGGTTTCCACCAACGTCCAGGTGTTGATTACACTGAAACCTTTAGTCCTGTTGTGAAACCAGTTACCATTCGCACGGTCCTTGCAATTGCTTTTACTCAACATTGGCCAATTAAGCAATTAGATGTTAAAAATGCCTTTTTACATGGCCATCTTGATGAGGAAGTTTACATGACTCAACCACAAGGGTTCATTGATCCTCAACGACCTCATCACTTATGTCGCCTTAGACGGTCTCTCTATGGTCTTAAACAAGCACCTCGCGCTTGGAATCAACGTCTCAGCCATTTCTTAACCAAACTTGGTTTTCATTCCTCTACTGCTGATTCGTCTTTATTTATTTTACATCGCTCAACATACATTATTTATATTCTTGTTTATGTTGATGACATAATATTCACTGGTAGTCCTAATGCCCCACTTGCATCTATTTTACGTCAACTCCAAAATGAGTTTGACATCAAAGATCTAGGCAATCTTCACTATTTCTTAGGAATTGAAGCTACTCAATCAACCCATGGCTTGCATCTTCATCAAGCGAAATTTGCACATGAAATAATAAAACGTGCAAATATGGGTAATGCACGTGGTGTTACAACCCCATGCACCTCCAGCCATCCTCCTTCCATTAATGATGGTGACCCACTTCCTGACCATACTCACTATCGTAGCATCGTGGGGTCCCTTCAATACCTAACTCTCACACGGCCCGATATTGCATATGCCGTCAATACAGCATGCCAATATATGCATGCTCCTACCACCACTCATTGGACTTTTGTTAAACGTATATTACGTTTTCTTGCAGAGACTCCCCGCTTTGGTCTACACTTCACCAAAGGTCCTTCCAACGAGTTGCATGCCTACTCTGATGCTGGGTGGGCCGGTGACCAAGATGATCGTCGCTCAACGGGTGGATATTGCATCTTCCTTGGATTGAATCTTATTTCTTGGAGCTCACGCAAGCAGAAGACCATTGCTCGCTTAAGCACTGAAGCAGAATTCAAAAGTTTAGCCGACACCTCCGCTGAACTAATGTGGATTGAAGCACTCCTACGCGACCTACATTTTCCTCTTCAATGTCCTCCAACCTTGTGGTGCGATAACCTTTCCGCACTTTATCTCTCTACCAATCCAATGTTCCATGCACGCACAAAGCATGTCGAAATTGACTTTCACTTCGTTCGTGAACGCATCACCAACAAACAACTTTCGATCCACTTCATCTCCACTGTGGATCAAATTGCAGACATTCTCACCAAAGGACTCTCCTCCTCTCGATTCAAGCTATTACAAGACAAGCTTACAGTTCGTTCCGATCCTTTAGCTTGCGGGGGGATATTAAAGCAATCCAATCATGTCAACATCACTCATACGAAACAACTCAGCCTTACTAACCAAGAAGATCATCTCAACAACTCAGAAAATCAATCAACTCACCAAGTCTCAGAAATCAAGCAATCCAAGAAGGAAGGAATTCGAAATTCAAATCATCTATCTACTATCACCAACCGAAATAGAAAAATACTCAAGACAAGATAAGGAAGTTTTTCAAAAATCAAATTATATATCCAATCTCGTTATCTCTCATCAAATCAGCCATAAATTGTACCAACTCCATTTCCATTTCCTACTAATCTTTGTAACATTATAAATTGCACTCATTGTACAAACAAATGTATTGGAAATCATTTTTATTACAATTCATTGTATTGTTATTCTATCTCGGTATTTTACTTCTCAATTATCAACAAACCACCAATAAACTAACACCAACGCCACACACAAAATGAAATCATGGCTAGAGTATGGAACTGATAATATTAAAAAAAAAATTAAAAAAGGTAAACTAGTGAATCCAAACACGCAATTAAATGAGAAATGCATGGAAAAAAAAAGAACTAATTTTCGGGTGTAACTGAAGCATGAAAAGAAATTGAACCTATAGATAAAAGAAAAACACGTTGCCTGTTGCCACTACAGGACTCGTTGAGGTTGCCGCTGCTGGAGTGGATGAGCAGCGCGACCTCGACATCGCAGAGGATGGAGAGCTTTCGTGCCTTCTTCATCATAATGTTCCACCACTTTTCACTTGGAAAAGGGCGCTCAGCGATGGCTCTTCTTCGCAATCCGCTGGAGCACCACCGTTGTTCGCCCCATTCAAAGCCCTATTTTGCCTCTTTCTTTGTCTCTTCGAGTGCCTGGGGGCAAAGTCGGGCAACTTCTCTTTAACGCGTGTTCTGTTTTGTGCCCCTGCCTTTCTGCCTGGGCCTTAGGACGTTCTACCAGTTTTTAGCTACTTTAAGATTGAGTTATGTTTTTGTCTTCTCTACTCCTGGTCTAATCGAAGAAAAAGAGTCTTGCTCTTGATCGACTTTGAGTCTAACAAGGCAAGAAAAGACAAAAGAGATACGGAACGAAAATGAACTTGCTGAGAAAGCACCGACTTGATAACAAAAGGCCCAAAAAAAGAAAAAGAAAAAAGATGACATGCAACGGTCCAGGACCTCAGAAGAGGATTTAGCAAACGAACAAGTATTTGGCCGATAAGGATTCAGGCAGAAATCATCCTCGATTTGCCTTCCAGACTTCCGTTTTCTCCCTATTTTGAATGAAGAGTATGAGAATAGAGCAATTGCTGAATTTCCTCAATGAATTGAGATGATAGAGTTCGGGAACTCAAGACCTTTATAGAGTTCATTTGAAGGGAAACCAAGACCTTTGTTGGTTACAACTGAAATTTGATCAAAAGTCCCTTAACTCTGTCTATAGTCTCACCTTTATAGCCCTTCTAATCCAATGAATAACAACTCACTTATTCTAAGAATCAAAACGCACTTAAGAAGGAATAGAACGACAACAATTACAAAAGGAATTATAATTGTTGCTAATCTCCTCAATGAGTGACACTTGTACGTGAGCTAGACCCTGATGTGTCCTACTAAGAGGTTCGTGGCATACCCTTCCCCTTATTAACAACCTTGTCCTCAAGGTTGAAATTGGGATATCAAGCGTCAAAGACTCTAGCATCAATCCAAGAAGCTTCCTGCACTGGTAACCCTTGCCAATGCACTAGAAATTAGGGTTGCCTCTTCTCGGTGCGATGCTCTAAAATGGCTTGTGGCTAGGGAGCTATCACGCCCTTAGTTACTAAGTAAGGAGGCAATTCAGGTTGCACTTGAATATCTTTGCCAATAACCTGTTTCAGCATTGAGACATGAAACACATTGTGGATTTTGGATCCTTCTGACAGCTTCAATTTATAAGCCACAACACCAATCTTTTGAATTATCTCAAAAGGTCCATAGTAAAGGGGGGACAATTTATAATTTCTTCTCATCACTACCGACTAACCCCTATAAGGTTACAACTTCAGGTATACAAATTCACCCACTTTAAACTATTCTTCATTTCTGCCAGCATCATAATACTTTTTCATGCGGTTTTGAGCTAACTGCAACCTTTCATTTAAATCAATTAGAACCTTATCTCAATTCTACAGCTCTTTATCCACCATTTCTACGGCTGAAGTTCCAGGTAAATAAGATAACAATGTGGGTGGGGTTCTGCCATATACTATTTCATAAGGGGATTTTCTAGTAGCTCCATGAATGCTGGTATTGTAACAATACTTAGCTCAAGGAAGCCATTTAACCCACTCTTTAGGCTGATAAAAAACAAAGCACCTCAAGTAAGCTTCCAAGGTCTTGTTAATCACTTCAGACTGCCCATCAGTTTGAGAATGATAGGCAATAGAGAAGTTAAATTTTGTTCCCTGAAGCTTAAACAATTGTCTCCAAAATGTACCGGTAAAAACCACATCTTTATCACATACTACACTACAGGGCATTCCATAAAGTTTAAAAATGTTCTCAAAGAATATTTGAGCTACACTTACCACTGTATAGGAATGTGTCAAGGCTAGAAAATGAGCTAACTTCGAGAGCCTATCCACCATAGCCAATATAACCTGTTTTCCTTTTGAAGTCGGCAACCCTTCTATAAAATCCATTGAAATGTCTTCCCACACACAGTTTGGTATAGGCAAGGGCTGGAGTAATCCATTTGGTTTTGTATTCTCCCACTTAGCACGTTGACATATATTGCATTCCCTAACAAATTTCATCACTGTTGCTTTCATCTTAGACCAGTAAAACATTGCCTTAACTCGTTGCAGTGTCTTAAGATAACCCTCGTGGGTTGATCGATGCAATTCTTGCAATATGATGGGAATCAACTTAGAATCCTAGCTCAAATAAATGCAATTTTGTAGAATAAGACCCCATTATGATATCGCCATTTTGCACTAACTTGTCCAGTGCTTAATTTCACAAGTAGCTTTTGAATCTCTGCCTTCTTAGTAACTTCCTCCTTGATGGTATTCAACCACTCAAGAACTGGGGTAGAAAAAGTTTGGAGTTGCTAATTTTATGTTTCTGGAGCTGTAGCTATCTCTTCAATTGCAATACCCTTTCCTATCCTCTATACTTAATGATTAGTTTTTTCTGCAAAAGGCTCATCTAGAAACTTAACTTGTTTACTCTCTTCCTGTAGCATAACCTTTTCAGAAAAAGGTTCCCTTAAGAACTTAACTTGCTGGTCTTCATTTTTCCTGGACAGTAGCTACATTTTCCTTCCTTGGTCGATATTTTATCTCGAAATCATAGCCAATGAGCTTAACCAGCCAACATTATTGAGCTGGTGTGGTAATTTTCTGACTCCAAAGGTGTTGAAGGCTCATTTGGTTAGTTTGAACAATGAATCTCTTACCTAATAAGTATTGGCACCACTTCTTAATTGCAAGAACTAAGGCCAACAGCTCCTTTTCGTAGGTAGATAATAACATATTCTTTCCCTTCAAAGCTTGATTGAAATAAGCTAAGGGTTGTTGCTCTTGCATTAACACAACACCTATCCTAACCCCACTTGCATCACACTTTATAGTGAATGGCAAGGAAAATTTAGGAAGTCTCAATACCAGGGCTTTTGTCATTGCATTTTAAACTCATTGAAGGCCTTTTCAGCTTTTGAATTCCATTGAAACCCATTCTTTCACAACATCTTAGTTAAGGGGGCAGCAATTAATCTGTGGTTACAAATAAACTTTCTGTAATAACCTATGAGGCCTGAGAAACCCCTTAATGCCTTGACATTTTTGGGTATTAGCCATTCCATCATTGCAACAATTTTATCAGCCTTCACTTTCACACCTTGGCCAGATATTACATGCCCCAAATACCTCACTTCCTGCACACCAAATTCACATTTCTCCTTTTTCATAAAGAGTCTCTTTACCCTTAATTTTTCAAATACCAATCTCACATGCTCCTCGTGTTCCTCATAAGTTCTACTATAAATCAAAATGTCATAAAAAAAAACCAATACAAACAATCCCAAAAATTCTTGAAACACTTCATTCATGAGACTTTGGAATGTAGAAGGTGCATTACTTAGCCCAAAGGGCATGACCAGAAATTCAAAATGACCATGGTGTGTTTGAAATGCTGTTTTTCCTATATCATGGGGATGCATTTTGATTTGGTGATAACCTGACTGTAAATCAAACTTGGTAAAGATTTGAGTCCCATGGAGTTCATCCAATAACTCATCCACTGAGGGAATAGGGAAAACATCTTTGATAGTTTCATTATTTAATTCTCAGTGATCAACACACATATGCCATGAACCATCTTTTTCTCTTACCAACAAAACTGGGGAGGAAAAAAGGTTGGTACTGTTTTGAATTACCCTTTCATCCAAAAGTTCCTACACTAACTTTTCAATTTCTTACTTTTGTATATAAGGATAACGATAAGGTCTAGTAGTATTCACCTTGGACTCATCCTTGAGTAAAATTCTATGGTCATGAGAACGTAGAGGTGGCAACCCGTGAGGCTTCTGGAAGAGTTTAGTATACGTAGTAATCAAGGCTGCAATTTTGGTGGTACGGGTACTACTAAGGAGGAACTTGCCCCATTCAACACTAAAGTAAGCTGCAAAACCATACCATTTTTATGTTTCTACAGACTTTGGCAAAATCAGCACTATCTTGCACCTCATTCTCAATCTCTTTATCACCATACAGCTTAATTTGCTGCCCATCCAGTACAAAAGACATGAATAACTTCAAAAAATCCCACTGTATAAGCTTTAAAGTTTGCAACCAGTTTGATCCTAATACCACCCTAAGTTCAGGAATGGGTAAAATGAAAAAATTAGCCTTCATTTTAACCCCCTGTAGAACCATTTCCATTCCCAAACAAAGACCCTTCCTTTGGACAAAATCTCCATTTGCCATTTCCACCTTAAAACCTCTCTCTACATTGGGTTTAAGATTCATTTTGACAGCTAACTTATCACTCATAAAGTTGTAAATGCTACCCGAGTCCACCAAGATTGTAACTCTAACTCGGTTAATCCCTATAATTCCTTAGATCCTCATGGTTTTAGAACACTTAACACCATAAACTGTTGCCAAAGATATCTCAGGAATAATTTTTTTAGTTCTCCTTGCATTTCCACGAATCCATGATACAATAGTCTCCTTTATCCTCAACACATATACCTTCCAACAGAAACAATTTCTTACAACAGTGCCTAGGGGTGAAGCGCTCATCACAATTAAAACATAAGCCCTAGGCTCTTCTATCCATTATTTCTAGTTGTGTGAGTTTTTTGATAGGAAGATTGTTTCTATTCTCCCTACCCTCACAGGAACAGCTCCTAGAGGAGATTGGCATCTACCAGCAACATTCACATTATCTCTAGTAGCTAGTTCTTTAGCTTCAAATAATCATGCAGAACCAATAGCAGTAGATAAAGTGGGGGATTATGAGCTATAACATCCAATCAAAATTTTTCCTTTAGGCCACTAACAAAACAGCTTGTTTGATGCACAACATCCACATGACCAGAATGTAGAAGCAATTTATAGAAATGAAATTGATAGTTGTGTACTGACCCGGTTTGTTTAAGCTTGGTAAGCTCGTCAAAATAATCCTTGTAAAGAGTCAAGCCAAATTGCTTCAATAATTCGTTAGTGAGTCCATCCTAAGTAATTGCACGACCAAGATTTTCCTTCGGCAACAATTGATAAACTAATTGTTCCTCATTGTCTAAATGCCAAGAGGCAATCCTAACTTTATCAGTCTCCGGAGTATCATTGAAATTGAAAAATTGGAATGCTTAGTCAATCCAGGAAGAAGGATCCGAATCCCTAGTATAGGTAGGGAAATCAAGCGTTACCGTTCAAGTTTGAATCTGTCCATGAGTACAGTCATTCTCATTACTGCGAACCATTCCAATCGGGCTAGATAAGGTTTCGCCGGAGTCTTTTGGAGGTTTAAATCATGCCGATACACGCCATCGATTTTGGCATTTAAGGCAGAAAAGAGCTGGTGCATTGTATTGGATAAAGAATCAAGTTTCTGCTATAGATTTGGATCTCAGTGATTATCGTTGGCAGTCATGGCTCTGGATACCAATTTGTAGTAGTCTAGGACCTTAGAAGAGGATTTAGCAAACGAATGAGTATTTGGCTGAGAAGGATTCAAGTAGAAATCATCCTCGATTTGCCTTCCAGACTTCGGTTTTCTCCCTATTTTAAATGAAGAGTACGAAAATAGAGCAATTTCTGAATTTCCTCGATGAATTGATATGATAGAGTTTGATAGAAGGGAACTTAAGACCTTTACAGAGTTCATTAGAAGGGGAACCCAAGACCTTTGTTGGTTATAACTGAAATTTGATCAAAAGTCTCTTAACTTCATCTATAGTCCCACCTTTATAGCCTTTCTAATCTAGTGAATAACAACTCACTTATTCTAAGACTTAAAATGCACTTAACAAGGAATAGAATGACAACAATTACAAAAGGAATTATAACTGCTACTAATCTCCTCAATGAGTGACACCTGTGCATGAGTTGGACCCTGACGTGTCCTACTAGGAGGTTCGTTGCACGACAATTCTTACTATTACCAATTTTAAGTAGTGAAAAACTGTTATAAGAATTATTCAAATTAAACTAATCAGAATTTACAACTAGTAAAATATTTTAATTAAAAAGGACCTAGTATTACTATTGTTCTTTTGAATATGGGAACTTGATCAATAAATAATCTACATGCACCTATGGTTATTTTAATTGAAGATATAGTAATAATGCAATAGTGGAGGGATTTTTGAAACATATAAGTTTTTACAACAAAAGAGCAAAGAGAATACAACTGGTAGCTCGAAAAGCTAATATGCAAAGATTGATATGCATTTGAAGAGCATGGTAGGCTTGGGATATTTATAATGGAAGTGGTAAATGTCATGATTGTTTTGTATATAATATGCTATAATTTATTTATTCTTTCCAAGTCAAATATTGGGGCTCAAAACAAAAGCTTTTGCCAAAAAAAAACCCTTGAAGAAAAGTGAAGAGAAGAAAAGAACTCAATTGTTGCTTGCTATCACAAAAGAAATCTTTATAGGTCAAGAAGAAAACTTAAGAAGACACAAAAAAAAAAAAAAAAAGAAAAGAAAGCAAGACATTCAAAGAAGTGGTTGAAGAATATTAAAACAAGCAAATGGATAGAAGTATGAAAGGAAGAACATTGAAGAAAAAGATAGAAGTTCTTAGTTTCTATAAAAGTGGTAAATGACCTAATATCTTAGTTTCTAAAAATAAACAAATTCATAGTTTAAATGCAATTGAACCTCTCACACTTGTATCTTCTATAGATAGATTTATGGTTGTAATAGACAATCGAACCTCACATGCTTTTATATTTTCTTTTAGTAAAGCTTCTATTTTTTAACTTATTATTGTTCAAACCTTTGAGTATATTGTAAATCTTACAGGTAGTTGTAATTGGTGTAAACTACACGGTTAAAGAGAGGAATATTTATTTTATTCTTTTCATTTATGTTATTTATTTTTTACATGTCTTTGTAAATAGAAATATTTATTCAAGTTACTTAGACATTTGATTCTTTAATGGAATTATTGTCACTTATGAATAGAAAATGCATGTAAGAAAGTTGGACAAAATTTAAGAAAGTTTTTATTTCAATCTTCCACTCTATGCAAAGGTTATTATAAAGAATTGACTCTCTTGTAGCATGCACCAAAGAGAAATAGACAAACTTACTCCTAATTTTTTTTTTTTTGGGTGAAAAGATAAGTTTGTATTAATGAAACATTACAAAAATTATGAAAGTAGAAAAAGATTGAAGTTGTAAGGTTCAAATTTTATTTAAAATGACATTTTCTTGACAAAATTTTATATTTGAAAATAAAAAAGCCTTCTTTTGTATAATTTTCTTTATTTTTGCCAATAGGATTGAGATGTTAATTTTTTTGTTTTGAAATATCTTTATTTCATTTAGCCTATATACAATAAATACAAATTAAAAAAATATTTTAATAAATTTTACAATTAAATTCTTTTCTTTAGTTATTTTGATAATCTATTATAGTTCTCATTCCATTCTTTAATATGACATCGAATTCTATTATGAGTGATGATATTTTTCGAAATAATCCTTATTTATATTCATTCAAAAAAGAAATAACTCTTGTTTTTAATATAAGATTGATAAAAATCACAATATAACTTTCTCTTGAATTTCAAGTATCACAGTGATTCCAATAAATCCATACAACTCGACGAAGAAATTGGACAGTATCAAGTGGATGAACAGACGCCGACGTAAAAGCTGAAAAGAAATTGCATGCCTAAGGACGTTTTATAAACAATTTTAACCACCGTAGGCCTAGAAAAGTCACCTGGTTCTTTGTAGCGAAGAAAACCAACTCAAGTAGAAAGTCCTCCGCTTGGCAATGAATGTCAAAAGGATAGCTGTTGGAAATCAAATGCGTCGGCATATGTGTCATAAAAGTGGAAGCTGGAAGTGCCAACCAAGTGTCCTTTTAGGCAAAGCATGGGGAAGAATAGCGAAGTGCAATTGAAAATCGAGCAGTTGCGTCTTTAAGAGTGAAAGGCCAGGTTAAAGTATCCCCAAGGGTTCGTCGCTCTTGTGAAAGGCTCAAGAGTCGTCATGGAGGTTCCATTGTTTCAAGGCCCATGCCTCTTGTTTTCCTTCGTCTCTGTTGCTCTTCAATTGAAAAGCGGTATGCCTATTGAGTCAGCCGAACAAACCCATTAGATTCATAGCCGGCATCGCCACCAGCATCGCCACCAAAAACATTGCCTGTCATTCTCCCATATTGCGTTTTCCTCCAGGTTAAATTCATCGATTCTGTTGATCACACCTTTGAAACCTTTTGTCGTCTTATTGAATGCTCATCTATTTAGATTATCTTAAAAGGTCAACAATTATATCCTTATTGTTGCTCCAATCCCTTACAAATCACAGATACACTAAGGACATACGAGAAACGTAGTCTGAGCAGGTAAAGAATGGTGAAGGTCGGGTGATTTGATATGCAGAGCAAGACAAGATGATGAATTACTCAAGAGCAAAGGAGAGAGACACCTTGGAAGCAACCATTTAAATCATACATGGTATGTTAATTTATTCTCTAACTTAAATGTTCAAAAGGAAACCAGTAAAGTGTCGAAGCTCCCTCCATGACTACAGCTTATGTGAAGCACGTTTTAAGCATACTATGATTGCGATTCCTGATCGGCTATGGAAACAAACAAAGGGTTGTTAGTCGAGGACGAGGAGGCAAGTGATTGTTTTCATGCTTGCTTTACCCTCTCGACACGTCGGTTCTGCCTTCACCATTCTCCGTAGCTGCGATCTGTAAGTAACAAGCAATTACCACAATAATGATTTCTTATTCATCGTTACCTTGCCACTAGTACTTTAAAGTAATAGTTCGAAACTGTTTTTTTTTTTTTTTTCCTTTTTTTTCCTCTATTCTTACCTCCCTCTCTAATAGCTTGTTTTCTTCTCTTATCACCCTTTCCTGTTCATAGTGAAGCAGACAGAATTGACTAATGCATTAGAAGAATCCTGTTAGTGCCATGCTACATTTCATATTTTAAAAAGCAGCCAGAGAAACGTTGACAATCAATGTCCAAAACTAAATCATGTTTAATTTCTCAGTTTTCTTCATCTATGTCTCAAGTATCATTTCTATTGCTTTTCCAAGTAAACCAAAAATCTTGCACTTCTTATCCGTAACTCTTTTCAACTAGCTAATGATGTAGTGACGATAATGACGATTAATTTGATGATTTTGTGTTCACATCCATTTGTTCCTTTCATGTTAAAATTTTAACTCAAATCTGCCACTTCACAATATTCTCACTAGGCTATCATTTTAATCTCTAATCAAAAAGTTTTTGGAGACTGGGTAATCTATGTTAGCTCATGTAATGCAAGCTTATATCAATAAGTATAAACTAATTCTCTTGTAAAGTTATGTTAATTTAAACAATGTTGGTCTAGTTGAATAAGACAATTTTTGCTCTTATTTGCAATTATAGTGCTAGCTAGTGTGGGCTATAGTGCACTTTATAGAACTATAGTGTGTCAGGATTATTTGGTTAAGCACATTAGAAGTTAAACCAACTAAGTCTCCCCTTTGGTTCATTATATGTGCATTGGAATCCACATGCATTCAAGTTAGGCTCATGATAGATCTTTGATAGGTTAAGGGCATAATTGTCATTCTACCATGACCAATGTTTTTCTTTATATTTATGAAACATTACAACATTTACGTAAAAAGTTTCCTCTTACCACCGGGCATTCTAGTTACTGATTTTAGTGTGAATTTTTTACTCCTTGTCAACTAGGTAATAAAAGAGTAACAAAGGATAAGATCTTAATTAAAGATCATACAAAATGCAAGCGCAATTAGGTATACAAATCTCATTTTAGTTTTTGGCACAAAACTCATTTTTCAACCAATGCTTGATGTTCAATTCTTGCTTAAAGCGTTGTTTGAGGTAATTTATTTCTCACAATCCAAGGCATTAGGTATTTTAGATCATTTAAGAATTCCTTCATTGCACAGCTAGATTCCCCTACTATTTGATGTTGTAATTATTCTATGGCAAAGTGTCAAATGCAAGATTAATCTATGCTAGGTAAAATTTTGAAGCATATCATATTGAGTTAGATGAGTACTCCCTATCTCTCAATAGGAAAAAGATTTATCAGTATACTCTTTACTTGAAAATTATCTCTAGCTCAATACTTTAGATAGTACCTCTAGGTATGAATTTGAACTAATTCTCAAGTTGGTTACAACAAAAATAATCATACTAGTTTTAATAACTAAAAATCCCTGACAAAGCTTGTTTGATGAGTTCAATAATGATATAAATCAAGGTGAAGTCAAGAGGGGCAGTTGGATATGCAATTCTATTTTGGTCTTTAGCTCTGATATGATATGAGAGCTATTGAACCAAATAAAATTTCATAGGTTGTAAAAGGGACTAAAAGGTTTTAAAGTAAAAGGAGGAGACTTAAAAAATTTAGGAAATGATTTTGTTAAACCATAAGTAATAGATATCAAGTGATCATAATTTCTTATAAAACCTAGAGGGGGCATAATTCAAACCATGCAAGTGTGAGTAGTCGACTAATAACCAGGTTAGGTAGATGTGACACTTGAGAGTTTCACATATACAATGAAATTTTATAGGTCTTCAAAGTCTTATAACAAGGAACTATGATCCAATTGATGAGGGATATTAATTCATTAGGTCACATTAGCCTTTTGAGGATTTATGAAAAAATGAGAGAAAATATTTCTTTCTAGATTCAAGTAATTTAAATCAAAGGATAAAGTTTGCTAAGCAAAGATCCTAAAGGAACACCGTCAAATGGCATACCTTTTCATGAAGGCTCATTAGGTATTCCATCATCAGTTGTATCTATAAAGGATATCAAGAATAATCAACTAAGATAGCAATATAACTTTGGCAAGTGAAGTATTGGATTAAATGATACTCTCCTATGGGCAAAATAGAGCACTCCATCCCAAATGGCATAAAATTCCATGCCAAATAATTTTCTCTAATGAATTTTTGGCTATAGAGGCTAGTAACATGTTTTAAGAAGTAATTCATAATGAAAATATTCAAAACATAATTGTTAGAATTATATCTTCAAGTTAGTAGAACCATAAAGAATAATACCCTTTATTTTCACTCAAGTCAATAAGCTAGATTGAGCTAACTTGACTAAGGAATGCAACCTACAATGGTTAAAGTTGCATTGGAGTATTGCTAATTAAATCTAAGCTGCATGTTTCTCCTGTTAAAATTACACATAGATGCCTTGATGCTCTCTTCTTGTCAATTTTGGTTTCTAGGTGTCTATTAATGGTCAAGTGTGGGAAGAACGAAAAATGTCCCTATTGTAAGGAATTGCATATACAATTACATAGCCTTACGTTTTGATGATTAAATAGATAGTAGAACAAGTGTAATTATCCTTACCATTTCATAAAAACTAAGGAAATTTGGCTAGACTATGAATGATATATAGAATAGTGTACCAAATACTCTATTCTTGTGTAAGCAAGACACGGATCCCAGATTTTATAGGCCGAAGCCTCCGGTATCTGATTTTATAGGCTGAAGCAAGATACGGATTCCAGATTTTCTAAATAGCCGCCACCATTCAAAGTACTAGAGCAGTTGAAAAGCATATAATATTCTACTCTTAGATAGATAGAACAGTTGAAAAGACAAGAATGACAACATAGTCCAAATCTAGCCAATTATTAGTTTGATGGCATTCAGTTATCTAGATGCCACACTAGGAATTTATGTAATGTAACAGCTTAAAATATTGGCTAAACAAAACTGACCTTTACACAACTCGTGTATGTAAGTGCGGCGTGAAACTCTTTCTCTAGTTGCACAAGTTCAGTCACACTCAGTTCTCCAATCTCCGGCCCTTCGAGCTGCCTAAGCCTGTGGCGTGTATCTGAATTCATCAACTATAACGCCTTACGCATTTAAGATGTGCAAATATAAAGCAAGGAAGAGTTACTTTTGTACTAGTTCTTGTAGCTCCCCGTGAGACTGTTGACATACACATTCTGGATGGTAGTTCTGCGGACAAGAAACTTAGTGGTTAAGTATTATAGACAAGAAACTTAAAAGGTACCTGCACTTCTTGCAGGGCTAAACAAGAAGATTACTCCTAATTTATATCCAGCAACACAAAATTTCACTTTTTAAATGAATTTTCTCACTTATCCAAACCTAGTAGCAATAGAACGCATTTAGTCAGTGACAACATTCTATTATGTCCTAGTCTAAAGCTATTATTCATGCAATACACTCCCATCACCAGGATGACAATAAGATGTATGAAGACCATTACACAAGTATGGAATGCGTAAAGTAAGCGTTCGATCAAAGACATGCCAGCATGTAGAATGTCGAGAGTCCACAAAATGAAAGAAATGGAGAAGGGATTTGTAGATCAAAGTCCCGCAAAAGCTAACGGTTTGGAAGTATGATGTTAATGATCAGCTCAGTAGGATCATAAAATCCATCAATTTGCAATAAGAAAGCATTCTAACTGGATCAATAGCCCTTGCAAGTCTCCAAAACACTCCTGAATTTCAAGTTCCACCCAAACTCAGAAAGGGCATGTCTTTACATGTAGTTCTCCCTTATCAAACATAACACTAAACCTCAGCTGATATAACTCAGTTCTCCCTGATCAAACCTAACTCTTTAAGCCTAAGTTGAATGAACAAACAGCAGGCAGTAGAAACTCTTTTAGAAAACAGGGGAAGAAACTAATTTCAAGTTGTTAGATGAAATTACAATATTCAAATCCCGTTACTAAGCGTTTGAGAAACCTGATGGAGAAAAATTGTTATCAGTTCAATTGTTGTCTAACTTTGAGATGAATGGAAGAAAACAAGCTTACCTTATTATTAGAGAAAGGGAAAAGTGGGTCAAACCAAAGTGAAGAATTTAACTGCTTACTTCTATGTTAAAATGACCTTTGTATGTCTTCAGATCTTCTTGAAGGAGACTTTGACGACGCTCAAGGATCTTTTCCGCGCTGCATCATAAGAAACAGTTACATAACACTCCATAATTAGAAGTTTACTTGCGGACATTATTGAGCTAAATTGAATAAGAAGGAAGATATATTCACATAATGAATGGTAGTTTGTATTTCACATTTATCATAGCGAAACAAGGACAAAAAGCCAATAAGAAAAAAAGGAAAAAGAAAATTACTTACAATCTTTTGAAGGTATAGGGTCCTGATCATAGATTTGTACTTCTCCTAAAACTCTAGGACATGATTTGATAAATCACGCTTATATACCTACACTTATCACTGTTGGGTCCTTTTTGATATTACTTGGTTACACATCTCACCTTTTTCTCAATCAATTCTTTCTCCATATTTCTTTAATATAAGTCACTTCCAGCTGTGAATCAATGTTCTCACTTCTTACTTGCTCCTTTTTCGTGTATAAAAAATAGAGAGAAGGATATTACTACCTGTGAGAACAATCATTTCTAATCCAAATTAACTAAAACGTCTTTGGGGCTATACGATCTATGATATTTTTCCATGAAACATTTTCCTGCGGTGTTCCCTAGCTTCGATGAAATCTGCGTGCTCTTATAGATAACATGCTCATAAACTACAATAACACAAGTATAGACTGACTCCTTCTAACACACATGTCTACTCCCACTTCATTCTTGTTCCCATCTTCCATTCTTCACTATAGAACTTTCCTGGGAATGTTCTAACTTCTTTGGTAATTTTTAAGGAATTGTTCTCAAAAGTACCCAAAAATAAAAGAAAAAAGTTCACCAGCAAACATTTAGAAAATTTCTCCAAGGAAAGAAAAGATTGTGTAGACTGTCCTATGTGGTTAATGACAACACGTGAGTAAAAATTCGTTAATAAATTGAATGTTAGTCAAGGGATGAAAAAGCTGATTAGGATGGGGATAAGAAAAATTATTTCTCTTTATGCATTTAGATGATTCTAATTATTTGCTCCTTGAAACCGGAGTTTACCAAACATGTTTTGAGGGTAAAACGAAAACAACAAAAGAGCATTTATTCTTTTTGTTTTGTTTTGTTTTTTTGTTCTTTCTTTTTCCATGAAAATAAGTTTAAGAAATAAAAGCAATCCAAAGGAACCTTGCTTCCCGTTTCAGTATTTACAAGCCTCCAACCCTACATCTCCTCCATAGCTTCTTATTCGATGGCATCAGTCAACTGTTAAAACATTATAAGCCATAATTTGCTTTCTACAACTAAACTCTAGATTGAAACCTATCATTGTGCCAGTATGGTGAGACTACCAAGTGGAATTAGCTAGTAATCCTCGTACAACAATTGTATATAGATATAGATTTCTCGAAGAGCATTAATGGATACAATGATGGAACACTAAGGCTTAAAAGAAGGAAAGAGATTATTTCGCTAATGAGGTGTAGAAACAATACATTGGGCTTAAGTAGGTGCCTTAGAGCCTTGGAGCCTTAGAGCGTGAATGGTGTTGTTCTTCAGTAATGAGTGTTTGTGAAGGAATCTATGTTTTTAGAAGCATGGCCAGATTGTGCAACAAATACATACACATAATAAACAAAACAACATTGAAGATTTATGTGATTTGCAAAAATTTTCCTATGTCTACTTAGAAGCAATTTCTTCATTGTTTATGGCTTTTGTAAACCTAGGAGGCCACCAAGGAGGTATATTCTCTATGGTGGGCTCTTTCTCTAATCATTAGAACAACTCCAAATGACAAGGTACATCTTGGGTTTCTCAAGGCTCATATTTAAAGGTGACATGCAAGAACTCTAATTCAAAAAATTATCATTTTGTTTTTATCTTGGTTTTGACTAAATATGGAAAAGAAAAAAAAAAGAATTTCAATTTTTTTTAATACGTTAGTACTATGTTGTTTTATATATTGGAGGAAATAATAGATAGTTAATAATTTTTATTGTGATTAGACGCTTATACTCTATTTACCAAAGTTAAATATATAATCAAGATAAAAAAATGATTTAAGTTAGAAACAAGAGTTGAAAAGTTAGCTCATGTCACATTTGATAATTTTGTTTTCTACAACTCCATTATCCGTACACTTTTTTTTTAAAATTAAAATATATTAAAACCATGCGTACACTCCATGATTGGTTTTAACCTCCAAATTAACTTGCTTTTGACAAGCATTGTGGATATATGGAAGTCCTTAGATAATGACTTTGACAAAATATTGATTCTATGAAAAGTTATTAAATAGAGCAAGCACTAGTAAGTAAAATGTATAAATAAGTTCTTTGGCAAAGGAATATAATCAAGTTTTATAACCTTTATTGAAGTATAGAATCTTAAATAAAAAAAAGTTTGACATTAAGTTAACTAGTGTGATAAGCAAGGGAATTTATCTATTCAATACCATTGACCCATTGCAATTAACAATCATTAGTTAGCTTGATTGTGATAAAAGGTTAACTAGTTATCTCTTAGTCTTAAGTGTCAATGGACTTGTAAATTTTGATGTGAATAATGATCATGTAAACACCTTTACTTATTTCAATTGGCCTTTGTCTCCTTGTCTCCTTGTTTTCCTCTTATTCTTGTTGGACCACGTTGGGATAATAACATAAATCTAGTAGCAAAGACATATACAACAAACACAAAGGAGCATTAAGGATTCAAGCAAGGATTTTCTTTGAGATTGGGACTGCCAAGCCTATAGATTGTTTTGGGATTGGCTTTGCTTTTGAGTGCTTGAAGTTATGATACCAAAGTGGTGAAGCCATGGGCTAGGTTGTTAAGAGTTGTAGTATGACATGGAGATTTAGAGATACTGTGTTATTTAGATGTTAAGATAACACACTAATCCAAATGTTGAGATATGAATTTTATTCTAAATTATTCAATTTATTTCTTGTTGAGATTCTATTTTGATACTTTCTTGTCTAAGGTAAGGCACGATGTCTTCCTTTGCAATTGTATTCTTCAAGTCTTTGTTTATTGTAACAATTTTTTTATCCTTAACACAAAACTTCATATTAATAGGGGTATTAAGGGATAACATGATTTGTTATACTATGTTAAAAATTATAAAGAAAGTTCATATCCAACTTAAAACAGTAAAATATTAAGTGAAATAATTCATTTTTTTATAAATTACTTTTTAAGCTTTATGTTTCCCATGTAGGGCTCAAAAGTAAGTTTGACTTTTTTAGCTTTAAACAATTCAACAATTTATATGTTACATAAGATTAGAAAACCAAAAAGGGCCAATTCAAGATTCAAAATTTCGGGCTACTAAACAAAATAATTGCAAACAACTTGATCCAAGGTCAAAACTTATCTCCAACTAATCAATTGATAGAGAATTAGCCTATTATTAATTAAGTTTAGTTTTGTCAATTTGCTAGTAACCTGGCGAAGCTTAGTGGCTTGAGTTGAAACCTAGAGAAACCCAAATTTTGCTTTCAATTAGTTTTGAGCAATCCAAAAATGCATAGATTATGTGAGATGAAGCTCAAAATGGGCCAACTCAATATTTAAAATTTGGAGTTACAAAATGCAATGGGAGTAAACAGCTTGAGCCAAAGTCAAAGCTCAACTCAACTAATCAATTAACAGACGATGGACCTATTGCTAATTAACTATAACTTTGTCAATTCACTAGTAGCCAAATAAAGTTATTAGCAGTTTGAGACCTCCTTTACCTAAGAGGCCTCAACTTCGACACCTGTTCTCTACACTTAAAAAAATCTAAAAAAGTGTAGCTAGGTTGTTATCTGCTATTCTGTCAATTTAATGGGAGGTTTCTAATGGTTTATATCCATCAGTTACGCTCCGCAATGGATTGAAAATCTACATGAGGTGCTTGATGCTTAGCCCTGTAAGGGAGTAGCAACAAGTGGGATCTTCGTCTATTAATTTTACCCAACGGGCAATCCTATATTGATCCATTGGTCCATCACATCAAGATAGGCTCTTCCGGGCTTCCTACTTTTCTCTGCCTTTACATTGATATGACCCTCCCTTTCAGAATCAGCGCCACGTTCCAACGGCAGAAAAAGGCACGATTTTGCCGACATGAGTCAGTGATCATAAAACGTCTAATGCTACCAGACAACAAATCAGAGGACAAGACAAAAACTAAAGAAAACGACCAAGGTGATTTTCGTCGGAGGTCCACCAACGAGAAGTAATCAACAAAGCGGAAAGGATCAGATCAATGAAAATAGTAAACTTGCGTACAAAATATAAACCGAACAATGCATGGTACGTTTTTTTAGTAGCAGAGAAAAGTTCCAAGATTTTATTCATTCTCGTTTCCTTGATTTTCATAACTTCACAGTACTAGTATCCGGGGTGTAATGACAAGTATAAACAATAGACACGTATAGACAAAGAAAAGCACATTGCCTGTTCTCGCTACAGAACTGATAGAGCTTGCCGCCGCCGGAGATGACGAAAAGCGCGACCTCAGCGTCGCAAAGAATGGAGAGGTCGTGGGCTTTCTTCATCAAACCACTCCGCCTTTTCGAGAAGGTGATCTGACGACTGTTCTTGTCCTCAATCCGCTTCAGCGACAACTTCTTCCGCCCCATCCGAAACCCTACTCGCTCCCTGTGCTTCGTTCTTTGATTCTCTGTGTGTGTCTGTTTGAGGCACAAGGCAGGTTGTTAAAGTATAGGCAGAGAAATAGAGAACGACAGAGAGGAGGGGGAATCACTTGCTACCAAACTCTTGTCGAAAGTCTATTGGATGTCCGATTAGTGGTGATTCCTGGGCCAAGATTTTGACTGTTAACGTAGAAAACCCTGAATCAGAAGCTGATTGAAGGGAATTCCCAAGTGTGGAATGCAAAAAGCAGAAGGACAGCAACCCTTGGCCGATTCCTGATTCGACTTTTACGTCCTTTTCTGGTTGATTCTGCGTCAGGACTAAGCACTTTGTATCTAGCCTTGGACGAGCACTCCCGCCCACAATCTCCAATGTACTTTCCCCATTCTCCTACCACGGGCACACCGTACCCCTTGAAATAACATATGAGGGCACGACAGAGGGATGGAACAGAATGTAACGAATGCGTTTTTGAGATAAAGCTGAACATAAACTGCAGGTTTAAAGGACAGCAGAGAAAACATTATAACCCTCTCCCGGGGTTATAACCCAATATGGAAGAGACATGGGCGGGAAATTGCATTAATCGGCAAATGTGTGGTAAACATAGGCGTTTGGAGGTGTCAGCAATCGACCTTTAAAGAATGCAGGAGGAGGAATGTGAAAAGATCAGAAATTGGGATCAGCCGAATAATAAATCCGTCTGGATTCTCAGCCACATCACTGAATAAGCGTTATCTTTTCATTAAAGAGCCTCGCTGTCTCTTTCAGTTACTAATTTGAAATATTAATTTCAGTTGCTTCAAGCTTATACCATGCAGCATTTTCCTTTGAAGTAACATCATCATTTCCGCCGATAACATCTTTGGAACCTCTTGTCATAATATGCTATGCATACTTAAGCGATGTGTTGATAGGATTAAGAATGAAATAAGTGCAGGAACAGATAGGGTTCTGGTGACATTTTGGGTTTCTGGGTTGGATTTGGAGGCGGAAGATTGCGGGGGCATGGTGATCGAATGAAGTGGAAAAAACAAAGCCTTTCACTTGGTGACTTATTGTTGAATTTCCTAACAAGTGATACCCAAGCCTTGATATATTTTGAGGTGAAAATTTTCTTTTGCTAAATTTGCTCTCATTTTTTATGCTATTAATGTCAACAACCAAAAAAATTTGGTGGAGTAGTAGATCGAAGTCTTAAAAGTGTGGATAAATGTTTCTTTGTCCATATTAAGTATTTGTGGGCCATATCAAAGACTTTTGTTGAAGAATATGATGTTTTGAAGATAATCAATAATTTTAAAGTTGTCAGTTTGAAGATAAGAGCAGTCAAATTATTTGTGGTAGTTGTGTGAATATTTAGCTTTAGTTGAGGTTTTAGATGGTATAAAGTTTTTCCAGTTTTTTTTTTCTTCCAAAAGATTGGAATTGTTGAAGAGAGTTCCTTTTGTTTTTTCTTTTTTCAAAAAATTGCAGTCGCAAAAGTTGAGAAGAGTTTCCTCCATCTTTCTCTATTTAAGGATTGTAGTTATGGAAGTTGAAGATAGTTTTTCTACTCTTTCTCTTTCCATTGACTGACTTTTTAATTTAAATATTTAAAGAGATTTTTTATACTTTCTTATAGTGTAGAGATGTTGCACTAATAGTTCCAAAGAGGAGGTTATTAGGATTGGTAGAACAATTAGGTTAGAAGGTATGATTGTAACATTTTATTACGATTAGAGGCATCTATGTAATTATTGAAATGACGTGTTATTTTTAGTAGTATTGGCTAAAATTCTTATCCTTTTGTTATAGTATATTTTCCTTGTAGTGTCCAATTAGAATTCCTTTGATGTTAGCCTATGAATAGAGGAAATATAGAAAAGCCTATTAACCAAGTAGAGAGAGTTCCTTTGGAGACTAATTGTTGGAGAGAGCTCCTCTCATGGATTCTTCATGAAAGGCCTATTTGATGAGAGAGAAAGGACAAGAAAATCTAAAAAAAGATGCTATAAGATGATATAAGACATTGTATTTGTTTGAACCTCTTAAATTTGTTGTATTGGGTATGTTTATTCCTATAGTTACATGTTTGATCCATATATAATTGATGCACTTTATTAAATTTCCAACAACTTGTATCAAAGCTGCTTGAATCTCCAACACTTACTAATGCCAAGGTAGACTAGATGTACACATGAGTCAATATTTATGGATTTAAGCTAACCAACTTATAAGGAAAACAAGGCTAATAATTGTAGTAGCGTTCATCGGTTAAACAAAGAAGGAAAGTTCTTGCAAGAATGGTTAGAGAAGCTTTCCTTCTATTTGCATAGATATTAACATCTAGATTTTCTAAGTTATTCTCTTTCCATTTTTAGTCAAAGGATTGTTCCCAATAGGTAAGTGTTTAGTACGCAAGAGATGCTAGGAACGATAAGCAAGCCTCACATCCTCTGATGTGGCAACTTCTATCAAGTGGATTAACAAAGAAAGGTTGGGGTTGATGTGGTGTGAGGACATGGCACAATCAATATTAACCAAATTTTTTGCCTTTAATATAACTATTGCCTAGATAAATGAACAAGCAGAACAATTGTTACAATAGGATAAAAGCCAAAGACAAATTGTCCAATACAATGGGCATAATAGTTAGCAAAATTGTTACGGTGGATCTACATAGAAAGCTTTGTTTCCATGTCATAATAGAAGAACTTTCGATCCTTTTCATGTGCTCAACAATATTAGGAATAGGTTAGATCAAGCAATATAACTTCCTGTACATGGTTATGTCTCACAACATGTTTAAGACCTTGTTGTTTTTGTTATAGTGCTTATATATATAGGTTAGAAGTAGGTACAATTTGCAAATTTGCCTAAATCCTATGCCTTAAATAGGAAGTCGCACGCTTAAACACAACATATATTGGATTTTAAAGGTAGCAATCATTTTTTTTTTAAGTAAATGGAGTTTGGGAATATAGGGTGTCAAACTCATAACTTGAGTTATAGGCAGCCAGTAGCTAACCATTATGTAATGACTTTATTTTCTAACATTAAAAAGGCAAGTAAGATGATTTGGCCATATAAGGGTTTGACTACTCCTCCTAGTGAGTTAACCTTTTAGGATGGAACTTGGGCCTATGATAAGTAGTATTATAGCCTAACTACAACTTGACCTAATAGACTTTTTAGTGTGAGGTGGGCAACAGTTAGACTTCTAATATGGGGTTAGCAGGGAACCTCACCTACGTTGAGAGCAATGTAAATCTAGGTGGGAAAGAATATAATAGACTTCATTGCCCCACATCAAAAAGGCAAGCAGATGATTTGGCTATATTAGAGAACTTTACTACTCCTTTAATTGGGTTAATTTTTCAAGATGGAACCCAATTTTAATACTTAAAGAATGGTTGAAAGGCATATTGTACTACTACTCTTAGAAAAAGATGAAATGTGTGACAATAAATCCAAAAGTCTTGAGATTAATGAGTTTTATGGTTTTCGAGCATTTGATTTTCTATATTATAACAGTCAAAAACTCTCAATCAAAAATGGAAAAACTAAGTTGACCTTTCTAGATCTGGTATATGTTAGAGTAGCAATAATCTATTTCTTTAGTTTTGAAAGGTTAATCACACTCAACTGCTCAACATTTGGTAGCTACCTAAGGATACAATACTGATTTGAATCCATCAACTATAATGCCTAATGCATTTAGGAAGAGTAATTGCAATAAGAAAAGAAGTGTTACCTTTGTAGTTCTTCTACTAGGCTGAGATGTAACTGTTGACCTTCATATTTTGGGTGGTGGCTCCAAGGACAAGAAAGTTTGCAATCAACAATCATGCTTTAGACAACAGTAATTACAGTAAGATGGTACCTACCCTTCTTGTTAGGCAAAAGAGACACGTAAATCTCATTAAAATATCTACTTCAAGTTTTAAAATATGTTATTAAGAGAGGAGAACAAATTTATATATAAAAAGTATAACACGTCAAAATATTAACAATTATGATATATATTCAAAATTCAATATCCCTTGTCTTAAGCATAGAGAAATACACCCTACCTAATAGAGTTCATGAGTAAATGAGATGTATCATTTGAAACTTGAGATTTAATATTGGGTTAAAATATCTACTTCCTTATTTAAAATCAATTATTGAGAGAAGGGACTATCTTTGTATATAAGGAATTTCAATATATATATATATATATATATATTGATAATGTAGAATACATATTTGAATTCATTTAATTCATATATGCAAACACAATTTTAAGATAAAAAAATGACTTATATAATAGAAAAAGCTTTTGAGCCACCACATTTTTGTTTTTTAATGAGAAAACTTAACAGCACCATTAGCATTAAGGTGCTGGTGTTGTTGCCAATGAAGACTTCTTGATGCGTTTCGTGATTAGGAATGGAGTGAGCTATGAATTATAGAGAGATTGGAACGTGATAACAACTGTAGCCCCAACTTGGGCTTTCTCATCAAGGACGTGTCCACATCACTTCCATAAGAGAGATATGTTGTCTTTCAAAACTATTTTTGATAAACTATTTTCTCTTGGTAAATGGAGGTCCAAATACCAAATATATATTGCAAAAGAAAAAAGATTATCAAATATATCTTTATAAGTAACAATATTCTAATATGTCCTAGTATAAAATTATTAGTGATGCTTAATCTCAGGGAGATCTTAAGAATAGTTTATACAATTTTCATTCAAAATAAGACCTTAAAATATTGTATTCTCATCACGTTGAGAACACATAAGATGAATTACTAAGAAGGCAAAGAAGATACCACATATCTATGGAATGCTTCAACTACGCTAACAGCAACCATGTGCAACATTTAGAAACATGGATGCAGAAATTGAAAAATAAAATAAAATAAAATGGAGAAGTGCCCTTTTGTATGTCAAAGTCCAATAAAAGGTAGCAATTTGGACGTGTTAGGCCACTGATAATTATAAATATGGCCATAACAAATCTATGTTCAATAACCTAACACTCGACGCATTACGATTGCGCATCTAATTAAGTTTTGGCAAGTGTTGTATATTACTTTATACACAGATGATGGCCAATTAAGCAAAGCCAAGTTCTCCCTGACTAGACCTATTGAGCTTTCCATTTTGCAACAACTTAGTTATTGTTGTTGTAACCACCAAAATTTAGAAGAGAGACAATATCGAGTAAACAAACAGTTTTGACAATGTCGAACCATTTGGTTCTCCCCCGATTATCAAACTTCTTTTGGTTAGCTATCTGAAACTGTTCTTAAAAATATCAGGATAATTATCTCAAATGTTAATTCAATAATAAGTTTGCTTCACAGTAGTAACTCTTTTAGGAAATAGAGAAAGAAACTAGTTTCAGCTCTTAAATTGTCCGTAACAAAGTACGCAAGATGAGTTACAAACATGTTGAGGAACGTTATGCAAGATAAGTTTTTTGTCATTAAGACATTCTGATGCCTTCTTTTCTTCTCCAAAGTTGTTAGTTAGTCGTCACGTTAACGTTGTTTTTCCCATAAATAGGGATCGTGTAAGTCATTTTGCTGCGTGGAAAAACATCCAGTCTTAAAGAAACCATGTTTTGTTTTCTGTAGAGAGTAGGATGGCTGTTTGGCCCTGCATTTATGGAAGCTTTTTCTACTCCTTTTACTTTCTTTAAATTTTATGTATTTCTTTTTAGGTTTTAATTATGTTTTCTGAACATTTTTTTTTTTTGGTGAAAGGAAAAAAAAAAAAATGTTCAGAAAACATAATTAAAACCTGAACATTTTTTGTACTCACTTTTGTTCACAAATCTTGCGTTCTTTTGCCCTTATTTACAAACCCTTTAAAGCTTTCTTTATTTTATCAGTGTGTTTACCAAATCAAACCCCTCGAACTCAAATCCTCCTTCAGCCATGTAGTAAGCTCACCAATTTCGACAACCGATCTTTTAAAAGGAATGCAGTCCCAAATCCTCTTTTCCTACCTACGGAAGTGAGAGTAGGAGTTTGCTTGGAGGTTAGCCATGTTTCAGACTCTAGCGTTACTATCACCTTAGTGCGTTTCTTCATCTCCATTGCTCTTCTTTACAGCATGCCGTATGCCCATTCAGCCAACCGAACAATCCTATTTCTAACTTGGTATCAAACGACCCCTCAATCGAACCATCCATGGCCTCATTTGCCTCCGAAACTTCCTTTGCTTTTCCTGTCGCCTCTTCTACTCCAAACTCGCCTAACCCGAACTTGTCTTCTCTTGCAGTTCCTTCTTGGGCCATCAGAGAACGGTTTGACATCTCCAATTTCGTCGTCTGGAAAACCTGCATAACCTCATTCCTTGTTTCCTCCCAACTTCCCTTAATCGTTGATGTCTCCAACCTAGCACCTGCTTCTCTTCTGCAAATTCCAGATGAAGATGGCGTTGGGTTGGATTCTAGCCACCTCCACCATCCCGATCCTTACCCAACTCACACACCACAAAACTTTTGCTGCCATTTGAGCTTACCTCTCCTCCTATGTTGCCAGTCTTTAGCCCTCACTTGCCTTGCTTTAGAACTCAACTTCAAACACTGCAGAAAGGAACTGGCGGTGTTACCAGTTGGAAGAATCGGGCTCCAGTGAGTCCGACTTTTCCAGGATCTAGCAGTTGATCAAGAACACAAAAATGGTTTGAAACAAAATGAACATGGAGCATAACATACCTGTCTTTGGCCCATATTCTGCAATAACTGGCTTGACTCTTCCTCTTTATGCTCTTTCTTAGCCCTAGCCTGATGAGATGGCAGACCCCTCTTTGGAGATCAAAATGGTGAAGTGGGCGTCTGATTGGTTCAGTGTTTTCTGGGGATCTTTTTAACTTGTTAGTCGTCTAGATCCTTTTCACATGTTGTGAAAAGGTAACTTTAGTCCATTTTACGATCTAGACCTTAATGGGCTTGAACTTTAACCCTAGGCCCAATACCCTAGTACACCAATAATTTTGTGATTTCTACTTTAAATAAGATTTCTAGTGCGTGTATTAAAAGTTAAAAGAAGAATTTAGCCATCCTTTTAAGTATTGCACAAATAGGTCTAGTCATCAAGAATCTATAAGGCAAACAAAAGTCCACAACTAACTCCATATTTACCCCAGGCCTACTATGCTAACCTCCCACCGCCTATAGCTCACCCACGTCCTCCACCCCAGTCCACTAGATGTTGCTTCTTGATATCTAGACTTTGGTGCCTTCCACAATATCATCGAGTCCATTGCTACTTTACTTGTGCCTCCATTATGTAGGCTTTCAACAACTCATTATGGGTGATCAAGTTTTGCTTTCCATCACTCGTACATGTACTCTTAAATCTTCTTCATTCTATTTGTCCAATGTCTTAGATGTATCATATTAAAATTGTCCAATATCCAATGTCTTACCTGGAGATTGTTGAAGTGCTGCAATGAAAAGACACGACTTTGGTGACGATAAATTGCTACCTGGACATAATATATGAATATCTGATAGGTAATTACAAATACCTAATGTAAATATCTCTTGATATGGAAATAGTTTGTGCTCGCCATCAAAACACAGAAATCCACGCGCCCCACAGATTTGCACGACATATTTCTGAACACGCTGCCACAAAGAACATGAAATGCAGGATTGCAGAACAGTTTCTAAACACGCGCACTCCAGATTTTCATCTGCCAAGACCATAAAACGCACAGTTTCAAACAAATCCAGAACCTTCAAACGTGGATCCTCCTCCACTTATGAAAGTGCAAAGTACAAATCACAAAACGCAGGAAGGTAGAAAGGAATGGATTCGAAGAGGCCTGTCTTTCGAGGCACATCCAGAAGTTTCCCACAAACCTTTCCATTGAACAGAATGTGCCTCACTCTAAATGGGAAAAGCCGAACTGTAGATCTAAGATGTTTGGACTTGGGAAGGAAGCTGAATGTTCTCTCGACGGCTAGAAGCAGAAAAAGAATTTAGCACGTAAGGTTATCTCACAAGAACTTGAGGACAGCTTGGACATCTCAGGTGATGAGTTTATCATGCTTGCCCACAATTTCAGAAAATTCTGTAGAAATGAGAGAAATAGAAACTGAACTAAATTCTCAATTGATTCCTTAAAAAGATTGTACATTCTATGAACTTTAAACTGCATTCAATGATGCTATAGATAGTTTAAAGCTTCTAAGGTCAAAGTATACAAAGATAAAACAAAAATGTCAATCAGACATAAGATATAAGACAAAATTACTTGAAGAAGAAAAGGGAAATCTTATTGAGGAAAACAACAAACAGGAATATTTGTTAGAAAATTGTCAAAACAGTGTTGGAAAAGTTTACGGATGGAAGCAAAATACTTGAAAAAGTGGTTACTTAACAAAAGGGATCATATGACAAAGTTGGGCTAGGATATCAACCAAAACTTAATTACAGAAGTTTCATAAATATGTGTAACACTTCTAACGTGGGAAAATCTTCCATATCAAAATTTGGTAACAAACTAATTAGTACCATTCATAAGTGTACATTTTACTACTACTTTGGTTATACTAGTCACATTTGACAAATCGAAATAGGAGAATAGTATAGAGTAAAAAGAATTTGAATTCCCGTAGGAATCAATATGACTAACTCACAAGTACCCAACTAAGCTTGGGGCAAAGAATGTCAATTTCAAAGTTTGTTGCTAAAGGAAGCCATTGACAAACCTGTAAATCAACAACTCAGAATCTATGGTACTTGGCTAGTGGCTGTTCAAGGCTCATGATCAGTAACAAAAGCTTATTCATCCACCTTACTATCAAATTTGGAGGTAAATTTCTTTCGGTATAACTTAGAAGGGATTATCCAGCTAAGAGTACTTTTGGTTATGCATTATATATAATTATAACATATGTCTTATATGTTCATGGATTGAAGTTTAATCTAAATCTTAGTCAATTATGTGACATGGGATGTAATGTTAGCTTTGAACCATTATTATACATCATAACTAGTTGTAAATGTAAGGCAAAAATATATGCAAAACGCCAAGGAAATGTGTATTTTTCAAAACTCAATGAAAACGTTCAGCCGAACAAATATGCTTACAATCATTAGAGAGAATTAATTTGGTTGTGGCATAAAGGGTTTGGTCATATGCTTGTATGAAACTGATTTGAGAACTCTTAGCAAAAGCCCTAGTTATAAGGTTACTATACTCAAAGTATGATAAAAATGAAATGTGTGATGCATGTATTTGAGGAAAACATATTAAAATGAGTTTTAAGACTAAAACTATGATAACTACAACAAGGCCTATCAATCACTTTGCATGGACTTGTTCCATCCTATGAGGATAACCACTTTGAGTTGTAAATATTGTAGATGACTACACAAGATTACATGGGATATATGTCCTAAATCATAAAACCGAGAACTTTGAAATATTTTTAAAATTCTATAAGAAAACTCAGAATTACTTGGAATTGAATATGTGGTATTCAAACGGAACATGGCAGGAAATTTGAGAACCCTAGATTTTAAAAATTTTGCTATCATTTTGGAATAAGTCACAATTTTTCAGCACCTAAGATACTTCAACGAAATGGTGCAATATATAGGAAAAAACAGAATTTTCAAGAAATGTCAAGATCCATGCTATGTGAATGAAAATGACCTAAATACATATGAGGAGAAGCAATAAATACTGCCTGCCATATCATTTGTAGGGAATTGATTATATCAATATTAAAAAGAACCCAGTATGAGTTATTGCATGGCAGAAAACCTAATGCCGCATATTTTCATGTGTTTGGTTGCAAATGCTTTATTCACAATAATCAAATAGAGTCTAGGAAAAATTGAACTAAAAAGGTAATAAAGGTATATTTTGGGATGTCCATTCACTAGCAAAGTTTATGTGTTTTTTTGTAAATGAGCCATGATTTTAGAGGAATCCATGCATGTGATATTTGAGGAATCTAATGACTCCAAATTAAGTAGTAGTGATTTTGGCATGGCAAAAGAAGAAAGCAAACCTGAGCTAGAATTCGATAGAAAGTTCTAATATGAAAGAAATTGCTCCAGTTGCAAGCACTGAAATAAAAAAAGCAAGCTGTTCAAACTTAAAAAGACCGTCATACCCCAAAGCAAGAAATGAAGTGGATAAACCTTAAGTCACAAATAGCCCCACACAACAAGTATGTGTGCAATCCTCTACGTAGAATGTATGTGAATTTGTAGATTTTATAACACACATAGGATTGAAGATGGTAGAATATATGTGAATTTGTAGATTTTCTAACACATATAGGATTAAAGAAAGTAGGAGAATCCTTGAATGACACCAATTGGGTCTTGCAATGTAGGAGGAGTTGAACTAGTTTAAAAGAAATGAAATATAGGAGCTAGTTCCTAAACATGAAAACTACTCTATTTCATAACAAAATTGGTTTCTAAAAATAAGCTTGATGAACATGGTATCATTGTAGGAACAAAGCTAGATTAGTACCTCATGGTAACTCTTAAAAAAAAGGTATTGACCATGATGAAATTATACATAGATAGCTAGGTTAGAATCAATTAATATGTTACTTGTATTTGCATATCATATGATGTTCAAACTCTTTCAAATAGATGTAATAGTTGCATTTCTAAATTATTTTTTTTCAAGATATGCTTTCTTTACAAATCTATCTGGGTGGTATCATCTTTCTTATCACAAATTAGGAGTTATGCACTGAACTGCACAATGAAAAATGGGTTTAAAATGTTCAAAATGAAGGAATTAACTTATTTTCTTGTCTTACAAATCAAACAAGCATAACATGGAATCTCATTCATTAAATAAAATTCATAATTGTGTCACTACATAAATTTAACCTTACATTAACTAAATCCATTTCTGCGCATATGAGCACTCATTTAAGTGCTATAAATTGAATCTTTCGCTATCTTAAGGGTACTACGCTTAAGTCTTTGTTATTCTATGGGGTCAAGCTTTATAATATATGCATACAATGTTGCAAATTTTGCTAGATGCAAAATTAATTGAGAAAGTACTAGTGGCACTTGTTAGCTTTTAGGGAATATGTTGATATCTTAGTTTTTAAGAAACAGCAGTGTGGTCACATGCATTACTAAGAGAGAATATGTTGTATTAGGAAACTATTATACCCAATTTCTTTGGATGCAACTACAACTAGTTGACTTTGGTGTTTTACACACGCATGTTACCATCAAATATGATAATACGAGTGCTATAAGTCTAACAAGAAATCCCAACTAGCATTCTAGGACTAAGTAAGTTGAGATTAGGCATCATTTTATTTGTGATCTTGTCACAAAAGATAATGTTATTACTAAACATGTGCCTAAACAGAATCAGCTAGCTGACTTATTTTCAAAACCCCTTGATAAGAATAATTATGTTCTCTAAGAAAAGAATTCGGTATGTGCATATATTATGATATTTAGCTAGTTCAATCAGCTTCATAACAAAAACCTGATTATTGTCCCACGCCTTCACAACTTAGTGGAGGTGCCAATGTCCATCAATTATTGTACATTGGTCACAGCCTTTATACTTTGCACACTTTGTTTATCTTGTTGGTTGTGCCTTCTTCACTAGTTTGCTATGCCTATCGGCAAGGGGAGCTCAATCTAAGTAAGTCCTATTCTACCCTACTTTTGTCACGATCCTGCCTGTTCTTCTATTGATGACAAAAACGGAGAGAAATGTAGGTATTGTGTATTGTGCTTATAATGTATATACTGTCACTCACAAGCTCGGTGTTCATAAATTCAGGTGTTGTGGTTATAATGTTGCTTACCCTATTACCTGCATACTCAATGTTGAAGCATTTATAGTTTTTATAATGAATAGACTGCAAATTTTATTAAAAAAAGGGGAGGTCGTTGAAGTGTTGTTTCGAAAACATGATTTTGATAACGACAAACTGCTTCTTGGATATAATATGTGAATGTCTGATGGATACTTACAAACTGTGACTAGGAGATTTTGAAGTGCTTCTTTGAAAACATGCAATTTTCTGATGACAAATTGTTACTTGGATCTAAATGTGGATATCTGATGTGAATATCTATTGATGACATTAATTTATGTCTTGCCACCAAAATGAAGAAATGCAAATGTTAACCGCAGAATTGCAGCTTGCGCACTATATGTTGCATGACTTGTATCTAAACATCACTACAACGCACTTGAAATGCAGAATTTCAGAACAGTTTCTAAAAATGCGTACCATAGATTTTCGTTTGCTAACTCACCAAAATGCAGAGGTCCAGGCACATCCAGAAGCTTCAAATGCGATCCTTCTGCACTTATCAAAACGCAGAGCACAAAACACGAAAAGAGGAAGGTAAAAAGGAAGGGATTCAAATCGGCCTCTCGTTGGAGGCGCATCTACAAGTTTCCCGTATGCCTTTACTTTACACAGAATAGGTTTCACTCTAAATGGGAAAAAATCGATTGTAGATCAAGATCTTCAGTCTTGGGAAGGAAGCAGACCATTCTTTCAAAGGCTTATCAGGTCTGAGGCATTCCTCAATTTGATTTAATATCAAGATAACTCTAATAACATGCTTATGGCATCCCTACTGTTAGAATCCCTTATTTGAATTCCAATTTAATTAGCAAAGCCTAACACTAATTAGTTAAAGACATATCCTACATTTTTTTAATAAATATATGAGTTTATTCATATTAAAAAAAAAAGAGAATACAAAAGTTTTAAGAACATATCCAGTATTTTAAGCTCATTTAATGTTCAGAGATGCTCTCCTACATAAAGACATATCCTAATAATTAGCTAAGAAAACCTAACCAATCCCACATCATTGAAACCTCACCGGAAATTACTTAACATATTACCCATTCCCAATAAAGCTAAAGCACTTTAAACCCAACTAACCTCAATCACTTGAAACCTAATAAACCTCAAACACCGAAAAGTTATGCTTCAAACACCTAAAACCCTAATAACTTGAAACACCATGTTGTCATGGGTCGTGTGAATACGCCCCTCCATTAAGCACTTTTTTTGATGAATATGTGAGTTTATTCATCGAAGAATAAAAGGTAATACAAGAGCTTAGGGGCATACCCCAGCATTACAATTCATCTAGGAAAAAATAGAGTTTGAAATTCTCCAACTAAGACTCAACAAAACATTTGCTTGAGAGAGTTTAATATTTCTAAATAAGGAAGCTCTTTCACGGACTACTCTCCTGATTTTAGCTAACAACATTGAAATATCAATAGACTTATTTTGAAAACGTCTACGATTATGTTCTAACCATATACAATAAAGACACGCTAAGAAAGAAAGCTTGAGAAGTTTTGCGGCTAAATCCTTTCACTTAGTTGCTTTAATCATCCATTGCAATTCAGATTCCCAATCAAGGATGACCTTACGAATACCTTGTTGAGCTAGAATACTTCTCCAAACCTGGTTAGTCCAAGTGCACTGAAAGAACAAATGAGATCTATTTTCATAGTTAGATCCACAAAAATCACAATGCAAATCAATTGAGGAAAGCCATCGGGAAACCACTGCAGCCGTAGGTAGTTTGTCTCTACATATAAGCCAACCAATGAAGTTATGTTTGCTGATTCCTCCTGACCAGATCAAATTATACCATTCAACCTCAGAGCTCACTTGACGTAACTCCTTGTACGTTTCCTTACAACAATAGGAAGGCTTGGATAGAGTAGAGGTTAAAGTTTGGCGTAACTTTAGAAGACCTCTCCAACTCCATGCCATAGTTCCCTTGATGTCAAGATCCATAATTGAATTTCCCCTGCATTTAGTACTATGAATCCACTTACTCCATAAGGATGAATTAGGGCAATTTATGAGATTCCAGAGAGATCGTCCCAACAAAACTTTATTCCATACTTTAAGGTTTAGTAATCCAAGACCCCCTTCCTTTTTTGGTGAACAAACAACTTGCCAAGCAACCTTATGAGTTTTATGATCTGATGAGTGGCCTGCCCAAAGAAAGTGTCTTATCTTCTTCTCAATCTCATAGATGGTTTGTTTTGGGAGAAGGAACATTTGCATCCAAAAAGTACAGATAGAAGTAAGAACTGTTTTAGCCAATTGTAGTCTTCCTGCATAGCTAAGGTATTTCATTCCCCATCCATCAATTCTTGCCATGATTTTCTCTGACAAAACTTTGCAATCCGTGTAGGTAAGTCTTCTTGTGATAAGAGGAACACCAAGGTATCTAATAGGAAGTCTACCTTCGGAGAAGGGGATATGGTCTAGTATCAAAAGCTTTTCTTGTTCAGTAATCCCTGAAAAAAATATCTGACTTTTGCTTGGATTATATTGCAATCCTGTGAGTGTTGCAAATTCCTCCAAAGCTTCAGTGAGACATAGTACTGAATTAACATCCCCATGAGCAAATAAAAACAAATCATCTGCAAAACAAAGGTGAGTGATTCTTTCTTCCTTACATCTCCAATGATATTTGAAAGTAGAGGTGGAAACTTTCTCAATAATTATCCTATTAAGGATCTCCATGACAAGCACAAACAGATAAGGAGATAAAGGATCTCCCTGCCTTAATCCATTAGTACCCTCAAAATAACCTACATGCTCACCATTGAAATTCACAGAGAATCTAGTGGTAGTGATGCATTGGCTAACCAGTTCAAGTAAGGTTTGAGGAGTGTGAATAGCTTGGAGAACCCCCAATATAGCATCCCATTTAACCATATCATAAGCTTTCATAAGATCGATCTTAATGGCAACACGCTTTCCTTTATCTCCTTTGTGGTAATTATGAAGCAATTCTTGACAAAGCATAATATTTTCAGAGATTTGACGACCCCTGATAAAAGCAGTTTGGTTTTGGCTAATCACTTCAGGGAGAATAAGACTTATCCTCTCAGCAAGTAGTTTTGAGATCACTTTATATAACACATTACAGCAGGCAATTGGTCTAAAGTCCTTCATGCAACTTGGGTTAGGGATTTTGGGAACTAGGCAGAGCAAAGTAGCATTGATAGCTTTCAGTAGTTTCTTGGATGAGAAAAAATCTAGCACCGCATCTTCTATATCATGCCCGATGATTGACCAAGCTTTCTTGTAAAATAGACTATTGTATCCATCAGGACCAGGAGCTTTGAAATCATGAAAACCCCAAAGAACTCTCTTTACATCAGCGCGTTCAATAGCAGGTAGATTCAACATTTCATTCACATTCTCATGGAATAAGGAAGAATACCTTCCAGTGAAAGGGTTATTTGAATGCGAATTTCCAAGTACATTCTGATAATAAGTAGTGATAGCTATCCTCAAGGCATCATCATCATAAATAGTAGATCCATCTTCTAGAACCAGATGAGAGATTCTATTTTGAGCTCTTCTACGCATTAAAGATGAGAAGAACATTCTACTATTATTATCTCCCTCTTTCAGCCAGATATTCCTCGATTTTTGTTTTAAAAGAATTTCTTCATATTTACTCAGTGCAGTCAATTTTTCCATTTTCATTCTTTCCTCAATACGCATATCTGTATCAAAGGGGTCATCTTGTAACTTGAGTTGAGCTTGCTGTAATTGTTCTCTCGCCACCTTAACCTTCTGATGCAAATCACCAAATTGGGCTAAATTTAGCTTTCTAAGGGGTAACTTTAATGCCTTTAATTTCTTCACAACTTTGTACATTTTAGTACCACTGATTTCTTGCTGCCAAACATGATTAACAGTTTTCATAAAGTCTGGACTAGCTGTCCAAAAATTAAAGAATCTGAAAGGTGCTTTTTTCCTTTTATGAGTGGTATCTAACTTAACCAAGGAAGGAGAATGATCCGATAACATAGGGGGCAAAAACTCAATCGAAAGTTTATCAAATTTGAGAATCCCTTCTGTATTTAGTAAAGCTCTATCAATCTTGCTTGCTCTAAGATTCTGGGATGAACTTTTGTTTGACCAAGTGAATTAAGCACTTGTCCTTACGGATTGTTTGATTGTGATTCCTCCCGTGTCTTCTTTGGTTGTGGATGTTGCTTTCCGTATGGTTCATTTTTCACCAGAACGACCAAAATGACCAAAAGGCTCTTGTCTTGTTTGATTTAATATTAGAATAACACTAAATGACATGATTACAATCCCTACCTTTAAAATCCCTTATTGGAATTTTGATTTTGTTAGCAAAGTCTAACTCTAGCTAGTTAAAGAGAAATCCTCATTCCAACTAGCTAACGGAAACTTAAAATAGAATTCAAATTCCACATGATCAAACCCTCACCTAAAACCCCTTAATACAGTATCTTGTTCCAGTAAACCTAAAAGACTTCAAACCCAATGAATCTCAAACAGTTGAAATCTCACAAACCTCAAATACCTAATGTGACTCAAACATTTGTAACCCCTAATAACTTGAGCATTCTTTCCATTGTATAGTATTTGATAGTTTTTGTTTTTGGATATGTTATCGGAAAGAATACTAAGTGCCTAAGGATAATATGTTGATGAGATTTAGTTATTTAATTGAAAGCTACCGAAGAAATGACAAACATTAACAATCAAAAGACACCTAATTAGATAGGGTTTCCAAAAATGTTTTGGACCAAAACAGGAAAAAGAGAAAAAAAAAAAGAAAGAAAAGAAACTATTGGTTATTTGTGTCGTCAAATGTAAGTTTGTAGGGTAAAAAGAAAAAAAAAGAAAAATTATTTACTTCTGCACTTAAAGCCTTATCTACACTTACATCTCTATCATTTTTTCTCTTGTTGAGAGGTTTTAAATAACAGTTAAATCATTAAATTCCATTATATGCTTTGTACACCTAAGTTCTAAATTAAAATTCAATCATAATTTAGAGTCCAATATGAGGATTGCGAAATGGAGCTAGTTGTTAATTTACTACCCCAATTCTAAATACAGTGAACATTTACTAAAGGATATTACTTAATCCAAATTTTAAAGAAGTAGACGAGAGGAAACTTGAAAAAGTGAACTCTTAAATTACATTAATAGATATTAAGTAGGAAACATAAAAGAGAACTAAATTCTTATATTAGATTAATAGAATTTAAGTAGGAATTTGGGAAAAACAAATAAGGGTGACATCAAACCAATGAAATGAAATCTAGAGAACCTTTTAGTAGCTTTGTTTCTATTATTAGTATATTATATACCTATTTAATGGATACAGAGTCCATAAATTTACTTTTCACCCTATTCACCACCTTGTTGTTAGCTGTTATGTAGATCAAAAGAATCCAAAGTAGCTGTTGAGAAATCTCATTCCATTTTTGAAGTTAACATTGTTCTTTACTTCTAAAATCCTTCTTTTCACTCACGCTTAAGGATGGTAACTATTTCAATTACCATATGTGATATCTAAATAAATGAAATAATTAACCTATGCCAAGAAAGAGAAGACTAAGAGCATGAATAACCAAATACTTGGTCTATCAGTACTCAATTTTTTTTTTTTTTTGGTTCACCTAAATTCTAATTCTATTAATTGTAATCCAAGTGGAATTAAATACACTTGTTTAGTCCATCAATTCATGTTTAGTATTGAATTAACAACTTCTTTTTACTCCATCTCACTATTGTGAAGAAAATTTAGAAGTATCTTTAGCTTATGTATTCCAATTTTTAGAAGGACCTTAGAATTTTGAGAAATATTATTCTAGAAAACAAGCGCTTGTGAGGGAAGGAAATATATCAATTATTCTAAAACAATGTTAAAATTAAGAACATGTACAAAAGGAGAAATTTAAAAGAGTTCATCCCACTTTCATTATTTTTAATAACTACTAAAGAAAATAACACAATAATAGCTCATCGAGGGAAGTTATGACTTGAGCAACAGAATGTCGCTGACTAAAAATTCAAGATTGATTTGATTAGTATTGCTTCAAGCTAAGAGACATTCAAGCTTAACCATTTGATAACAACTAACTAGATTACATTCATGTTGCATGAGAAGTTCAAATATGTACACATACTAACTTTCAATCCTTTGATATAAATTCTAAATTTAAGAAGTGTAAGCTCAAGACATTTCCCAGATGAGTTTTACACTCACACTTATCTTGAATTTTTTGACAATGTGATAAAAAATTTATAACTCATTTAATAATGAACTTGACCAAATAGTGACTCTAAAATAAGTTAGTAAATAGTGCAACACAATAAGTTTTACATTAGTCGAAGTCATCCTTAACATGCACAAATATACAAACATTTAATTTACATATAAGATCTTAACTTCACAAATCTATTTATGAATGTCCAACCCAAACTTAAGTTTTAACATAGTTATAAATCGGGTGTCAAAGGTGGGCTGAAGATTTACTTCTTTGCTAAATAAAATAAATAAAGAAGTCTATCAATCCTAGTTAAGTATACTTTAAAGTAAGAAGATTTTGATATCAAGTCAACTAGAGGTAACAAAAGCAAGTGAATTAATCTATTGAGTAACAACAAACCAACCAACACTTTTAGAGTGGTTTTATTGTCATATATTACTTATGAACAGTGGTCATTATAAAATTTAAATATTGGTTCAATTCACAATTTAATATGAACGATTATCAAATAGATCTTATTTTTTTCAAATTGACTTTTTAAGTCACCTTTCTTTTTATCTATCTATCCCTTGCTCCGTATTTAGTAATCTAGCTCATTGACATGGCCACTATTCATTCATCGCTATGGTTGATTTCCTTCTTTCCCATCACAATTATTACTTAGTTCATCCAATCATTTATTGCTTTCACGGGTCCTTATCTAGTGATGGCTTAAATTTAGGAGAGGAGGGGCATTGCTGCATGAATTTTCTTTAAAATAGAGACTACTAAGGACATGGTTTTGTCTTCGGATTGGTTTTCTTATTAGCTCTTGAATGATATTGTACAAATGTGGTGTAGGGATTGGTCTCCTCATACTATTAGTCTAACAAACAGTGAACCAATTATCCCAAGCGGTCGGTGCTCGGCCCTAAAACAACGGGTAACAAGTAGGATCTTCCTTGCCACTTGGCTTGATCTAATCGGCAATCCTATGTTTCCCCCACATCAAGATACATTCCTCGGGTCTTCCTAGGAATCTGAACCTCTTAACTCGGTAGAACCAGCCTCTGGAGATTCCCAGAGCCAGGTCCCAATACCAAAAAGTACAGCTGCCAACACTGAGACAGGTTAACATAAAACATATAAAGACACCAAACAATAATGGAGCATACAGCACAAATCGGCCGCCAGCCGTCTTAGATATACTCCACGGTCGTAACAAAAACACGTGGTGTGTGGGGGCACTCATTGTGTAGACAGGTTGGAGACAAGCTATAAGTAAACGAGAAGCATGACAAATTAGAAGCCAGGGAAACAACTGAACAAACCGAGTAAGGTCGTACTCCTCGGGAGTCCACTACCAGGAGGTTATAAACAAACTACCAAATAAACTAACACCAGCACCTTGGGGGCAAATCTGATGTAGACATGTTGGAGACAAGCAACCAGAAAACGAGAAGCATGACAAATTAAAAGCCAAGGAAAAAACTAAACAAACCGAGAAAGGTCGTATTCCTCGGGAGTCCACTAACAAGTGGTTATCAACAAACCACCAATAAACTAACACCAACGCCACACACAAAACGAAATCATGGCTAGAATATGGAACTGATAATATTAAAAAAAAATTAAAAAAGGTAAACTAGTGAATCCAAACACGCAATTAAACGAGAAATGCATGGGAAAAAAAAAGAACTAATTTTCGGGTGTAACTGAAGCATGAAAGAAAATTGAACCTATAGATAAGAGAAAAACACGTTGCCTGTTGCCACTACAGGACTCGTTGAGGTTGCCGCTGGTGGAGTGGATGAGCAGCGCGACCTCGACATCGCAGAGGATGGAGAGCTTTCGTGCCTTCTTCATCATAATGTTCCACCACTTTTCACTTGGAAAAGGGCGCTCGGCGATGGCTCTTCTTCGCAATCCGCTGGAGCACCACCATTGTCCGCCCCATTCAAAGTCCTATTTGCGCTCTTTCTTTGTCTCTTCAAGGGGAGGGCGGGAGGCCGCGTATCTGGGGGCAAAGTCGGACAATTTCTCTTTAACGCGTGTTCTGTTTTGTGCCCGTCTTTCTGCCTGGGCCTTGGGACGTTCTACCAGTTTTTAGCTACTTTAAGATTGAGTTATGTTTTTGTCTTCTCTGCGCCCGGTCTAATCGAAGAAAAAGAGTCCTGATCTTGACCGACTTTGAGTCTAACAAGGCAAGAAAAGACAAAAGAGATACGGAACGACAATTAACTTGCTTAGAAAAGACAAAAGACATGCCTTTATATCTTTTTTTAGTAAAGCTTCTATTTTTTAACTTATCATTGTTCAAACCTTCGAGTATATTCTAAATCTTATAGGTAGTTGTAATTGGTGTAAACTACACAGTTAAAAAGAGGAATATTTATTGTATTCTTTTCATTTATTGTTTATGTGTCTTTGTAAATAGGAATATTTATTCAAGTTACGCAGTTAAAAAGAGAAATAGACAAACTTGCTCTTGAATTTTTTTTTGGTGAAAAGATAAATTTGCATTAATGAAAAATTAGTATACAGAAACATAGACATACCTCAACATTATAAAAATTATGAAAGTACAAAAAGATTGAAGTTGTAAGTTTCAAATCTTATTTAAAATGATATTTTTTTGAAAAACTTTTATATTTCAAAATAAAAATGCTTTCTTTTGTATAATTTTCTTTATTTTTGCCAATAGGATTGAGATGTTAATTTTTTTTGTTTTGAACTATCTTTTACTTCATTTAGCCTATATGCAATAAATACAAGTTAAAAAATATTTTAACTTGTATTTTACAATCAAATTCTTTCTTTTAGTTACTTTGATAATTTATTATACTTCTTCATTCCATCCTTTTTTTTTTTTATTTTTTGGTAGAAAAGTAAATTGTTTTAATACATATTAAAATACAAAAGCATATGGGCATACCCCAGTATTACATAAGTCACAATATCTATGAAAAGATGGAAGTTGGAAGCCTCTAAATCTCATTTAAAATAACATTGCATTGAGAAGATTTTATATTTTTAAACAAAAAAATCTCCCTCGTATTATCTTTTTTATTTTCGCTAAGAAAATAGAGATATCCATTGTTTTTCCCTGAAAACGTCTTCTATTTCGTTCAGCCCATATACAATAAATACAAGCTAAGAAAGATATCTAGAGAAGTTTGGCAACTAAATTCTTTCCTTTTGATGAAATTATGTTTGCTAATGCCACCTGTCCAAATTAAATCATACTAATCCATCATTTCTTCAACTTGCCGAAGATCATTATAAATCTTTTGGTAACAATATGTAGGACCCGAGAGAACAAAGGTAAGTGTGTGCCTTAACTTGAGGAGACCCTACCAACTCCAAGCCATGGTACCTTTTATGTCCAATTGCATTACTGAGGTTCTTTTACATTTTGTATTGTAAATCCATTTACTCCATAATGAGGCTTCTAGGAGATTTATGAGATTCCAAAGCATACGTCCTAAAAAGATTTTATTCCAAATTTTGAGATTCAGTAAACCTAATCTCCTTTCTTTCTTTGGTGAACAAATAGTTTGCCAAGTTACTTTGTGAGAACGATGCATATCTATATTACCTACCCATAAGAATTTCCTTATCTTTTTCTTAATCTCATAAATAGTCTGCTTTGGCAGTAGGAAGACTTGCATCCAAAATGTGCAAATAGAAATGAGGACTGATTTCGCCAATTGTAATCTTCCTACATAGCTTAGATGTTTATTCCTCAACTTTTTATTCTTCCAAATATTTTATTCATTAGACCTTTATAATCAACTTGAGTTAGTCTTTTCGTGATAAGGGAAACTCCAAGATATCTAATAAGGAGTGAACCCTTAAGGAAAGGAGTATGATCAAGTATAAGAAGTTGTTCTTGCTCCGATAACCTCAAAAAGAAAATTTGACATTTACTTGGGTTATACTTTAAGCCTGTAAGATCAGCAAATTCCTCTAAAGCTTTTATAAAACATAGGATTGAGTTCACATCACCATGAGAGAGAAGAAATAAATCATTAGCAAAACATATATGAGTGATTTTTTTCTGATTTGCAACACCAATGAAATTTAAACACCACCGTAAAGGTCTTTGAAATAATGATTTTGTTGAGTATCTCTATAACCAATACAAATAAATATGAGGAGTGATCCAATACACTAGGAAGTAAAAATTCAATTATGAATTTAGTCCAAAAATTTGAGCAATCAGTCCAAAAATTAAAGAATTTGAACGAAATTTTTTTCCTACTTGTGTTATTTCCAAATTGTACTAAACATGGAAAGTGATCCAATACACCAGGTAAAAATTCAATTATGAATTTATCAAAATGAAGCACTCATTTTGCATTAGTAAGGAGCCTATCATTTTGCGAGCTCGAAGATTAGTTCCTGAGCCTTTGTTTGTCCATGTGAATAGAAGACCATAAAATGGAGGTTCAATCAATGTTGTATTCTCAACTATTTCATTTAAATTCTCCATTCCTTGTGTCCATCTAACGTTTGGGCCAATTCACTTATTGATATTCCGCATTTCATTGAAATCTCTCATGAGTAACCAATGAATATTGTTTACATTAAGAGTATTGAAACTTGTAAGGTCAGCCCATAACTCTCTATGTTCAACTTTTAAGTTATTTGCATATATGACAAACAACAAGTAAGGGTGCATACTTGGCTTTTCAACAAGGCAGTGGATGACTTGATGGCTAATTCCATCCTTCAATATGACTTTGGATTCAATTTTCACTGATGATATTTTTCAAAATCATCCTTATCTATATTCATTCAAAAAAGAAATAACTTTTGTTTTTAATATAAGATTGACACGATATAACTTTCTCTTGAATTTCAATAAATCCATGCAACTCGACGGAGAAATGGGACAGTATCAGGTGGATAAACCGACGGCAACGTAAAAGCTGAAAAGAAATTGCATGTCTAAGGACGTTTTATAAAACAATTTAACCACCGGAGGCCTAGAAAAGTCAGCTGGTTCTTCGTAGCAAAGAAAACCAACTCAATAGAAAGTCCGCTGCTTGGCAATGAACGTCAAAACGCTAGCTGTTGGAATTCGAATGCATCGGCATATGTGTCATAAAAGTGGATGCTGGGAGTGCCAATCAAGTGTCCTTTTTGTAAGAAAAGGTGAATATAGAGAGAAAGCCTTTGAGTGAGTGGAATAATTCTATATTGCTGTGATAATCTTTACAATGTTTGCTATACATTTATAGGGACATAGCCTAGCCTAGGAAAGGTAAACCAAATATTTACAATAATTACAATGATATTGTGCCTAATCACAGGCACTAATATGGTAATGTATTAGGTGAGGCAGCTGTCAATTAACACTCCCCCTCAAGCTGGAGATTTGAATAAATCAAATACTCCGAGCTTGGAGAGAAGATGCCAATGTTGTTTGCTATTGAGTGCCTTAGTGAGTAGGTCAGCAGGTTGTTCCTTGGTTGGTACATGTCGTGTTGTGATGATTCTTTGTTGAAGCTTTTCTCTGACATAATGACATTCAACTTCAATATGCTTTGTGCGTTCATGAAATATAGGGTTTGCTGCAATCTTCTCCGCTGCTTCATTGTCACAATGGAGTAATGCTGGACGCTTCATGTAAAAACCAAAATCTTTAAGTAACCCAATGATCCAGACTATTTCACAAGTGGTAAGTTGCATAGCTCTGTATTCTACTTCGGCTGATGATAAAGACACAGTGGGTTGTTTTTTGGAGCGCCATGAAATCAGAGAGTTTCCCAACATTATACAAAAGCCTGTGGTGGATCTTATTGTCATGGGACATGTGCTATAATCAGAGTCGCAATATGCTCGCAACTCAAATGGCGAAGATGATGGGAACATGAGACCAAGGCCTGGGCAGCTTTTAAGATACCTGATCACTTTCAGAGCTGCTTCCATGTGAGATTGTTTTGGATCATGCATGAACTGGCTAAGAAGTTGGACTAGAAATGTGATGTCAGGCCTTGTGAGTGTGAGATAAATCAATCGTCCAACTAGTCGCTGATAGACTGAAGGATCATCAAGAGGAGGATCATTCATTTGTTCTTTCGATCCAGTATCATACTCAAGGCTTGTGAATTTTTTGTTCTGCTCCATGGGAATCATTGATGGCTTCGAACCAGCTAAGCCTGCTTCAGAAATAAGTTCTAATGTATACTTTCGTTGACTTAACGAAATACCATCTGGAGATCTAGCGATTTCAAGCCCTAAGAAAAACTTTGAGGGACCAAGATCCTTCATGAAGAATGCACCATGCAAATATTTTTTGAGATCTGAAATGGCAGCTTGACTGTTTCCTGTAATCAAGATATCGTCAACATAAATGAGTAAAGCCACAAAAGAGCTACCTTTTCTCTTGGTGAATAAGGAATAATCATGGTAAGACTGGCTAAAGCCGTGTGCAATCAAGGCACTAGTGAACTTGGCATTCCATTGCCGAGAAGCTTGCTTCAACCCATAAAGGGATTTCCGCAATCGACATACAAGATGCTCCCCCTGATTGCGAAATCCGGGGGGAAGCTCCATATAGACCTCCTCAGAAAGATCACCATGAAGAAAGGTATTCTGGACATCCATCTGATAAAGGGGCCAATGATGGACGGCGGCAATGGTAATGATGAGCCGAACAGTGACATGCTTGGCTGTGGGAGAGAAAGTATCCTGGTAGTCAATGCCCTCACGCTGATTATAGCCTTTGGCAACCAAACGGGCTTTGTAACGTTCAATGGAGCCATCAGCACGATACTTCACCTTATAAACCCATTTACATCCAATAGGATGACGACCAGGGGGCAAAGGAACAATATCCCAAGTGTGATTAGCCTGAAGGGCAGTAAGTTCAGCATCCATAGCTGTAATCCAATTGGAGTCTTGGGTGGCCTCATGGTACGTGGTAGGTTCGGTGATGGCGGAAGTGGAGGCTATGAAGTGTTGGTAAGGGGGATTGCAGTGGTGGAGGGAGACATAGTTAGATATCGGATAAGGGGAGGTTTGAGAAGAGGCAGGTAGGGTAGGACATATGTAGTCGGAAGTCCAAATAGGAGGGTGAATGGGACGGCCAGATCGATGTAGGGAAGGATCGGGAGGCTCAGTAGAAGGAGCAGTAGTGATCTCACTAGGTTGGGGAGGTGGGGTAAGGGATGATGGCGATGCAAGATTAGGGGTGTCCAAGGAAAGGTTGGAGGGGAGAGGTGGGGCAATGGGAATCGTACCTGAAGGAGCTGATTCAGGAAGATCCACAGGCAATGATGAGGAAGTGTACGTGTCAGGATCCGGCACAACTGGAGGTGACGAGAGGGCCAGGTTGTCCAAAGAAGAAGAAGAAGAAGAAGAAGAAAAAGGAAAAACAGATTCTTGAAAAACAACATCACGACTAACGAAAAATTTGTGGGACTGAGGGTCATAGACACGATAACCTTTTTGAGAAGGAGGATAACCCATAAAAATGCATGGAAGGGCGCGAGGACTAAACTTATCGTGAGGGCCCAAGGTGGTGGCGTAACAACGACAACCAAAAACACGAAGATGGTCAAGGATAGGAGGTTTACCAAATAATTTTTCAAAGGGACTGAGACCATGAAGAGAGGAAGAGGGGAGTCGGTTGACAAGGTAGGTGGCAGTGAGAAGGCATTCCCCCCAGAATGGTGGAGGGATGTAGGCTTGAAACATTAAAGCACGGGCCACGTCTAATAAGTGCCGATGTTTGCGTTCAACAACTCCATTTTGTTGAGGAGTGTAAACGCATGAGGTTTCATGGGAAATGCCCTTCATAGAAAGGAATGAACGGCACTCAGAAGAAAAAAATTCAGAGCCATTGTCAGAACGAATGCGACGGACAGTGGCATTGAATTGGGTATGAACCAGGGAGATGAAATATTGGATTTTGGAAAATACTTGGCTTTTAAATTGAAGGAGGAAAGTCCAAGTGGCACGAGAAAAGTCATCCACAATGGTAAGAAAATAGCATGCACCATCATGGGTGGGAGTTCGATGAGGACCCCAAACATCCATATGGACAAGCTCAAAAATGGAGTGAGTCAGAGTGTGACGAATGGGAAAAGGTTGGTGGGTTTGTTTAGCTAAAGGGCAAATAGGGCAAGAAAAAGAAGAAGGACAAGAAACAGAAACACCAGAAGAAGAAAATTGTTTTAAGGAAGAATGACCAAGACGTTGATGCAAAAGATCATAACTAATATTATTAATAAAAATTGGAGTACAAGGAGATCGCTGTTCTGAAGTACAAACAGTGGACTTTAGGGAATTTAAATATTTAGAGAAAATAGAACTAAAATTTTTTGGAAAATCGAAACATAGAAAGTAGAGTCCGCGATCAGCCTTGCCGAGCCCGATCAGATCCCCAGTCGTACGGTCCTGAAAGACACAAAAAGCATCGAAAAAAATGGCTACACAATTGTTATCACGGGTTAATTTTTGAATAGATAACAAATTGTGTTTAAAACGGGGAGCATATAAAATGTTGGTGAGATGCAATTGTGGACAAGGTTGAAAGCGACCAATGTGGGTGACAGGACTAAGTGAGCAATCAGGCAATGTAATATTAATAGGTGTAACGCATGGGGAAAATGAATCAAGAAGAGATAAATTACAAGTGATATGGTCACTAGCCCCTGAATCGATTATCCATAAAGATGAAATGGGAGGAAGGGAAGAAACCGTACCTGAGAATAGGTCCGAGGAACCCATTTGGTTGATGAAATTCAAGAGCTTGTGCTGTTGATCGGCAGTGAGAGAAAGCCCAGTGGATCCGCCATATATGCTACTGGGGCTAGGTGGATGGTGGCCCAAAATACCCGGACTAGGTGTGGGTGGATAGCCTGAAGAGCCCTGAAAAGAAGATCCCCCAGTGAAGTCCATAGCTGGGGGATAAGTTGGGCCGTAGCTAGGTGAAATCAGAGAATCAGATGCGGCAACATTATGGGCCAAGGGCCCTCGGCCAGTAGGCTTGCGCCTATTATTACCACGTTGCTTGGGCTTGCTGCTAGAGGGGTAGCCCACTAATTGGTAGCAGGACTCGCGCAGGTGTCCAGGCCGCTTGCAATGACTGCAAATGGGCCTAGATGTGGGAGGTGCCTGCTGGGCATGAGGCGGGGTAGGCCCGTTGGGCCCACCTGAGGATAGGGGCCCAGATTGTGAAGCATGGGTCCAGCTCGTTTGGGCCAGAGATGCACCTGACCCGATTGGGGCGCAATTGGAACGTTGCGTCTGAAACGCACTAGCATCACTGCCGGGAGAGGAACGGCCGTCAGCAGCAGCACGCTGGAGCAAGTCTTGCTTCGCCAGCGAGTAAAGCTTCTCTAGGCTCGGTAGCTCGTCGCGTGACATGACGTTGGAGCGAAGGGTAGAGAATTCATCCGGTAGGGCTAAAAAAGGTTGCAGGGATCGATCCTCCGCCTCACGGCGTCGAAATTGCTTACTAGTGTCACAAGTGCTGCCACAACAACAGTGAAGAGGAGGTTGTTGGGCGTCTAAAGCACCCCAAAGCTCCTTCAGACGGAGGTAGAAGGATGTGAGCTCAGCACTAGAGGCACCGGGAGATAAGCGGAGAGTGCCGATGGCCTGTTTGAGGGAAAATTTTTGGGTCCTGCTAATCCGATCGAAGCTATCTCGAAGCAATTGCCAGACATCGGCAACACTGGGAGCAGTGGAGACCATCGTCTCAAGTGAGGAATCGACGGAGTGGGTTAACCAAGTCTTCACAGCTGCATGACACTGGTCCCAACGGGCAGCAGCGTCATCATCGCCAGTGGGGCGTGGGAGCTTGCCAGTCAGAAAACCCATCTTATTCCGAGCAAGGAACACTGTTCGGATTTGCTCGCTCCAAACATGCCAGTTGGCCTCGCCAATGAGCTTCTGGGACACAATGCATGCCGGTTGAAGATCGGCAGTAGTGAGATGGTACGGGTCGCGAAGAGGAGAAAGAGAAGTGTTGTTTCCGGCAGCCATTGGGAAGAATTAAGGTGGCGGCTAGGGTTTGAAAGTTAGGTAAATAACAAAAAAAGGAAGAATGAGGGTGACGGCTAGGTTTGAAAATTAGGTAAATGACAAAAAGAATAGAGAGTGCGGCTAGGGTTAATGGGAAAGGAAGAAGAGAAAAAAAACAGCGAGGGTTTACGTGAATAGAAAATAGAAAGAGGACAAAAGGGAAAAGGAGGAGAGATAAAGATGTTGGTATGCGTGAAGTGGAGAAAAGGTGCAGGAGAGAGAAAAGTGGTATACGTGAAGAGGAAAAAAGGTGCAGGAGAGAGAAAAGTGGTATACGTGAATTGGAAAAAAAAGTGCAGGAGAGAGAAAAGAGAATTGTAAAAGAAAAGGGAGAAAGGACGAAAGACCAAACACGGGTAAGAAAAAAGTGGAGGGAATTAAAGGGAGGGAATCGAAGAGAAAAGAGCTTAAAAGGTGATTGGGATGGCCGGAAAAAGAAAAGTGTGGGAACAAGACAGCAAAAGAACGCTCGTCAAAACTAAAAAAGAATGGCTTGGGAATAGTGATGCGGAAGCGGAATTAAGGTCGTAGGAAAGAACGGCTCGGGTACCATGTAAGAAAAGGTGAATATAGAGAGAAAGCCTTTGAGTGAGCGGAATAATTCTATATTGCTGTGATAATCTTTACAATGTTTGCTATACATTTATAGGGACATAGCCTAGCCTAGGAAAGGTAAACCAAATATTTACAATAATTACAATGATATTGTGCCTAATCACAGGCACTAATATGGTAATGTATTAGGTGAGGCAGCTGTCAATTAACACTTTTAGGCAAAGCATCGGGAAGAATGGCGAAATGCGGTTGAAAATCAAGCAGTTGCGTCTTTAAGAGTGAGCCCAGGTTAAAGTACCCCCAAGGGTTCGTCGCTTTTGTGAAAGGCTCAAGAGTCGTCATGGAGGTTCCATTGTTTCAAAGCCCAAGCCTCTTTCCGTCGTCTTTCTTGCTCTTCACTTAAAAAGCGGTACCGCCTATTGAGTCAGCCGAACAAACCCATTAGATTCATAGCCAGCATCGCCACCAAAAATATTGCCTGTCATTCTCTCATACTGCGTTTTCCTCCAGGTTAAATCCATCAATTCTGTTGATCACACTTTTGAAACCTTTTGTCGTCTTATTGAATACTCATCTATTTATATTATCTTAAAAGGTCAACAGTTATATCCTTATTGTTGTTCCAGTCCCTTACGTATCACAGATACACTAAGGATATACGAGAAACGTAGTCTGAGCAGGTAAAGAATGGTGAAGGTCGGGTGATTTGATATGCAGAGCAAGACACAAGATGATGAATTATTCAAGAGCAAAGGAGAGACACACCTTGGAAGCAACCATTTAAATCATACATGGTATGTTAATTTATTCTCTAACTTAAATGTTCAAAAGGAAACCAGTAAAAAGTCGAAGCTCCCTCCATGACTACAGCTTATGTGAAGCACCTTTTAAGCATACCATGATTGCGATCCCTAATCGGCTATGGAAACAAACTAAGGGTTGTTAGTCGAGGACGAGGAGACAAGTGATTGTTTTCATGCTTGCTTAATCCTATCGACACGTCGGTTCTGCCTTCACCATTCTCCATAGCTGCGATCTGTAAGTAACAAGCAATTACCACAGTCATGAGTTCTTATTCACCGTTACCTTGCCAGTAGTACTTACTTTATAGTTCGAAACTGTTTTTTTTTCCCTTTTTTTTTTCTCTCTATTCTTACCTCCCTCTCTAATAGCTTGTTTTCTTCTCTTATCACCCTTTCCTGTTCATAGCAAAGAAGACAAAATTGACTAATGCATTAGAAGAATCCTGTTAGTGCCATGCTACAATTCATATTTTAGAAAGCAGCCAGAGAAACACAAACAATCAATTTCAAAAACTGAATCATGTCGTGTTGTAATTTCTCAATTTTCTTCGTCTAGGTCTCAAGTATCATTTCTATTGCTTTTCCAAGTAAACCAAGGTTCTTGCACTTCTTATGCTTAACTCTTTTCCTACTAGCTAATGATGTAGTTGGCTAATAATGACGATTAATCTGCTGATTTTGTGTTCACATCAGTTTGTTTCTTTCATGTTAAAATTTTAACTTAAATCTACCACTTCATAATATTCTCACTAGGCTGTAGTTTTAATCTCTAATCAAAACATTGTAGGAGACTAGGTAATCTACGTTAGCTCATGTAATACAGGCTTAGATCAATAAGGATAAACTAATTCTCTTATAAGGTTATGTTAATATAAACAATGCTGGTTTAGTTGAATAAGACAAATTTTGCCCTTATTTGCAATTATAGTGCTAGCTAGTGTAGGCTGTAGTGCATCTTGTAGAACTGTAATATGTCAAGACTATTTGGTTAAACACATTATAAGTTAAACCAACTAAGTCCCCCCTCTAGTTCATTATATGTGCATTGGAATCCACATGCAATGGTAGATCTTTGAGAGGTTAAGGGCATAATTGTCATTCTACCATGACCAATGTTTCTCTCTATATTTATGAAACATTACAACATTTATGTAATGGTTCATAAAATAGATAACCTTACACAAAATTTTCCTTTTATCACCAAGCATTCTAGTTACTGATTTTAGTGTGAATTTCTTACTCCTTGTCAACTAGGTAATAAAAGAGTAATAAAAGGTAACATCTTAGTCAAAGATCATATAAAATGCAAGCACAATTAGGTACACAAATCTCATTTTAGTTTTCTACACAAAACTCATTTTTCAATCTATGCTTGATGTTTAAATTCTTGCTTAAAGCTTTGTTTGAGGAAATTTATTTCTAACAATCCAAGGTATTTGGTATTTTAGATCATTTAAGAATTCCTTCATTGCATAACTAGATTGCTCCACTATTTGATGTTGTAATTATTCTATGCTAAAGTCTCAAATGCAAGATTAATCTATGCTAGGTAAAATTTTGAAGCATATCATATTGAGTTAGATGGGTACTCCCTGTCTCTCAACAATAAAAAGATTTATCAGTATACTCTTTAGTTGAAAGTTATCTGTAGCTCAATACTTTAGGTATGACTTTGAACTAATTCTCAAGTTGATTACAACAAAAATAGTCATACTAGTTTTAATAACTAAACTAGACAATCCATGATGAAGTTTGTTTGATGAGTTCAATAATGATATAAATCAAGGTACAGTCGAGGGGGACAACTGGATATGCAATTCTATTTTGGTCTTCAGATCTGATATGGTGTGAGAGCTATTGAACCAAACTAGATTTCATAGGCAATGAAAGGGACTAAAAGGTTTTAAAGTAGAAGGAGAAGACTTAAAATTTGGGAAATGATTCCATGGAACATTAAGTAACAAATATCAAGTGATCATAATTTCTTATAAACCTAGAGGGGGTGTAATTCAAACCATGTAGGTGCGAGTAGTCAACTAATGACCACCTTAGGTAGATGTTACCCTTGAGAGTTTTACATATACAATGAAATTTTATAGGTCATCAATGTCTTATAACAAGAAACTATGATCCAACTAATAAGGGATATTAATTCATTGGATCACACTAGCCTTTTTATGATTTATGAAAAGATGAGAGAAAATGTTTCCTTCTAGATTCAAGTAATTTATATCCAAGGGTATAGTCTGCAAAGCAAAGATCCTAAAGGAACACGGTCAATGGCATACCTTTTCATGAAGGCTCATTAGGGACTCCATCATCAATCGTATCTAAAAAAGATATCAAGAATAATCAACTAAGATAGCAATATAACTTAGGAAAGTGAAATATTGGGTTAAATGTTACTCTTTTATGGGCAAAATAGAGTACTCCATCCCGAATGGCATAAAATTCCATGCCAAATAATTTTCTCTAATGAATTTTTGGCTATAAAGGCTAGTGACATGTTTTAAGAAGTAATTCATAAGGAAAATATTCAAAATAGAATTGTTAGAATTATATCTTCAAGTTAGTAGAACCACAAGTGAATAAGCTAGATTGAGCTAACTTGACTAAGGAATGCAACCTACAATGGTTAAAGTTGCATTGGAGTATTGCTAATTAAATCTAAAGCTGCATGTTTCTCCTGTTAAAATTACACATAGATGCCTTGATGCACTCTTCTTGTCAATTTTGGTTTCTAGGTGTCTATTAATGGTCGTGTGGGAAGAACGAAAAATGTCCCTATTGTAAGGAATTGCATATACAATTACATAGCCTTATGTTTTGACGATTAAATAGAAAGTAGAACAAGTGTAATTATCCTTACCATTTCATAAAAGCTAAGGAAATTTGGCTAGACTATGAATGATATATAGAATAGTGTACCAAATACTCTATTCTTGTGTAAGCAAGACACAGATCCCAGATTTTATATTCTGAAGCCTCCGGTATCTGATTTTATAGGCTGAAGCAAGATACAGATCCCAGATTTTCTAATAGCAGCCACCGTTCAAAGTACTAGAGCAGTTGAAAAGCATATAATATTCTACTCTTAGATAGAACAGGACGAGAAGAATGACAACATAGCCCAAATCTAGCCAATTATTAGTTTGATGGCATTCAATTATCTAGATGCAACACTAAGAATTTATGTAATGTAACAGCTTAAAATATTGGCTAAACAAAACTGACCTTTACACAACTCGTGTATGTAAGTGCGGCGTGAAACTCTTTCTCTAGTTGCACAAGTTCAGTCACACTCAGTTGTCCAATCTCCGGCCCTTCGAGTTGCCTAAGCCTGTGGCGTGTATCTGAATTCATTAACTATAACGCCTTACGCATTTAGGATGTGCAAATATAAAAGTAAGGAAGAGTTACTTTTGTACTAGTTCTTGTAGCTCCCCATGAGACTGTTGACATACACATTCAGGATGGTAGTTCTGCGGACAAGAAACTCAGTGGTTAAGTATTATAGACAAGAAACTTAAAAGGTACCTGCACATTCATATCCAGCAACACAAAATTTCACTTTTTAAATGAATTTTGTCACTTATCCAAACCTAGTACTAATAGAACGCATTTAGTCAGTGACAATCTATTATGTCCTAGTCTAAAGCTATTATTCATGCAATACACTCCCATCACCAGGATGACAATAAGATGTATGAAGACCATTACACAAGTATGGAATGCGTAAAGTAAGCGTTCGATCAAAGACATGCCAGCATGTAGAATGTCGAGAGTCCACAAAATGAAAGAAATGGAGAAGGGATTTGAAGATCTAAGTCCCGCAAAAGCTGACAGTTTGGAAGTATGATATTAATGATCAGCTCAGTCGGATCATAAAATCCATCAATTTGCAATAAGAAAGCATTCTAAATGGATCAATAGACCTTGCGAGCCTCCAAAACTCTCCTGAATTTCAAGTTCCACCCAAACTCAGAAAGGGCATGTCTTTACATGTAGTTCTCCCTCATCAAACATAACACTAAACCTGAGCCGATATAACTCAGTTCTCCCTGACCAAACCTAACGCTTTAAGCCAACGTTGAATGAACAAACAGCAGGCAGTAGAAACTGTTTTAGAAAACAGGGAAAGATGAAATTACAATATTCAAATCCCGTTACTAAGCATTTAAGAAACCTGATGGAGAAAAATTGTTCTCAGTTCAATTGTTGTCTAACTTTGAGATGAATGGAAAAAAAACAAGCTTACCTTATTATTAGAGAAAGGGAAAAGTGGGTCAAACCAAAGTGAAGAAGCTATCAACTGCAAGAATTTAACTGCTTACTTCTATGTTAAAATGACATTTGTCTGTCTTCAGATCTTCTTGAAGGAGATTTTGACGACGCTCAAGGATCTTCCCCGCGCTGAATCATAAGAAACAGTTACATTACACTAAAGAAATACAAAAGTGCAACTAAATAAAAGCGGAAAGGATCAGATCAATGAAAATAGTAAACTTGCGAACAATGCATGGTGCTTTTTATTAGCAGCAGAGAAAAGTTCTAAGGTTTTTTTCATTTTCGTTTCCTTGATTTTCAAAACTTCACAGTACTAGTCTCCGGGGTGTAATGACAAGTATAAACAATAGACACGTATAGACAAAGAAAAGCACGTTGCCTGTTCTCGCTACAGAACTGATAGAGCTTGCCGCCGCCGGAGATGACGAAAAGCGCGACGTCAGCGTCGCAAAGAATGGAGAGGTCGCTGGCTTTCTTCATCAAACCACTCCGCCTTTTCGAGAAGGTGATGTGACGACTGTTCTTGTCCTCAATCCGCTTCAGCGACAACTTCTTCCGTCCCATTCGAAGCCCAACTCGCTCTCTGTGCTTCGTTCTCTGATTCTCTCTGTGTGTCTATTTGAGCCACAAGGGAGGTTATTAAAGTATAGGCAGAGAAATAGGGAACGGGAGAGAGAGAGGGGATTCACTTGCTACCAAACTCTTGTCGAAAGTCTATTGGATGTCCGATTAGTGGTGATTCCTGGGCCAAGATTTCGAGTGTTTTCGTAGAAAACCCTGAATCAGAAGTCGATTGGCAGCCAAGGGAATTCCCAAGCGTGGAATGCAAAAAGCAGGAAGGACTGCAACCCTTAGCCGATTCCTGATTCGACTTTTACGTCCCTTTCTGGTTGATTCTGCGGCAGGACTATGCACTTTGTATCTAGCCTTGGACAGTACTCATGAGTAGTAGTAGAAAGTAACTCATGCCTTATAAGACATATATTTGAGTCTTCATTCTAGTACGAGACTGACTCTCTCTTAACAATAATCCTCTCCAGGGGTTAGAAAAGTCAGGTTCAGTAAGAGTGCCCTATTCTTCGAAAGAAACCCAATATGGAAGAGACATGGGCGGGAAATTGCATTAATCGGCAAATGTGTGGTAAACATAGGCGTTTGGAGGTGTCAGCAATCGGCCTTTAAAGAATGCAGGAGGAGGAATGTGAAAAGATCAGAAATTGGGATCAGCCGAATAATAAATCCGTCTGGATTCTCCGCCACATCACTGAATAAGCGTTATCTTTTCATTAAAGAGCCTCGCTGTCTCTTTCAGTTACTAATTTGAAATATTAATTTCAGTTGCTTCAAGCTTATACCATACAGCATTTTCCTTTAAAGTAACATCATCATTTCCGCCGCCAACATCGTTAGAACCTCTTGTCATAATATGCTATACGTACTTAAGCGAAGTGTGGATAGGATTAACAATGAAATAAGTGCAGGAACAGATAGGATTCTGGTGCCGTTTTGGATTTCTGGGTTGGATTGGGAGGCGGAGATTGCGAGGCATGGTGATCGAATGAAGTGGAAAAAACAAAGCCTTTCACTGGGTGACTTGTTGAATTTCTCCACAAGTGATATCAAAGCCTCGAATCCCCAACAAGTGGTATAGTGAGCATAGATGGAACTAGAAGATTAGTACCAAAGATAATGGATCAAAATAGTGAACATAATTGAAGAAGTAGATTGATATGTTTTGAGGTGAAATTTTTTCTTTTTCCAAATTTGCACTTATTTTTTATGATATTAATATACATCAACCAAAAAATGTTGTTAGAGTAGCAGATCGAAGTCTTAAAAGTGTGGATAAATGTTTCTTCATCCATATTGAGTATTTGTGAGCCATATCAAAGACTTTTGTTGAAGAATATGACGTTTTGAAGATAATCAATATTTTTAAAGTTGTCAGTTTAAAGATAAGAGTAGTCAAATTATTTGTGGTACTCGTGTGAATATTTAGCTCAAGTTGAGGTTTTATATGGTATAAAGTTTCTTTAGTTTTTTCTTCTTTCAAAAGATTGTAATGGTTAAAGAGAGTTTCTTTAGGGTTTCTTTTTTTCCAAAAAATTATGGTCACAAAAGTTGAAAAGAGTTTCCTCAATTTTTCTCTATTTAAAGATTGTAGTTATGGAAGTTGAAGATAGTTTATCTACTCTCTCTTTCCATTGACTGATTGTCTAATTAAAATATTAGAAGAGATTTTTTATACTTTCTTATAGTGTAGAAATGTTGCACTAATAGTTCTAAAGAGGAGATTATTAGAATTGGTAGGACAATTAGGTTAGAAGCTATGACTGTAATATTTTATTACAATTAGAGATATTTATGTAATTAGTGAAATGTTGAGTTATCTTCATATTGTAGTAGATATTTTTAGTAGTATTGGCTAAGATTCTTATCATTTTGTTATAGTATATTTTCCTTGTAGTGTCCAATTAGAATTCCTTTGATGTTAGCCTATGAATAAAGGAAATATAGAGAAGCCCATTAACCAAGAGAGAAAGTTCCTCCTATGGATTTTTCATGAAAGGCCTATTTGATAAGATAGAAAGGACAAGAAAATCTAAAAAATATGCTATAGATGACATAAGACATTATATCGGTTTGAACCTTTTAAATTTATTGTATTGGGTATGTGCATTCCTATAGTTGCATGTTTATCCATATATAGTTGATGCACTTTATTAAATTTCCAACAACTTGTATCAAAGCTACTTGAATCTCCAACACTTACTAATGCCAAGGTAGACTAGATGACACATGAGTTAATATTTATAGATTTAAGCTAACCAACTTATAAGGAAAACAAGGCTAATAATTGTAGTAGTGTTCATCGGTCAAACAAAGAAGGAAAGTTCTTGCAAGAATGGTTAGAGAAGCTTTCCTTCTATGTGCATAGATATTAACATCTAGATTTCATAAGTTAATCTCTTTCCATTTTTAGTCAAAGGATTGTTCCCAATAGGTAAGTGTTTAGTGCACAAGAGATGCTAGGAACGATGAGCAAGCCTCACATCCTCTGATGTGGCAACTTCCGTCAATCACTTGACAGAGAGAGGTTGGGGTTGATATGGTGTGAGGACATGGCACAATCAAGATTAACCAAATTTTTTGCCTCTAATATAACTATTGCCTAGATAAAAAAATGAGCAGAACAATTGTTAAAATAGTATAAAAGCCAAAGGCAAATTGTCCAATACAATGGGCACAATAGTTAGCAAAATTGTTACAGAGGATCTACACAAAATGCTTTGTTTTCATGTCATAATAGAAGAACTTTCGATCCTTCTCATGTGCTCAACAATATTAGGAATAGGTTAGATCAAGCAACATAACTTCCTGTACTTGGTTCTGTCTTCCGACTTGTTTAAGACCTTGTTGATTTTGTTATAGTGGTTTTTTTTTAATATATAGATAGGTTAGTTGTAGGTAAAATTTGCAAAGTGCTTTGCAAATTTGCCTAAGTCCTATGGCTTAAGTAAATAGTCACACAATTAAACAAAACATATATTATTGGATTTTAAAGGTCGCAGCCAATTTTTCTTTCTTTCTATCTTTTTTTTTTTTTTTTTTTTTAAGTAAATGGAGTTTGGGAATATAGGGTGTCAAACTCATAACTTGGGTTGTAGGCAGCCGGTAGCTAACCATTATGTAATGGACTTTATATTCTAACATTAAAAAGGCAAGCAATACAATTTGGCCATATAAGGGCTTGGATACTCCTTTTAGTAAGTTAACCTTTTGGGATGAAACTTAGGCTTATGATAAGTGGTATTATAGCCTAACTACAACTCAACCTGATAGATTTGCAATTGTCATCCCCTAGTGTGAGGTAGGCAATGGTCAGACTTCTAATGTGGGGTTAGCAAAGAACCCCACCTACGTTGAGAGCAATGTAAATTTAGGTGGAAAAGAATATAACAGAGTTCATTTTCCCACATCAGAAAGGCAATGTAAATTTAAGTGGCTATATTAGAGGACTTTACTTCTCCTTTAAGTGGGTTGATTTTTCAAGATGGAACCCAAATTGTGACAATTAGGCTACTAGCTAGCACCCACTATTTAATACTTAACGAACAGTTGAAAGGCATATTGTATTACTACTCTTAGAACAAGATGAAATGTGTGACATTAGATCCAAAAGTCGTGAGATTAATGAGTTTTATGGTTTGCCAGCATTCAATTTTCTATAACAGTCAAAAACTCTCATTCAAAACTGAAAAACTAAGCTGACCTTTCTAGATCTCGTATATGTTCGAGTAGCAGTAATATGTTTCTCTAGTTCTACAAGGCTAATCACACTTAACTGCTCAACATTCGGCAGCTGCCTAAGGATACAATACTTATTTGAATCCATCAACTGTAATGCCTCATGCATTTAGGAAGAGTAATTGCAGTAAGAAAAGAAGTGTTACCTTTGTAGTTCTTCTACTAGGCCCATATGTGACTGTTGACCTTCATATTTTGGGCGGTGGCTACGAGGACAAGAAAGTTTGCAGTCAAAAATTATGCTTTAGACAACAGTAATTGCAGTAAGATGGTTCCTGCCCTTCTTGTTGGGCAAAAGAGAGAAGTAAATCTCATTTGAATATATGCTTCAAGTTTTAAAATCTGTTATTAAGAGAGGAGAACACATTTATATATAAAAAGTATAACGCGTCAAAATATTAACAATTTATGATATATATTCAAATTTCAATATCCATTGCCTTAAGCATAGAAAGATACACCCTACCTAATAGAGTTCATGAGTAAATGAGATGTATCATTCAAAACTTGAGATTTAATATTGTGTTAAAATGTCTACTTCCTTCTTTAAAATCAATTATTAAGAGAGGAGACTGTCTTTGTATATAAGGAATTCCAAAAAAAAAAAAGATAAAAAAACCAATATTGATAATATAGAATACATATTTAATTCACCTAATTCATATATGCAAACACAATTTTAAGATAAAAATATAGCTTATACAATAGAAAAAGCTTTTGAGTCACCACGTTTTTCTTTTTTAATGAGAAAACTCAGCAGCACCATTAGCATTAAGGTGCTGGTGCTGTTGCCAATGAAGACTTCCATAAGAGAGATATGTTGTCTTTCAAAACTATTTTTGATAAACTATTTTCTCTTGGTAAATGGAGGTCCAAATACCAAATATGTATTGCAAAAGAAGAAAAAGGAGTATCAAATACATCTTTCGGAGTGACAGTATTCTAATATGTCCTAGTCTAAAATTATTAGTAATGCTTAATCTTAGAGAGATCTTAAGAATAGTTTATACAGTTTTCATTTAAAACAAGACCTTAAAATGTTGTATTCTCATCACCTTGAGAACAAATAAGATGAATTACTAGGAAGGCAAAGAAGATACTGCATATCTATGGAATGCTTCAACTATGCTAACATCAACCACGTGCAACATTTAGAAACATGGATGCAGAAATTGAAAAATAAAATAAAATAAAATGGAGAAGTGCCCCTTTTGTACGTCAAAGTCCGACAAAAGGTAGCAATTTGGACGTATTAGGCCATTGATAATTATAAGTATGGCCATAACAAATCTATGTGCAATAAACTAACACTCTTGACGCATTACGATTGTGCATCTAATTAAGTTTTGGCAAGTGTTCAAATTTAGTGTGGACTGAAAAGGTATATTACTTTATACATAGATGATGGCCAGTTAAGCAAAGCCCAACTGCTTATTGAATAACATTGCCCAACTGCTTAAGGATCTTGCCCAACTGCTTATTGAATAACATTGATGAAAAAGGAAATTGATGAGCTCTTGTTTTGTAAACATACAATTTTGATGATAACAAACTGCTACTTGGAAAATAATATGTAACTATTTAACTGTCACCTGGAGATTGTTGAAGTCTTGCTATGAAAACATACACGTTGGTGATGATAAATTGCTGGTTGGATATAATATATGAATATCTGATAGGTACTTACAAATACCTAATGTAGATATCTCTCGATATGGAACTAATTTATGTCTCGCGCTTTAACACACAACACGAAATGCAGAACTGCAGAACAGTTTCTAAACACGTGCACTCCAGATTTTCATCCGCCAAGTCAAGAAAACGCAGACTTTCAAACACATCCAGAAGCTTTAAACGCGGATTCTCCTCCACTTATGAAAATGCAAAGCACAAAGCACAAATCACAGAACGCAGGAAGGTAGAAAGGAAAGGATTTGAATAGGCCTTTCGTCAGAGGCACACCAAGTTTCCCATACACCTTTCTTTTGCACACAGTGGGTCTCACTCTAAATGGGAAAAACCCAACTGTAGATTTAAGATGGTTAGACTTGGGAAGGCTGCTGAATGTTCTCCCAACGGCAAGAAGCAGAAAAAGAATATTTAGCATTTAAGGTCATCACACAAGAACATGAGGACAGTTTGGACGACACAGATGATGAGTTTTTCATGCTTGCCCGCAAGTTTAGAAAATTCTGTAGAAATGAGAGAAATGTGAACTGAGGTAAATTCTCAATTCAATCCTGAAAAGAATTGTACATTCTATGGACTTCAAACTGCATTTAATGATGCTTTAGATAGTTCAACAAACTGAAATATGCGTTACAAAATTGTCAAACAGTGTTGAAAAAGTTTAAAGATGGAAGCAAAATACTTGAAAGAGTGGTTACTTAACAAAAAGGATCATATGACAAAGTTGGGCTAGGATACCAACCAAAAGTAAACTAAAAAATTTTCAATAACATGTGTAAATCTTCTAACGCAAGAAAATCTTCCATTTCAAATTTCGTAACAAACTCTTTAGTATCATGCATAAGTGTATATTTTGCTTCTAGTAGGGCTACACTAGTCACATTTGACAAATTAAAATAGGGGAATAGCATAGAGTAAAAAGAATTTGGAATCCCATAGGAATCAATTTGACTAACTCACATGAACCCAACAAAACCTGGAGACTAAGAATGTCAATTTCAAAGTTTCTTGCTACAGGGAGTCGTTGCACAAATCAATAAGTCAACAACTCACTATCAAATCTCAAGGTAAATTTCTTTTGCTATAACTCAAAAGGAATTGTCCAACTAAGAGTACTATTGGTTACGCATTATATATAATTATAACATGTGTTATATGTTCACTGATTGATGTTAATCTTAATGTTAGTCAAGTATGTGACATGGGATATATAATGTTAGCTTTGAACCACCATTATACATCATGACTAGATCTGGAAGTAAAGCAAAACAATATGCAAATGCCAAGGGTATGTGTATGCTTTAAACCTAAGTAAAAAAGTTTCAGCCAAACAAATATGCTTAGCATCATTAGAGAAAGAATTAGTATGGTTGTGGCGTAAAAGGTTGGGTTGTATGTTAGTATGAAACTTATTTGAACTCTGAGCAAAAGCCATACGTATAAGATTACTATACCTAAAGTACAAGAAAAATAAAATGTGTGATGCATGTATTTTAGGAAAATATGTTAAAATGAGTTCCCAAGTTTAAAATTATAATAACTACAACAAGGCCAATCAATTACTTCGCATGGACCTATTAGATCCCATGAGGACAACCATTTTTAGTGGTAAATATTGTAGATGGTACTACATGGATATATGTTCTAAATCCTAAAAGTGAGAACTTTGAAATATGTTTGAAGTTCTGTAAGACAATTCAGAATAAAATGGAATTGAATATAGTTGTATTGAAACGGATCTTGGCAGGAAATTTGAGAACTTTTGCTATCATTTTCAACTAAGTCACAATTTTTCAGCACCTAGGAGACTTCAACAAAATGATGCAATATAAAGAAAAAACAGAACTTTCAAGAAACATCAAGATCCATGCTATGTGAAAGAAAATTACCTAAATACCTATGAGGAGAAGCAATAAATACTGGTTATCATATCATTGGTAGGGAATTGATTAGACCAATATTAAAAAGAACTGGGTATAAGTTATTACAAGGTAGAAAACCTTATGCGGCATATTTTCATGTGTTAGATGCAAATGATTTATTCACAATGATGGAAAAGAGTCTAGGAAAATTTAACCAAAAAAGTAACAAAGGCATATTTTTTGGATGTTCATTCACTAGCAAAACCTAAGAGCTTTTCTATAAAATAGCAATGACTGTAGAGGAATCCATGCAAGTGATACTTGATTAATCTAATAACTCGAAATCAAGTAGTACTGATTTCTGTATGGCAAAAGAAGAAACTAAACCTGTGCCGGAATTCAATAGAGAGTTGCAATATGGAAGAAATTGCACTAGTTTCAAGCACTGAAAACAAAATGCAAGCTGTTCAAACTGAAAAAGACCGTCATATTCCAAAGCAAGGAATGAAGTGAATAAAACTTAAATCTTTTGTAGCCCCACACAACTGGTATGTTTACAGTCCTTTATGCAGAACATACATGAATTTGTAGCCCTTCTGTCACAAATAGGATTGAAGAAAGTAGGAAAGGCTTGAATTACACCAATTGGGTCTTTCCAATGTAGGAGGAGTTAAACTAATTTAAAGGAAATAAGGCATGGGAGCTAGTTCCTAAACCTGAAAACTACACTTGACATTAGAAAATTGGTTTTAAGAAATAAGCTTAACGAATATGGAATCATTATAGCAACAAGGCTAGATTAGTAGCTCAACATTGCTCTCAAAAAGAGCATATTGAGTATGATGAACTTTTACATATGTAGCTAGGTTAAAGTCAACTAATGTGTTACATGTATTTGCATATCATAAAAGGTTCAAACTCTTTCAAATAAATGTAACAGTTGGATTTCTGGATTTTGTTATTCAAGAAAAAGTGTTTCTAAAACAACCCCTTGATTTTGAAGATCCTATCTTCATAATCAAGTTTTCAAATAGTTCAAAGCTTTTTATGTCCTAAAACATGCCTTAGAAACCAATATCAAGATATGTTTGTTTCAAAAACCTATATGGGTGGATCAGCTTTGGTATTAGAAACGAGGAATGAGCTAGTGAATTTGCATGCACAATGAAAAAATTGTTTAAAATGCACACAATGGAGGAATTAAATTATTTGTATCACAAATAGAACTTAAGAAAGTAAGAGAAGCCTTAAATGACACCAATTGGTTCATAATTCTTGCAATGCAAGGGAAGTTGATCAAGTTTAGAAGAAATGAGGTAAGTGAGGCTGTTCCTAAACTTGAAAAGAACATTATGATATGACAAAATTGGTTTTTAGAGATAAGCTTGACAAACATGGTATCATTATTGGAACAAAACTAGATTAGTAGCTCAAGGTTACTCTCAAAAAGTGGGTAATGACTACAATTAATTTATATATAGGTAGTTAAGTTAAATTTAATTAATAGGTTACTTGCATTTGGATATTATAAAAGGTTCAAACTCTTTCAAATAGATGTAATAGTCATATCTGTAAATTTTGTTATTGAAGAAAAAGTGTTATGAAACAACCCCTTGTTTTCAAAGACCCTATCTTTCCTAATCATGTTTTGAAACTGTTCAAAGCCTTCTATGTCCTAAAACAAGCCTTAGAAACCAATATCAAGATATGCTTGTATTACAAATCTTTGTGGTGGGTATCATCTTATGTACCACAAATAAGGAATTATGAACCAAATATGCATGCAATGTGAAAATGAGTTTAAAATGTGCATAGTGGAGGAATTAACTTATTTTCTTGACATACAAATCAAACAAGGATAACATATTTGTAGCTTTTCCATCTCAAATAGGATTGAAAGAAGTAGGAGAGGCCTTAAATGACACCAACTAGGTTCTTGCAACGTAGGCAAAGTTAAAAACTAGTTGAAAAGAAATGAGGTATGGAAGCTGGTTCTAAACTTGAAAACTACACTCCTATGAAAAAATAGATTTTTGAAGATAAGCTTGATGAACATGGTATCATTATTGGAACAAAACTAAATTAGGAGCTCAAGGTTATATTCAAAAAGTGGGTATTGACTATGATGCAATTTTACATAGGTGGCTTGGTTAGAGTCAATTAATATGTTACTTGTACTTGTACATCATAAAAGGTTCAAACTCTTTCAAATAGATGTAAAAGTTGCATCTCTAAATTTTGCTCTTGAAGAGAAAGTATTTGTAAAACAATCTCTTAATTTTAAATATCTTATCATTCCCAATCATGTTTTCAAACTATCCAAAGTGTTATATGCCATAAAACCAGCCTTAGAAACCATTATCTAGATTTGCTTGTTTCAAAAATCTATATGGGATGTACCATATTTGGTATACAATTGAGGAATTATGCACAAAATTTGCATGCACCCTAAAAAATGAGTTTAAAATGTGTATAGTGGAGGAATTAAATTATTTTCTTGACTTTCAAATCAAACAAACATAACTAATTTGTTGCTTTTCTATCACAAATAGGACTTTAGAAATTCAAAGAGGCCTTAAATGACACCAATTGGGTTCTTGGAATGAATGGGAAGTTGAACAAATTTAAAGGAAATTAGGCTTTGGAGCTAGTTCCCAAACTTGAAAACTGCACTATGATATGACAAAATTGGTTTTTTAGACATAAGCTTGATGAATATGATATCATTATTAGAAAAAATCTAGATTAGTAGTTCAAGGCTACTCTCAAAAAGTGGGTATTGACTATGTTGAAGTTATACATAGATAATTGAGTTAGAGTCAATTTTCATGTAGTATTTGCATATCATAAGACTTTCAAATTCTTTCAAATGCATGTAAAAGTTACATCTCTAAATTTTCTTATACAAGAAAAAGTGTTTGTAGAACAACCTTTTGATTTCGAAGACCTTATCTTTTCAAATCATCTTTCAAATTTTTCAAAGCCTTATATGTCCTAAAACAAGGCGTAGAAACCAATATCAGGATGTTCTTGTTTTACAAACCTATGTGTATTACCTTTGGTACCACAAAGGAGGAATTACACATTAAATATATATGTAAAATGAAAATTGGTTTAAAATTTGAATGGTGGAGAAATTACAAATCAAAAAAGCATAATTCATTTGTATTTTTTATCATAAATAGTACTGAATAAAGTAAGGCCTTAAATGACACGAATTGTGTTCTTGGAATACAGATGAAGTGAAAACTAGTTGAAAAGAAATAAGGTATGAGAGCTAGCTCTTAAAACTTGAAAACTAAACTATAAAATGCCGAAATTTCTTTTTGAAAATCAGTATAAGAACAAAGCTAGATTAAGAGCTCAAGATTACTCTTAAAAAAAAAAAAGGTAACTCTTAAAAGGAATGCACTAACTATGATGAAGTTATACATAGGTAGCTAGGTTAGAGTCAATTAATATGTTACTTGTCCTTGGATATCATAAAGGGTTCAATGGTTTTGAATAAATGTAAAAGTTGCATCTTTAAATTTTGTTATTCGTGAAAAAGTGTTGTAAAATGACCCCTTGTTTTCAAAGATTCTCTATTTCCTATTCATGTTTTCAAACTATTCAAAGCTTTCGATGCCCTAAACCAAGCCTTAGAAATTATTATCAAAATGTGGTTGTTTTACAATTTGAGGATGATATCATCTTTGGTACAACAAATGAGGAACTATGCACTGAATATGCATGCACATTGAAAAACTAGTTTAAAATGTTCATAGTGGATGAACTAACCTATTTTCTTGACTTAAAATAAAAAAAGCACAAGTTGTTGGTAGCCTCTCTATCACAATTAAGAATGAAGAAAGTAGGAGAGGCCTTAAATGACACCAATTTGGTTCTTGCAATGCATAGGAAGTTGAACGAGTTGGAAAGAAATGAGGTTTGGGAGCTAATTTCTAAACCTAAAAATTACACTATTAATTGACAACTGGTTTCCAGAGATAAGCTTGACAATCATGGTATCATTATTTGAATGAAATGGGATTAGTAATTCAAGGTTGCTATCAAAAAGTGGGTATTGACTATTATGAACTTTTACATTAGTAACTCAATTCAAGTCAATTAATATGTTACTTGTATTTACATATCATAAAACTTTAAAAATCTGTCAAATAGATGTAAAAGTTGCATTTTTAAATTTTCTTATTCAAGAAAAAGTGTTTGTAAAAGAACCCCTTGGTTGCGAAGATCCTATCTTTCCTAATATGTTTTCAAACAATTCAATTTCTTATATGTCCTAAAACAAGTTCTAGAAACCAATATCAAGATATGCTTGTTTTGTAAGTCTGTGGATGGTATCATCTTTCATAACACAATTGAGTAATTATGCATTGAATATTCTTAGTGGAGGAATTAACTTATTTTCTTGACTTCCAAATATCTTTTTTGTAACAAATAGGAATAAAGAAAGTAAGAGACAGCTTAAATGACACCAATTGGGTTCTTACAATGGATAGGGAGTTAAACAAGTTTAAAAGCAATGAGATATGGGAGCTAGTTCCAAAACCTAAAAATACATTATGATATGACAAAATTGGTTTTTAGAGATAAGCTTGATAGACATGGTATCATTATTAGAACAAAACTAGATTAGTAGGTTAAGGTTACTCTTAAAAAGTAGATATTGATTATGATGAAATTTTACATAGGTGGCTCGGTTATGGTCAATTAATATGTTACTTGTATTTGTATATCATAAAAGGTTCAAACTCTTTGAAGTAGATGTAAAAGTTGCATCTCTAAATTTTGTTATTCAAGAGAAAGTGCTTGTAATTTTGAAGAGCATATCTTTCCTATTCATGTCTTCAAATTGTTCAAAGCTTTATATGTCCTAAAACAATCCATAGAAATCAATAGCAAAATATGCTTGTTTTACAAACCTACATTGGTGGTATCATCTTTGGTGCCACAGATAAGGAATTATGCATTTAATATGCATGCACAATGAAAAATGAGTTTAAAATGTACCTAGTGGAAGAATTAACTGATTTTCTTGACTTGTAAATCAATCAAGCACTACTTATTTATAGTTTTTTCTATCATAAACAGTATGGAAAAAAGTAAACAAAAGCCTTAAATGACACGAATTGGGCTCTTGCAATGTAGGCAAAGTTAAAAATTAGTTGAAAAGAGTGAAGTATGAAGGCTAGTTCCTATACCTGAAAACTACTATAATATGACAAATTTGTTTTTAGAAATAAGCTTAACAATCATGACATCAATATAAGAAAAAGTTAGATTAGTAGCTCAAGGTTACTCTTAAAAATGGGTATTTGCATAGGTTGCTAGGTTGAAGTTAATTAATATGTTACTTCTATTTGCATTTTATAAAATGTTCAAACTCTTTCACATAGATGTAAAAGCTTAATTTCTAAATTTTGTTAAAGTATTTGTAAAAGAACCCCTTGATTTTGGAGTTCCTACCTTTTCTAATCTTTTTTCTTTTAGTTAAATTGTTCAAAGCTTCATATGTCCTTAAATAAGCCTTAGAAACCAATATCAATTTATGGTTGTTTTACAAATCTATGTGAGTGGCTTTATCTTTGTTACCCCAAATGAGGAATTATGCACTAAATATGCATTCACCATGAAAAATGAGTTTAAAATGTGCATACTGGAGTAATTAACTTATTTTCTTGATTTACGAATTAAATAAATAATAACTTATTTGTAATTTTCCTACTAAACTCAAGAAAGTAGGAGAGGCCTTAAATGAAACCAACTACATTTTTGTGCAAGAGGAGTTAAAGTAGTTTAAAAGAAATGAGGTATGAGAGCTACTTCCTAAGCTACTCTTACTTTTTAATTTTTATTAATTCAATCTATCATTTGATAAAAACAAAATGGTTTTTAGAAATCAGCTTGACAAACATGGTAGTATTATAGGAAAAAAGCTTGATTCATAGCCTAAGGTTACTCTCAAAATTAAAGTATTGAATGCGATGAATTTATTACATAGGTAGTTAGGTTAGAGTCAATTAACATTTTAAACACAACTTATAGGACCACCCTCTAGAAATATTGTATATTATTTAGTAGTTTTTGTTTTTCAATTTCTTATAAAAAATAGAACTAAGTACCTAAGGATAATACGTTGATGATATTTTATTATTTAATTGAAAGCTACCCAAGAAATGGCAAGCATAAATAATGATAAAACACCTTAATAGATACGAGTTTCCAAACATGTTTTGGACAAAAAAAGAAAAAGAAAAAAATCATTTATTTTTATTTTCTACCCTTACATCTTTCTATAGCTTTTTTTTTCCTATTGAGAGGTATTATATAGCTAAATCATCACATTCTATGATCTGATTTCTATAACTAAATTCTAAATTAAAAGTTAATCATAATTTGGAGCCCATTATAAGGAAATTACTAAATGAAGCTAGCTATTAATCCTACTAACCAAGGATAAATGCGTTGAACGTTTACTAAACTACATTGCTTGATTCAGCTTAAGGCCACAAGAACTTTGAAGTAATAGAAAAGAGGAAACTTGGAAGAGAACTGAACTCTTAAGTTACATTAATGGATTTCAAGTAGGAAATGTAAAAAGAAAACTGAATTCTTATATTAGATTAATGGAATTTAAGTAGGAACTCAGGAAAAACAAATAAGGATGACATTAAACCAACAGAGCCTTTCAGTAACCTTTTCTATCTATTATTAGTTGTTGCATACCTACTTAATGTATACTGAGTCCATAACTTTACTTTTTACCCTGTTCATCCAGCAGTCAAATAATTCAGCTACGTCAACCTCTAATTCAAGTGCACATGGTCAAGACAGACCAACGCACATGGTAGATAAAAATAGGAGTCATTTTGTTTGTTACATTAGTGCATTTTGTCAATAGGCGGCAAAATAAGCGAATGGGTATTCACGTGTTATAGTTAGAAAAGGGGTGGAACACCTTGTTTCGGCATCATTTTGGCAAAAATAGACTTGTAACCAATCTTGGGGGTCTTGCGTTCCCTCAAACGAATCCTCTATCAATCCATTTCTGTGTTTTGCTACCATTCCATGAAAATTGGTAGGACACCAAAATCCAACAGGCAAATTGATTACGATTTTTGGCTTAGTTCATCTCGCCCAATTCCTCGATCGTTTGTTCAAAAATTAACTAAAAATCTGGACCGCTACAAAGTACTGTTAGAGATGGCAACAAACGACATTGACGAGATCAAAGCTTGATCGGAAGTTGGATGCCATCATGGAGATGATACAACAGCTTTTCTCGGCACCTAATGCTAAGAATGATGGTGTGGCAGCTCAAATCAACACTCCAAAGAAAATCAGAGAGTTCAGTGGGCCACACGGGGTAATCAGAGGCAAGAGTAAGGTAGAAATCTTCTCAGCCAGATTCAAACAAGAACACTGTAAATGAATTTTCCCAGAATGAAGAGGAAATGGATCCATCACCATGAATTAACCAAGCATTGCAATTATTCGTTTTCAATGGTACATTGGAAGTAGACACAGTGTGGAATGCTTCATGGTATCTCGATGATGAGGCTCAAGTAGTGCACCAACTAAGAAAAAGGAGTATTGGGGAAGATCGATCTCGTGGCAAGAACTGACGAATGAGTTGTGGAAGCAGTTTGGGCCTACTACATTCAAAGACCATATCAGTGGGCTCACTAAGTTGAAACAAACCGGGTTAGTACATAGTTATAAATTTCAATCCAATAAATTGCTTCCGAGGTATAGTAAATTGGATTTGGGCATCAAATAAGTTGTTTTATGAGTGGGTTGGAGGAATGTATAAAACTAGATATGATAACACATAATCCACCTACATTATTTGCTGCAATTAGGTTTGCTAGATTGTTTGCAGCTTGGGATTTGGCCAGTAGGCGAAATGTGACAGCACTAATAAGGAGACAAAATATCGTGATAAGGGGTGAAAAAATAATTAGAGATAACATAACCAATTTATTGGTGAAAAGATTGACCTAGCCAGAAATCATGGATAGAAGAACCAAGGGGCTTTGCTGTAATTGTAAACAAAGGTACTAGTTAGGCCACCATTGCAGGAAATTGTTTTTGTTGAAAAGAACGGCACTAGTGAAGAGGATGAGGGGGTGTTAGTGAAACAAAAGTGGTGCAGAGAAAGCTTAAGGTAATTTCTCTAGTTGCAATATATGGTGTAAAATGACCTAATACTATTAGAGTGCAGGGGGATATAGGAAGAATTATTTGAGGTTTCTATTTTGATTAATTCTAGCAGCACTCACAATATTGTGAGTAACAAATTGGCTATTAACATGAACTTAAGACTAGATGTGGTAGGAGGATTTAATGTGGAAATAGTTAATGGTGATGTGACACATGGTAAGGGGTTATGCTTAGGCATAGATATGGTACTACAAAGGTCAAGAATGAAGATTGATTTGTTTATTCCGCCTATTCCAAATTTAGGAGCGTTTTTAGGCACTCATTGTTAGGAAACTCCAGTGTTAATCAATTGGGATTTTTCTAAACTTTATATATCATTTATGTTGGAAAGGAAAATAGTGGAGCTATACAGGGATAAGCTATCTAAAAATAAAATAGTGGAAGGTGTTAAGTTTGCTAAGTTGTTCCAAAAACAAAATTTCTAGGGGGAGTTGTTTCAAAAGACACATGAATTACCACCTCAGAGGTCTCATGACCACCAGATCGTGTTGATGGATGAATCTAAAGTCATTAGTAATAGCCCAATGTTACCCCTATCCGTAGAAGTAATAGATTGAAAAAAATACGATAAGAATTATTGGAGGAAGAGGTGATAAGGAGTAGTAACAACCCTTTTTCATCCCCCTTCTCTAGGTAAGGAAGAATGATGGTTCATGAAGAATGTGTGTTGACCATTAGTCTCAGAATAAGGAAACTATTAAGGATAATTTCCTATTCCTATGGTGGATGAGCTATTAGATAACTATATGGAGCCAAAATCTTCACAATGCTGGATTTAAGATCAAGATATCACCAAATTAGGATGTATCCCAAGGATATAGTAAAGATGGCATTCCAAACCCCAAAGGTCTTAAGAATTTTTGGTTATGCCGTTTGGTTTACGTAATGTGTCTTCTACCTTCCAAAGTTTAATGAATAGTGTGTTCAAGGAGCTTTTGGAAAGGTTTGTTTTGCTTTGGACTATAAAAGAACACTGGAGGATGATTGAAAATATGTGCAGTTGGTATTGATATGTTAAGGGTGAATTAGCTCTATGTTTAAGAAAGTAAAGTGTGTTTTTGGAGTATTGCAAGTTAGTTACTTGGGGCATGTAAGCTTTGGACAAAGTTTGGCATTAGAATTAGATAAAGTGGCAGCAATGGTGGATTGGCTAGCACCAAAAACAATCAAGGCATTGAGAGGTTTTCTAAGGCTAACGAGATATTATCATAAGTTCATAAGAAATTATGAAATCATAGCTACCACTTTGACTAAGCTACTTAAGAAGAATGGATTTGTGTGGGATAATGAAGAAGAAAAGTCTTTTACTAAGCTGAAGTGGGCTATGACAAAAGCATCAGTATTGAGACTACTAGAATTTTATATCCCATTTATAGTCATGTGATGCTAATGGGTGGGGAGTGCAAGTTGTATTGACACAAGCTATTGGCATATTTCAGCATGTTAAAGGTAACAATCTATTACTCTTTAATTATGAAAAAATAGTTACTAGCATTGATGCTTGTGTGAAAGAATGACATCAATACTTGTTAGGGGAAAAGTTTATAGGAAAGACTGACTAGGAAAGCCTTCAACAACTTTGGAATCAAAAGATTACAAGATCAGCTTAGTAGTCCTAGTTGATTAAGTTGATTAAGTTGATAGGCTATGACCTTCAAATACAATACAAACTCTAAAAAGAAAATTTAGCTGCTAATGCATTATCTAGGAAAGAGGAAGACTAGTAGGTTAAAGTACTATTAGAAACTTTGGCAGGATTTCTAGGAGATTTTATAGAATCGTAAGTGTGTAATGAAGATGAAGATGTGTATGATGATTGTTCTTGTGAGTTGGAATAAGAAAAGCGCATGCAAGAAGGTGTAGAGAAGGACAACACATTGATTAGTAATAAAAAGAAAAATGAGATTATGCAGATTTATGTCAGTATGGAAAAAGGTGAAAGCATACCCTATCCAAGTAGAGGTTACCAGCAACATGGAAGCATAAGAAATTATGAGTAAGTTGAGCACAGGGGAAGTGAGAGACAACAAGTAATACGAGAATGATATTTTGCTTTATATACACAAGATTTTATTAGCAAGGATTCTACATTGATTGAAGTCATTCTCTAATAGCTACATAGAGCTACACGTGAAGGTAATTATAAGACTTTCCAACAAGCAAATGCAATATTTTACTAGGTCAACATGAAGCAATCAATTATTCAATTTGTTAAGGGACACAATTATTCAATTTGGGAGAATATAACTATAGACTTCATTCAAGGGTTGCCATCCTTAAAGAGTAAGCAAGTGATTATGGTGATAGTTGATAGACAAAGCTCACTCATTTTATTGATTTGGCACATCCATACGTTCTTGTTATTGTGCCACAAATTTATCTATTATTTTTTTGGAAACATTTTCAATCTCTATGGTATTCCTCATAGCATATTTCTTGACCAAGAAGTAGTTATTTGAGGGGCAAGGTACAAAATTCAATTTATCCACTAAAAATCAACCATAAACCAATGAGCAATCTGAGTGAGTGAATAAAACTTTGAAGGTCTACTTGAAATCTTTTACTTTTGACCATAAAAAAGAATGAGTTGAGTGGCTTCCATGAGTTGAGTTTTGTTACAATACCAACACTTATGGAGTTACCAATAAATTCCCTTATGAAGTGGTGTATGGAAGGTCACCACCTACACTTCTCTCTTACTTAATAGGCTCTTCTGCTGTTGAGATGGTGGATAGGGAGCACTAGACAAAGGATTCAATGTTAAAAGGCTTAAAGGAGAGATTAATGATGGACCAAAGCTAGATCAAAAAAATACTATGAGATTGACAGAAAAGAGAATAGTTTGGCTTAGGAGATCATGTGTAACTCAAGCTTCAACTTTGGAGGGAAAATTTAGTGGTTGTATGGAGGAATTTCAAGTTGTCCTCTCACTAATATGGCTCATTTGAAGTGCTATAAAAGCTTGGAGAAGTTGCCTACCATCTGAAACTGCTAGTGGGAGCTAAAATAGACATGTGTTCCACGTGTCAGTGCTGAAAAGGGTCATAGGAATCGCATTCAAGTCCAACCTGATCTGCCTACTTATCTAGACAATGCAAATGTTCTCAATCCTTAATCCTAAGCTATCTTAGTGCAGCGTATTAGGAAGAAGAGAGCTTGGTCTCTAGTGCATTGACAAGGATTACCAGTGTAGGAAGCAACTTCAGTTGATGCTGAACAATTTGAATAAGGATTTTCATCCTTCAACCTCGGGGACAGGGTTTCTGTTAAGGAGGGTAGGATGCAACAGTCAACTAATTCAGCCTCTAGTTGAGGTGCACATGGTCAAGGCCAACACGCATGGGAGATTAAGATAGGAGTCATTTTGTTTGTTCTCTTAGTGTGTTTTGCCATTAGGCGGCAGAATAAGTGAATGGATATTCACTGGTTATAGGTAGAAAAGTTGTTTTTTTTTTTTCTTTTTCCTTGGTTTTTTTTGGGGGGTGTTATGGAAGGTTAGAAGACGCCTTGTTTTTGGCATCTTTTTGGCAAAAACAAACTTGTAACCAATATTGGAGGTCTTGTGTTCCCTCAAACAAATCCTCTATCAATCCATTTCAGTGTTTTACTTTCAGTCAGTGAAAATTGCTAGGAGACCGAAATCCAACATGTGAATTGATAACAATTTCTGCCTTAGTTCATCTCGCCCAATTACTTGATCGTTCGCTTGAAATTTAATTGAAACTTGGACCGTTGCAGTTCACACGTTGTTGTTTGTTATTATGTAGATCAACAAAATCCAAAAAGGGACGAAATGTAAACTAGTTAAAGTAGGTGTTAAGAAATCCCATTCCATTTGTGTCATTAACATCCTTCTTTGCCTATACAACCCTTCTTGTTGCTGACTCTTAAGGATGATAACTATTTCAATTGTCAATAAATCAAATAATAAAACTATGCTAAGGAACAAAAGATTAGATTCATGTTGCATGGCAAGTTTAAATTATATACATATACTAACTTTGAATCCTTTGATATTTCTATTTTTAAATACTCCACATCTTTTATAAAAGTTTTAAAGTTAAGAAGTCCAAGCTCTAGACATTTTCTGGATGAGCTTTTCACTCCACTTATCTTGATTTTTTTGACAACGTCATTACAACTATATAACTCATTTAATAGTGAACTTAACCAAATAGTGACTTTAAGAGAAGTTATCAAATGGTGCAACACAATAAGTTTTACATTAGCTCAAGTCACACTTTACAAGCACAATTATACGAAAATTTAATTTACATATGAGATCTTAGCTTCACAAGTCTATTCATGAATGTCCAACAAATACTTAAGTTTTAACATAATTATAACTCAAGTGTCAAAGGTAGGCTTAAGTTTTACTTCTTGCTAAATAAAAGGAGATAAACAAGTTTATTAGTCCTAGTAGTATACTTAAAAGTAAAAAGGTTTTGATATTTAATCAACTAAAGTAATAAAAGTAGGTGAATTAATCCATTTGATAACACCAACACAACCAACTAACACTTCTAGAGTGATTTCATTGTCATATATTACTTATGACTAGTAGTCATTATCAAATATAAGTATTAGTATAATTGATAATTTTAATATGAACAAGGATCAAATAAACCCTCTTATTTTCTTTAATTGACTTTCAAGTCTCCTTCCTTTTTATCTTTATGTCCCTCGTAGATTTCGTAATCTAATACACTAACACAATCCCTATTCATTCATCACTATTGTTGATTTCCTTCTATCCCACCACAACTACGAAGTTCTATCCAATCATTTATTGCTTTCACCGAGGTAGAGCTATTGATGCTTGAATTTTCTTTAAAACTGAAACTACCAAGGCCATGGACTTGTCTTGGGATTGGTTTTCTTATTAGCTATTGAATGATATAGTACAAATGCGGTGTAGGGATTGGTCTCCTCATAAGTCAACCCAAACTCATCAGTCTAATAGACGGGGGACCAACTGCCAGACGCGGTCGGCCGCCACCTGTCCTAGATACGCTTCAAGGTCGCAGCAAAGACACGAAGAGTCCAGTAGCAAATTACAAGTAAATAAGACAAGATGGAGAAAAAGACACGGTCGTAACAACGACACGTAGGGGCAATCATGATGTGTAGATGTTGGAGAAAAGCTACTAGTAAATGAGAAGCATGACAAATTAGAAGCCAAGTAAAACACTAAACAAACCGGTGGACCAACTGCCAGACGCGGTCGGCCGCCACCTGTCCTAGATACGCTTCAAGGTCGCAGCAAAGACACGAAGAGTCCAGTAACAAATTACAAGTAAATAAGACAAGATGGAGAAAAAGACACGGTCGTAACAACGACACGTAGGGGCAATCATGATGTGTAGATGTTGGAGAAAAGCTACAAGTAAATGAGAAGCATGACAAATTAGAAGCCAAGTAAAACACTAAACAAACCGGTGGACCAACTGCCAGACGCGGTCGGCCGCCACCTGTCCTAGATACGCTTCAAGGTCGCAGCAAAGACACGAAGAGTCCAGTAACAAGTTACAAGTAAATAAGACAAGTTGGAGACAAGGACACGGACGTAACAAAGACCTGTAGGGGCAATCATGATGTATAGAAGTTGGAGACACGCAACAAGTAAATGAGATGCATAACAAATTAGAAGCCAAGTAAAACACTAAACAAGCCGGTGGACCAACCGCCAGAAGCAGTCGGGCGCCACCTGTCCTAGATATACTTCAAGGTCGCAGCAAAGACACGAAGAGTCCAGTAACAAATTAAATGAGACAAGTTGGAGACAGAGACACGGTCGTATCAAAGACACGTAGGGGTCGTGTTCCTTGGGAGTACACTAACAAGAAGTTATCAACAAACAAACAATAAGCTAACACCAGCACCACTTATAAAATGAAATCATGGATATAATATGGAACTGCTAACGTAAAAAAGGTTTTTATTTTTTTTTTATTTTTAAGACAAACTAGTGAATTCAAACACGCCATTAAACGAGAAATGCAGTGGAAAAAAATGAACTAATTTTCGGGTGCAACTGAAGCATGAAAAAAATGAACCTATAGACAAAGAAAAGCGCCTTGCCTGTTGCCTCTACAGAACTCGTAGAGCTTGCCGCTGCTGGAAGGGATGAGGAGCGCGGCCTCGACATCGCGGAGGACGGAAATCTCGCGTGCCTTCTTCATCAAAACGTTCTACCTCTTGGAGAAGGTCGCTCGGCGACTGCTCTTCTCCTCGACCGCTTCAGCACCACCTTCGTCCGCCATATTCAAATCCCTGTTTGCGCTCTTGTTTGTCTCTTCGAGTGTCTGGACAGTCAATAATAGAGGGTGCTGAACAGGAAAGGATATTAAGAGGACGGCTTTGGCCGCGTAATGGGGGGCAGAGAGTCGGGCAATTTCTCTTTGACGCGTGTTTTGTTTTGTGGGCGTGATCTCCAAGCCGCGCCTTAGGACTTAATAGCAGTTTTTTGCTAGTTTTAGGATTTAGTTATTTTTTCTCTTTCCTACTTCAGGTCTAGTCAAAGAAAAAGAGCCCTGACCTGGCAGATTTTGAGACTAACAAGGCGAGAAACGACAAAAAAGCCACGGAACGAAAAATACCTTACTGAAAGCCTCGAGTTGGATGACAAAAGAAAAAAGAAAAAAAGTCGATAATTCTTACTATTATCGATTTTAAGAAGTGAAAAACTGTTATAAGAATTATTCAAATTAACTTGACTTGTTTACAACTCCTAAATTTTTTTATTAAAAAACCAAGTATTATTATTATTATTTTTTGAATACGAGAACTTTATTGATGAATAATTTATATGAGTCTATAAATTAATAGACCATCAAATAATAGTTGAGATGATAATAAACCGTTAGGTGGATTATAGGCTCAAAAAGGATTAGAGCATTTATGGATTCTCATCATCACTCCTCTGTAAATAGTTAGAAGATCGTTGAGTCTTTTTAGAAAATATTCTTAGCACTAACCGTACTTCTTTTTTGTAATATTTTATTTATGATTTTGGCATGCTTTTAGTCATGCAAGAGTGAGTCTTAGAAGTAACTGGTGAATCTTGACATACTTTTACTAGTGTCACTTTTCATTTAATAGCATAAAGACAATAAATATATTAATGCTTATAGTGGGAATGCATACTAACTCTGGCATGTCTTTTTTACGATCATGGTATCCTCGCCAACATATTGTTAGTTCGTGTTTTGACCATAGGTTGGATCAATGGCGACCATTCATGTGTGCTTAATTTGGAATTATAGCATTTGGTGAGACTATGCCTAGTAGAAAATCTACATTATCCAATTTAATTATAATTATATGAAACCGCACTTGTTTTGTATATATTTGTATTCTTATATCCTAAAGCACTTTAGAAAATTGAAGTTAATACCTTTTTTGTAGCTACAATTAATTGTTCTTTTGGTTTAGCTTCTATAGCCCTAAAATTTTTGAATAGAGGAAGTCTAACTAGCTTCTTGAATTCAATCGAACCTACACTTGAATCTATTGGCACTATCTTATTATATGCCTTGTCCAAGGGTACTAAACATTGGAAAAATGATTATAATGGCTTCACATATATACAAGTTCCTTACTAAAAAGTTAGGGATGCATACTCAATCTATAAGGTGTGTTCACAAAAGGGATGAAAGAAGCCACCACCCTAAGCTTCAATAGCTATTGCCCATAACTCATATTATCAACAATTTGATTTATTTTTTTTTATAGAAATATAAGTTTGTATTAATAAAAGATAATGTACAAAAGTATAAGGACATATTCTAGTATTACAAAAATTACAAAAACTACAAAAATATGGAAGTTAGAAACCTTTAAATCTTATTCAAAATAACATTTTTCTGTGAAGATTTTTATATTTTCAAATAAACTCTCCCTCATACATATTTTCTTACTTTAACCAACAAGTTTGGAATATCAACTGTTTTATTTTGAAATTATCTTTTATTTTGTTTTGCTCATATATAATAAATACAAACTAAAAAAGATATCTTAAGAAGTTTTGCAGCAAAATCCTTTCATTTAGTTGCTCTAATAATTTATTATAATTCTTCATTTCATTCATCAATATGACATCAAATTCCATTCTAAGTAAGGATAATCTTCCAAATCATTTTTGTCCATATATATTAAAACAAAAGATGATTTCTATTTTTAACCTAGAACTGACAAAAATTACAACATAAGTTAACTGAAGAGAACAATCATACTATTCTTTCTGTTGTAGAAAGTCAATCTTCATAAACAAGTCATCCAATGAAATTATGTTTGTTGATGCTACCAATCTAAATTAGATCAAATCAACCCACTTTTTCATTAACAAGTCAAAACTCCTAATAAATTTCTTTGTAGCAATATGGAAACTTAGAAAAAATGAAGGTAAGTACATGCCTTAGTTTGAAAAAACTCTCTAACTCCATCACACAATTTATACAAGTGGTTTAACTCACTTAGAGTCTATGTCCACTTCCTCTTTATCAATTAGAGAGAAAACCTATTTTCTATTTCTTTACAACATGTACACCACTAACAACAATTCCTTACAACTCAAGGAACTTCACATCATAAAAGCTATATACCTTATGCTACACCCAATATAAAGTGTTGGGGTTTCTAACTCAATCTTACAAAGGCTTTCCAAGTCAAATATGGAGGCTTAAAACAAAGGCTTGTATAACAAAGGCCCATGAAGAGAAGTGAATAGAAGAAAGGAACTTAATTGTCACTTGCCATCACAAAGGAAATCTCACAAAGCGTCGAGAAGAAAACTTAAGAACAGACAAGAAAAGAAAACAAGACATTCAAAGAAGTAGCTAAAGAACATTAAAACAAGCATATGAATAGAAGTTGTAGATGAAGAAGATTAAAGAAAAAGATAGAAGTTCTTAGTTTCTATAAAAGTAATAAATGATCAAATATCTTAGTTTTTATAAATAGATAAATTCATAGTTGGAAGGCAATCAAATCTCTCATACTTTTATATCTTCTATAGATAGATTTATAGTTTAATAGATAATTGAATGTCACATACTTTAAATCTCCTTTTAGTATAGTTTTATTTAACTTAACCTTGTTCAAACCTTTGAGTATATTGTAAATCTTAGGAGTAGTTGTAATGGTTAAAAAGAGGAATATTTATTGTATTCTTCTCATTTATTTTAGTTATTGTTTAGGTGTCTTTGTAAATAGGAATATGTACTCGAGTTACTTAGAAATTTGATTCTTTAATGGAAATATTGGCACTTATGAATAAAAATGCATGTAAGAAATTGGACAAAATTGAAGAAATTTTTTATTTCAATCTTTCACTTTATGAAAAGGTTATTATAAAGATTTAACTTTGCTACAACATGCATAAAAAAGAAATAAACAAATTTTCTCCCTTTTTTTATTTTTATTTTTTATGAAAAGGTAAGTTTGCATTAATAAAAAATTAGTATATAGAAGCATAGGCATATCTTAGCATTATAAGAATTACAAAAACTACAAAAAGATTAAATTTGAAAACCTTCAAATCTTAGTCAAAACAATATTTTTTTGAAAGGATTTTATATTTTAAAACTAAAAAGCTTGCTTTTGTATAATTTTCCTTACTTTTGCCCATAGGATTGAGATGTTAATTATTTTGTTTCAAAATCATATTTTATTTTGTGTAGTCCATACATAGTTAATGCTAGTTAAAAAAATATCATAAAAAATTTTACAACCAAATCTCTTCCTTTAATTGTTCTGATCATCTATTATAGTTCTTTATTCAATCTTTCAATATGATGTCAGATTTCATTATGAATGAGGATAATCTTCCAAATCATTATTGTACATGTTCATTTTAAAAAGAAAGAACTCTTATTTTTAACTTGGAATTGACATAAATCATAATACAAAATTTCACAAAATTTCACAAAATTTCAAGTATCAGTAATTTCTTTATCAACCAAGAAATTACTTAAAGCTATTAATGCTACTTTGCTATGCCTAGTACCTAAAACCTCTAATCCAAGTTGCATGAAGGATTTTCGACCCATTGCTTGTTGTAATGTGTTATATAAAGTGATCTCAAAACTACTTGCAGAAAGGATAAGCCTTATTCTCCCTGAGGTGATTAGCAAAAACCAAACTACTTTTATTAGGGGTCGTCAAATCTCTGAAAATATTATGCTTTGTCAAGAATTGCTTCATAACTATCATAAAGGTGATAAAGGAAAGTGTGTTGCCATTAAGATTGATCTTATGAAAGTTTATGACATGGTTAAATGGGATGCAATATTAGGTGTTCTCCAATCTATTCATACTCCTCAAACTTTACTTGATTTGATTAGCCAATGCATTACTACTACAAGATTCTCTGTGAACTTCAATGGTGAGCATGTAGGCTATTTTGAGGGCACTAATGGGTTAAGGCAAGGAGATCCTTTGTCCCCTTATTTGTTTGTGCTTGTCATGGAGATTCTCAATAGGATAATTACTGAGAAAGCTTCTACTTCTACTTTCAAATATCATTGGCGTTGCAAGAAAGAGAAAATCACTTACCTTTGCTTTACTGATGACTTATTTTTATTTGCACATGGAGATATTAATTCAGTATTATGTCTCATTGATGCTTTCGAGGAATTTGTAACACTCACAGGTTTACATTTTAATCCTAGCAAATGTCAGATATTTTTTTCAGGGATCACTGAACAAGAAAAGCTTTTGATACTAGATCACACTCCTTTATTTGAAGGAAAACTCCTCATTAGGTATCTTGGTGTTCCTCTTTTTTTTTTTATGAATATGTGAGTTGATTCATCGAAGAATAAAGAAATACATAAGCTTAGGGGCATACCCCAGCATTACAAATCATCTAGGAGAATATAGAATTTGAAATTCTCCAACTATGACTCAACAAAACATTAGCTTGAGAGAGTTTAATGTTTCTAAATAAAGAAGCTCTTCCACGGACTACTCTCCTGATTTTAGCTAATAACATTGGAATATCAATAGATTTATTCTGAAAACGTCTACGATTTCGTTCTAACCATATACAATAAAGGCAAGCTAAGAAAGAAAGTTGGAGAAGCTTTGCGGCTAAATCTTTTCCCTTAGTTGCTTTAATCATCCATTGCAATTCAGATTCCCA